>JAILYB010000137.1:1200000-1800000 GCA_021437785.1 Rhodomyrtus psidioides
CTCACAGAGGGATGATTTCGAAGATTGTCCTTTTGACATTGAAGGTGGCATTCTGGGATCTGGAGACTCTAGGTATCCTGCAGAAAGATAAACTTGAAAGCTCTTCTTCACAGAGCAAGGCATCCTTCTGGAATCTGGGGTCACCATGAGTCCTAAAAGCTTAGACCTGAGAGTTCATTACTCATTTGCCAAAACATTAGCCCTCTTGAGGTAATGACGATCACAATGTAGGTAAAAAGGCTTCTTTTTAACCTATACCATTATGCAAAATGGCTTAGGACGTTGGAAGTTATCCAAAACATCTCAAAGCATACAAAGATGATCAAAGATCCATGCAAGGCGCATCCTGGATCAAACAATTCGAAGTCTCCAAACGAAGCTTGCTTTCGAGCATTCTATTGGAATATCTCTGTCAGAAAGGTCTCCTCATCCATTTTCTGACTTGGTCTTTTCATAATAGGAGCACTCGAATTTCCTAATACCCTGTACCTGGGTTTTCGGGGCCATTCGCAGCGCATACATTTAGATCAATCAGGAGGTCTTTTCGGGACCATAATATTGGGCTCAGACATGGTTTCCGAAAGGGGACTCATTTTCTGAGTCAGGTCTTTTGCACACAAGATTTTCTTTATCTGCTCCGGGTTTACAAGTCAAGAACCCTGCAAAAATGAGAAAGAAATAGTCTTGCTCGAACTTCTTCGAGCTAAGCTTATGCATTAAACCCTATGCTAACCCAAATGCTTTAATCAGAAAAGACTTCTCAAGGTTGTAACATAGGAAGGATTGGGGACCGAAAAAAGGCTTGTTTTTGGCCTAGAATACATGAAGGGTTTGATATTGGTGATCACTGCAGATTTGCTGTCGATCTGGTACCTTGTGGTTCGAAAAGCGTCTTCAGTCTTTGAAGCGCATTGGTAGTCTTTTGGAGAACTTCTTTCTCGCGCCAATGTGGTGTCAACACTTGAATGTGACATCGTCAAACTTTACTAGTGGCCTATACACAGATATCATGCCATCTTTTTGGCATTTACAATATCGAATACATGATTCATGAGTGTACAAGTATTTGGAGGGGCATTGGCCTTACTTTTACCAGGCACTTTGCTTTTTCTTGATGCCCATGATCGTGTTCTGTTCTCTCTCTTTTTTTTCTCTATTTCGTGGGATCCCTTCTTTTCTTTTTGGGAACCAAAATTTTTTTTTAGATGAGTGTGCTAGATATACACTTTGAATCTTAGCACCAGGAATTTTTTTACAAACCCTATATTCTGAATTCTTCCATTCTTGAAGTGATGTTGCTTCCACCTCGGAATATGCATTGATCACCAACTGGTTTATGAATCGAGTATACAGGCTCAACTGGGCTATGCAAAGGGTAAAAGTGTATAGGATAGAGAAACGAATGCTTTTCGTCATGTTAAAGCACTTGAATCATCACAAAAGTTAAAATGACAAGCAACACACGGAGATTGATGCAAGTCTGAGCAAGGGGATTTCTAACCATTTACCTCCTGATACTGCCGTGCGTACCTCTAGATTGCCCCAGTGTGGGGTGGTTCCTGGCAGGGGTAAAGAAGGACACCGTCGTTCAAATGGCTATCGATAGTCACCTGCAGTGTTTAGGATAGAGAAATGAATGCCTCCGTCTTCCCAATCCATGTAATCGATGCGAAGGGCCCTTGTATCCTCAGATTCAGAGTCTCCTATTCTCACCCTTCCCTCATCTCTCGAGTGTATGGGGGACGTGTTTGGATCAGGTTTGCCTCTCATTCAGAGGGACATTCCTGTTAGATAGCCTAAGCAAGCTGTGTTTCTGGAAAGATCATTTCTTTTTTCTCCAGGCATTTTGCTCCACAAGGGATTTCAATGACTGCTCATGCATACTTTGAACATGCTTGGAGACTTTCTGACCTTGGCAGACGTGTAGTAAATGCAAGGAATTTATCATCATTCTTTTATGATACAATGTTTATTCCCGAGTCCAGACATGTGAACGCTCATTCTCTCGTTTTTTACCTTACAGGAAGTGTGAGATACTTTACTGTGCTCTTCTTTTGCTGTCTTCTGTCTTCAGTAGACATTCATGCATGCATGATAAAAGAGATGTTCTAGTGAGTAAAGGCCGGCTTGACCTTTGATGGAACAGATACATATCACATGGTATTTGGTGTTGATGACCTTCCTTTCTAGGGTTTTGTTTGAATGAGTCTGATTCTGAGTTTGCTTCTCGAAACCTTGCAAAATTGAACACATGCTAGTGTATGCATGGATGCATGATGTGCTTATGCAATGACGATTCGGATTGATCTGGGATAAGCCACATGACCGAAATCTGATTTTATTTCAAGGGTAATACTTCTTCACAGCATCTGAATTTACAGGGTGTCCCAATTCTTCTCCTTCAGAGTTTACAAGAATCAATGTTCCTCCTGTTAGAATCTTCTTGACAATGTAGGGGCCTTTGTAATTCGGGGTAAATTTACCTCCCGGATGGATAACATTTGGCAAAGTCTTTCTTATTACCAGGTCATTTACTTCAAATTTTCTGGCTTTAACTTTTCGAGTAAATGACTTAGCCACCCTCTTCTGGTAACTCTGACCATGACAGATTGCTCTAAGGCGTTTCTCATCTATCAAATTCAGCTGTTCATATCTGAGCTTGGAGTACTCTGACTCGGAGAGTTTACCCTCTGATAAAATCCTCAAAGAGTGGATCTTAACTTCCACGGGTAGGACTGCTTCCATCCCATACACCAGACTGTAGGGAGTTGCCCCTATAGAGGTCCTGATTGAAGTTCGGTATGCCATTAAGGCAAAATGTAGCCTTTCATGCCAATCCTTGTAGTTTTCTGCTGTTTTAGCCGGGATCCTTTTAATGTTCTTATTGGCTGCTTCCACTGCCCCATTCATCTGCGGGCGGTAATGGGATGAATTCAGATGTCGAATACCAAAGTGATCCAGCAGATCATCGACAATTTTATTGTTCAAGTTGGATCCATTATCCGTAATGACTGCTTGAGGGGTACCATATCGAGAGATGGTGTCTCTTTTAATGAACCTCGCCACGTTCCTAGCAGTGACATTCTTGTATGAATTGGCTTCTATCCATTTTGTGAAGTAGTCGATCGCCACCAGGATGAAGCGATGACCATTTGAAGCCGCAGAATTGATAGGCCCTATCATGTCTATTCCCCACATGGAAAAAGGCCAAATTTCAGACATTTGATGCAATTAATTCGGGGTGCATTAATCTTATTTCCATATATTTGGCACTGGTGGCATGACCTGATATGTTGGTAACAGTCTGATTCGATGGCTGTCCAGTAATAGCTAAGCCGCATTATTTTTCTAGCGAGAAGGTGGCCGTTCATATGTGGCCCACATATACCCTCGTGGATCTCCTTCATGAGAATATTTGCTTCTTTGGCGTCTACGCATCTTAACAGAGTGGAGTCAAATGACCTTTTATACAGAACTTGTCCGCTGAGGAGGAACTTGCTGGCCATCTTAGTTATGTATCTCCGGTCTCCTGCCTGACATCCTTCAGGAAACTCCCTTTTTGAGAGATAATTCTTAATGTCACAATACCACGGTTCTCCATCGAACTCTTCTTCGATCAGCATACAATAGGCCGGCTTTTCGACTATGCCGATCCTTAGGGGCTCTATTTCTAGCCCATCAGTTATTTGCAACATCGAGGCCAGGGTGGCCAATGCATCTGCGAATTGATTATGAGATCTTGGCAGATACTCGAATGACACTTATTCGAACTTAAGTGTCAATTCTTCGAGATATTCATGATAAGCGATGAGCTTTGCGTCTTTCATTTTCCACTATCCCTGTGTCTACAAAATAATAAGCATGGAATCCCCATATACTTGCAGCTTAGATATTCTCATGGAAATGGCTAATTGTAAGCCTAAAATGCACGCCTCGTATTCTGAGATATTGTTGGTGCAAGGGAATGTCATCTTTGCCGCAATAGGATAATGTTGATCATCAGGGGATATCAATACTGCCCCGGTGCCTGCTCCTGATAGATTAACGGCACCATCGAAATACATGACCCACTTATCTTCTGTCATGTTCAGAACTTGATCTTCTGCCTTTGTTTCTTTAGAAGGCTTGCAAGTTGAAGGGTTTTATGCTAACATGTCAGCTATAGCTCTCCCTTTTACTGATTTTTGCGGAGAACTCCTGATGTCGAATTCAGACAACATCACCTGCCATTTTGCTAACTTCCCAATCAGCGCGGGTTTCTCCAGAAGGTACTTAACTGGATCATTTTCCCTTTCCAGTTGAATATGATGATGTAGAGTATACTGTCTCAATCTGCGAAGCACCCATACCGTCGCTACACAAGCCTTCTCAACTGATATATATTTTGCTTCAGATGGCTGAACTTCTTACTCAAGTAGTAGATGGCTCTCTCCTTACCATCTTTTGGGCTCGTTTGGGCAAGTAAGGCTCCTAAAGATTCCTGTCGTATAGTCAGATACAAGGTCAGGGGATGGCCTGGGATGGGTGGCACAAGTACCGGTGGAGTGACTAGATAGTTCTTGATCCTTTGAAACGCATCACTGCATTCTGCATCTCATGTCACTTTCGCGCCTTTCTTGAGTAATTTTAAGATTGGTTTAGCCACATCAGACAGTTGATTGATAAATCTAGCAATATAGTTCAGTCTCCCCAGAAGGCTTCTTACTTCTTTTACTGTGGAGGGAGTCGCTAGATCATGGATGGCTTGAATCTTTGAAGGGTCGATCTCAATGCCCTTGCTGCTAACCATGAATCAGAGAAGTTTCCCAGATTTTGCCCCGAACACACATTTGTTAGGGTTCAACCTCAGCTTCTATTTGCGCAATCGCTCAAATAATCTTCTTAACACTTATATGTGATCCTGCCCCATCTTGGACTTGGCGATCATGTCATCGACATACACCTCAATTTCCTTATGGATCATATCATGGAATAGTGTGACCATAGCTTTCTGGTAGGTGGCCCCTGTGTTTTTTAATCCAAAGGGCATAACCTTGTAGCAAAAGTTTCCCCAAGGCGTGGTAAAAACAGTCTTTGGCTTGTCCTCCTGTTTCATGAGGATTTGGTTATATCCGGAGAATCCATCCATGAATGAGAACAGTTCATACTCCGCAGTACTATCCACCAATACGTCAATGTGAGGTAAAGGGAAATCATCTTTCGGGCTCGCTCTATTCAGATCTCGATAATCCATGCAGATCCGAATTTTACCGTCTTTCTTCATGACGGGGACTATATTTGCAATCCAATTCGAGTATGGGATAGCTTCAATAAAGCCAACTCGGAGAAGCTTCATGACTTCCTCCTTAATTTTGTCTTCTAACTCGGCTTTCATCCGTCTACTACCTTGTCTGACGGGTTTAATGCCTGGATCCGTGGGTAGTGCATGCTCCACAATCTTAGGATCCAAACCAGGCATGTCCGCGTAAGACCATGCAAAGACATCTTGATATTCCTTCAGTAATTCTGCGAACCTGAGTCTTTCATTTCGGGATAAATGTCCACATATCTTGACTTCCTTGATATCCCTACGGTCGCCCAAGTTAATAACAACCGGCTCTTCTGAAGTATGAGGCATTGACTCTTCAAAGGCATTCCATTCTCTGCGGATAGATGCATAACCCTCGTCTTCATCTTCTTCAATGCTATAGGAACAGTTAAAGTGGATATCCGAATCCCATAACAACCTGGTATGTATGTTTGAGATGGTATGCCTGAAATGTCATGAGCATGGTTAGTCTGTATGCTTATATAAAAATGTGATGCATGAGTATGAAAAATCTTTTCAAAAGAGTTTTCAAAACCAGTGCAATTATAAACGGGACTAGTCCTCATATCATCGGACATCCTTGTCCTTCCGAAATCTTTTGAAAATTAGGAATCATATGGCAAATCAGGCCTCAAGCTTCTGCGAGGAAGACTAGTATCATCATCGGGCTGATTTATGGTTCCATATGTCCTTAACAAAACTTATGCGATTTTATTGAATGCAAAATGGGCCGCATTACAAGCTATGCTGTTTTGGACCAACGGCCGGAGATCCAAAGGCGTTTTCCTACATTTATAACAAGGAATGTAAATGCAACAAAATGCAGAAAGTTCTAAATGCAGTATTTAAAAGCAGGAGATGAGTTTCTTTACTCAGAGGAAGTGGCTTTGTCATCGAACCACTCTATAATGACATTCACAAAGTCATCTTCGAGGAAAGGGTTCGCCAGATCCGGTTCTGCTATTGGAGTTATATCCTCATCTGACAACCATTTAGAGTCCTGGCTGAAATAGGCTTTCAAAGGACTACTGAATATCTGTGACCTGCCTTTCCAAGTTGGAGAACCAATGAATGAACCCTTTGAGTTGCTCTGGCTTCCACGGCGTCCCAGGCTCTTGCCTCGGCCTGTTACCTTTGGGATAGACTCGTCCATGTAATCCTTCTGATACCCCAAGCCCATCCTATGTTGGTTAGCTTTTAACTGCAGAGGGGGTATTTATTCCTTGACCGTGTTTACCTAGACCTTCTCCAAGGTTAAACCCATATGCCAGTAGCATCTTAGCTGGTAAAATATTGGCTTTAGAAATGTAGGAAGCCCTCAATTTTGTCCCTACCGGAGTATGAACTGTCGCTACCAATTCCAGGGAATGATAGCTCGTTTCTGTCTTAACTTCAGGTTCAACGTAGGGAACGGCGCTATTCTGGTATGTCTGGAGGTTGACTTCTCCATGCACAGTAATCACCTTCCCATCCACTATAAAGCGTACTTTTGGTGTAAGCTTGAAGGGACAGCTCCTGCTATATGGATCCAAGGTCTTCCCAGCAGGAACCCAAATGCACTGGGCAAATCCATTACTTGGAAGTTTATAGAGAATTTCGTTGGACCGATGAATACGTCAAACTCAATCTCACCTACCACAGTTTTCTTCATCCCATTGAAATCCCTCACTGCCGTTTTGGAGGCTTTAATCATTTCTTCTTTGATGCCTAAACTCCTCAAGGTAGCTAATGGGCATATATTGAAGGCGGATCCATTGTCGATTAATACGTGCGCCACTCTCTTCCCGTTACATTGGGTAGAGATGTACAAGGCCTTATTGTGCCCTCTTCCTTCCATGGGGAAGTCTTCATCAGAGAAGCTCAATTGATCTTTTAGGAGGATTGCCCCTACAAAATCTCCTAATTGACATCATTAATTGTTTCAGGGACATGTACTTCGTTGAGTATCTTTAGCAGTGCGTTCTTCTGCTTCTCTGAGTTGATGAATAAATCCAGTAAAGATATTTGAGCTGGCATCTTCCTCAGCTGCTCTATTACTTCAAACTCGCTAGTCTTAATGATCGACATGAGCTTTTCTGTGTCTTCCTTTAAGACCTCTTTCTTTTCGGATTCGCCTTCCCTTGGGGCGTAGAATCATCCAGACCTCATTACAGCATCTACCTCCTTCATCCCATAGTCCTAGTGGACCGCTTTGGGATCGTACTCTTCTATTGGAGGGACTTGTATGGTTATTGTCTTTGGGCCAGATTTCTCTGGTTCAGCTGTATTGTCCGCCTCTTCTTTCGGCAATTGGATCACAACAGGTTTGACCAGGTAATCTTCCACCTCATTTAAACTATCCAGTTCTTCTAATCTGATTACCACAGCCGTGGCGGATTCAATCATTGATACGATATCGTCAAAGTCTTTTGTAAAAAGCTTTTCCCTGTCCTTCGGGGTTTCTGGTTGAGCGGGATCATCCATTCCTCCCCATCCGTCTGGTACGATATCATTCATTCTCTGATAGAAATTAGAAGGAGCAGAATATATCACCTTGAAATTATATCCCCCAGAATTCTGACCCAGGTTGTCTATGATATCCCCAATTTCAAATGCTTTTGCCATGAATCTGCGATCAGCTAGACTTCGCCTCTTGGCTTCCAGCTCGTCCTTATCAATTTTTTCTTTTGACTCAGTGACCGGCCTGAGATTGTCTACCAGACTCTCGTGCGAGATATCCCAGGTGTCTCCCTACTTAGTTTTAATCACGAAGTGGCTTCCTTCTAAAGATAAAGAGGCCTAAACTCCTTTGAATTCTTCATCATTAGTATCAGATTTTATTCCCAAGTTCATCATCTTGGTGATACATAGCTTCTTTACTTCAGCAGGGACCTCCCCTCCTTTCAGGTAGGACGAAGCAGTGACAAGAAGGTCAGTCAGTTTGGACACGTCCACCTTCAATCTGAGGTGGCCTTCCTCCTCTTCAGTGAATATCACCCCAATTGCTTGATGATCAGGGAGAGGGTTTTCTTGCACATTTGGAGCCACGCTGTCAAACTTCAGGATTTGACTGTCAATCAGGGCATGTACCTTCAGCTTAAGGATATATCAGTTATCAACATTGTGCCCTCTTTCGCCCATATGGTAGACACAGGTTTGGCTCTCATCAAAGCCAGGATATTTAACAGGATTTATCTTGGGTGGTTCCTTCGCCACCAGGTGTTGCTCCAGCAGCATTGGGAGTAGTTTGGACAAAGGCCTCGGGAGCTGTGAGAACTGCTTTGGGGGTTGCCTTCTTCTAGGTTCTTGCCCTTTTTGCGTCGACCATGGCGATCCTCCTTTGGTCTGATTAGAACCGTTAAATCCCTTCAAGGGATATTGCTTCCTGGTGGAAATTTCATGAGGCCTCCTTTCTCTTAGAGCCCACTCCAGCCTTTCAGCCACCTTTATCAGGTGTGCGAAGGTTTGACATCCGGAGGTATTCAATCGATCGAAATATTCGTAGGGGAGCGCTTCCAAGAACAAATCGATCAGCTCATCTTCCGAGATTGATGACTTTACTTGTGTCGCTAAAGCTCGCCATCTCTGGGCGTATGTTCTGATCAATTCACCCCTTGCCTTCGAGGTTCGCAGCAAATCTTCCATCGTCGGGGCTGTAGCTGTATTGAACTTGTATTGTCTGAGGAAATCCTCTGCAAGATCTTCCCACCCATCATAATCATCGAGGTCCAATTCAATGAACCATGCCAGAGCGGCACTAGCAAGACTTTCTTGGAATGTATTCATCAGCAGCGAAATATAATCCGAATAGTGCGCCATTTTGCGTAGGTAATACTTGAGGTGAGCGCGTGGACAGCCTGTCTCGTTATATTTCCTCACGAAGTCCGGCTCCTTGTAGTTGGGAGGGGTCTCCACCTTGGCGAAGGGAGATATTTTGTCGAAGCGGGCTAACTCATAGCTATGGCTACTTAAACATTCTTCAATCTTGGCTAATCTTTTAGCCTCTACTTCGATTTTCACAGTATGCTTCCCTTTCTCCTCCTTCTCGAGATTGATAACAACATGGGAGGATTTTTGTTGCGACTGGATGTTTGGCCCACGGATATCCTCCTCTACACGTTGAGTATCTCTCGTCGTCTCTTTATCAGCTGTATCAGGTGTAAATGATAGACCTGAGTTGCTCTGATTAGGAGCCATTGCCTGCTTAGCTTGAGTGGCTTCTAGCATTGTCTTAATATCAGCCATCATAGCTGCCAGAGCAGTCATCTAAGATTCCAGCATGCCTACACGCGGGGTCAGCTCTTGTTGTTCCATTCTCGTTTTAAACCGAGTGCGAAAATGATGTGTTGGTAATTCCGTGATGAGCGTATACCTATTTTAGAAAGAATTCCAGTGAGTTTTTCTTTTGTATTGACAAAAAGAAGTAGTTAATTCTTTTAGTTGCATGCTTTTTGTCAGCAAATGAGAAAAAGGACTACCTTATGAGCCTTAGTCTCATGGGAGTAGTTCTTTTAATCATTCGCCGAAAGAATTCATGAAATTAAAAGAAGCGTAATTTCTGACGATAGTTTTTATGCATTCGCAAAACATGTTCACATTTAAAAATAGTATTCAGTACAAGTGAGTATGTATGAAAAAGCATCACAATATTTGCTTATTTTATACTTGACAGAATAGTCTCATTCAAGTCTAGGGCGTTTGAGGTCTAAGGTGTCCCCATCGTCCCAATATGGATTCCCTTCTTCAGATTGAGACCCTTCCTCTTCTGAATACGACAACGGTCCCATGTCTTCAGGTACGTATGGTTCTATCCCATGTACGTATGGTACGATGTATTCGGGTACATAGGGCTCGACGAGGCTACGTCTGGTTGCCTCAAAATGCTGGATATATCCTAGGGTGGCCCTGTGGACATTCTCTTCATGAGTCATGGTTTCCGGCCAGCTTATATCTTCGGCCTGAGAATTTTTCAAAGAGTGTACAATGAACGCCACCTTGGCTTCGAACTGTTTCTTCTTTTCTCCCACGAGGGTCTCGCTTGGTATGTTGAAGGCAAAGATTCCTGGTCGAGGTGGGGAAGGAATCTCCTGTAGTCCCCCAAACTGTCGGATAACCTTCTTCGGATAATATGCGGTAGCGCCCGTGAATCATAACAAATGGACTGGGTCTTTGTCATTGCAGGCTAGTATGACCTTGCCCAGGGTTGGCAATCTTAGCCGCCATCGGAGTTGTTCGGGTTTTAGAGTTCTAAGGAATTCTTTCCATTTTTTAAAGTTGAACTTAGGAATACGTGTATGGGTTCTGACAAAGGTTTTAAGAGGATGAGCATCGGGGCTGATCTCGGTGAAACCCATGCGGATATGAAATTGCCTGATATGAGATGTGAACCACAGGTACAGAAGATCACTAGAGGCTCTAAAGATTCATTTCTTATTTTTCTTGAAGCGATTTAGGGAAAGAAAGGTCTCAGCAAGGATGATGTTTGAGTAATCCCATCCACAACAGACTTGTCTGACTACAACGGCCATAATAAGATCGAATGTGACAGACGAAATCGGGAATATCACAAAGCTAAAGAAGGCCAATACAAAGGCTCTACCTGATTTAGTCTCTTTAGCGGCGGGGAGATTGGGAAATTGATCTAGGAGGAAGGATAGTGAAATTCGTCCAGAATTAATTTTGGCATCTGCCTTGACTTCGTTAAGGCTTGTGTCAAGGAATTCAGCTAATTGAGTCAAAGGTTCAAATCCTATGGGAGGTTGGACTAACGAGTGAGTGAATTCAACTCCGATGACGGTGCCGTACTCTTCGATGGTGGGGGTAACCTCCAGCCCTTCCATGCATAATGTAGCGGTGGTGGGATCCCAGTAGAGTGCTACGGCTTGAATGAAAGCAGGTGGACACTCAATCTTCAACAGATCTAATAGATATCCCAATCGTGATTTGGCATACTTCTCGCTGGCTTCACCCATGCTATCCCACCACGATTGGAGTTCGGCCCGGGGGACTTTGAACACTTGAATGTCATTCTTTCCCATCAAGTCTAAAATATGCTAATGATTTTGAAAAGTCAATCGTAAAAAATTACTTTAAATGTGCGACTATGCAAATGTCATGAAGTATGCATGAGCTGACTTAACTGCATAGTTCAATTGAAGAAATGGAAATTGGGACTTTTTCAGGTTTTGAAGGCCTGATTTAAAGCCTAATTTGAATTTCAAGGAAGTGAATTATGCAATTCAGTCAGGTTCACTCCCGTGACAAAGGGAAACAACAATGTCACATTCCATTGGTCAACAAATCAAATGAAAGAAGAGCAAAATGCATCTCTTAATCAGGACGCTTAATGAAAGAAAAGGCGAAGGGAGACTCCTTAAACAAGAAAGCCATAAAAGGCCGATAGAATGTGAGAATCTACGTCACCCTTTTCCTAGAGGTCTACCCCTCTTTACAATAACAGTCAGTCGGGAATCCTCTTCCAGTCGAGTGTGAGGGGTTGTCTTCAGTGGATTGATCAAGGTCTCTTAGCCCCTCTGGCCATTCTTTGGTCCATGGTACAATGACTTCAGGAGTCTTCTCGCGTCTCACCTTCTTGAGTGTGATACGCTTCGGCTTTATCTTGATTGGGGGACGTCTTCTCTTTCCCCAAAAAGTGATCCTGGGTATATCTTCTTTAGCCTGTCGTTCGGCCTTCCGACGGGCGTATGCCTCCCTAGCCAGGCGGTTGCGACGTTGCCTCTGCATTTCTAAGTAACTCTCGAGCATCTCATCTCTTTGTCGCTTGAACCTGAGGTTGTCGACGTAGTAGCGGGTTTGACAATCTTCCGCATATCCTAGCTTACGTCTAGTCAGCTCCCGACCATGCACGAATCTAGTGAAGTGCAGTCTTGTTTTCGGTCCAGTGCGAGTGACTTTCCTTAGGCACTCAAAGGTCACCAAATCGGTTGAACTTCTAGGGAAAAGCGACATCCTACCTCCTTATCATTGTTATTTCAACTAGTCACTTGAGTGATTTTTATGATGCAAATGCAAATGCATATGTATGTAATGCATGGTTCAATTTTAAGGTACATGGCATAACGATGTACATTGAAAGTAAATGCCTTACCAACCACACTTAGGGATGTGAATTGTTCCCCTGTAACAATGAGCGGTTTTAGGTATACCAACCATCCATGGACATGCGCATGAGACAAGTAGGTAAACTCTAAAGATCAAATATAAGGTGAGGAACCTATGGCTCAGGCTCCCACGATCTAAATGAGGCAGATTCCTCCCCCAAGAGTACCCACTCAAGAGGGCTAGATATCGCCAATTTGGATTGTGAGAGGGAACAAATACGAAAGTCTCAAGTCCCATCAAACACAAGATCTTTTCGCACCCTTTCTCTATCTAAGGTAACCTAGAGGTGGTCGCAATCGGGGTTTGACCGCTAGTGTGTGCGATGTTTCGTGATCATCACAATGCAAGGTCATGCACAACAGTTTGTATCAAAACACCGCTTCAATATGTGCGTGAGATAAACATACATTCCCAACTCCAACCTGCAGGAAAATTGTCAACAATCACTACACCCCTTATTTCTCCAATCTGTAAAAATATCTAACAAAATGGTTAGCGTACGTACCTCACTTTCGAGAGCATCTGCAGAAAATAAGGTCAGATAAACCAAACAATTTTTTAATTGGCTCAAGTCCTCTAGAATTCGGGAAACTAGAGATTCTGGTTTAGAGTTCGGTCCCCAGCGGAGTCACCAGTCTGTCGCAACCCGCCTCGAGGTGCCGTGTCGGATGACGTCGAGGGGGGCTAATGGGCCGCCCGATCGCTGGCTTGATCGGATGCGAGCCTCTCCCAAGGTCCATTACCCAAATTGCAACGGTTGGATATACGTGGTCGACCTTCAGTGCGGTCGGGTGACATGTGATATGTGTACATGCCACGGAGTCGCCACCAATCGTTTCATGGAGGGTACGATCGGAAACCCTACCGATTAGTTGGGAGCGATCTATTCGATTCTACGGAAACCAGAGAAATGGGTGCGGGGACTTAGTTACGCCAACTGCTAGAGTTGACGCCCTTTCGGTACCTAAGTTGAATGGTTTATCTGATTTTAGGATTTCATACAGACGATTGGGGTACAGATCCTAAATCTAGGAGTTCATGCAGATGGGAATGGCTACCCCATCACTCACAATCATTAAAAGTAAATGCGCAAATCAAGGATCCAGTACACGTGGATAAAACACATGAAAGTAGCATGGCATCCCTAATGAGGCCCTATTAGCATAGAGAAATATCAATCAAGGCTTAAGAGTGATTTGGACATGATTCGCCCAAGAGGGGGCAGAATCGTAATTTTAAACAATTCGGGGACAATTCGCCTCGAAAGGGTAAATTTTTCATTTTAGATGAATTGGGAAGTCAAAAGACGGAGGAAATAGGATTGGCCATCAATCCAATCAATTTCCCATTTTTCGGGAATTTCCAGGATTTTTCTAGAATTTAAAAGTGATTTTACCCTCGGAGGGGTAAAGTCGTCATTTTGGACAAAGATGAGAGCTGAAAATCTCGAATATTAGGGTTGGTCGTCCACCTGACCCAAACCCTAACTTTGAGCAATTTTCAAGACTCGACTGGAATGGGAAAGACGATTTACCCTTTGAGGGGTAAAATCGTCATTTCGGGGAAAATGATGAGATTCGAAAACCCCAGCAAGAGTAGTCACCACCTAACAGGCCCTATCCTGATCTAGGCATTTATCGACCTTCTCTCGCATAAACAGCAGAGGCGACTTACCCCTAAAGGGTAATGTCGTCAAGTCTTGAAAGAACGGATAAGAAACTCTAAAAAAATTGGATTGACCAGTTGTCTGTGGTCAATCCTTGATTTTTAGGGATTTCTGGAATGTCTAGGATTTTCCCACAATTTTTCTATATTTTTTTGGAATTTTCTGGAATTTTCTAGCATTTTTTTTTGGATTTTCTAGGATTTTTCTGATTTTATTTTTTATTTTTTAAATCATTTTATGTTTTTTTTATTTAAAAATGTCTCGGATCGGGTTGACCCGACCCACTTGGGTCTGAACTCGGCCCGGACCTGGACCGACGAGAGCTCCCTAAAACGACACCGTATCCGCCATTTTTTATTTTCGGTTTATTCGGCTTTGATCTGACGATCCTTGATGGACCACGTGGCTAATTCACGATCTTCGGATTGACTTACCAAATCCTACGGTTCAGGTTGATTGAAGACTTGGCTTGGACCGTCTGATTCAATTACTTAAATCTACGGCCACAATTAGAACGTGAGACTTGATCTGGACCGTCCGTTCTTATTAACCCAAAACGACGTCGCCTGACCCTTCACCTAAACGGCACCGTTTCTGTTCTGATTGATTTTTCGATTAAAACTATTTTCGGATAATCCTAATTTCTAATCGAACGGCCACCATTTATTAGGCTCGATTAACCTAGACCGTCCAATTCTCTTTATTCGAATAACAAACCTAACGGCCACGCTGACTAGACATCCACCTGGACGAATCACACCTTGCCACCTACGACGTTGACTCGTTGACCATGCCACGTCGACTTCATCTTCAACCTCTCGCCCCCGACGGAATGGACGGCTGAGGAACTCCGGCGACGATCTAACGGTGGATTTTCGATTAAATCGTGCGAGACCAACGACAATCGACTCGTGATCAACTCTAGCTTAACATATCTAAGAATCGGAGCATATAATCCACAGAATCGAGAGTATCATGCGAATCGCCGAGTACGGCCATGTAGGTTCAATCACACAGGCCACACAAAGTCATATCAATTCATTCACAGATTAACATGGCAGGATGTACATAAGACTTACCTCGGGCTCCGATCGAGCTCGCACGACCTAGATTAGGCTAGGCAAGTATGAACAGTGGTCGGCTATGGAAGCTAAGTTCGAAGACTCGATTCAAGATGCTCAGGCAAAATCGATGCAAAATCAAGATGTGGGTATGGTCAGTGATGTTCAAAGAGCAAAACGCACTCATTAAATGTAAAGATCATGACCAGAACTGAGATCCGCCATTAAAACTCAATGTAGACTTCAAAGCTCAAGATTACCTGCTTTCGTGGTTTCAGACTACGCTACCACCGGCGATCGCCTCCTCTCCGTATGGACGACCTCCTGACGATGCTTTTAAGCTTTGGTCTAGCCTAAAAAGGCCTGACCGATGCTCTTCGATTTCGAGTTTTGCCCTCGACAATGGCGATTGGAGGGCGAGCTCTCAGTCACTCTCTCTCTCTCTCTCTCTCTCTCTCTCTCTCTCTCTCAATTCTATTCCCTATTTTCCAACTGAACTTGTCAACCTCCTTAACTGAAAGCCTTCGTAGGCTTATATAGCCTGTTGGATTTTTGGCGCCGAACGGTGGACTGCGTACCAGCCTCAATTGCACGTGTGGTCATGTGCAATTAGGTAGAAACAGCGTCGGGGAGGATGTACATTCCGTCCAATCCCGTTTGGTTCTCCGGCAAGCTCTATTTCATGCGAATTTGGCATGAATGTGGTCTGAGTTGACTTTCGCAGGTCCGTCGCTTGACCGTTCGATTATTCGCTGCTCCGGTGGTCACTGATCTTCATTCCGGTCCCAATCGACAGGGATTGGTTTAAGGAATTAAATGCCCAACAATGCTTCTCCAATTGTCGTTGGTTTGTCGATCAATTTCCTCTTTGAAATTCCACCTTCCACTGTTTACTCGTGCATAAGCCTGATGAAGAAGAAGACACTGTAGCGGACCGGTCCGACCGGCGGTCTAACCGGTCTGAATCGGTTCCGAATTACAATTTTCGAAATTGGTTCAAATCTGTTGGGAATTTTTGCAATTAAACTTCAGAATCGAATCTAGGGCATGGATTTTATCTAAAAATATGATTTTGCCCAAAAGTTCATATCAATTTCTACGAAAACCCCAAATTTTCAAGTAATTGCAAATTGGGGATTTGTGCAATTGAGGTTTAAATGATCAAATTGGGTCAAACCACCTATGCCAATTGATTCAAAATGATGAAAACCCTTGGGCAGCATGTTTAATTTGCAATGATAGTCCTTGAATTGAAAGTAATTTCAATTATGCCCAATTTCAAGGACTAAAATGCAATTAAGTATGTAATTGAGCAATTTGTCCGAACAATTGGGCTAAATTGAAGTGGGGTACAATCAGATTGAATGTCAAGGTCCTTGAAAATGCCAAAATTGCAAATAACAAGACTCAATTGATATTTTTTTCTCAAATTCAATCATATGTGTTACAAGGGAACACTTAAAATTGAATCTGATTTTGGGCTTTTTTTTTAGGTAAAAAAGACAAGGGATTTAATAGAAAAATATTGGTTATTTTTCCATTTTTTGTGACCTCAAATTCTATTTTTCTCGAATTTTCTAGTATTTTTCTATTTTCTAAAAATATTAAAAAAATGCGAAAATTATGAAAAAATTATTATTTTTGGTCAAAAATGGTCCCTTAGGCTTGGCCAAGGCCACCAAAGTTGATTTTTCATTTTTTTTTACTTTTTATGGATTTTTTATAATTTTTCAAAGAAATGACCAAAAAAGGCTGATCGAAAATTAGGTGTCAATAAGCTCTCAGTAGTGTTCTGCTTCTTCATGCCTTTCTTCTCCCCAAACCCAAATTTGGAGTCTCGCTTTTTCCTCTTCTTCATCTTCTTGTCCATTCCCGTCCTTCCCTTACCACCGCATTGTCTCGATTTCCCTCCAAATCGATCTCCCGCAATGAGTAGAACGATGCGACGCTTCCCCGTATGTTCTTGTCCAAATTTCCCTGCCACAAGCAAGGGAATGTCCAAGACCAAAAAATGAGTTTCATCGACCAGAGATTGTCGATAAAAGCAAACTTGTCGATAAAATATTAAACTTGTCAAAATGTGATAGGAATTCTAGTGCTGCAGAGTTCCAAATATTAAACTTGCCATTTAAGTGTACTTGTTTTTCAACAACAGCTTTGACAACAATATGTCAAAAACTGAGCATAAAGCATCCAAACAGAAAACAGAGAGTATATGGCCATAGGTCTAATGATTTCCTAGAACCAACTGATATGCAATCCTTAAGTCAGAAAAATTACCAATTGAAAATTTGTAGCAGTTACAGGTGACGCCGATAAACATTTGAATACCAGAAATTTCATAAGAAAAAATCAAAGATGAATCTGAATGGATTAATGAAAAGGACTACTTGTTCCACTGGATAACCACAAGAATGAACAAGATGTTTCTTTTCTGCCAAAGAAAATGTTGCTCTACCAAATATACAACTGAAATATTTTCTGTATTTGCATCATTTAAGAAATTTGGATACCATGACCCTTATCTATCTAAAGTTCTTGTCGTCTTGAACAATCTTTAAGCTAGGTAAGCTTATTCTAACCCTTAGCTAAGACCTTGTGTGATGGAAGGACTGAGTGATAGTTGGATTTATTAAGTTTGTGGGCTGTTTTGGCAAGAAACCCTACAGGACCGATTCTGTCCATGGTGAACCGTATAGGATGATGCCTTGTAATACTTGTGATGTTGATTCCATGGTTAAACTAGGCTATTGGACGCGTCCTCGTAGTGGTCGAATGGCTTATGGTACCGTTCAAGGTGTTAGACCTTGCTAGAATCTAATTGTGATGTTGAAACCCTTATTTGCGCCTAGATGTATTCGACCATGGTGTAGCCTTGGTGATACGTGGCTTGAAAGTGTTCTAACGTTCTTATTTGAATTCTGGTCGTAGGCTCTAATGTGGGGATTAATTGATTGAATGGCGCCGTAGTAGTAAAGATCAACCTTGTGTGACCATTTAATGAGTTATGTGGCATAATTGATCGAATGGCTTTGAGGAATTGTGGCATGGCCGAATAGCCATAGTGTTAACGAGTGAGTTATTTCAATCAAAATATGATTGATCGCAAAGCCTTGCAATGGCCTTGATTGATTTAATAATGTGATGAAATGCTACGATGTGGAATTGTGATGTCAATGGCCGAATGGTCCTTGTATGGACGTTGTGCACATGTGATTGTTTCATGCTATAATTGGTTGAATTACAAGCCTATGTGCATATAGCGCCCTGATGCGTTAAACGCGGGATAGACCTGAGGCGTTAAACGCGGGTCATGAGAGATGGCATTTGGAACCTGATGCGTTAAACACGGGTTCGTTGGTTAACCAAGCCTGAGGCGTTATTACGCGGGCTGAGCCATGAGAATTACAGTTGTATCATATGTATAAGCTATCCTCTATATTATGAGGTATTAAGTGCCAAGGTACGAAAGCCAAGCCTAGTCTAGATTGGTGCGTTGAATGACAATGCATGTCTTGATTGAGTTGTTGTGTGTCTGTTGCCTGAAATTCGCATGGTTAGTCATTGCATGTGTTTGGGTGTGTCTGGAAGTCCCGAGTGCCTAGCTTAGGGTTAGGACTAGCTTATTGAGTTTATCTCACCCCGTCGTGGGACCCACATTTTCAGACCTCAAACTCTAAGCATGCCGCCGTCGATTTTTGGGCTACCCGTGTGGGTGGAGCAGTATTCCACAGAGTACCCTGTGGGAGAAGGGAAGGCTTACATTAGGAAGTATGGCACTATCTGGATGGATGTGGGATTACAAGACTAGAGGCCAGACAGGTTTGCAGCTTGGTTTTATCGAGACGACGACCTAACCGTTGGGCCGCTGAGGACGTTTGACGTGCCTTGGGATGTGGTGGGCGAGCAGGACCCCTCGATCGTACACCCCGCGGATGGAGAGCTTACTGATGCCGAGACCGTTCCTGACCCGGATCTTCCTCCAGCACCGTCCCAGAACCCCGTTGTTGATGGCGAAGTCGTGGAGTCCTCTGATGCTGACGACGACCCCATGGAGGCTGAGGAGTCCGAGTCGGAGTTCGAGGATGCCGAGGACTAGCCCTTAGAGGAGGAGTTCAACCCTGAAGGAGAGGCCCTCTTCCATCCCACGCCTGAAGTAGAGGGAGTAGATGAGGTATCCGAGGAAGAAGAAGAAGAAGAGCCCGAAGAGGACTTAGATGAGTACGATCCAGTGCACCGCGAGGACCCTGTTGATGACTACGAGCCTGACCCTTAGATGGCCTAGGTGCCCTTGACTTTTGAAGTGACTCTTTTGATTAGTGCCTGGCTCCTAGTTAGATGACCCCTTTTGATTAGATTGACTACCTTCCCTTGATCCCCAGTGTTGTAGTTCAGTTCGTGCTTACGTTGTAAAGCTGGATCTATGTTATGTTATGGTTAAGAGTATCATTTCCTCAAATCATCTTGTTATCTTTGCATGGAGTTATGTATGTCGCTTCCGCATGTGCATATGAGACTCAGTACCTAGTGCGTGCCGTTGGATCCTGGGTAAGAAGTTAAACAGTACGGCTGTAGGGCGATGTTAGCATGCTCGTAAGGACTCGTGGCGTGACAGATATTCACCTCGGGTTGACTGTTGTCCAAAACCTGCTTGATCCTTAAAACGTCACAACAACTTGAGACTACTCATCAATCTCGTCACTGAATGCCTTGGCGCCTCCATAGTCGTGATAGCTTTCCGGGTTCGTCTCATCCACTCCATCGCACTCGACATCACCTCTGCTATTGTCCCTAATCCTTTTTCTTTCTTTACCCGCGCGTATGCGATAATCTCCACCGTCGTGCGACAGGGGTGGATCATCGCACCCTAGGTGCAGACTCTGGGTCGTTTTGATTGTGAACAGCCGCTCCATGACGCGGTCTCTCTGTTGCTGAAAATCTCTCGGGTGATCCAGCGCAGCTATCGTGATCGCGGTGTCGTTGAATTCGAATAAATCCGTATTCGTCGTTGTAAAGAATTCTCTCCAATCATCCAGCGTTTCCCTCATTGTGAATAATGACATCGAGCAGAGTGATTGGTCCGCAAGAAAATATCAAGAAGGGGCAATGATCTTTCTGGTTTTCGGCAACTTGGTGTGACCACGAGGTTTGCGCCAAAGAGAGTAGTCGGTGAGGGGGAGTATTGAGTAACACCGATCTCTCTCTAGAGCTTTCTAGAATTTTCTCGTACTCTGTTGAGTTGTCTAGATATTCTAGACTCTTCTTCTATTTTCTAGAACATTCATGATGCGTCTAGAATATCAAGAAGCGGCAATGATCTTTCTGGTTTTCGGAACAGATTGAATCACGCCACAAACCAACCCCGTTTGGAAACTCAATCGCAATGTGGGTGGAACAACTGAGGAATCGAAGAGAAAATTCAGACAAACCTGAGAAATCCTCTCTTCGACGATTGTCACTGGGCTCGTCCTTATCTGAGGTTGATCCGAACGTTTGTTTGAGAGGGAAAATTACCAGGCTGTCTCTCTTTGTATACTTTTGAAATTTTATGACTGCATTCTCACGCTTTCTAATTATTTAATCTGGAACTCCCAGGAAAAAAGAAAAAAGAAAAAAAATAAATATATGGATTTTTTCGATACCAGCTTAGGTATTTCGCTTTATCTTATCTATTTTGCTTTTAACGTGAGCAAATACTTCCCTTTTTTTTCCCTTCTCGCTCAAAAATTAAAAGGATACCCAAGTCTCTTTAAATATCGAACAATTTTTTGATAATTCAGATCTCTTTAAATATCGAACATTTTTTTTGTTAATACATATCTTTTACAACTTCCAGATGATCCTATTTAAAAGTAATAATTAAAAAAAAAAGTCGAAACCTGCTTGAGCCACAAAATTTAACAACCGTAAAAAGCAAAAGCTGTTCTAGACGCGCTTGTATGTACTATTTGAAGGGAAGAACACTGCATCGGTATGTTTTAAGCGGTAAATTGGAAACATATTTATCCAAAGAAATAACTTTTATTGATTATTTTCATACTTATGTCTTGGCCTACCTTATAATTTCTACCAAACTTGAAATAAAAGTAGGCATTTGTAGGCACATAGGTGTTCGGAGAGAGATTAAAATCGCTAGATTGGACTAAAGCCAAATGGTTTTCGAAAAATGGAAATTTTTCTTATTTATCAATCTAGTGGTTTGGCTTTATTCCATTTTTTTTTTCAACGGTTGATTGAACCAAGTCGATAACTTGATATCCACAAAAGGAAAATTAATAGATTCATATGTGAACTAAGTAGTTCTATTATTACAAAAATATCTGCTTTAACATCAATGTAAGTTTTTACTCATGGGTTCTCTTTCAAAGAGATAAAGCATAACAAAACATACCTTTAATTAGATTAAAGAGTATGGATAGGAAATATTTAGAACCAAACGAATTATATCACGAACCCATGAGTAAAAACTCAAGATTCAAACGAAATATTTAGAACCAAACATACCTCTTTGATATAATTCGTTTGGTTCTAAACATCAAGGTCGACAGGGATTTTTAATCTAATTAGCCAAAAAAGAATAGCGCTACTTCGTGATATAATTCGTTTGGTTCTAAATATTTCCTAGCCATACTCTTTAATTCTAATTTATATTGACACGGCACAGAGAAATTCCCTTCATATGAATTTTCCTTATTGCATTTTTTGGCCCCCCAAAATATCCTTTTTTTCTTTCCCTGCACGTAAGCCCCTCATAAACCAGTAAAAGTCAAATCTCATGGCCCTTTTTCATCAATATTAATAGTATAATCACTATATAATTGACAATAACCCGTGATTTTAATAAATTAATTAATAATAAAATATTGCGGATGTAAAGATAAATATGATTTTTCAAGTAAATAAAGGCAAAAAATTGTTCAAAAAACCCTATTATATAATGGCCATGTCAGTCCTAAACATTTCCATTGTGTCAATTTAACCCTAAAATTTTTGATAACTTGTCAATTCAGTCCTAAACCTTTCAACCGTGTCAATTTAGTCCTAAGCCTTTTGACAACTTATCAATTAATCCTAAATCTTTTAACGATTTCACAAGTATAAACGAAAGTATACAATTTATTAACCAAACCTCCAATATAATAGCTATCAACTGGAGTCTTCTCAATGATTTATACAGTGCGAAATTAGACTGTCGTACCCCCAAAACATAACCAGGTTATATTCGGACGAAGAAAAGAACAAAAGAAACCACTTCCACGGAAATACGAAATCAATTCAGTGAGAAAAAAATCCTATGTATGGAGTCATATATTTCTTCTATTAATTGAGACAAATTACAAGGTTTAGAGCTGAATTGAAACAAATCAATAGATTTAGGATTATTTTGGTACATTTATCGAAAACTTATTAAGGCAAAAGTTATTGCAAATGCAACCTAATGTACTGTTTAAGGAGAAGAACTTGCATCTGTATTTTTTTTTTCTAGTGGTAATTGGGAACCTACATCGATGTATACACAAAGAAATGACTTCCATTGATTAAAGAAAGCATTCGCATAGAGTATTCTTTAACAACTTATTTTTCATTTTATTTCAATTTAAATGGACTAAGGCTATTGCATTTGGTCTATCTAATGATTTCTACCAATGTAGAAAGAAGTCGGCATTTGTAGCATAGAGGCGTTCGAAGAGACATCAAAGTTGCTAGGTTGAACTAAATCAAGATATTCTTACAAAAAGTACAATTTTTTTTTATTTATCAATTTATGGATTTGGCTTTGTTTGTTCCAAGAAGCGAAAATCAATGGATTTGACTTGATAACCGCAAAAGAAAAACTAATCGATCCATAAAATAAGTATTTTACAAAACTATACACCAATTTCTATTTTATATGAAGTCATACATGCCGGATGTGGAAAGAAACTAAAGAAAAAATATATACATTTTTTTGTACAAAAGGAAAAATTACACAAAATTCCTGAATTTTTTGGGGTATCACCAATACCCCAACTTGTACAAGCAAAACCAAGAGTACTTTCTTGTACAGTTTCGTCCATACTGACCATTAATTGAGCGGTCAGATTACGCAATCCCACATTATGGGAGCTAATGACTCGTGAAGCGAGCTAACAAAAATCAACAATGCCTAATAATTTCAAAAACAATATCCTAGTGTTTTGGGATAGGCCTCATCGACTACAATAGAAGAATGGTCCCTTTTTGGGATGGAGGGACTTGAACCCTCCCGAATTTCATTTTTGTCGGTATTTCACAGCAGTTCGCACTAACGGCATTAGCAGAATCAGAGAAGAAGAGCTTAACGCAGCTCGACCCTTGGGCTTGTTTAAGGACATCGTAGCATGACCATTGAGGTGATGTCATGACCTAGAAGATCGAATGGAAGGATACATAGCATCCTTCGAAAAGATTTCAAATTTGTCTCGATCAGCAATACAGCGGCCAGCTAGCAATATGGTGAGTAGTGAGAAATAAGATCACAAGAATCGGTAAAACTTCCTCGGACATGCTTTCCATCAATTCACCCCCTAACTTCAGAAAAACCAAACAGGATCAAATAGGCGATCCTTAAATCGCTGCTGCTACTTACAGTGAAACCTACCACGTAAAACTGAAATTCAACTCCTAGCAAGAGACCTGGAGAACCAGCTCGACCGTCCAAAACTATTAACAACGGATGGTACCCTGAGCGAACCATCGTTCAAAACAGGACGCGACCATGAATACAGAAAGCTGACTGACTCTGCCCACCAGTGACTACGCTAGGAAACTCCTATCACAAATTGATACCAAAAAAACCAATCTCTGGAGAACATAGAATCACCAGATACAGCGGTATGTAACATGCGTGCCAGTTATGTCACCACTGTAGGTGACTTTTACAACCTGACCCTTCTCGAGTCCATAATATCTTGCTATTGCATCGTTCTTCAGCATCCTTGGAAGCTGGTTGGAAAAAAAAAAAATAACCACACACAATCAGCAATATCTCCAATCACCAAACCGAAGAGAACACAAGCTTTCCTATATCACCACGCGAATTCTAAAAGCACATGCTGCTGATTCCAGATAAGAAAATTCATTCTACAAGTGGTGCTACGTTCCACAGTCCAAGCTTGGACCATGTAACTGAATGCAAGTAATGGATGCAGAAACTATGTAATCTAAATAAAGCACGCAATTCATAGGACAATACTGTCTGTTGGGCAACTTCTAGAAAGCCGACAGACAATTACTTGGATCATGTCATTTCCCATTATTAAATATGTGGTGTGTGACCAATGACCAGCAAGTAATGACCTAAAATGGAAACCCATTAGGGTACTTAGTATACTCAAAATGACAGGTACAAAAAAAAAAAAAAACGAAGCTGTTTCATCAATGACACCAATATTAAGATGATCTAGATCTTTGAAGCACAGCAAAATAACCTATAAGGCCATATAACAGAGTCAATCAAATTATGCATCGGTTATAATGCACCTTCATGCATTAAGTTAATGGAAAATCATTCACAAACTAGCGGCCATTCTAATGCTTTGCAGCTATAAAATTTTAAGCCACGAGCTTAAGCTGATTAAAAAAATGGACGAAATTCCATCCAAGCTGACATATCAATGCATCTTCTCTGCATCTCGATGCACATATTTCACATCCTTTAATTTATCTCTTTCCCAGTCTCCAATTTATGAAAACTAAAGCAACAAGAAAATCACCATTAAAATAGAGCTAAACAGATAGTTTCCTCCCTGTACAACTTGATGGACTTACCTAAATTCGCAGATGACCACATTCACAGGCATATATGTAGTTTTCTAAGTACCTTAAAGTCTAAACTATGGTTAACTGGAGTGTCAAGAACTACAGCTAGTGTTCTTTTCCAGAAAGAAGCTTTATCCAATGGAACTGAATATTACAGCTAAAACGTCAGTATGAGACAAGATTTGTTATATGTATGTTGGTAGAGATAATAGTCCACTAACCTGCTTCTCCTGTATACTGTACTTCTTTAAAAGACTTCGCTTTTCTTGATCAGTCAGAACACGATGTTTAGGCTTGAGGACGTGCTTAGTTATATTCACAAGCAAATCAGTTATCTGACATGAACACAAAATAATGGATGATAGGAGCATCAAGTGAAAAACTAGTTAAGATATACATAAAGGTGAAACATGAGTCTCACAGTAAATAATAGACAGCACCAGATGACAGAACCCTTTGATTATAAAGCAGATTTATAAGGAGCATAAATCCACAGAATACCGGATTGAAAGGAGAATAGATTCATGAAATAAAACTTGAGGTCGTGCCAACATCTGGAATTGATGAAAATGCTCCAAGTGAGCGTATAAGCAAGCAAACACAGGCAACGTAAGTGACTCCATGAAAAGGGGAGGAAAAAGCCAGGCTCTAAAAGCAAGAAAGCACTAGCAGCCCAAAAGTAATTTGAGTAGAAAAGAAGAAGAGTATGTCTATTCTATAGAGTCTTCTACTCCTTCACTTTGCACACCAATCTAACCATCTAATATCTTCACTTACATACCAGAATACTATGTAAGTTTTTATCAAACTCGACCAGCAGCAAAAGCAAAAATAACCTTCTCTTCCTGTCATAGGCCGGCCACATTGGTTCTCATTCGCAATATATGATGTAACCATTCTCATCCATGGCTTCCAAGCCTTGCCATCCCCTCTCAATTTCAGCCATCTCAATCAGTGTTTTTAAAAACGTCACGAGCCCTCAAGATGCACACTCCCCCAATAACTAAGGTGCCAGAAACTTGCACAAGCCAAGGGAGGCACTAAAAGTTCCTGAGCGAAGGGAGTCGCTAATGTAAAAGGGCGTCACTAATGTAAAAGAGGCTAAAAAAATAAATCTAATTCTGACAGCAGAAGCCATTGTTTGTCACTTTTTCTTGCTTATTTCTCCTTTTTATTCCAAAATATCTTCCCATACTTATACTTACCTTTATCTGGATAGGGAAGGGATAAGCAAGTAATAGACTAAGACACAAATAAATCTTTGCTAAAGTTCTGGCAGGCCCCGTGAGCTGCTCGAGTAAGCGATGGCTAGGTGAATCACCTTGCCTAAGACTAGGCGAGGTGCCAAAGCTTCAGGTACAAGGCGAGGAAAATTCACATTGTTTATTGAATTTTATAATAAAAAATATTACATTTCCTGCACCATTCCAACAGGCACCTGCATTTCTTCCTCCCTCCATCTTTCTCTTTTCAAAATCATATTCCTCCCCTTTCAATATGAATGTCCCTAAACATCACGATCAATGAAAATACTGACTTGTTAGAACACACAACTGCATACATTATCTGAGGGAAGAAGTTCTTATAAGGTGTCTTGCCAAATTCTATGCTTTATTTACTCATCGCCTTCACATCTTTCTCCAGCAGGCAGCATAAAGAGGCTTCAGGTACACTAGGGCTAAATTTGGATCTCGCAACTTTACTTCAACTTATGAGCCTTCTTTTCACAACACAACAACCTCAAGCACCAACAAGATTTAGTGATTTGTTTAGCACCTTTACCTCTAAAAAGAACTGAAGCTTACATTTAATCAACTTCAGAAAAAGAACAAAAAATCTTGGTTCCAATCAACATAAACTGCAAGCTGTAGCCAACATATGATTTAGAGTCTAACGCACAGAAACGAGGGGGCAAAAGAAGTGAATAGAACATCGTGATACCTGGAATACTTCAACTTTAAACGAGAAAAGATCCAGTGATTTAAGAGCTTGATTGGTCATTTCACCTTGCAAGACCAATATCAACCCGCTCAAACCTTCTTTGTTAGCAATTTGCCCACTAATATAACGGATATTATTGACTTTTACAGGACCAGGATTGCAAAAATACGCCAACACCTGCAGTCAGAGCACTTTTTCAATTCACCGAAACAACAATTTGCTAATAAATGAGTATATGAAAAGTAGAAGTAATCGAAAATGCGAACTGAAAGAGCGAAAGAAGCTACCACATGCCACAAGATATGATTCAGTTTTCCTGTTAAAGAAAAAAATTAACTACATGACGCATTTCTTCTTCCAGAGAGAGCTGTCAATTTTCTGATGGTTTCCCAAGACTGAAGCAGAAATGCTTGAGAGACAAGGCTTTTGACACAACTCGAAACACTACGGTGGAGAACTTTAAAGTACAATGCTGATCAACTTGAAGTTCTTGAACAGCAGAGTGACTCCACCAAAAGTACAAGATGACCCCGCCCCAAATAGTATGCGAAATGCATATAACACCGCGTAAAGAAACAAGAGAGAGATGGTGGTTATGGTGGTAAATGTTAATAAGACCAACAACAAGGAGGCTCTATGAGTATGAGCAAAGGTACCTCTTAGTGGGAATCAATTAATCACACAACACGCGAAAAGGGTTCAAAACCAAAAAAGCAGATCATCTCCATTTTCTACTGACTTGAGAAGGCATGCAAGCAAAGAATTTCATCGCTGCACAGAGAAGTTTCAAATTTGACATTTAAGACCCACCATCGATCGAACCCTATCTCAGACGCAACTCTCAAACCATCCCGCTTACTTAACATTTGACAAAGCAACATTTCACCTCACTCCATAGAAGCACCCGACGCCTAAGAGTACACCATATCGGGAGACCATCGATGACTTTACAATAAGAGAGCCTATAAAAAAGAAGTTGGGATCGAAGGCTTACTCGCTTGGAAGGGTCGGAGCGGAGAGAGTTGGAGATGCGGAGGCGGTCAATGTCGGGGATCTGGCCATGGGAGGCGCGGAACTCGGCGAGAGAAAGATCGATCTCGGAGGAGGGAATCGCGTAGCCCCTGTCCCGAAGCATCTCGAGGAGGGTCCTCCGGGCCAGGTAGTAGCGGTGGCTCTCGGTGCTGCCCTCGTCGACGTAGCTGCTCATGCACCGCGGCCTCGTCTGTCCGTTCGCCGCCGAAGCCATTTCCGGGCCGTCGACCTCCATTGCACTTGCGGCCATGCCCTCTCTCTCCGAAGCAGAAAGGGAATCCTTTGTTGGCACCGAGGTACTACGCTGTGCGTAACTCGCTGCGTGCGCGAGAGTGACATGGAGAGTGTGGCCGACTCGACACAGAACTAGAAGAAGGGCGGACGGTGATGCGACCCTCTGATTGGCGGGCCGAACAGGACGGAGATGGGCCGGTCCACAGTGTTGACCATGCCGGGGCCCGGACATTGACCGGGCCGAAAGAATCGGCCCCAGTTGGATTTCCCGGCATTCTGGCTCGAGTTCGATTCTAAAAGCAACTATGAGAACTGCTCCCGGCACCTCGACCGACCCGAACCGTGTCTTCGATTAAGGTTGAACTCAGGTTTTCGATTAGGGTGGTACTCGGGTCAGGTCACAATGAACAGTTTTTTTCTTTTTGGCCCGAACAGTTGACAACCTGCTATTGGGAACTTATATAAATGCATCATGCTTCATTCTTGCCTGCAGAAAAAGGCAACATGCACGCCGATTGGCCGTCAGAATTTCGCTTCGAATATTCTTTTTGGATCATGATTACCTCGAGTATCCTCCTAGGAACTTTGTGTGTTCTGTTCTTGACTTGGTGATGAAGCTGTCGCTTTTCGACAAATAAGAAAAAAAAACTGGTACACAACTTTCTACATTGGCGGTTTCTTCGTTTTTCCACGCACCAACTTCCGTTTTTTCTCTGTTCAACATTGTCTGCAACTAGCAAGTTCACAACATGGAATAAGAAGAAGAAGCAGAAGCAGCAGCCAAAAAGCAGGTTCTTTGAGCAGTTTCAAGAATAACTTGTGGATGTGAAGACATCACCATTCACCACTCGCCAGTCATCCTCTAGACCTGTGCGGTCCCCCCAAATGAACTTCACCAAAGCAAACTTAGTTGTTAGCTAAAGGGTGAAACTTGAGAAATTATGATATGCAAAAAAAAAAAAAATTTGATGAGCTGAGCACTTTTTTTATGGGAGTATATTTTTTTTCCCATCAAAATTTAAAAATGTTCTTCAAATTTCAGAGTATTTTAAGAAATTTATTGAAAATTCACGAGTCAATATTTGTATTTGGTGAAAGTCTAGACTCTAGGGTGTATCAAGCTAAGAAAAAATCAAAGTGCATTGCGGCAAGATTTAAACGAAGTAGAAAGTAAAAAGAGCAAAAATGTAAAAATCTATACAAACATGCCTAAGTTAGAAAGTTAGTTTCTTTCGGGGCTAATAATAAGTCGAAGACGTATGAGTACTTTTTACCACTTCCACCGGAACAAACAGCTCTACTGTTAACTTTTTCTTAACCCCTCAAACTTTGACAAGATTGTTCATCACTTTGAGAATTTTGAGCGAGATTGTAAATTTTGACTTTCGGTTAATCACAAATACATTTGCTTGAAAAATTTTGTAACGCTTCAAATGACTCTACATGGGAATTTCTATGCATTCTAAAAATTCAAGGTGTTAACATTCAATTAAAAAAAAAATTGCATATCAAAAACAAAAGACGTTTTCATGAAGATGCCTCTGTTTTTGCAAGTTTTCTCCCTTTCTTTTCGCCACTCGCAGCAGATAGATATGGCTTTAGCTTTAGGGTCTTTGGCCGGGTTTTTTTTCAATTTAATATTTAAAAAAAAATTATTTACAAAATTAGTTACTATGCAAAAATATTTACGAATTTAGGTCTCGCGCGCTGGAGACACCGGCGCGCGAGACCCGCGGCGGTCGCGCGCAAAGGGGAAAGTGCATGCGCGCTGGTATCCAGCGCGCATGCACTTTCCCATTTTTTTTTTGTTTTTTTTTTAGTTATTTTATATTTTAAATTTCTTTTACATAATTTTATTATTTTATATTTTCAGGACTAAATTTTTTTTTGGAGTTTGCAAGGTTAATATGTATTTGACAATACGAAAAAATTATATTTTTTATATTTTTTATATTTTTTAGTTTTTCAATTATTTTATATTTTAAAATTTCGCGGATTCGACAACCCAATATGAAAAACGGTAGGACGAATATATTTTCGACAACATTTATTTCGTATCGTTGGTTATTTTATATTTTTCAAGACCAAAATGCTGTGCACAACGGTTATTTCGTATGGCAGTGAAATTGCCGCACAACGCACTTGCTTTTATTTACAAACGCTGCACTGCCAAATTTTGTAAATATTTTTAAACAAATTTGGGTCTCGCGCGACAGTAGTAGCAGCACGCGAGACCCGCGCGATGGTCCGGCCAGCGCGCGACGGTCTCGCGTTGGACAGTGCAGCTTTTGTAAATAAAAACAAGTGCGTTGTACGGCAATTTCACTGCCATACGAAATAACCGTTGTGCACAGCATTTTGGTCTTGAAAAATATAAAATAACCAACGATACGAAATAAATGTTGTCGAAAATATATTCGTCCTACCGTTTTTCAAATTGGGTTGTCGAATCCGCGAAATTTTAAAATATAAAATAATTGAAAAACTAAAAAATATAATTTTTTCGGATTATCAAATACATATTAACCTTGCAAACTCCAAAAAAAAATTTAGTCCTGAAAATATAAAATAATAAAATTATGTAAAAGAAATTTAAAATATAAAATAACTAAAAAATAAAAAAACAAAAAAAATGGGAAAGTGCATGCGCGCTTGACATACCAGCGCGCATGCACTTTCCCCTTTGCGCGCTGGTGTTACCAGCGCGCAAATGGTCGCTCACTGGTTTTTCCGGCGCGCGACCGTTCCGGGTCTCGCGCGCTGGTCTCTCCAGCGCGCGAGACCTAAATTCGTAAATATTTTTGCACAGTAACTAATTTTGTAAATAATTTTTTTTTAATATTAAATTGGAAAAAAAACTCTCTTTGGCCACCCTCTGTTTTTGCTCAACTCGTGACTGCTCAGATTTACACAACAGAGACTCAAAGTCAATCTTCACATCGTCACTGTTATTCTGTTCTTCTCCTGTTCAGCAGTCTCTCCTCTCATCCTGTCCACCTTCTCTCTCATTCACTGGCTGTTAGAAATAATAAAATTGGTGAAAGTGGACGACAAGCATAAATGGATGGATGGATGGGCAGATTGAATTATCCACAAATCTAAGCGGATATGTTTGATGAAGTGGGGAACAAATACAAATGGATGGTTTGGCAGATGTTTTAGCATCTCACTTCCTTTCATAGTGCTTGCTATTAAATAAATATTAAATTACTTTAGGTGTTCTGTGGATTGCAGCACTATCATAGTGCTTGTTTTTTTTTTTTATCGTAGTGCTCCCTTTGTTGTTGTGCTTCTTTTGTAATGGAGAGAAGATGGGTTATCGGAGTGTTTTGTGAGTGGATTACTTTCTTTCTTTTGTTTTGTTCTGTCTATCAAAGAAGATTGAAGATTGAAGACAGTGCGCATAGAGAATGTCTTGATATCATAGTGTGTTTTGCTATAAGTATGGGAGTGAGTAGTCTTTGTATTATTAGAAGCCATTGAAGCAAAATAAACTTCGTGTTGTATCCATCATTATTGTTCAATCAAATATTTCTTCCTCCAATCTTTGTTTTGTGCCTTGCTTCTAAATTCTGAAAGGTCACCCATATTGTTATTTTTTGGTTCCAACAATTGGTATCAGAGCTAGAATGACATCTACCAGTTCCGTTCAAATGCAGCTTCCAAAGTTGAACGAAAAGAATTTCAACAACTTGGCCATCCAAATGAAGGTTCTGTTCAAATCGCAAGATTTGTGGAATCTGGTTAAAAGTGGCTACAACGAAGTAGTTGATGCCGAAGCATTCGAGGCTTTAAGAAAGGAGGAGAAAGAATCTCTAGTGGAATCTTGGAAGAAAGATCAGAAAGCATTATATGCGATTTTTCAAGCCGTGGAGGAAACGATATTTGAAAAAATATTGAGTGCGGAGACAGCGAAAGCTGCCTGGGATATCTTGCAAAAATCCTACAAAGGCGATGATCGTGTCCGGCAAGTGCGGCTTCAGACCATTCGAGGTGATTTTGAGTCTCTTCGCATGAAAGACTCGGAATCAATATCGGCATATTTCGATCGTATGTAGGCCATAATTAACCAATTGAGAGTTAATGGTGAAGAACTTCAAGATGTTCGTGACGTAGAAAAAATCTTGAGGTCTTTGACCGAAAGATTTGACTATGTCATTGCCGCAATCGAGGAAGGACAAGATGTGTCAACTCTCACATTGGAGTGGTTAATGGGTTCATTGTGCTCACACAGGCAAAGAATGAATCAGAAGTCCATTGGTTCAGTTCCCGAGCAAGCATTGCAAAGTCGGGTCACTCAACCAAGCCGAGGAGGCTATCAAAGCAGTCGAGGTCATGGAGGAGCCCGAGGTAGAGGTGAAAATTCAAATTTCACCGAAAAATTTAGAACACATGACAAATCAAAAGTCAAGTGTTTTAAATGCAACAGATTCGGACATTACAAATCCGAGTGTCATGCAAAGGCGACGTACGAGCCGGTGGAACATGCACATGCCACCGATGCTGAAGAGTACATGGTACTAGCATGTGCGAAGGATGACTCGAATATCGTGGATACCAACACATGGTATCTAGATACTGGGTGCAGCAATCATATGACTGGCAGAAAGGAGTTATTCTCACAGTTAGATGAGACGAGCCGTGGAGAAGTCAACTTCGGGAATAAATAAAAAGTTTCCGTGATGGGCAAAGGTAACATTAATATCAAATCAAAATATGGTACTAATGTTACTATTGTAGATGTTTACTTTGTGCCATGACATTTTTGAAATTTGCTAAGTGTTGGGCAACTTTCCGAAAAAAGGCCACAAAGTTCACATTGAAAATGAAGTTTGCACCATCAGAGATGTCAACAATAAGTTGATCACGGCGGTACAAATGGCGAAGAACCGAATGTTTCCCCTGACTCTTCGAATGATGAATCTCTTGAATTTTCAAGCGATGACGAAAGACAGCAGTTAGCTATGGCATCTTCGATTCGGACATCTAAATTTTCGTAGAATGAAACTACTGGTCCAGAAAAAGATGGTGACTGGCATGCCATTGATTGAAGGTCCAAGTCGTCCCTACGAAGGATGTCTCGTGGGAAAACAATATTGAGATCCTTTTCCAGTTGTGAAAGCCAGAAGAGCAAACCAACCATTAGAGCTAGTACACACAGATATATGTGGCCCTGTTGAGGTTGAATCGTTCGGACAAAAAAGGTACATGTTGATTTTTGTTGACGATTTTACCAGGAAAACCTGGGTATATTTCTTAAAAGAAAAATCTGAGACTTTTGACAAGTTCAAAGAATTTAAAGTCTATGTTGAAAAACAAAGTGACTTTAATTTGAAGACGTTGAGATTAACTAGAGGATGAGAATTTACCTCAAATAAATTTTACAAATTTTGTAAAGTTCATGGAGTGAAACGTCAGTTGACTATCTATCACGCCCCGAACCCTGCAAGCTCACGATCATCCCACTGGCCATAATCAAGCTATGCCATCCAGGATCCTTAGGCCCTCATCTTCGTAATCGTGTACATGCGGAAGCAAGAAGCTACTCCGTACACAAATAAAATCAAGATGACTTAGGATAGAAAATAGTACACTTCTCGTATCTATATAATACACCTCAAGTCTCATGAATAGTCAAAACCAAATATTTAATTTCTACATCCACCAAACAGTATACAATCTCTAAGGTCACCCAATGTCTTAAATATATTTAATCACCTACTTCCTCCAATGCCACTCATTTACAAATTCGGGCTTCCATCGCTTGGGACTTGAAAAAATTAAGCCCCCACTAGGGTGAAATATAAATCTCAGCAAGTGAAACCTAAACCTAGACCTGAACACCAGTCCCCCCAGACCATGAAACTAACACCAGATGCAGAACATTATCCAAGAAAATGGCACAAGGCATCCACCAATCAACTATCTCAGCAAGATAGTGTTGACACCTGATTTTTGACCATCTTTTATTTTAGTTTTTATTTCTAAAATTAATTAAAAATAGCAAAAAAGGTCAAAAAATTGCAAAATCAACTTTGGGAGCCTTAGCCTAGCCTTAGGAACCAATTTTGAACAAAAAATATTTTTTGAATTTTTTAATATTTTTTGGAATTTATTTAATTATAAAAATACCCAAAATAATCAGAAAAATACCATCCGTGGTGAGAAAATTACAAAAAAATATTCAGAAATTTCATTTTAATTCTCTCTTTAATATTTTCACTTTTTAGTAGGGAAATTCGGCTTGGTTCATTGTGTTCCTTCACAAACCTAATCTCGAACCGGGCCTAAAAAATCCTTTTCGAGTCTTTTAATTTTCAATTCTCGGTTTTTATAAGCTATGACATTGGACTCTAAAGTATTGAAATGCAATTGGGTCAATTTGCCTTCCAATTTGATCAATTTTAACCAAAAGGGCTTAATTGCATAAAAATCTTTCAATTTAGTCCCCGGTTTCACAATTTTTGAAATTAAATTTCACACGGGCACACCCATTAAATTAAACACCTCTACCCAACAGTTTTCATCATGCTGAATCCATTGGTGGGCTCAATTTTGGCTAATTCGATCGTTTAGGCCTTCGATTTGGCGAAATTGAATTTCGGATCCTAGGGACAATTTGGGGTTTTCACAGAATTTCAATAAATTGATTCACGAAAATACCCATATTTGATGGAAAACATGTCAAGGAATCCGATTTTGCCATCAATTTCATGAAAATAGGTCATTTAGGGGGTCAATTTGGCGATTTGGGCGATTTGGCCGAACCGGGCCGGTCGGGTCCGACCCGACCCGACCCGGCCCGACCCGGGTCTGCAAGGCTTGCACAGAATGTGCAGCAAGCCGTGGGAGGAAGAAAAAAAAAACAGGGGCGGCATGGGCGACGCGTTTTGGGGGGAAACAAAAGGCAAACGGGCGTGGGGGACATTGACAGAGCTCCCTGCTCGCCGGCAGAGGCTCGTGGGCATAAAAAAATTGCCGGTCGGCCATAAAATCGGCGAGATTCTCGGTTTAAGGGGCTTGGCCGAGAAAGAGAGAGAGAGAGATTTTTTGGGAGGATTTTCGAGCAAAGCCGGAGCAAGACAAGCTTGCCGGCACCTCTTGGAGCCTGAGGGGAGCTTCGGTCGCCGTCGACGGTCGCGAATCAGGTCGGTATCTCGCCGGATCTCCCTTTTTCTTTACGCACGCCATGTGTTCGATGAAATGCCGATGGATGTCTCGACTCGGTTTTGTCTCGGCCGTGTCTTCCCGAGCTTCATTTAGCACGAATATTGCCTTGAGTCTCCACTAGAACTACTCCTAAGCTCAACTTGCCATTTATTTTGCATTAAATCTCGGTGAAAACCGGACCCCAACCTTTGCCGACCACCCTCCGGACCGAGGACTCAACGGGGAGCTTCCGGCGGGCGCCGAGCTCGAAATGAGCTCAGGTAAGCCTCTAGACCCTCCTTGGGTGTTGTTTGATGGTTTAGAATCGAGTTTTGATAAGAAAAAAAATTTGGAAAATGCCTCGCCGGAGCCGAGTTCGGGGAGGTCCGGTTCGCCGGTTTTTAGCGTGTTCATGGTTATTATTTGGGTTGTATGTTGATGTGGTTGGTCCAAGGAGTCGAATGCCGCAAGAACGGGCGAAAAATACCAAGTTTCGGGCCCGTTTCGCAATTTTCCGGCGACCTCGCCGGAATTTTTACTATTCCCGCCGGATTTTTCACTGTTCATCGTCTTCTCCGGCGACCCTCCGGCCGGTCAACGGTCAACGGCCGACGTGGCGTGCCACGTAGGCAGCCACGTCAGCCGGGTGGGGTCCGGTCCGCTTATTTTCAAATAAAACAAACGGACGGTCACGATCGCGACACGTGTCGCGATCCTAGAATTTTTGGAAAATTAAATAAATGATTTTCGAATAATCGATCCGGCGGACGAGGATGTGCCACGTGGCTCACTGGGGGACGTCTGATCTTGTACAAGATCGGACGCACCAGAGGAGGCCACGTGGCACGTTCTGGAGCGTCCGATTTGTAGGTTTTCTAAAAAATGAAAATAAATTAATTTTTGATCCGACGGCTATTATTGAGCCACGTGGCTCTCTGTGGGTCGCTCGATCTAGTGGAAGATCGGACGCACGAGACGAAGCCACGTGGCACGACGTGGACCGTCCGATCCGGGGAATTTTCGGATAATTAAATAAAATACATAAAAAATCAAAAAAATTGTTAAAAAATAGAAAAATGTTTAAAAATATAAAACGGCGTCGTTTTAGGCCGGTTTCGACCCCTAGGGTCGGGCCGGGCGCCCGAGAGGCGTGGGCCGGGTTTGACCCGGCCCGGAAAATATTTTTAAATATTAAAAAATTCAGAAAATAATAAAAAATTCAAAAAATCAATAAAAAAAAATAGAAAATTCATAAAAAATTCAAAAAAAATTCGGAAAATTCAGAAAAATTCTAAAAAATTCCAGAAAATAGGAAATGGCCACATTCAACTGGCCACAACCTGTTTCGGGTCATTTGACCCCCGATCTTTTCAGAAATGACGGTTTTGCCCTTTCGGCAAACCGTCTTCCAAAAAATTCTAAAAAATCCAGGAAAATCCCAAAAATAGGAAATGGCCACAAACAACTGGCCAAGGCTCATTCCGGGTGTTTTGAACCCCGAACCTTCTTTAAAATGACGATTTCGCCCTTTGGGCGAATCGTCTTCCAAAAACCAAAGAAAAATCAAGAAACTCCAAAAAATTCTCAAAAATGGGAAGTGGCCACAATCAACTGGCCATGGAATATTTTGGGTAATTAGGTATCCAAACCTTCCAAAAATGACGATTTTTCCCTTCGGACTAATTGTCCCCGAATCTTCCCATTTTACCCCTAGCCCTAAATCACATCTTTCCTGAGCCCTTATGGCTATACTAGGAGGCCAATGATTGAAATTGATGTGTATTGACATGACTTATTTATGCACGTGACTTGCGCTTTCATTATATTGACTGTGATTTGATAGGACCAGTCTTCCAATCTGCATAAAACCCTGAATCAAACCTATCTCACCCAAAATTGCGCCTGCATGAAATCTTAATTAGGAAAATCACTCGCGTTAGGTACCGAAAGGGCGTTGGTAATGACACCGACGTAACCAAGTCCCCGAACCCAAAATCTCTGGTTCCGTAGAACTGATCGATCTCTCCCAATCGGTCAGTAAGGTTTCCGGTCTACCCTCCAAGAAAGACCGGTGGCGACTCCAAATGCATGCACAAGTTGCACATGCCACCATGACCACACTGAAGGTCGAAAGCGATCGACTCTTATCGTCGAATCCCTTAAAGATATACCTCCGCCGCGATTTGGTATGGGCCTGGGAGGGCCCGCGCCGATCTAAGGCCCGCGATCCACATTTCAGAGTGGGGGCTGGCGATCGGTAATCCATTAGCCCGCGTCCGATTTTCGGACGGGTCGCGACAGCTGGCGACTCCGCTGGGGACTTTGTTCTAGAACACTTGGTTCTGGACCTCAAGTGGACTTAGGCCGTAATTAAAATGTTGAGTGATTTTTCTAACCCTGCAGGCGCTCTTGAAGGTGAGGTAAGTCCGCTCACGATAGGTGTTATATGTTTTTGCAGATTGGAGTGATAAGGGGTGTAGTCTGTGATTAACATTGTCTTATGCAGGATGGGCGTAGGAATGTATGTTATATGGATGATTTGAAGCGCTGATTGATATATGAATTGTTGCGCATGATTCACTGCATATTTGAGGATCACGACACTTTGCACAAAGCGCCCAAACCCAGGCCGCGAAATCACCTTTTTAGGTAGCCATAGATCAGGGATCGATATGCAACGCTCTAGCGTGGATTGCGCTGGGGTTGACCATATTCGATCCCACTCACTATCCAAGTCGAGACTTTTATCCATTTGTTGTGGATTGCGCTCATGGACGAATTTATCGACTCGGATAGAGGGAAGCCTCTAGTTTCCTCACCTAAGCCATTTTGATTTTTAGAGTCAAGCCTCACTTGTCTCATGCGCATGTATATGGATGGTTGGTATACCTAAAAACCAAAAATCATTGGGTACCTCTCATGGTAAGGTCCTGCCATTTCTATTTAAACTCACTTGCAATCTTTTATTTCGCACGACATGTTGCATTCATCAAGTCCGATGGTTGAGTCAAATTCCATTTTATAGTATGAATAGGCTAGAGATGGTCTCCCCAAGTCATTCCAAGATTCTCGAGATGTTCGAATATGAGCGACGTGTCATCCGTCATCGAGCCACCGAGACATTCAACGGATTCCACTCCTTCCGATTTATCCAAGGGAGGGCGCTTACTGGACGCAATCTTATCCGAGGAACAGACTGCTTCTACACCAAGTCCGCCAAGCAACTCGAACGCGAACATAAATTCGAGTACGAAAGGGAAAGGATGTGGAACATTTATCTGAAGTTAGAGGACATATTCAGCAGGATACGAGCAAATCCAACATCCCCTCTAGTGGTCATCGAGATTTCATCAGACGAAGAGGATTCTCTCGAGAACCAGCCGTCCTCTTCCACCCCTATAGACATTTCATCTGATGAAGACGACGACCCGAGCTAATCAGAGCATGGACGATGGACGACGTGCCCCGAAGACCCAACTTGGGGCATCTCCTTAGGTTCTCTAGGGTCGCATTCTGACTGTCTCCCTATTTAATTATTCATCTGAACCTTCGAGTCTGTAAGGAGCGTCTGCCTGTGGAACTCCCTTCTACCTTTGGTACTTTGGTCTTTGAGTCATTTCTAAGCGTCTTGACATTGGAACGCGACATTGGAATTTCTCTCAACCATTCAGATTTTACGGTTCAATTACATGTCTCTTACAGATGAAATTCTGGTTAGGACTCACACTTGGCGTGTCTAACACAAGTACGAGAATCTAATCTTCATTTCATGGTGCGTGAGACATGGAATCGAATCGGCCCATATCATGCATCATTAGTAATCCATGGTGATTAACTAAAGTCATCCGTGTTTTCTGAATTCAAGAGGAGATTAGATATTCGAATTATTTTTGGTAAACAATTTCAATTTGGATGTCCTATCTCCCACCGAATTTAGGACACATTGGAATTGCATCTTTAACTTCTTGGACATTCCACATATTTTTCTGGGAATTTGTCAAGAGTAATAACCATGGATTACGCTCCTTCCAATTATATGTTTCCTCTTGAAAAACATCGATAAGAATTTTTCACATGAGGTTAAGGCTTGTGTAAAAGTCATTATCTTCGTTAATCACAAGAAAGCATAAAATTGAAAGGATTTATGCTTTACTTCCCTTTCTGACATATTCCTGTCATTCGAACAGGTAATTTCCAAAATCAAAATCCGAAGACTTGTGTGAAGAATCAGTCACAGGTTAAGATGGACCGGGATGGCGTGGAGAAACGTTTGACCACCCTAGAGAGCCAGATGACTCAGGTGATTGCAACGATGACAGAGATGAAGACACTCATCTTCACCATACAAGGGGCATCCCCGACGGTCTCCAATCTCGACCCGACCGTCCGACCTGTTTTGCCTAAAATATCGGACATTGATCAAGCTGAAGGAGCAAAAGTTTTCCCCGAGATGGCCGATCTGGAAAAACAGCACAAAGGAAAGCTTGGTATTATTGAGGAAGATGCATTGACTGGAGAGAATCTGTTCGTCACTCACCTAATTCGAGAGAAAGACTCTAGTCACCAGAAGAACGTTGAAGGTCACGTAAACCCGACCAACGTCGAAACCTGTCCACCCAACACCTCTCTCACACGCCTTAAAAGGGGGGTGCCTGAGGTTCCACAAAGGCCAGAATTCTCCAAGAGATACGATGGCATTGGCTGCCCGAAAACTCACATCGATTACTATTTGGAAGCAATGGCTGATTACGACTGGGATGATTCACTTCTTGTCCAGAATTTTCGGCATAGCCTGGTTGGCCCCGCGTTAGGATGGTTTGCAGCGCTTGACGTCAAGGGTATCCAAGGATGGGACGATCTGGCCAATCAATTTCTCCAGCAATACGATTTCAACAGGAAGGCCACCTCTACCAGGATGGATCTGGTACTTGTGAGGCAAAGGAGAAATGAAAGCTTTAAATCATTCGCACAAAGGTGGAGAGCGAAAGCAGCCAGAGTCCAACCTCCATTGGACGAAGAGGAGTTGATAGAGCACTTTCTGAAAGCTCTCCCCTATGATTCCTTTAGTCGGTTGAGTACGGCTCATTACCAATCATTTTCACAATTGGTACACGCGGGTGAAAGGTGGGAATGGGCTAAGCGCAATAGTATAATCAGAGACAAACAAAGGCGTGGAGAATCTTCTCAAATGAGTAAAGAACCGGTCAGGGAGATGAAGACCAACTATCGAGGGATGATGGTCGCAAGTCAAATTTCACACAAGTCGAAACATCAGTCACCTGATTCCGTCCCTCACCGGAGACAACCAGCGCCCAAGTTAGAGAAAGCCGGCCAATCAAGCAAGAGAGGTCCTCCTTTCTTTGCACCACTACCACTTCCTATGTCAGAACTACTCCCTCGGCTTTTGGAGGAAAGGTTGGTAGCCCAAAAAATACCGAGGGCGAAACCGCCAAGGTTCCCAGGGTTTGACATGAATCGAACATGTGCGTACCATATGGGTGAGAAGGGACATAATGTCGATAATTGTCGAGCACTACAGTATGATGTGCAAGCTCTCATCGACAACAACCTGCTGGTGTTCGATAGGGCAGGACTCAACGTCCGGCCAGACCTTTTGCCGGATCACGAAATCAGCGATATATCCGAGGATGGATCAGAAGGTGATCTAAGGCTTATCATCAACGTACCTGAATTACATGAGGTACCAACTTTATCTTCTCGAAACCCTAAGAAGGGTACCACCTCGATGGGGCGAAAAGAACCATGCTTAGCCGAGATGGGTAATGTGGGCATCATCGGTAGGGTTGAAGACCCCGCTTTTACGGCATCCTTCGAGAAGTTTAACTTAACCTCTAAAGGATATGCGGTAGAGACTATGAGGAAGGAGTCATGGGAGATCCCTGCTGGGTACTCATTGGGTGTCGAGGACATTGAAGAGATCGAGGAATTAGAGGAGTACGGAGAGCGTCTGGAAGAAGCGTCCCGAGAGGACAGAAAGTTCACCTGGAATGCCAACAAAGGGGGCGAGACGCCACTTAGAAGGCATCGTCCGGTTAGTGAGGCTAACAAGATAGTCATATCAAGCTCATTGAAACAGGAGGACTCGTCGGCCCCAACTCCTATCCGGGGTAATGCCTTGTGCGGAACATCGAGAGTTTGCGAGCCCAAGAAGAAGTCACCAATGCAGTTTACATCACTTCCCATGCCACTATCAAAACTGCTCCCAATGCTCTCGGAAAAAGGGATGGTGACCAATGAGGTGTCGAGGTATAATCCTCCATTGTCCGAAGGATATGATGAAGCCATGTCGTACGCCTACCATGCAGAGGAGAAGGGGCACAACGCAGACAACTGTATTCGACTGAAAATCAAGGGGTAGAAACTCATCGACGATGGCATCTCGGATCTTGACGAGATAAAGCAGAATAACCAGCAAGACCCGTCACCAGATTGCCAAGGACTGGACAAGACGTACATGGGTAACCCTATCGAAGACTATGCCAACCCAGCTGATCCGACAAACGATGACGGCCGATTACATGGATAAAGGAGTCACTTCTTCCTTTCCATCATTACTCTTTAGTCTATTTGCATTTTACTTCATTTGTAATTTCAAGTGCAGTTTCAAAAAAAAAAAACAAACAAACAAAAAAACAAAAAAGAAAAAAAGAAAAAACAACAAAAAAGAAAAAAGAAAAAAAAATCATCAAAAATGGGGGACGTGTGGGAACACAAATCGGTCGATGACGATCCAAATGAGAGAAAAGAAAAGATGCAAAGAAAAGAAGAGATGAAAAGAAAAGAAAAGCCCTGAGACCTGATTTCCCACACGTCTCTTAGTTTTGGGAAGCAAGGATGTCCAATGATATGAGGACTAGCCCCCATCTCACATTTTCAGTTTTAATCTTTGTTCTTAAAACATCTCCCAAAGAAATGCATCGTGCATGGATTTTTCCCTATATGTCAACTAACCATCTTGGTGACATTTCAGGCGTGCCATTCTAAGCATACATAACATGCATATCATGCACATACCCTGCGCACAGAGAACCCAAAGGGAGAAATGCCGGTTCCCGCAGGATAAATTTCAAGGGGGAACATCGAACATCTCAAATGGCGACTGTGATCGAGAGAATCACCAAACCGCCACATGACAAATCCCCAGATTGTCAGGCTGTCTAGGGACAGAGAAAAAAAATAATCGAAGAATCTGGCAATCGAGATAGATGACCAGAATCGACAAAAATTCATGAGAGCGGGCTCCCCCACCTGCTTCGAGGAGCCAAGCCTGGGGCAAACTCTCATGATCCCCCATGAAGGCGTATCAGACTAGGGTCATTAAACCCAGAGATGACAAACGCTCAGACAAGCTTACTTGGGGCGGAATACTTGGGAAACACCGTTCCTTCAAATATTGGAAGGACAAAACCCCGAAGGGAGTATCTCTTTCCTGAAATTTCAAATGAAGCCAGATAAATCCCCACACCTGTCTCTTCATATGCAGGTGCATGAATGTCTTCAAATCGGATTGAAAATCATCCAGGAGCATGGGAATGCCAAGGCACGCTGCCAAGATGAACACCGCCCAACTGGGGCAAAGCAGTTGTCGACGTGATTGAGGATCGCCTCACGAACAACACCCACAAATACAGACGAGATGAAGCAGCATCCATCATCCACATCAAATGAGAAGCGTCAATAATCGACGAAGGAAAGGAATACGTCAGTAAGGCGTCATCAGGAATCCCAAGAGGGAAGACATCCCCAAAGAAGATGGAGATTATAACAAAACGCGGGAATGAATTTAGCTGGGGCAAGCATCACCTAGCCATGATGAACCGCGTCTAACCGGGGAAAGTGAATCATTTGTGCGCCGGACAAAGGAAGGACATTTCTTCTCTGGCAAAATCCATGGACGCAATGACAGATTCGTCCTCATCGGAAGTAAACCCCAGGATACAAACCTGGGTGAACGGTAACTTGGTATCGTTCCAATTTGATCCCCCAAAGATTCCAGGCTTAACATGAGTTTGCTCTCATTCGGCAGAAAATTGGTGACACCAAAAAGCCACAAAAGAAAGGATCTCGCCCGACGTGGAGACGAAAAGAAATATTCGTTGCAAGAGGCAAGTTGCCAAGAATTGGAACCCTGGAAAATGGCGTAGAATACGTCCAAAAGCATGAATTGATCTAATCCAGTGTAAATCCTAGAGAAGCATTCGTTCCCAACCAGACGGGTAGATCATGGCCACGAGCTAGATGGCCGACTTCAACAAGCCTTACATTTGCGTTCAAATGGAGGCGCGAAGCGAGAGTAAAGCAGTATCGTTTCGATTTGTCTTGAATTTCGAAACACGAACTGACACTTGATGTTTATTGTTGACAGGGATTCGCCGTCAAGATGGACAGAAAATTATTGGCGCCAAAAAGCCGCAAAATAAAGGAACTCGCCGACAAGGAGGCAAATAGAATCATCGACCTTAGAAGTCAGGGCTCCAAGAAATGGGACTCTGAAGAGTGGCGCTGGAATGCGTCCAAAAACACAAATGGATCTCCTCTGGGGCAAATCCTGGAGAATGATTCATCACCAACCAAACGGAGGGATCAAGGCCACAAGATGGATGGCCAACCTCTGCAAGCCGCACGTTTGTGTTCAAATGGAAACACAAAATAAGAACAAGGCTGTATCGTTCCAATTTTCCTTGAATTTTGGAACGCAAACTGACACCTAATTCCCGTCTTTGACAGGGGATCGCCATCAAGGCGAAACAGGTTTTCATATCCCATGTATTACCCATGGGAACACATGACCAAGGGTAAGATGTATCGTTCTAATCTCTTGAAAAATTCATGAACGTACAATAACATGTTTCTTCCGCATTTTCAGGGATCTCCGGCCACGGTGGACAGGTAAGTATCCCTTTCCCTAATCAATTGAAGATGTTAAATAAAAACATAGGGAAGAAGAAAAGCTTTCAGAATCTAACATCTAGAAAAGACATGGAATTCAAACTTCATTGGCATTCATGTTTTAAAACAGGAGATTGTCCGAACATGAATAACAACATGCATTGTGCATCATAAAATCCCCTTGGCGGGTAAAATTTTTGGAGAAAATGAAAGAGATTTTTCCAATCAAAATTGTTCAAAACTTTCAAAAGGACGTTTCCTCGAAAGACGAGAGGCAAAACCTCAATCCAAACACGTCCTATACACACTTGAGAGAGGAGTGGAGCGAATCAGATAGCAAAATCTGGACCTACGGAAGTAGGAACCATTCGCAGCAATTACATGGATTGGGATGACGGAGGCATTCGTTTCATATCCCCAAACACTACAGGTGACCATTGACAACCCCTTTGAACGGCGGTTTTCATTCTCAACCCTGTCAAGAACCACCCCACATCGGGGCAAAATGGAGGTGAGTCCAGCAGCATCAGGAGAAAATGGTTAGAAATTTTCTTGCTCGGACTAACATCAATCTTTGTGTGTTATTTATATGGTAATCCAAGTGCCATAGGATGACGAGAAGCGTTCATTTCTCTATCCCACACACGTTTATCATTTGCACAGCCAAGTTGAGCCTGCAAATTCATTTCATAAACACGTCGGTGATCATTGCAAATTCCAAGACAAAGGCAGATCACTTCAGAAACGATGGAGTTCAAGACCTAGGGTTTGCGAAAAAACTACTAAGTCGATACTCAAGCGTGCTAAGAGCCAAATCATATATCTAGCACAATTGCCAAAGCATCTCACTTGCGACAAGATGATGAGAAAAATCCCCAGTATCAAGAAAAAGCAAAGTGCCTGGTAAAAGCAAGGCCGATGCTTGGGTGAACAATTTGTATCATTCCCCCAGTGAAACCTGTTTGAAAAGGGGAGAAGAAAAATTCAGAAGGAGTCAGATTCCAAAAAAAACTACTCCTCAAACGGTATCAAGCGCGGAGTAGAGACGCGGATAGAGTTGTCAGCCTCTTAATGCAGCCAGAGATTCTCTCTAAAGAATTTGTGCACACCTCAAAAGCGGTTGCACACCTCAAAAATTGAAGATGCAGAATGGAAAAGACAGGTGACAAATTTGCAATGATCACCAATGTCAATCCCCTCATAAATTCTGGGCCAAAAATAAGCCTTTTTCGGTCCCCAATCCTACCAACGTTACAACCCTGAAACAGTCTTCTCTGACTAAGACACTTGGGTTAACATATAGCTTAGCTCGAAGAAGTACGAGCAAGACTATTTCTTTCTCATTTTGCAGGGTTCTTGACTTGTAAACCCGGAGCAGATGGTGAAAACTTTCGTTCAATGACCTCGACTCCAAAGCGGGTCCCCCTTGAAGACCAATACCAAGCCCAACATTACGGTCCCGTGGAAGACCTCCCGACCGATCAAAATGTATGCGCTACGAATGAGCCTGAAACCTAGGCACAGGTCAGTAGGGAATTGAGTGCATCCCCTATAAAAATTATTACCTCAAAACAGGTGAGAAGACCTCCTCGTCGAGAAAATTCCAATTAATGTTTTGAACAAACTCTTTTTGGAATTTTCAAATTGCTGATCCAGATTTTCCGTGCAAGGGATTTGTGATCACATTTGCATGTTGCAAGAATGCTTTGGATAACCTCCAGCATCAAAATGCACATTTCACAATTAAAACTTAAGTCATACGGTTTTTGTCAAATGGACAGCCGTGGTCTTCCCAAAGATTATTAACGTTTTCTTGGTAAAGAAAAATCTTTCAGGCTCAAACTTCTGCAGGATCCATTGGAGACCCTAAATGCCCAGAAGAATGTCTCGCTCTAATGAAAGGAGCACGCAGGTTTGAACTTTCTGCAGGACACCTGGAGAACCCAGCTCCCAGAATGTCGCCTCAACAGACCCAAGTGAAGCTTTGTCAAAAATAAAATCTTTCACTGCTTCAAAACTAAATTCCCGACAAATTTCGGGATCTTTCAAAAGAAGGGGTGAGGATAGAACCTTCTTTCAAAAAATGATGGTCCTAGCATGACGTGGAGAACCCTCGTCTCAGGACCTTTTTTTTCAAAAAATATCAAACAGTCCTAGCATGACGTGGAGAACCCTCGTCTCTGGACTCCTTTTTCAAAAAATATCAAACAGTCCTAGCATGACGTGGAGAACCCTCGTCTCTGGACTCTTTTTTCAAAAAATATCAAACAGTCCTAGCATGACGTGGAGAACCCTCGTCTCTGGACTCCTTTTTCAAAAAATCAAACAGTCCTAGCTTGACGTGGAGAACCCTCGTCCTAGGACCCCTTTTCAAAAATATCAGACAGTCCTAGCATGACGTGGAGAACCCTCGTCCTAGGACCCCTTTTTCAAAAAAATCAAACAATCCAGTAGACGTGGAGAACCCTCGTCTCGGGACTCTTTTTCAAAAATCAAGCAGTCCTAACATGACGTGGAGAACCCTCGTCCTAGGACCCCTTTTTCAAAAAGTCAAACAATCCCAGTAGACGTGGAGAACCCTCGTCTCGGGATCCTTTTTAAAACAAAAAAAAAAATCAAACAGTCCTAGTTTGACGTGGAGGACCCTCGTCCTAGGACCCCTTTTCAAAGATATCAAACAGTCTCAACGGATGTGGAGAACCCTCATCCTGAGACCCCTTTTCAAAAATTCAAAAATCCCCTCTGACTTGGAGAACCCTTGTCATGGAAAACACTTTCAAAAAATACAAAAAATCCCCTCTGACCCCGCTAGTTAGCGTCATGGGATCCCCCCAAAAGCGCGATGACATAGATAAATCTCTCTGTAAGTATTCACAGGTTGGTAGCCGCGGATCTGTCATCTTCCGGACCGGATCGCCAATTTTCAGCTTCAGAAGATTTCTTCCACCCAAAACCCCACCAGACGGGGATATACGACAGAGGTGTCTCAAAGCACAGTTCGAGATCGGAGCCCATAACGCTCGCGACTTGCCGCCTAGAGATACGGTGACCGCCTTTTTCGCGAAGCCCGCGCCGGATAGCCATGCCTCGAAGCTCTCACCCTTCGGAACGGATTGCAGCCGGTAGCCGCGGAAGAGACATTTATTCCACCCTAAATCCCACCAGACAGGGATATACGACAGAGGTGTCTCAAAGCACAGTTCGAGATCGGAGCCCATAACGCTCGCGACTTGCCGCCTAGAGATACGGTGACCGCCTTTTTCGCGAAGCCCGCGCCGGATAGCCATGCCTCGAAGCTCTCACCCTTCGGAACGGATTGCAGCCGGTAGCCGCGGAAGAGACATTTATTCCACCCTAAATCCCACCAGACAGGGATATACGACAGAGGTGTCTCAAAGCACAGTTCGAGATCGGAGCCCATAACGCTCGCGACTTGCCGCCTAGAGATACGGTGACCGCCTTTTTCGCGAAGTACGCGCCGGATAGCCATGCCTCGAAGCTCTCACCCTTCGGAACGGATTGCAGCCGGTAGCCGCGGAAGAGACATTTATTCCACCCTAAATCCCACAAGACAGGGATATACGACAGAGGTGTCTCAAAGCACAGTTCGAGATCGGAGCCCATAACGCTCGCGACTTGCCGCCTAGAAATACGGTGACCGCCTTTTTCGCGAAGTACGCGCCGGATAGCCATGCCTCGAAGCTCTCACCCTTCGGAACGGATTGCAGCCGGTAGCCGCGGAAGAGACATTTGTTCCACCCCAAATCCCACCAGACAGGGATATACGACAGAGGTGTCTCAAAGCACAGTTCGAGATCGGAGCCCATAACGCTCGCGACTTGCCGCCTAGAGATACGGTGACCGCCTTTTTCGCGAAGTACGCGCCGGATAGCCGTGCCTCGAAGCTCTCACCCTTCGGAACGGATTGCAGCCGGTAGCCGCGGAAGAGACATTTATTCCACCCAAAATCCCTACAAGACGGGATATGTCATTCCTTAGGTGCAGCCTTTTAATAGGCAAACCCTTTCCCAAGACCGATCTACAGAACGATCGAGTCCTCGACTAGTCCCGACAAGAAGGGATATGTCAATCTTTAGGCAAAGCCTTTTAGTAGGCAAACCTTTTCCAAGACCGATCTACAGAACGATCGAGTCTCCGACAAACCCTACAAAACGGACGCGTCATCCTTAGATTCCTATCAGTCTGGAGTCTAAACTGAAGGTAGATACCGCCTGAAGGGTCAACTGAAGGTAGATACCGCCTGAAGGGTCAACTCAAGGTCAGAGCTTAATTTTCCTAGGGTGTCCTGACAAACCCTAGGTATCTTCTTGAAAGTCGTCGCAACCGGCAGCATCTGACAGGTGAGCTTCAGGTAAGCCTCTCTCACTCCGGCCCATGTTCAAATTGCAAGAGTAAACCGGTGATTAATTTGAGCATTCATCAAAAGACTTAAGGGTCCGATGTCATGGCATTTCTTTTCCCCAGTCGAGTCGGCTAAGATCCAGGTGTCATTTTGTCTTTGAAAGCAACCTCTGACGAGCTCACTCTCAAAGAGGGGCAGCTGTTGACACCTGATTTTTGACCATCTTTTATTTTAGTTTTTATTTCTAAAATTAATTAAAAATAGCAAAAAAGGTCAAAAAATTGCAAAATCAACTTTGGGAGCCTTAGCCTAGCCTTAGGAACCAATTTTGAACAAAAAATATTTTTTGAATTTTTTAATATTTTTTGGAATTTATTTAATTATAAAAATACCCAAAATAATCAGAAAAATACCATCCGTGGTGAGAAAATTACAAAAAAATATTCAGAAATTTCATTTTAATTCTCTCTTTAATATTTTCACTTTTTAGTAGGGAAATTCGGCTTGGTTCATTGTGTTCCTTCACAAACCTAATCTCGAACCGGGCCTAAAAAATCCTTTTCGAGTCTTTTAATTTTCAATTCTCGGTTTTTATAAGCTATGACATTGGACTCTAAAGTATTGAAATGCAATTGGGTCAATTTGCCTTCCAATTTGATCAATTTTAACCAAAAGGGCTTAATTGCATAAAAATCTTTCAATTTAGTCCCCGGTTTCACAATTTTTGAAATTAAATTTCACACGGGCACACCCATTAAATTAAACACCTCTACCCAACAGTTTTCATCATGCTGAATCCATTGGTGGGCTCAATTTTGGCTAATTCGATCGTTTAGGCCTTCGATTTGGCGAAATTGAATTTCGGATCCTAGGGACAATTTGGGGTTTTCACAGAATTTCAATAAATTGATTCACGAAAATACCCATATTTGATGGAAAACATGTCAAGGAATCCGATTTTGCCATCAATTTCATGAAAATAGGTCATTTAGGGGGTCAATTTGGCGATTTGGGCGATTTGGCCGAACCGGGCCGGTCGGGTCCGACCCGACCCGACCCGGCCCGACCCGGGTCTGCAAGGCTTGCACAGAATGTGCAGCAAGCCGTGGGAGGAAGAAAAAAAAAACAGGGGCGGCATGGGCGACGCGTTTTGGGGGGAAACAAAAGGCAAACGGGCGTGGGGGACATTGACAGAGCTCCCTGCTCGCCGGCAGAGGCTCGTGGGCATAAAAAAATTGCCGGTCGGCCATAAAATCGGCGAGATTCTCGGTTTAAGGGGCTTGGCCGAGAAAGAGAGAGAGAGAGATTTTTTGGGAGGATTTTCGAGCAAAGCCGGAGCAAGACAAGCTTGCCGGCACCTCTTGGAGCCTGAGGGGAGCTTCGGTCGCCGTCGACGGTCGCGAATCAGGTCGGTATCTCGCCGGATCTCCCTTTTTCTTTACGCACGCCATGTGTTCGATGAAATGCCGATGGATGTCTCGACTCGGTTTTGTCTCGGCCGTGTCTTCCCGAGCTTCATTTAGCACGAATATTGCCTTGAGTCTCCACTAGAACTACTCCTAAGCTCAACTTGCCATTTATTTTGCATTAAATCTCGGTGAAAACCGGACCCCAACCTTTGCCGACCACCCTCCGGACCGAGGACTCAACGGGGAGCTTCCGGCGGGCGCCGAGCTCGAAATGAGCTCAGGTAAGCCTCTAGACCCTCCTTGGGTGTTGTTTGATGGTTTAGAATCGAGTTTTGATAAGAAAAAAAATTTGGAAAATGCCTCGCCGGAGCCGAGTTCGGGGAGGTCCGGTTCGCCGGTTTTTAGCGTGTTCATGGTTATTATTTGGGTTGTATGTTGATGTGGTTGGTCCAAGGAGTCGAATGCCGCAAGAACGGGCGAAAAATACCAAGTTTCGGGCCCGTTTCGCAATTTTCCGGCGACCTCGCCGGAATTTTTACTATTCCCGCCGGATTTTTCACTGTTCATCGTCTTCTCCGGCGACCCTCCGGCCGGTCAACGGTCAACGGCCGACGTGGCGTGCCACGTAGGCAGCCACGTCAGCCGGGTGGGGTCCGGTCCGCTTATTTTCAAATAAAACAAACGGACGGTCACGATCGCGACACGTGTCGCGATCCTAGAATTTTTGGAAAATTAAATAAATGATTTTCGAATAATCGATCCGGCGGACGAGGATGTGCCACGTGGCTCACTGGGGGACGTCTGATCTTGTACAAGATCGGACGCACCAGAGGAGGCCACGTGGCACGTTCTGGAGCGTCCGATTTGTAGGTTTTCTAAAAAATGAAAATAAATTAATTTTTGATCCGACGGCTATTATTGAGCCACGTGGCTCTCTGTGGGTCGCTCGATCTAGTGGAAGATCGGACGCACGAGACGAAGCCACGTGGCACGACGTGGACCGTCCGATCCGGGGAATTTTCGGATAATTAAATAAAATACATAAAAAATCAAAAAAATTGTTAAAAAATAGAAAAATGTTTAAAAATATAAAACGGCGTCGTTTTAGGCCGGTTTCGACCCCTAGGGTCGGGCCGGGCGCCCGAGAGGCGTGGGCCGGGTTTGACCCGGCCCGGAAAATATTTTTAAATATTAAAAAATTCAGAAAATAATAAAAAATTCAAAAAATCAATAAAAAAAATAGAAAATTCATAAAAAATTCAAAAAAAATTCGGAAAATTCAGAAAAATTCTAAAAAATTCCAGAAAATAGGAAATGGCCACATTCAACTGGCCACAACCTGTTTCGGGTCATTTGACCCCCGATCTTTTCAGAAATGACGGTTTTGCCCTTTCGGCAAACCGTCTTCCAAAAAATTCTAAAAAATCCAGGAAAATCCCAAAAATAGGAAATGGCCACAAACAACTGGCCAAGGCTCATTCCGGGTGTTTTGAACCCCGAACCTTCTTTAAAATGACGATTTCGCCCTTTGGGCGAATCGTCTTCCAAAAACCAAAGAAAAATCAAGAAACTCCAAAAAATTCTCAAAAATGGGAAGTGGCCACAATCAACTGGCCATGGAATATTTTGGGTAATTAGGTATCCAAACCTTCCAAAAATGACGATTTTGCCCTTCGGACTAATTGTCCCCGAATCTTCCCATTTTACCCCTAGCCCTAAATCACATCTTTCCTGAGCCCTTATGGCTATACTAGGAGGCCAATGATTGAAATTGATGTGTATTGACATGACTTATTTATGCACGTGACTTGCGCTTTCATTATATTGACTGTGATTTGATAGGACCAGTCTTCCAATCTGCATAAAACCCTGAATCAAACCTATCTCACCCAAAATTGCGCCTGCATGAAATCTTAATTAGGAAAATCACTCGCGTTAGGTACCGAAAGGGCGTTGGTAATGACACCGACGTAACCAAGTCCCCGAACCCAAAATCTCTGGTTCCGTAGAACTGATCGATCTCTCCCAATCGGTCAGTAAGGTTTCCGGTCTACCCTCCAAGAAAGACCGGTGGCGACTCCAAATGCATGCACAAGTTGCACATGCCACCATGACCACACTGAAGGTCGAAAGCGATCGACTCTTATCGTCGAATCCCTTAAAGATATACCTCCGCCGCGATTTGGTATGGGCCTGGGAGGGCCCGCGCCGATCTAAGGCCCGCGATCCACATTTCAGAGTGGGGGCTGGCGATCGGTAATCCATTAGCCCGCGTCCGATTTTCGGACGGGTCGCGACAGATAGGTATAACCAAATGTCACAGTCATACGTACTTAACCTCATGGGTTCAAGCTCATAACACTTAGCACATAAACCAATACTCATAGTCATTATAAGTTTCACAACCACTCATCGCCCGGGCTCTAAGCCGCAATGCATTTCTCTAGCACTCTTGCCAATTGATATCACTGGAACTCGTAATCAATTGATATCACTGGGGCTACAGGCCAATCGATATCATCAGGGCTCTAAGCCAAATCATCGCTAGGGCCCACAGCCGCAATGTAGTTCACAAAGGCATCTAGCCAAATCATCGTCAGGGCCCACGGTCGCGATATAGTTCACAAAGGCATTGAGCCAAATCATCGCCAGGGCCCACGGTCGCGATGTAGTTTACAAGGCATAACAGCCAATTCAATTGCAATAACAGGGCCTACGGCTAATTCAATAACAATAACAAGGCCCACGGCCAATCTCAATAACAATAACAAGGCCCACGGCTAATCTCAGTAACAATAATAGCGCCCACGGCCAATTCAATAACACACTAATAATCATCATGCTTTTGTCGCACAATCACCTACACCAAACAACTATCCATTAGCGTCCTAGGGTTTAAGTAAGGGTTTAGGAATCACTTACCTCGATTGATTAGCAAAACTTCACACCAAGTAACTCCCCTCAATGACACAAGTATGCAATCCACAATAATTTCTCGTCAACCTAGAAAGGTTCACCAATTTTGGATCACAAAGCCATTGAATTCTCACTTCCATTAACCCAATCCCTCAATAGCCATTCAATTGGCAACTCAAGATGACTTATCGATCAATTGAACACATAACAACACTCCCATAAATCCTCAATATGATCGGCTCATATGGCCACACACAAGGCAAGATACAACTTAGAGTTTCATGCACCAATTTTGCCCATAATTCTCTCCTAACTCCTAATCCACTTCACATACTCCCCATTAACACCTCATACAACATCCCATGAAGTCTTATGAGTCATTTTGAAGTCAAATTTCCCTTCATTAGTCCCCCAACAGAATCGGTCACAGCAGGGTATCCACAAAACAGAACCGATTTCGGGTTCAAACCGCTCAATCAAGCCATAAATCAATTCCAAACTTCAATCCATCACAAAACCAACTCACCATAACCTTAATCTACATGTTAAGGAAGCTCACCGAAGATTTGGAAGCAAAATAACACCTCAAAGCCTTTGGACAAGTTCCTCCACGGTCCTCAAACGGGCAGAATTTGCTCGGTATAAACCTCCACTAACCAGCCATGTACACCCATAAAAAATCATATAAAACCTTAATTTCAACTTTCTAAACTCTTATAATATGGGTTTAGAAGAGCTCACCAAAAATTTGAAGCCATTTGGAGTTCGAAAGCCCCCAAAAACGTAGCCTCTTCAAAACCAGGTCAGATTTTGACATTTGCCCACTCAAACAGACCTACGGGATGAACGAATGGGTCAAATTAATCTCATAATACCTTCCTAGAACGGAAAGACGATAAGCTTTCAGATGTCGGTGATTTTACCTCAATCCAATGTCGAACGACAAAGTTATGGCCAAAACAGTGAGCCATTTTTTCCCTGTCCGCGAGGAATCCATTCGGCCGAGAGAGAGGAAGAGGAAGAAGATGGTGGGGATGAAAGTGGCCAACCAAAATGAAGAGAGAGAGAGAGAGAGAGAGAGTCTATTACACACCAATAATCTATTTTGGTCAATTTGATAAGATGTGTAATTAATGGACATTTAATTCTTGGCCTTCTCATTGCTTGACACTTGGCAACCTTCCATTGGTTGTTTCATTGACTTTGACTCTCTTTAACTCATCATCATCCAATTTTCGGCAGCATATAGAGGAGGGGAAATGACCAAAATAACCTTCTAAACTTCTTAAGGCAAGGCCAAAGGTTGAGGGGCAAAATGATCATTTGGCACTTTTCGTCCGAAATTCTATTTTTTCAGTATAAACCACCCTCGATGAGGCGACGTCCATCTCAATTCCAATATTGAAATTCCTCAATGTCCAATACCCAATCTCGAGGTCCAATTTCATGTCGAACTCTCGTCGACTGTCATTCTAGTTTATCTCAAACTGACGGGCGACTCTTGCAGGCGCTACGCGTATCGACCTTGGGATTTCTCTTAAGCCGTGGCGACTTTGGTTGTAATGTAATTGTGAGGGTTTAACCTTCGTTCCTTCGATCCTGATTATCGGAATCTGATTTAGGAAATTCTCGTAAATTACACATTGGTTAAGCAGAATCACCCGCGTCCCAACGTATAATGCTAGCAAGACACTCCTTGATCGTTCCTAGGTCGATCTCTGCTGGCCCGGAATATTTCATTTACAATCCTTATGGTCAAAGTGTCATTTCTCATTCAAATTCCCTAGGTCCACATACCCGACTCCACGTCAGTCTTTCCCTTTTGGTCAGTGTCGCGACCCTCTCGAGCGCCATCGGGGCTAGCGGGGGTTAATGGGCCGTCCGATGTTGCATGATTGGACGCGGGCCTCTCCCAAGGTCCATTACCCAAATCGCAACTGCTGGATATACGTGGTCGACCTTCAGTGTGGTCTAGTAACATGTGATAAGTGTACATGCCAAGAAATCGCCACCAATCGTTTCGTGGAGGGTACGATCGGAGACCCTATCGAATAGTTGGGAGTGGTCTATTCGATTCTGCAGAAACCAGAGAAGTGGGTTCGGGGACTTAGTTACGCCAACTGTCAGAGTTGACGTCCTTTCGGTACCTAAGCTGAATGTCTTATCTGATCCTAGGATTTCATACAGACGAGTGGGGTAAAGATCTTAACTCTAGGAGTTCATGCAGATGGGAATAGCTACCTTATCACTCACAATCATTAAAGGTAAATGCGCAAATTAAGGATCCAATACATGCGGATAAAACACATAAAATCAGCATGGCATCCCTAATGAGGCCCTATTAGCCTAGAGAAATATCAATCAAGGCTTAGGAATGATTTTGGCATGATTTGCCCATGAGGGGCAAAATCGTAATTTTGATCAATTTGGGGAAAATTCACCTCGAAAGGGTAAATCTATCATTTTAGATGAATTGGGAAGTCAAAAGACAGAGGAAATAGGATTGGCCATCAATCCAATCCATTTCCTATTTTTCGGGAATTTTCAGGATTTTTTTGGAATTTTCAAGTGATTTTACCCTTGGAGGGGTAAAGTCGTCATTTGGACAAAGACGAGAACTGGAAATCTTAAATATTAGGGTTGGTCGTCCACCTGACCCAAACCCTAACTTTAAACAATTTTCAGAACTCGATCGGAACAAGAAAGACGGTTTTCCCAATGAGGTGGGCAAAATCGTCATTTTTGAGAAAAGATGCGGGACTCAAAAACCCAAACCTAAGAATTGGTCGCCTACTCGACTCTAATTCTCACCTTGGCATTATTGGCCTTATCTCACAAATACAGCAGATGCGACTTACCCTTAAAGGGTAATATCGTCAAGTCTCGGAAGAACGGATAAGAACCCCAAAAATAGGGTTAACCAGTTGTCTGTGGTCAATCCTCAATTTTTTGGGGGTTTCTGGAGTGTCTAGGATTTTTCCACATTTTTTTGGAATTTTCTGGAATTTTCTAGCATTTGTTTTTAGGATTTTTCTGATTTTTTTGTTTTTAAAATCATTTTCTGATTTTTTTATTAAAAAAATGTTATTCGGGCCGGGTCGACCCGACCCACTCGGGTCGGAACCCGGCCTAGACCCGGACCCGCGCAGACCACGGCTCCAAAACGACGCCGTATCTTCTTTTTTTATTTTTTTATTATCCGACTCAAATCCAACGGTTCCTATTGAACCGCGTGGCTAATCCACGCCCGTCAGATCTGATTACTAAAACCTACGGTTCAGATTAAACTGTAGACTCGATCAGGGCCGTCTGATCAGACTACTTAAACCTACGGCCACGATTAAAACCCAAGACTAGATCTGGGCCGTCCATTCATATTAACCTAAACGACGCCGCGCTACAACTAAACTAAACGGCATCGTTTCATCCCATTTTTGATTTTCTGATTTTAAAACCATTTTCGGATAATCCTATTTATTAATCGGACGGCCACTAGAATTTAGGTTCGATTTATCTGAACCGTCCGATCTTTTCTATTCGAATAACAGACCCAACGGCCATGCTGACTCGACACCACGTGGACCAATCACGCGTTGCCACCTAGACCTTTGACTCGTTGACCTCACCACGTCAGCTTCGTCTTCAACCTCGCGACTCCGGCAGAATGGACGGCTGAGCTTCTCCGGTGCTGATCTAACGGTGGAATCTTGACGGATTGGAGCGAGACCGGCGGCAATCGACTCGCGATAACCTCTATTTTAACATATCTAAGAATCGTGACATCTAATTCACAGAATCGCAAGAATCATGCAAAGTGCCGAGTACGGCCATGGGAGTTCGATCGCGTAATTTGTCTAAAATCGTGACAATTCAATCACAGAACAGCGCCAATGGAGGTTCAAAAAACTCACCTCGAGCTCCGATTGAGCTCGCTCGGCCCAGATTTGGCTGGGGAAGGATGAACAGCGGTCGGCTATAAAGGCTAAGTTTGAAGACTCGATTCGGGTTGTTCGGACAAAATCGATGCAAAATCAAAGTGCAGATATGGTCAGTGATGTCTAAGGGATGAAACGCACACGGGAATCGCAAAGATTGAAACCAAAATCAAGGTTCGCCATTGAAGACCAGAGCTTGAGCTCGAAGTTCGGGATTACCTGTTCTGGCAGTTTTGGGCTGCGCGGTTGATGGCGATAGCTTCCCCTCAGCACGGGCGGCCTCCTGATGATCTTCGCGAGCTCTGGTCTAGCCTGTAAAGGCCTGACCGCCGCTCTGTGAATTCGAGCTCAGTCCTCGACAATGGTGGTCGGAGGACGAGCCCTTTCTCTCTCCCTTTCGCTTTCTTTCGATTCTGTTTTTTCTTTTTCAACTGAATTCGCTCTCTTCCCAACTGAAAGGCTCTCCGAAGCTTATATAGCTTCCAAGAATTTTGCGCCGCATCGAGGAGTTTCAAACGACCCCCAATGGCACGTGGCAGCACGTGTTTTTTAGGTCCAATCGGCGTCGGGGATGATGGGTAATTTGCCAAGGTTCATTTGGTTTCCCGGCGAGCCTCATTTCTCACGAATTTTGCACACATTCAACCTGTTTTTGCTAAATGTTGACTTTTGCAGGTCTGTCGCTTGACTCGCCGATTGTTCCTTCCTCCGGCGACGTTGGATGGTGCTGTTGGTGTCGATCGACCGGGGAAGCTGAGAGGAACAAAATGCCCACCATTCCCCTTTCAATTAGTCGCGAATTGACCTTCAATTTGGTCTTCCAAACTCGGTCTGCCACTGTTCATCTGCACGAGCGTTTTGGGGAAGAAGAAGACACTGTTCTGGACCGGTTCGACCGGTCCAACCGGCGGTCAGACCGGTCCGAACCGGTCCCGACTTGCAATTTTCAAATTAAATCCAAATTAACAGGAAATTTTGGAAATTGAACCTCATAATCGAATATAGGGCATGAATTCTATCAAAAAATGTGATTTTGCCCAAAAGTTCATATCAATTTCAACAAAAACCCCAAATTTCCTTTTAGTTGCAAATTGGGGAATTATGTAATTGAAGGTTCAAATGATCAAATTTGGTCAAATTACCTGTGCCAATCGATTCAAAATGGTGAAACCCATTGGGCAGTATGTTTAATTCGCAATGATAGCCCTTGAATTGAAAGTAATTTCAATTATGCTCAATTTCAAGGACTAAAAATGCAATTTTAGTATGTAATTTTGCCAAATTCGTGCAATTGAGCAATTTGTACAATCAATTGGGCTAAATTGCAATAAGGGACAGTTAGAATGGATGTCAAGATCCTAGAAAATGCCAAAATTACAAATTAAAAGACTCAATTGATATTTTTTTCTCAAATTCAATAGTATGGGTTACAAAGAAACACCCATAATCGAATCTGATTTTGGATTCTTTGTGAGGTCAAAAATGCAAGAGATTAAAAATAAAAATATTGGCTATTTTTTTATATTTTTGTGACCTCAAATGCTATTTGTCTTGATTTTTTTGAGTATTTTCCTATTTTCTAAAAATACTAAAAAATGTGAAAAATATGAAAAATTATTTTTTGGTCAAAAATGGTTCCTTGGGCTTGGCCAAGGCCACCAAAGTTGATTTTGTAATTTTTGACTTTTTATGGATTTTTTGTGATTTTTTCAAAATAAAGCTGAAAAAGACTTGGTCAAAAAATCAGGTGTCAACAGTCAGTTAACTCGGGAGTGGCCAACTTCGTACGAGTTATAACTAAAATACAACGATCGATATCCTTCCATTCAACGATCTTGAGAAGGTCGGAATTCGAAATGTCACATTATCAGCTATACTCCTCAGCAAAACGGTATAGAAGAAAGAAAGAACATGACAATCTTTGAAATGGCCAGAAGTATGCTAAAAGCTAAAGATTTGCCCAAGAAATTTTGGCAGAAACTGTTGCTTATGCTGTATTTTTGTTAAACATGTGTCCAACAAGGAGTGTTCTTGGAAGAACCCCAAAAGAGGCTTAGAACGGAAACAAGCCAAATGTTTCATTCTTGCGAGTATTTGGGTGTGTATCATATCCCCATATACCGGATGAACGAAGAAAGAAGCTAGATGACAAAAGTGAGAAGTGCATCTTCATCGGCTACAGTGACACAACTAAAGGTTATAAGATGTATAACCCGGTTACTAAGAAAGTCATCATCAGCAGGGATGTCTAGTTTTTAGAAGATGAAACCTGGGACTAGAACTAGAAAGGTGGCCAAAAAAACACCACCATCGAAGACGAACCACTGGTGGGTGAGACAGAAATACCACCATCATCTTCAACGAGTAGTGCATCTTCTTCATCGTCTTCGACTGGTGGAACATTTTCACCAACAGCAGCTTCAGAACAGCAACTACGTCGTTCACAATGACAAAGTGCTTTTTTTTTTTTATCGTAGTACTCCCTTTGTTGTTGTGCTTCTGTTGTTGTTGTGCTTCTTTTGTCGGAGTGTTTTGTGAGTGGATTACTTTCTTTCTTTTGTTTTGTTCTATCTATCAAAGAAGATTGAAGATTGAAGATTGAAGACAGTGCGAATAGAGAATATTTTGATATCAGAGCGTGTTTTGATATAAGTATGTGAGTGAGTAGTCTTTGTATTATTAGAAGCCATTGAAGCAGCATAAGCTTTGTGTTGTATCCATCATTATTGTTCAATCCAATATTTCTTCCTCCAATCTTTGTTTTGTGTCTCGCTTCTAAATTCTGAAAAGTCACCCATATTGTTATTTTTTGGTTCCAACACTGGTTACTCGAAACTTGTTGAAGTGAACCCGAAAAAGGGTCTTCCCTACAGCTCCGGACAAGTGCTTGTGTCGGATCCTTTTAGTTGGTGCCGTAAAAATGGCTAATTTTCAGAGTCTTTCTTTCAGTGGGATTCAGCATGACATGAGCGAACGAAGCCGCCAACCGCATTTGTCACATTGCAATCAATGGTCATGTAGGGGCACAAGCAGACGTCGCTTTTGGATGGAGTGAGCGAGCACGCAGGAGAAATCAGATAAAGGTTCCATCTCCTTTCAATTAGGAAACCTTGAACTTTCGTAGGGTCGGTTGGTGGCAGGAGGTGGTTGTTGGCTAGAGAAATTGGAAAAAGGGTCCTCACGAGGCCTTTTTGCAGTTGGGTCAACCACCTTGGCGACGCAAGAATTCTCCTTGACAACAATTTCATTCTTCAGATTTATGTCCTAAAATTTGATTTCTGGGAAAAAGATTGCAACTTTAAGGACTTTGCGATGTTATCTTCGATTTGTTTATAATCCCAGAAAGGATCTGCCAACTTTCTGGTGGATAAAAAAGTGAATAGAGAATTTCATGAGGGGAAGAAAAAGGAGATACAGGACAAGAAAATCAGTGAAAATGGAGAAATTTCTCATTAGTATTTAGTGATTTATACATGTTAAGAGGATTCAGGATATTGGTTAGGCATTATGTACAAAATCCTTTATGCAGTGGCAATGGAAAGGATTAAAGGAATGGCAGAGCATTGAATATTTGGTAAAACTCATATGTAATTCCTACCTACCAAGTAGGCGCCAAGTTGCTACCTTCCCCTCTCTCTCTCTCTCTCTCTCTCTCTCTCTCTCACACACACACACCCGCCAAAATCCTGTCGCAAACTCACATTTTCCTTTTCTGGGTGAAGTCACAGACTAACTCCACATTACCATCTCTCTCTTTCTCTCTGACATTCAAGACTTTCACTGGCAAAGAGACTCCCCCAAACGGGAAAAAATGCAGGGAGGCCAAATGATAGTTGAAGAGAATACCAAGCTCTCATCTGTTCTAACTCCTTCTAAACCTGTACTTATATCTCTCTCTATCTGCTTTTCAAGTTCTATCCATGGTGAATGTGCTTTGTGTTGCTTAAATTCTGTTAATTGTGTGCTTGCAGTCAGCTTGATTCTTCCTCAATCACGTGCTTTGCTGTATTGACAAATAGATTCGTTGAGGAGATGAACATACAATATTGTTAGTTATCTCATCCAATCATATGCTTGGGACACTAATCACTATGTTGATTTCTCACCCTTGCAGAGCTATATACAATCACTCACCAAAATAGTCGGCACTCTCGGACCTAATTCGCGCTCCGTTGAAGTTATCGAAGCATGCCTCAAGGCGGGAATGTCAGGTACATTCTAAACGCTGCTCATTCAGCAATTTTGATTCGCCGTAAAGATAGTCCCTGATCTGTCCACAAGTACTAATTTCGGATTTTCATTGGATTAGTTGCGCGTTTCGATTTTTCTTGGCTGGATGGAGACTACCATCAGGAAACTCTTGAGAATTTGAGGATGGCTATGAAAAACACTAAGAAGCTTTGTGCAGTGAGTAATCTGTTCTGGCGTTTATGTTTCTACATAGAAATCTGCTGAATAGAAACTTCATCACTTCACTAGTTAACCTTCAAAGTGTTTACTAACAAGTGCTCACTGCAGTGGTTATCTTTCTCGTTTCCTCTCGCACAGAGCATTATGATGCTACAAGTGCATGTCCGCTTTCAACTTCCAACAAAACTTATTAAAGCTTATAAGTTATCTCCAGGGTTTGTTTTCCTGTTTCACGAGATAAAGACATAGTTTGTCCTATTTGATTAAACATCTTAGGTGTTTGAAGGTATCTTGTCTGAAAAATTGCAAGTACTGATTTATTGTCAGATTATGCTGGACACAACGGGTCCAGAGCTGCAAGTATGCAACAAAACTGGGAATCAAATTGATTTCAAGGCCAATAGTCACGTAACCGTAACTTCAGACCTTTCTAAAGAACTATCTGCTGAAGTCTTACCAGTTGACTATGCAGAGTTAGCTAAGGTATGTTTTTCTTCTGCACTATATTAATATGTTAAACATGAAGATTGTCATTTTCTCTTTAGTAGGATGTAATCATGAAATAGACTGAAAAAGGATAAACACTAAACAGGATTAGACTGTTTTTTTTTTTGGTAAGGAGGATTAGACTGTGTTTAGTACTGCATATGCTAAGAATAATTCTCCTGGATATGCCTAGCCCAACTAAATCTTTTATATGCCTTTTCAATGCAGATGGTTCGGAAGGGTGACACAGTTTATCTTGGACAACATCTCTTCACAGGGCATGAGACTACATCTGTCTGGCTCGAGGTAGCTTATTAACTTCAAAACTTTCTTTGCCATCCCTCCAAATCACGGAGTGATTGCATAGCTTAATCTTGTATGCTAGTTCTGTTGACGAACTTTGCAGGTCATGGAGACAAAAGGTCAAGATGTCATTTGCCTTGTGAGAAACAGCGCCACTCTCGCAGGCTCTATGTTCACTGTCTACGTATCCAATGTCCCGATCAACTTGCCCACATTAACTGAACATGACAAGCAGGTACTGCTCACATCTTTACAACTTCCAACGTTGCGATCTCAACTTTCAGTTTTCTCGTGTATAGGATGATGTACCAGTCAGCCAAATATTAGCCATTGTTCAAGTTTAGATTGCCTCCTGAGAGATTTTCTTTCTCAACAACTAGAAAGGTCATTAATACTTTTTACTTAAGGAACAGAATTGATGGGAAACAAGGTGGTCTACCATTTAATCAATGCTGCTTAATTTTTGCCTCATTTAATTATAGACAATAACTAGCAGTTTGTAAGAGTAGAATGCAAATTCCTAGTCGCTCCTGTAGAAGTTGTATTGCATTGTCCATTTGCAAATATTTTTGTACTGGAACAGCAGCAAACTTTGCCGCCATAATCATAGTTTGTCTGCCATGATTTGTTTAGTTATGTCTTCTAGTTGGAATACATCGACCATAGAAATCAGTTTCAGTCTCAGTTCAGTTTTTGTTGGATTTATGAGTGTCCAGTTCATTTTCCTTCAAGGCTTAAGATAGAATAAAACACACACATCACAGTGGATGAGTGAGATTTTGATAACCTCAGGCTCACTTATGGACTTCACTGTTTTGTAGCCATATATCTTTCTACTGCAAATCTGCCAAAATCACTTGAAGTGATCTCGCTCCTGCTATTTTCCATGCTTGACAGGTTATATCAACATGGGGCTCCCGCAACAATGTCGATTTCATCTCTCTTTCGTACACCTGTCACGGGGAAGATGTAAAGGAGGTCTGTTATGATCACATCTTTGCTGCATCTTTTTCTCATCGGGTATCATATTGGAGTCACTCCTCTGTAAAACTTGGTTTTTTTATTGAAGTAGGAAACCAGATACAGGAAGGATTTACAAGCAGACAACATCTTGTAGCATTGTTTATGTTAGGCATTGGCCTTAAATGAGCTCTTTTCTACAGCTTAGGGAGTTCCTTAAGAAGCAGAATCTCAGTGAGACTCAAATATACGCGAAAGTTGAAACCGTGGAGGTGAGCTGACATGTTGACAAGATAAGCTATTACAATCTCGGCTTTTCCCGTAATCTTGATCCTTGTGGTATCTATGATTCGGCTTTTCCATTCACATTTCCTTTTACTGGGGGTTTTGTAGAGTAATTTTTGTATTAACCATGACTTCATTTCGATTCAGCCATTTCCTCTGACCTCTGTCACTTGTCTACAATCATGCCAGGGCTTGAAACATTTCGACGAGATCCTGCAGGAAGCAGATGGCATAATCTTTGGTCGGGGAAACTTAGGAATCGACTTACCCCCAGAAAAGGTCAGGACGGCTGTTTGTAGATGCTGATTACATTCTTCTCATGATTATCTAGAAATTGATACATAAGACACTGAATTCTCTTTATGACGCTAAAATTAACATCAAGTGGTCCATGATGAAGTTCTTAGTATTGCCATTAACATGACTTCGTAAGAGATTTACTTCCCAATACCTATCAGATATATGCCTGCTCTTCGCTTCTATAGTACGGTTATCCTAGCTGATTAATGTTTGCTCCTCGTTTCCTAGGTCTTCTTGTTTCAGAAATATGCTGTCAATAAATGCAACCTCATGGGTAAACCCGTTGTAATTACTCGAGTGGTTGACAGCATGACTGGAAACCTGCGTCCAACTCGGGCAGAAGCAACTGATGTTGCTAATGCTGTTCTTGATGGTTTGTGTCGCACACGGTACAACAGTTTTTAACATGTATGACTCCTCTGCAAACTTCAGTAATTTTCTTTGTGTAATTAAACAGGTGCCGACGGAATAATGCTAGGTGCAGAGACCCTTCGGGGTCTCTATCCGGTGGAGTCCATAGCAATTGTGGGCAAGATTTGTGCTGAAGTAAGTGAATAAGTGATATGGCAAGATTTATACCTGTAGGTCTATGTTTTCTCACGGTGATGGATGTTACTTGACGGGGCTTTGTTGATATTGCAGGCTGAGAATGTGTACAACCATTCCCTCCATTTCAAGAGAATCATCGGACATGTTGAAGAACCCATGTCCTATGCAGAATCCGTCGCCTCGTCAGCGGTACTAAACTTCTTCATGTATCAGCTGTCTAAAGATGATTTTTATAACCCACTCATGGGTAGCTCAGTTGGTTAGGACGCACTTGGGATTGTGTGGTTAGACGCACTGGTCCCATGTTCGATTCTCTAGCTGAGCACTTGTGATTTAAAGGGGAGCCATAGCGGTGGGTTGCTATGCTAGTCTCCCCCGAGGAATAGTCGAGATGCACGCAAGCTTGCCCGAACACCTCGATTATAAAAAAAAAAAGAAGATGATTTTTATACGTCGACGTTGACCGATAAAAGCCGCTCTAATTATCCTGTTTGGTGTGTCTGAAGGTGCGTTCTGCTGATAAGGTCAAGGCTGCAATAATTGTTGTTTTCACATCTTCCGGCAGAGCGGCAAGGTGTTTCAACAAATGCTTATGTTTCAGTTTTCATATCTCACTTGGATCAAGACTTCCAGTCTATAAAAAACGATGTGTCAATTAAACGTGGCGTGACATTATTTGTAGGCTAATTGCAAAATACAGGCCACCTGTGCCTGTAGTTGCGATCGTGACCCCTCGTCTCCGGGTGAATTCACTGAAATGGACTTTCTCCGGCGCTGCGCAGGTTATGGATATGTTCTCTCAGCCTTAGTTGGTTTGATCCGGTGTTCGGCTTTCGAAAAATCTCTTATCTGATGATGGGCTTCCCATGAAACAGGCTAGGCAGTTGCTTGGAGTGAGAGGTGTTTACCCAATTTTGGGTAGTCCAGATGTAAGAGCTTTTCTTTCTTCTTCCTCTATATGTTTCGATGTGTGCAAAGAACATCTTTCTTGCTTGAATAGTTTGTATTGGTCTATCTTTTGGTGCATTTGGCACATAATTTGGAAGACTTGCAGCAGTCAACTGTTTTCTTGACTGCACATCGATGCAGGCGGCTTCAGGCGGTGAAGAACCTGGACTGAGACTAGCTATTGAACATGGTAGATCGGTAGGATTGCTCAAGTCCAATGACCGCATCGTCGTCTTCCAGAAAATTGGAGACTCGGCAGTGGTGAAGATCATCGAGGTTCAAGGCCAGCTCTTGGTATAAGACATGTCAATATCACAGCCCAGACATTTCACTGCTGCCCACCCGGGGTTTCCCTTCGATTCTATATGTCCTCATTATCTGCATCTCCCTCGTGATCTCGTCGTCGTTTCACTCTTATTCCCCTCTATTAAATTATTCCCAGTTTCTGTTCATTTACTCGACGATGCATTGGATGGATGCTGCGGAATATTCCCCCAGTAAAACTTTTATTGTGATCGAACAGGGAATTCAAACATATGGAGGAGGTACACAAGCATCTTGAAGCTATTCCAAGCTTCAAATCTGGCATCTTTCAAACAGCAAATTATAAAGCCTAATAATAGCTACTATTTTCGAATTGAACGCCTCTGACAGTAATAAATCACAACCTTCCCTCTTCTTTCCACGGTGTACAGCAGCCTGGTCGGCGTATGCTATTCACCGCTTGTTTGCGGACACTCCACACTTACTGCAAAATGTGAGCACAATTGCTTAAGTAATGGATACCAAATACTAACTGAAAATGAACAAAACGTTTGTGTACTTCAGAGCACGTCCGCAAACAATATAAATTGGGAATCAGCACCAGCAAAAATGAGAGAAATCTTACGATATGCAAACTGCGAAGTACTGTGTAGAAACAGAAATAACCACTGCATTTGCTTGCTCATATCTCGTCTTCCTCGAAAATATCTCGTTCACACCACATAACGTCGAGAAAATTCAAGTTAAGGACAGTGGCAGCTCGACAAGCAAAGGCCACAGAACCCAACTCTGGTTGACAAGGAGAATTCCGTTTGGAATATTTGCAAGCATTTCTATTAATCCCTAAATGAAGAAAAAATCAACACATGAAAGTTGCTGCATCTCACATTTTATATACATTTCTCTTAGCGTGAACATGATTTTTTTTTTTGTTTGGCATTTTATATTTTCTTGGTTCTGATTTAGATGATATGTTGGTTGCCTCATGGCATTCATGTTCGCGCATAACGCATTGTTGGTTCTTGCAACCGTGACACCGTTGAACCTGTTTTGGCATCACTGCCACTACCGGTTCAAGTTTTTTGTGTCAGGTTCCATTTTGTACCTAGTGATTTGAAAAGTATATACAAACTCACCTTACCAAAAAAAAAAACATGATTTTTTTTTTTGGCCATCGCGCGAACAATGAATTTCAATGCAAAAAGTATGTTTCTAGAGAGATGCGGGCACAATATTAGAAAATGATGCCTCACTTTTGGCAATTTTACAGTTCAACAATTGGCTCATAATTCACACATCTAGCAGTAGCAGTAGTGGTACGTTTTAAGTATTATATATAATATCATCATCAAACTACAGTTGTCTCCTGACCTTGACTTTGTCTGGTCTGATGATTGCACCGTGAAGGGGAGGACACTCGAAGTAGCGTGTCCCTTTTACCCTGCAACATCAAAATGGCATGTAAATATCTACATGCGCAGGAACATCCATGAGGAAAAGAACTTACTCATGCTAGCAAAAGCAGATGGCAGCAAGCACACATGGAAAGAGCAGAAAATAGCATGTTATCCTTGAGAATATTTGCAGGAACGGCATTTATATGCCTTTCAGTCTATCAATCATTGCAACTTGAGAACACAGAATGTTGGGTCCAACCTCAACATCCTTCGCGGGTTGGTAAGGAGTCAGTCTTCTTTGGTAAGACCTCCTAACCTTTTAAACTATTATAAGGCGCTAACGCGCCCCTTTCTCTAATCTAATAATAAGGTATTGAAACTGGCTGCTCTGCTATACTATACTAGTTGTAGGGCGTCGGAAAGAAAAGGCTTCATGTTGTAGGGATCTACTCTAGTTCTTACCGTCCAGGTATACTCTCTAGCTCTCCGCCGAGGAAAAAACGGAGTCTTTGTCTAAAGAAATGCATTGAGCTCTCTATGCGAGGAAAAGGGTAAAGATAGGCAGATTGATGCATCTGAGCAGGCAGGGCATACGGCTCCAGGCCATGGAAACTGGTTGCGGTCACAGCACAGGTCGAGTGGGCCAGGATTGATTGACTCGAAACAAGGCTTGTTTTGTTGACAATCGGAACCTGAGAATATTCAAGGACCCGTTACCCAGGAGGGGAAAACCAACAGCACAGAGGCAACCCGCGGAGCTTTAACTGGAAGAGTGGAGCAGCGCAGAAAGACAGACTTCCACACGGGGGGAAGGGAAAAAAATAGAGTTGGCGCATCTCAAGGGTAAAACTATACCCTTGAGCCATTATTTTTCCTGCTGTTTTTAACAGGTATTTTCAGTTTATTGTGAAATTCAACCATTATTCAGTATAAAGCAAGCAGGGCATAGGTGCGGCCTGTAATTGAGCCACGTCTTGCTCTTTAGGAAGGCTTTGTTCTGTGGAAAACAGAGAACAAGAAGAGAAATATATCATATGTTCTCCAATTTGGGACGAAGATTTTGCCATAACAGAACAAGCTTGAAAATTTGATATGTTGCTTAATAGTATTCATTGATCCTTTCATCTATCTATCAATACAATTATACAAGCACAGTATTGACTTTTTTAGCAAGTCATTAATATAATAACTCCTTTTCTGCACCAATGAACGCTAGAGTTTTAATCAGACTGAATGGGTCATTGACAATGACAAGTATACATAACAACTCAAGTAAATGCCAAGAGAAAAAAAATTGTTACGAGGTACATACATGCCATCATGCTTTCCCAATGGTTCATCATATTGAACTCCAATCCAGAAACCGGGTGCAATAGATTCTCCTTTACCCACAAATTTTACTACTCCTCTTTTAGCCCCCGGCTCAACTTCACATCTATCTCCTACCTTAACAATCAAAGAAGACAAACCACACATTATGTGCATCCTGTTAGCAAGGCACAGAATCAGTACAAAATATGACAGAAAGACAGCAAGAAACAAGACCAGGAAGAGAAATAGAACAAGTCTAGAAATGCCTCTACGCCTGTAATAAGAAACTTTGGCACAAATGTATGTGTTCCATTTCACTTTCAAATAACAGGTCAAAATACAGATCTTATGCCGAAAAATGACCTCAACAGCAATCGATCCTATTGAGTTAATTTGGCATCAACCATGCTAACAAAAAAAAACGTGGCTAGCAACTATTGACTAACAGTTAAGACTGCCAAAATGTTCTCTAGTTTTAGTTACTCTTGGATATGGAATTATCCTAACCAAAGCAGATGATAACTATTGCATGCAATATTCCTTATGATGAAGGAATGCGTTAAAAAGGAGCCCAGATTCATTGATCTCTTCAGTCATGTAAAATAATACGGTTTTTTAATATACTACTGTCAGAGCACTCAGCGCGATCACTGCTCTTTGATTCTATTTTCTATTCACTCCCACACCTCCTTTCTAGTAAGAAAGCTTTCCCTACTTGTAACCATATTTTTCTGAGATACATGAATGGCATCATATAAGAGACAGTCGATCACCAAAAAAGAAGTAACCAAACTGACCGACCTTGACATTCGTGCAGAGATCTCCCATGTAGTTGTCTGTTATCTGTAGATAATGGTAGTAGAAACCTTCAAATGCTTGACCCAGAAACATTGTTGAATAAGGACAAGGGATCATTGATTGGACAAGCATGATCAACAACATCAACATCACCTTTATCCTAAAATAATTGGGCTAGGCGGTCGATGAACACAAAAATAAATGAACAGCAAAACCGATTGAGGGAAAAAAGGAAAAAAATTATATAAATATATATATACAAATATATATATATATATATATATATATATATGTATAAAAATATAAGGAAAAATGACTAAAAAGGACAGCCAGGAAAATAGGAATTCTACCCCTCCATGATGCTAATAGCTTTCCTCCACTCCATCTTAAGACCAACCGTACGCCAATCTATTTCCAACTCTATTAAATCTCGTTTTACTGCCTTCCTTCAAGTAAGTTTCGGTCGACCTCTTCCTCTTCCAAACCATCTCAATTGATTGGACAAGCATGATGCGGAAAAAAAAAAATCTTAAACTTCCATGACTGGCATAAAAAGTAAATTTGATGAGGGGGAAAATCAATTTTCTTCAGAAATACGGCTTTGGAGGTGGTACCATTCATGAAGGGATAATGACATAAATGGTCCCTGAACTTTGACTTATCGTGCAAAGTGGCCCCTAAACTTTAAATTTGTTTAATATGATCCTTGAACTTTTGCCTAATATTCCATATGGTCCCCGAACTTTTAGTTTGTTCAATGTGGTCCCTAGACTTTTGCTACATGTTCAATATAGTCCCAGAACTATATCAAAATATTCATTGTAGTCCTTCCATTAATTTAATATCAATGACGATAATGAACATTTTCATATGGTCTAGGGACTAAATTGAACATGTACTAAAAGTTTAAGGACTATATTGAACAAATCAAAAGTTTAGGGACAAAATTGCACGTTGGGCTAAAGTTCATTGTCTACATTGAACAAATTGAAAGTTTAGGAACCACATTGCTCATTGGGCCAAAGTTCAAGGACTTTTTCTGTCATTTTCCCTTTCATGAAAAAAAAAATCATGACTGGCATAAAAAGTACATTTGATGAGGGGAAAAATCAATTTTCTTCAGAAACACGACTTTGGAGGTGGTACCTTTCAGCTAAGTCAAACTCGAAAGGTTACCTTCGGTTCAAAAGCTGATGGATTTTGTGATGCGATTTTTTCCTTGAATTTTTTGAAAGTTTCTGGAAAAGAAAAAATTCATCTTCAAAACCATTCAATGACAAGATGAAGCAGTAAAATCAGAAAACACAAATGCGCACAATAAGGTATGAACTGTAGGGTACATATGTCCCCCAAACAAGCACCAGTGTGATTAATCCTTCAACATCAGCCATCATCAACTTCTTCATCATTCGCACTCTTAATATTTTCGTCCATTTTCCCAGGCAGGATGGTATAGGCCAATAGAATATCCATTTTTATTTAGTAATAAGAGCACAGATTGTTATGCATTTGCACCAACTTGTTCTTGATAACTTTTGTACATGAGAAGTTGATTAAATATTTTTTCCGGTCTTCATGATTAAAAGTATGATACGAGTAAAGTGAATGCAAAATGACTAGATGAGCTTTATGATAAATATACTTCAACAAACGGATGGGAAAACATCATGCTAAGAACTCACCATTGCGTTTATCATAAGCTTCATCTGAAATTTGATATTTTTCCACCAGTGAAGTATCTTCTAGCCAGCCACCAGAGGTGACAGATGATGGATCAAGATCTATAATATGCAACCGATACCTTTTTAAGAGAAAAAGAACACCAAGCTATTATACAGTAATTTAATAAACAAACAAGACAGGGGTCCAACGTAAGAAGAATTTCAAGCGAAAAATTTTCTTTCTAGTAGCTGCTTCGCCTTTCCTTTCGCTTTATTCACTCATCTGAAACTTAGCACTTGTTTTCTTATTAATTCCACATAGATAACAAAATCACAAATCACAAGTAACCAATGCAGCTTCATCCCTTGCCTAAAAGATGATCCAGTTAACCATGTAAACAGAGAGGCGGAAAAGTATTACCCTACTGCTACGAAAGCTGGCGGTTTAGCATGCCACAATCAAACAGGGACTCCAGAAAACCTCAAGCATTCCAAAATGCACAACCAGCATACATCAAATCACAGAAATGGGAACTGACCCATCAAGTGGAGAGTAGAAACCAAACAGCCTGGAGTTATCATCCAAGTTGGAAACTTTGGAGCCAGTGTCATCATAGAGCTCGAGGCACATTGAATCCACAGACGTCCCGCATTTCCTCCAGAGCTTCTCCTTCACAGACTCCACCAGGGTCTGCCCATCAACAGGAAAGTAAAGGAACGAGGAAAAAAAAAAAAACAGCTTCATCAGATTCAACACTCGTCAGCTTCCCTCCATAGAAAGAAAACATCAACATCGAACCGGAACCTAACTGCGAATCAAACCCTGAAAGCTAAAATCCTTGTCATCACCAACCTGAAAAACGAGAAGCCGATGGCCCAGTTACCTGAAGCGAGAGGCGGATTTCGGAAGAGAAGGTCTTGAGGTTGGAGTGAGAGAGTCGGAGAAGCACGGACTCGTCCCCCGGAAGCTGCTGTAGGCGGGTCGCCATCCCTGTGCGTTGCTCTGCACCTGCTGAATCACCCAGATAAAGAGAGATCGAAAATGTTCGATCTGGACTCTCTCAACGAGTTCGAAATAGCGAAACGCGAACGGGAGAAGCGAGTTCGCCAAATGTCAGGGCCGAACCAGAGAGTCTCGCGCTCGCTCGGTCGAGAAATCGATCCACGAAAACTTCATTGGGATGGCTTTGCCATGACAATTTTCCGTTTGTAGAAAATAATATTTTGAAAAAAAAAATGTGTTATCCATCAGGAAAAATCAGCCCTCAATAAAATATTTCATTATTAATAATAATTTATGTTTGAATATTTACACCGTAATAAATGTATTTTTCGTTTATTCATTTTTATAATTGATATAAACGACCACTTTTGGATAAAGTTCTCCAAATCATCGATTTTCAACAAAATAAATGCGCTCAAGTTTTCTCTTAGGCTCTTTTTTTTAGCAAAAAACATGATATTTTTTCAAAAGTCATTTTTTAATATTTCTTTTATGAATGAATAAGACCGGAAAATGAAGCGAAAATATTTTCTATCGTTTGGTAAGAAAAAATTATATTTGATTTTCTATGGCGTCGTTTGGTCGAAAATTGTTGACATGAACCAGCCCAAGAGCCGTGAACTTGTCCCTTGCCCGTGGCCAGCGATCAGAAGAAAGACAAATAAAATATAAAAAGATTATTAAAAAAATGTTATTACTATTAATTAAGATGAATGTGAATGAGTGCGGGACAAAAGAGAAGGGAAAATAATTCTTTCTTTTCTGATTTTCTCCATTTTGAACGTGTTTTTATTTCCATTGGTGAAAAATATTTTTCTTGAATAGTTTATTTTCTGTGAACTAAATGTCGGAAAGTTCGAAAAAAATTTCACGAAAATTATTTTCCGTGAAACAAACGGAGCATTAATTTGTTCAACTTCTATTATGGAAAAAAAAATTGAAAGGTATTGTGGCGGGCCTTGATGGAAAAATAGGCCCAAACTCTTTGCATGTGAAAAACCAACTCGGAAATGGATCTCGTCTTTAGAACCGGTCACCCATGACATCTCTCGATGGCAAGATTATAAGTATCTCGGTCTTTTTTGAGATTTTAGGGCTGCACATGCTAAAAATGTTAAATGTTCATCCATTTCTTTCTCTAAAAACACAAATTTTAAAAGCAGCTGGATGTATCACATTCTTTTTTTCATATTGTTGAGGCAACGAGTTCTGAGCTCAAATCTTTACGGGCCTCTTATTTGCATTTCCAATCAGATGTTTCCACGCTCCATTTTTAGACCAAAATCTAATGTATATGTGAAGAGAATGCAGGAATTATTAAACATCAAGTCATCCATTCATCTAAACGCTTGAATTCTCATGTTATCGTTATTGGTCGATCGATCGAACCGTCAAGGGCCAAACCATGATTAGTGCACATGAATGGAAGCTATGGTCCATATTGAACTCATTTCACACAGTCAAAAGATGAAAGTATGTCCCCACTTGCCAGTTCAAGGACTGGCCCTCGTGATGTATGTTCCTAGATCTGTTCCTGGCCAAAAACGAAAATATCGGTTTGATTATCGAGTTCAAGGACCGGCCCTCATTAGGTATATTCCTAGTTCCATCTAGAGAGTGAACCTCGTCTCAGAACCGGTCATCCCTGTTAACACCTAAAAATACCTTAGGGGTCACGTGATGCACGCATGGAGAAGGAGCAATCAGCTGCGGTCAAACGTATGCGAGCAAGATAAAGGACAAGCTGTAGACCTGCCACGTGTAAAAGGTGATTTTGGCGGTATTTACCGCAAAAGCCAAGAGAAAAGGCGCGCAAAAGAAGACACGATCAGGACACTTATAGAATTGGGCGGCAATCCCATCAAACACAGCGAAAGGCGCGAAAATAGTTAAAAACCTTATCCATGAAGGTCACCGAAAGAAAACGTGCTGAAAAGGCTAAGGTGACAGCTGTCATCGAAAGGGAGCGTACTTGGAGCCCAAGGCAGCAGCTGATTTGACGCTTACCAAAGCAAACTTAGTCATCGAAGAAAATGTGCTTGAGGCCCAAGGTAGCAGATGATCGACGGTTACCTGGCTACGCCTATAAATACCAACGGGCATCCAATAGCAACCCCCCGACAACACACACAAAACAAGTCTTTATCTTATCAATTAGCTCTTAGTCTAACTGTAGTTTTTAGATTCCCGTCATCGATTTGATTCCGACGTGTTTCATATCTAGAGTTAGGTGTCGTCGATTCAATTCCGACGTCTACTCGCCCAGTTCAGTGCCGTCGATTAAATTCCGGCATTGCATTGGTTCACTATTCACCCGTCTAGTACCGTCGATTAAATTCCGGTGATGTGTCCTACATTTCCACCCTTCTGGTGGCGTAGATTAATGTCGCGACCCTCTTGAGGTTGTCGGGCTCTCGAGGGCTAATGGGCCGTCCTGTCTGGTCGGACGCGGGCCTCTCCCAAGGCCCATTACCCAAATCGCAACGGAGGTATGCGTGATCGACTTTCAGTGTGGTCTAGTGACATGTGCTAAGTGTGCATGCCATGGAGTCGCCACCAATCATTTTTTTAGGGTATGATTGGACCACCCAATCGAATAGTTGGGAGTTTCTATTCAATTCTGCGAGAACCAGAGAAATGGTTTCGGGGACTTAGTTACACCAACTGTCAGAGTTGACGCCCTTTCGGTACCTAAGTTGACTGAATTTTCTAGCCTGAGATTCATGCGGATGAGTAAGGTATGAACCCTAAATCTAGAAATTCATGTAGATAGGAGTGATTATCCTAGCAATCACAATCAGTAATAAAATGCCCAACTCAAGGAATCTAGATATGCAAATAAATCACATGGCATTCCTAGTAAGGTCCTATTTATCAATCACAGCTCAAGAATAATTTAGCTGTCCTAGCCATTCTACACACGATCTAACCTAAGAAAAGCATTAGGAAGCATCGAAGGAGTTCGAGAGTACTCACATGGGGTTTGCCGTGCCCTGGTTTGGTCTTGGACGAGCCATCGAGCTCATGTCGACCCGATTATATTTGAGGATCCACTCGGCGTTTTACACCATGAAATCATGTGAAACAAAAACGAAAATATTCAGCAAGGGGCATTTATTGTAGATGGTGGTCGATCTAATTGGACGTCAAGACTAAAAAAGATGTAGAAATTTACAAATTAAAATACTCGAATGACATTTTTTTGCTAAATTCAACTCTATGCGTCGTGAAGAAACACATGCAATTGAACTTGAATTTTGACTATTTATGAGTTCAAAATGTAAAATAAATTAAAATAAAAATATTGACTATTTTTCTATATTTTTACGACAGCGAACGCTATTTTTCTTCATTTTTCATGTATTTTTCTATTTTTGGAAAATATTAAAAAATATTAAAAAATATGAAAAATTATTTTTTTATCAAAAATGGTTCCTTTAGCTTGGTCAAGGCTACCAAAGATGATTTTTTAATTTTTTTTAACTTTTTATAGATTTTTTATGAATTTTTTAAAAATAAACTATGAAAGACTGATCAAAAATCAGGTGTCAACAATTAAATTCTGGCATCGTGTCCTACAGTAAGGGTCAACGCCGTCGATTCAATTTCGATGGTGTATCTAGGTTTACAATTTCGTCGAAACAATTAGACAAGTTTCATCGAAATTCGTCTCTAGGAGTCTTGTCAAAATCTTGTACAAAGCTATCGAAAGACACGCTCTTATCAATAAAACATCCTGCATTTGACACTCTCTGTCCAAAACCTGCACGGAGCCCTTCTTCTTAACGAACTGCTAACGTTCGATAAAATTATTTTCCTACATCAACAACCCTTTTGGGTCTCAATCTCTTGGGCCGAGCCCTGAGAGGAGTAAGCGGGCCCGACCGAAGGAAATTTTGCGTCAGCAATCCTTTTTTGGCACGCCTGGTGGGACCAAGGTGTCAGGGTCGAGAAAGTGATATGCCACGTACAATGGGTCGTAGCAACTTAGATGGAGACGAACTCATGGAGGAAGTACCGCGAGCAGAATCTTCAACGATTCGAGGAGTCCAATCCGCCTTAGATTGAAGAAGGGGAGGTTCAGTGGTGACCTGTCGAAGAACCAAGGTGGAACCCTGAGGTGACGCCGGTCGTGCTATCTTCAATAAGGCGTACGATTGAGGAAACCCATAATAAGTTTGTTGATCACATGGTCCAGCGTATGACTGAGGTCGTTAGGCCATTAATCATCAACACTTATCACGAATATGCGTCAAGACAACACGGAGCATCACTAAGTTTGCAAGAGGCTCAGATACGAAACCTGCCCGTAACCATAACGAATGTGTCGTTGCCAACAACAAACGTAGGACTTACTGGCCAGAGCACACCACCAGTTATACCTATCAGAATTTTGCCACGCACTACCGACAAATGAACCCAATCCTCAAGCAAACAATATAGGTGTATTCTCAGACCACTATCCTCGACATGATGAGGCTGGTACACAGCCAAATCCTATACCTGTGAACGAGCAGCCCATACCTATGGTTATCGAAAAGCATGGAGCAGCGCCGGTTCTCCCTAGGGGGCAGTGGTAAGCCAGAGCGCAAGATCAATTCCCTCAGATCCGGAGGCAAGAACAACTTCTGCAGCCCTACATCAGTAGTACGTGCAGCCAGGATATCAGCAGGCAAATCAGGTGTTACAGCCATAGGGAAATCAGCCTATACCACAAGCTTTTCAACCTACCATGCAGCCAGGGTATCAGGTGCAGCAACCAGCATATCAAGTTCTGTCACATCCCGGGTACTAGATGCCATATCAACCAGTATACCAGAATTAGCCGACCGTTGAACCAATGTTTGGATACAACGATCCTGCGATAGGGTACAGGGTCAACGTTTACCGAAAATCATACCCTGATTGGATGGATACAATCTCATATCCAAGATGGTTCAAAATACCAGAATTTACGTTGTTCACTAGAGAGGACGATCAATCCACCTATGAACATGTCAACCGCTTCCTAGCGCTATGTGGAGATGCTATCCATGCTGACCATTGGAAGTTGAGGTTATTCCCACTCTCTTTATCCAGAACAGTTTTCACTTGGTATACTGCCTTACCGCCAAATTCGGTGCTCTCATAGGAACAAATGGAACGCCTTTTTCATGGGCAATTCCAGCGAGTTGTGCCGAATTTGTCAGTAGCCGACCTGTCAACAATAAAGCAGATGTACAATGAGACAGTTGATCAGTTCATTTCAAGATTCAAGCGAGCTAGGAACAAGCGTTTGGTTCCCTTGCCTGAGAAGACGTTTGCAGAATTCGCCTTCAACGGATTGAAGTTCGAAATACGATATATGATGGTAGGACATCCATACGCAGATCTGTTCGAACTATCTACCATGACAGTCAAACATGATAGCCTACTTAAGGAGAAGGACAAGAGACACGTCCGAAGATGAGAAGTGAATATTGCTGAATCTCATGATTTCGACGAGGAACAGATAGATCTAACTGAAGTCGCTGTAGCTCAGTTGATTATAGACAAGCCATATACTTGTCAAGCGCTAAGGCCAGCAAAAATGAAGGAAAAATCAACCATTATGGTCAAGGCCAAGGAGGCAGTATATTACTCATTCAATGCCAATCAGACTGAAGAAATCATCGACACATTATTGATCGATAGACGAATCAGGCTAACAGAAGGATAACATATACCGTCCAAAGAGGAGTTGGCCGGTAAAAAATACTGCAAATGGCACTACTCATGGAGCCCTAATGCGTCGGATTGCTTAGTTCTCAAAAAGAACATCCATGAAGCAATTTGACAAAGTAAGATTAAGTTCGCCGATGACAAGAGTAAGTCTCCCATGGATATCGACACTGACCCATTTCCGGTGATGACGGGAATGGTATCCTTGAAGCAGTTAGGCAAAGGGTATAAATTGCCGAATCTATGCCCGCACTACAAGAAGAATATAGAGAGTACGAGTCGAAGCCAAAAGAAGCACCAATGGAATGACTGCACCAACCAGAGAAGCCAGAAAGTACCATGACTCAAGGCGGCAGTCCCCAAGAAAATGGTTTATAAATCATTCAAGCAGCGGTACGAAGAAGGGGACCCCACAATTGACACATTAGGAGAGCCCATCGAAAAATTTGATTATTATCTCGGCTACGGTCCTCTGCCAACTCAAACTCGGAAGATAGTTTCCCACACAAGAAAGGAGGAATTCAACAGAAAGATACATCGAAACCGCTACACTCCAGCTTGGCCGCACCGCCAGCAAACTTTAAAGATCCCAGTCAATTCGGTAAAGGAGTCATGGTACGAGGTTACAGAAGCCCGAAAGAAAAAAGAAATCATGACCCGTACCAGGAAAAGAAGGGCACAAAGGAACAGAAGGATCCGCACATTGCAACAACAAGCCGCCTTACCTGAACCCAAGCCGGTAAGAGAATATCTAAGGTTCCAGAGGACCAGAACCTAGTTTAGAGGCGCAAGACAGAGGAAGTACAACCAACTAAGGAGTAGTCTCACGGGCAGCCTGAACCCTCGAAGTTATCAAAGCCAGAATCTCAATTCAGAACTCGTATAAGCAGGTCAAGCCTCACCATTAAGCTCTTACATGGTCCAAGTTAAACTGCCGAACGCGTTCCGACTTGAGTCAACTTTGGACGACCATGATGACGAAGTAACGACGCAAGAAAAAAAGAGTGCTCGATTTTGCTTCGACAACGAAGAAACCATGGAGTTCAAGAAGCCCGTCGTTGAAGTCTCCAATCATTTGAGATCAGTCAACATTAATGCCAAGTTAAACGGACGATCGGTGATGAAGGTGTTGGGTTTCCTGGATTCATAAAACGCAGCGGAATGAAACCCTAAGCAGAATCTATGTGTATATCAAATCAAAATAGGTTCAAAATATATCTTTTGATGTCGGCAATAAACTGACGGTCGGTTGTGTCTGGATTAGCGCCCCAAGTGTTGCGCCTCTACCGATATCCACACACACGAACTGTAATCTCCAACGATCCAAGTGCTAGCTATCAGATCTTGGAGTTCCTCTCACGATCGCCTTGAACAAAGAACCGTTCTCTGTTTTTCTCCTTCGGGATAATCACCAAATCACAGTCTGAGGCGTCTCTAGGGTTATTACTCATAACCCTACACTTCACGGTTTGGGCCCCACGACGTAATGGCCTGGGCCTACCACGTCCTCTAAACCGTTCACTCAATCGTGTGTTTAATCATTATCTCATAACACGCCCGATCTCGGAAATATTTGTAATAGGAGAATAAAATAAACTCTACTTCTTAAGTAGATCAAGGCGCAGAGAAAATATTAAATCAGTTCGCTATTGTGTGCGACTATGTATGTTCACTAGACATTAGCAGTGTGCCCAAAACACTTTTGGCTCATAAGTTATAAGCGGTCTCTAGCAAGACATTATAACTACCTAAGTATAGTGAAGGTCGGTTTTCTGACACAACCTGATCCACAACTAATGTTAGAGTATCAACCTTAATTGGTTCTTAGGGCAGACCACTAACAGAAGGTCTTGGTAGATGGTGGTTCAACACTAAATCTCATCCCGTACAGATTCTTTAAAAGATTGAGAGAACTGATGATGAGATCATCCCATCGAACATCCAGTCATCAGATTGCACTAGAGAAATCACTGAAGTCAAGGGGATATACATTGCTAACCTGACTGTGGGATCCAAGACATCAAGAACATCTTTCTGTGTGGTAGATGCTGATGGCTCATATAATCTACTGCTAGGAATGGATTGGATACACGAAAACCAGTGTGTCCCTTCGACACTACATCAGATGCTAGCATTCTGGAATGGGGACAAAGTGAAGTATGTAAAAGCGAATCCTCAGACTAGTGTTACGTAGACTCGAATATCAGGGCGAGACCAAGTCATGCCAAACGACTGCCTACGCATCTCAAAACCCCTTGAGACCGACTCGAGGGATATTGCTTTCTGCCGTTTCGACAAGGGAAATACTAAGTGGATGCCTAGGAAGGAACTGGCGATACAGCTTGAAGAATTTGCTGATGGAGGATCAGCAATTATCATAAAACCTCTCTGAGAGGTACGAAGCCTATAAGGCCGAGCAAGAAGACGAAATGGTTGATGGGATCTTGGACTTCGAGGAGTCTCCAATTATAGAAGACGACAAGGTGATTCAAGCACAAGATCCATTAGAGGAAGTAAATCTTGGAGATGAAGCGCGCCCACAACCAACCTACGTGAGTAAGTTGCTTAATCAATCATATAAATCACAATTGATAAACTTGCTCAGAAAGTATAAGGATTGATTTGCTTGGAATTATCATGAGATGCCTGCTTTAGCAAGAAACATAGTCGAGCATCGACTACCAATTAAAAAAAGATTTCGACCACACCAACAACCACCCAGAAGGTTCGCGCCCGAAGTGATTCTCAAGGTCAAAGAATAAATCGAACGACTCATGTCCGCAGGATTCATTAGAACAGCTAGGTACGTCGAGTGGTTGTCGAACATCGTCCCGGTCGAAAAGAAGAACGGAAAACTTAGGGTCTGCATTAACTTCCGCGACCTAAACGCCGTTACACCAAAGGACGAGTATCAGATGCCCATGGCAGATATGCTGATCGATTCGACGGCCAGCAACGAAATTATGTCTCTTATGGATGGACACTCAGGGTACAATCAGATGTTTATAGCAGCAGAAGATGTCCACAAAACAGCTTTCAGATGTCCTGGATCTATTGGGACGTTCGAGTGGGTCGTCATGCCATTCGGGTTAAAGAATGCCGGAGCCACCTACCAAAGAGCGATGAACTTCATCTTCCATGATATGATCGGAGAGTTTATGGAGGTCTACATCGATGATGTGATAGTCAAGACTGACCAAGCAAGTCATCTAGACCGTCTTGAACAAACTTTTGTTAGAATGCGCAAGTTTAAGCTAAAAATAAATCCATTGAAATGCGCTTTTGGGATAAAGGCTGACAATTTCCTAGGCTTCTTAGTTCATTAGAGAGGAATTGGGATGGATAAGAACAAAGCCAAGGCTGTCTTAGAATTACCACCCCCCATTAGCAAAAAGAAACTCTAGATGTTGATTGGAAAATTAAATTTCTTGCGACATTTCATAGCTAACTTGTCAGGAAAAATCGATGTATTTTCTCATTTACTCAAGTTAAAGGGTGAGCAAGAATTCATATGGTAACAAAAACACCAGTCGGCTTTTGATCAGTTGAAGAATTATTTGATCAAGCTACTGGTTTTGATGCCACCGAAAACAGGGAGGCCATTGAAGTTGGACTTGTCCGCGACTGACACCACGGTCGGAAGTATGCTGGTCCAGGAGAATGACGAAGGAAAAGGACATGCCGTATACTACATAAGCAGGATGCTCAACGACGCCGAGACGAGATATACACCCATTGAGAAGCTTTGTCTCTCTTTATATCATGCTTATACGAAATTACGTCATTATATGCTACCGACTATGGTACATGTAATTTCAAAAATAGATGTAATAAAGTATATGTTATCCAGGCCCATTATAAGAGGCCGGATCGCAAAATGGGCATTTACTTTGACAGAGATCAATCTAACATATGTATCGCTCAAAGCAATCAAGGGGCAGGCAGTGTCTGACTTCATCACTGAATATCCAACGGGGCTAAAACTAGAAAACAATGAAAATTATCTTCGCATTGCACCTTAGATACTTTATTTTGATGGGTCAGTAACATTAGAGTCATCGGATGCCGGGATCATGATCGTGTCTCCCCATCAACAAAAAACAAAGCTCATGTTCAGGCCTAATTTCGATTGTTCAAATAATCAGTCCGAATATGAAGCCTTAATCGTTGGGTTGAACATCTTGATCGACATGAAAGTACAATCAGTCACGATCAAATGAGATTCTCAACTAGTGATAAAACAGCTTAGAGGTGAATACCAATGTTTGAGTGAGAACATCATATCACACTATGATTTAGCAAAAAGATTGTTATAATATGACTTGGTTCATGTCAAAAGAAATGAAAACTCGGAAGCCAACGAGTTGGCCCAGATGGCATCCGGGTATAAGATATCGAAAGAGTTGGCAAGCCACATTATCACTCAAACGAAGGTTTTACCTTCGATGGAAGCTCGAGTGATGAAGGTTCAGCAAAGGATAGCAAAGAACTCAAATCCAACTTTAGATCGACAAGATTGGAGAAGGCCGCTAATAAGTTATTTGAAAAGTCCAAGCCCTTGCAGTAAAGAATTCAAAAGGCAAGCCTTGAGGTATCTCCTGATCGATGAGGAACTGTATCGGAAGACGGTCGACGGGCTACTTCTAAAGTGTCTAGGGCGAGAAGAAGCGATGCTCGTAATGGAAAAAGTCCATGAGGGAATTTGCGGATCACACCAGGCTGGCTTGAAGACGAAGTAGTTGCTAAGACGTCATGGATACTTTTGGCCAACAATCACAAAAAACTGCATCAATTATCCTAAAGGCTGCCTGTCTTGCCAAAAACATGGCCCAGTCGAACATGTTCCTGCTGCCTTGATGAATCATATTGTGAAGCCATGGCCGTTTCGAGGATGGGCAATGGATGTGATAGGGAAGATCTATCTCCCCTCATCGAAAAAGCATAGTTTCATTCTGGTGGCCACAGACTATTTCACTAAATGGGTCGAAGCGGCTTCTTACAAGAATGTGACGCAAAAAATCGTCAAGAAACTCATCGAAGAACGAATTATTCATAGATTCGAAATTTCAGAGACCATAATCGCTTATCAGGGAACAGTCTTCACAGGGCGAGAAATATTGGATTTTGTTAAGTCAAGGGGGATCAAGATGGTCCATTCAACGCCCTATTATGTCCAGGCCAATGGTCAATTTGAAGCTTCAAACAAAATTATCATTAGCTTGATAAAGAAACACTTGGAAGACAACCCAAGAGAGTGGAATGCGTTGCTATCGACAATCTTATGGGCTTATCGAACGGCGAAAAGATCAAGTACTGGTGTGAGTCCATACATGCTGACATATGGGCAAGAGGCTGTCCTCTCGCTCGAAATCACTATGCAGTCATTGTCGCGACCTGCCTTGAGCCTCCCTCAAGAGGTCCGGCAGGTTTAGGGGCATTGCCATCGGTCAATGGCGCGGACTCTCCCAAGTCCTACCTCGCGTGACGTTGGATTTCGTTTTACTGATTAGCAACCTAAAAAGTTACTAGGAGTCGCCACTAGCCTATTGGGGTTGGCTAGAAACCGATCGAGATACGGGAGTATTATCTCGATTCCTACGCAACCATAGCTTCTAGGCTCGATGACTTGTTTACGCTAACTAGATAATTAGCGCCCTTTCGGTACCTAACCAGTCAATGTTCCCTAAGGTGACCATTCATTCTGCATATCATTTTAAGCTTACTAGGTATCTAACCAGTATTAAATGATCATGCGTAATGTTTTTCTGTCATTTCAAGCAATTACTTATTTATCCTTAACCTAGTATCCAGGAAAAACGATTAACAAGCAATTTTTCAAAAGACAGTGTTATAATAAATACTCAATCAGGTAAATATGCTAAATAAAGACTGGAATAAGTGCATGCAATCCAAATCTATGATGGCGATATCTAAAAAGACAAGTTTGACTCGAAGGTCGATATACATGAGTTATCAGACCGGACCGGACATCGATCTTCAGTCAACGCCAATCTAAGGCTTAAAAAGGTTTATGAAAGCATTTTTAATTTTTTTCGAAATTTTCTGATTTTTTAGATTTTTATTTTTTATTTTATTTTATTATTTCATCATTAATTAATTATTAATTATTAAATTATTATTAAAAAAATGGGGCGGGTCCTGGTCGGGTTCCCGAACTTGGGTCTGAAACAGGCCAAACGAGCCCCGATCAGGTTCGGCTAAGAGGACCCAAATCGGGCCCAGTCAGCACAGCAAAAACCCAGGCCCACTTTTCCTTTTCTTGACCGAACTGGGCTTATACTTGTCTCGGGCTCAACTCCCAAATTTTCTTGCAATAAGGCCCAACAACTATTCTTTTCTTTACATAGCAGCCCAATCTGGTTCAGCCCACCACATCTAAAAAACGTGAAGTGGCCCCATCACTACTATTCATCATCTTCCTTTTGTGGCGTCTTCTCTTCGTATGCAACACCCGATCGTAACATACCTTCGACGCCAAGAGCCCTTGCTCTTCATGCCGACGATCTGCAAGGATACGTTCAGCGTACTGCCGTCGAGCCAGTGCTTGCGACAAAAATCGACCGCCACCTGGTTAAGGCGCAGGCACCGACGCCGGCTTCATCTTTCGTCGGGCTTCCAATGTCAGTCCGGCCTGACCTCCGAAAGCCATCTGCTCGTCTGCCACTGGCAAATCGACGCCGGGGTCTGCGGCCACCTGTTGACACCTGATTTTTGACCAAGTCTTTTTTTTTAGTTTTATTTTTTGAAAAATCACAAAAAAATCCATAAAAAGTCAAAAAATTACAAAATCAACTTTGGTGGCCTTGGCCAAGCCCAAGGAACCATTCTTGACCAAAAAATAATTTTTCATATTTTTCACATTTTTTAGTATTTTTAGAAAATAGGAAAATACTCAAAAAATTCAAGAAAAATAGCATTCGAAGGTCACAAAAATATGGAAAAATATCCAATATTTTTATTTTTAATCCCTTGTATTTTTGACCTCACAAAAAGTTCAAAATTAAATTCAATTGTGGGCGTTCCTTTGTAACCCTTACTATTGAATTTGAGAAAAAAATATCAATCGAGTCTTTTAAATTCCAATTTTGGCATTTTCTAGGATCTTGACATTCAATCTAATTGTTCCATATTTCAATTTGACCTAATTGCTCGGACGAGTTGTTCAATTGCAAACATAAATGCGTTTTAGTCCTTGAAATTGAGCATAATCGAAATTACTTTCAATTCAAGGACTATCATTACAAATTGAACATGCTACCCAATGGATTTCACCATTTTAAATCGATTGGCATAGGTGGTTTGACTCAATTTGATCATTTACACCCTCAATTACACGATCCCCAATTTCCAATTAAATGAAAATTTGGGGGTTTTGTAGAAATTGATGAAAACTTTTGGGCAAAACCACATTTCTAGATAAAATCCATGCCCTAGATTCGATTCCAAAGTTTAATTGCAAAAATTCCCAATAGATTTGGATTAATTTTGAAAATCTCAAATTGGAACCGGTTCGGACCGGTCAGACCGCCGGTCCGACCGGTCCAGAACAGTGTCATCGTCTTCATCAAACCTAAGCACAGATGAACAGTGATAGATCGAATTTTAAAGACCAAATTGAGCGTTCAATCGATGAAAATCGGAGACTCAATGGTGGGGGTTTTTAGCCTTGGAGCATTCCCCGTCGATTGACACCCAGATCACGACCAATGGTCGCCCAAGGAAGAAACGGTCGGCTGGTCAACCTCGCAGACCCGCGAAAGTCAACAGAGGCAAGAACAGCTCAAATCCTTGCCAAATTCGTGCGAAATGAAGCTCACCGCGGAACCAAAAGGGATTGAGCGAAATGCCCATCTTCCTCGACTTCGTTTTGACCCAATTGCACGTGACTACACGTGTCAAACCGAGTCAGTTGAAGATCCACCATTCGGCGCCAAAAATCGAACAAGCTATATAAGCTAACAGGCCTTCGCGAAGGGGGGCAGAACGGTATTCAGTTAGAGAAAGCGAAACTGAATCGAAAGAGAGAAAAAAAACGCGAGGAAGAGCTCGTCCTCCGACCCCGGTCGTTGAGGACTTGAGCTCGACTGCAAGGCACTGGTTCGGCCGTCTCCGGCCAAACCGAAGCCAAAGAGGGTCGTCACAAGCTCGCCTGAGGCTTCAGGAAGCGATCGTTGCCCGCCGCGCCTCGTGAAATCGCGAAAAAAGGTGAGACGCAACTTCAAGCTCTCTACTGTGCATCAATGGCGACTTGCCTGTTTCACGATCATTCTTGCGATTTGTGTGTGCGTTTCGTTCCTTGAACACCACTGACCATGTTCACATCTTCATTTTGCATCGATTTCGCTCACATACCTCGAATTGAGTCTCCCAATTTAGCCTTCATAGCCGATTCCTGCCCAGCCAAATCTGGGCCGAGTGAGCTCAATCGGAGCTCGAGGTAAGTCCTCTGCACCTCCTGCCGTGTCGATTTATGAATCAATTGATCTGATTTCGCGTAATTCTGTGTGATCGAACCTCCATGGCCGTACTCGGCACCTTGCTCGATGCTTGCGATTTTGCGAACGATACGCTATGATTCTTGGATATGTTAGATTAGGGACGATCGCGAGTCGATTGTCGTCGATTCTGCACGATTTCATCGAAAATCCACCGTTGGATCATCGCCGGAGATCCACAGCCGTTCGTTCAATTGTGGTCGAGAGGTTGAAGACAATGTTGACCTGGCGTAGTCAACTGGTCAAATATCCAGGTGTCGTCCCGCGATTAGCCCACGTGTTAGCCCAGTCAGCATGGCCGTTAGGGTCTGTTATTTGAATAAACAGATCGGATGGATGAGATAAATCGAGTCTAAATTCTAGCGGCCGTCCGATTAGTAATTAGGTTTATCCGAAAAGTTTTAAAATCAGAAAATCAAAATGAGCTCAAACGGTGCCGTTTAGGTTAGTGGCCGTGCGGCGTCATTTAGGTTAGTGTGAATAGACGGTCTAGATCGAATCTTGGAATCTAATCATGACCGTAGGTTTAAGTAATCTGATCAGACGGCCCTGATCGAGTCTTCGCCTAATCTGAACCGTAGATTCCAGTCAGGTTATCCGGTGGTCGCGGAATAGCCACGCGGCGCAATGAGGGCCATCAGATCAAGTCCGATAATTCGAAAATAAAAAGAAGAGAACGGCGTCGTTTTGGGCGCGGGTTGCGCGGGCTCGGATCCGGGCCGGACCGGTCGCCCGCGGGTCGTGGGCCGGGTCGCCAGACCCGGTCCAAATCATATTTTTTAATAAAAAAATCAGAAAATGATTTTAAAAAATAAAAAAAATCTGAAAAATCCTAAAAAATCCAAAAAATGCTAGAAAATTCCAAGAAATTCCAAAAAAAAATGTGGAAAAAATGTGGAAAAATCCTAGACATTCCAGAAACCCCCCAAAAATCGATGGTTGACCACAGACAACTGGTCAACCCTATTTTCGGGGTTTCTTACCCAATTTTCCGAGACTTGACGACATTACCCTTTAAGGGTAAGTCGCTTTTGCTGAGTTCGTATGATAAAATCGATAATGCCAAGGTAAGAATTAGGGTCGGGTAGGCGACCAATTCTTAGGTTTGGGTTTTCGAGTCCCGCCTCTTTTCTCAAAATGACAATTTTGCCCTTCAATGGGAAAATTGTCTTTCTTTTCTCAATCAAGTTCTGAAAATTGCTTAAAGTTAGGGTTTGGGTCAGGTGGACGACCAACCCTAATATTTGAGATTTTCAGTTCTCGTCTTTGTCCAAATGACGACTTTACCCCTCCAAGGGTAAAATCACTTTTAAATTCCCGAAAAATCCTGAAAATTCCCGAAAAATAGGAAATGGATTGGATTGATGGCCAATCTTATTTCCCCTGTCTTCTGACTTCTCAATTCGTCTAAAACGACAGATTTACCCTTTTAAGGGTAAATTTTCCTCGAATTATTCAAAATTACGATTTTGCCCCTCATGGGCGAATCATGTCCAAATCACTCCTAAGCCTTGATTGATATTTCTCTAGGCTAATAGGGCCTCATTAGGGATACCATGCTGATTTCATGTGTTTTATCCGCATGTACTGGATCCTTGATTTGCCCATTTATTTCTATTGGTTGTGATTGATAGGGTAGTAATTCCCATCTGCATGAACTCCTAGATTTAGGATCTGTACCCCACTCATCTGTATGAAATCCTAGGATCAGATAAACCATTCAATTTAGGTACCGAAAGGGCGTCAACTTTGACAGTCGACGTAACTAAGTCCCCGAACCCACTTATCTGGTTTCCGCAGAATCGGATAGACCACTCCCAACTATTCGATAAGGTTTCCGATCGTACCCTCCACGAAACGATTGGTGGCAACTCCTTGGCATGTACACTTACCACATGTCACTAGACCACACTGAAGGTCGACCACGTATATCCAACAGTTGCGACTTGGGTAATGGACATTGGGAGAGGCCCGCGTCCGATCAAGCCAGCGATCGGGCGGCCCATTAGCCCTCCGCGAGGGAGGATCGCGACACCACCCTATCGTCTCCTAGTCCGGCCTCTCTGCCACCTCGTCGAAGCGCCATCGTTCAGAACTGGCTCCTCCACCATACTCGAACCGACGTCGTCATCTGTCGAGCTTTCCTTAACCTCTAGTGTTGGCCGTGTCCAAATCAACGCCTTGCCTTGCGCTATCTAGCTACTGAGACATCACCTCGGCCTGGCTTAGCGAGGACTTCACTGGTGCTGCTTTCTCCACTGTCGACTCTCCACGACAGCCTCCTCCTTCAAATCGCTGGAACTCGCTCGGCCTCACGACCAGACCAACGCTCGGCAGACTTCCTCGTCAAAACGCTAGGTCTGCTCGTTCATAGTTGAACCGTCGATGGTGGGCTCTAACGACAACGCTACCGGCTTCCCGTTGGGCTCATACTCGCATGTCTTTTCATCTGTGTCGGTCTTACCTCAACCTTACAGCTCCGCCTTCTCCACAGAGCAACGAACTGATAGGCCGAACGGCCTTCCGACTAGCAGGCCAGGGCCGAGCTGGCGGTCCTCACACTCGACACAGACTGCGGGATAACGTTGTTCGAGATTTCGAAAACCGGACTCAACGCTCTCAAACGACCGTTAACGACACCTCAAAACTGGTGCGAACACCATCAACGTAAAAGAGACCTGACAGTCGCTAGACCAAAACTTTCAGCCAACAACATAGGTGAAGGCGCACTCTGGCTCAGACATGCTATAACTAAATTGAGGGCATCAGACGGGTGGGATCGTACGCAAAAACCACAATCCAACAAGTCATACGTTCATCATGCGAAGGAAGCGTGGCAAGGTGCATACGCAGGCAAAGAACAAGCCATTTTGGGCTGTGGAAAGGAAAGCACAGTGAAAAATCGAGGAACGGGCCTTACCTGGTTGAAGGATAGAAGATGGAAGAACTGCAAATGCCCTCTTCATCTCTTTTCTTCCTTAGCTCCTCAGTAACTTCCTGCCCCTTTTTTTTCTACCGACCAACCAAAAAAAACCCCACCACAACCAGCCTTCTCCTCTATTTAGTTCCTTGGAACCATGTAGTTCTCTTACCTTTGGTAACCCCAACTTACCTCATCCTCAATCGTCGCTACCTGTTGTTGTGATGGCGGTGGTATCTCCACAATCATCACTGAAGAATTCGTGATCTCGATCCAGCTCTTGTTGTCGAAGCCTAGCCCTTGTCCAATCATCGAAACAAGCTTGAAACGGCGGGAGTCTAAAATTAATCCTCTAGCACTAAATGCTCGTTCAACTGCCACTGTCGAAGAAGGTGTCGCTAATATTTGTCTTGCGATGAGGGAGAGAACTGGATATTGAATTGAATGGTTCTTCCACCACTCAAGAATATTGAAATCTGCGCTGTGTTCGGAATCACTAAACTCAAAATAAACTGTTAAATAGTTTTCTAATTCGGAAATACTACATGTTGTCCCTTTTTATTTTTATTTTGCCTACTCATGAGCATTTTATACCATCTACCAAGTGAAATACATGTATTGCTTCGTGAGACACTATGCTGGACAGATTCACATCCACTATCACTTAAACCATATTTACTACAAAATTCATTATATAATTCTATTATAACTTTTTTAACATCTACTTGTATACTATGAATATCTATTACTTCATTCAAATATAAACATTCATAATAATAAGCATTCAAATAATCTAATAAACCATCTAATTTAGTACGTGGATCGAAAACAATACCAACTAAATAGACAAGATGAATGTTCAAGTAATAATGCAATCATTTTTCTTGCATTACTAAAATACTCGAAGCTAATTCAGTATCTTTTTCACATTCATTAAAAATACCAGCAATGTTAACACACTCTATTAAAAATAAATGCATAGTAGGATAATAAACACCAGATAAAATATTAGTAGCATCATTAAAAATTTTCAAAAAATCTAAATTTTTTTTTGCAAACTTCCCAATGTTGCGGGAGCAAAGCAATATCAGGAACATTATTCGAAATAAAGGAACATAATAAATCTTTGTAATCAAAAGTTTGTAGAAGCATCTCGTAGGTAGAATTCCAACGAGTCGGAATATCTTTTGGAAACCTTCTTGCCCTTCTCCCATTTTTTTTACAATATTTTCCCCACTCTTTCATAAGTTGAGGACTGCTCCACAAATATCTAATTGCATTATTTATTGGCTGAAGAGATGTTGCAAGAACTTGTAAACCATCTTGAACACATAAATTCAAAACATGGCAAGCACATCTAATATGAAAAAATTATCCGCCAAAAGAGGGTTTATAAAGTTTTTCTAACTCGGGAATTGAAGCAGTATTTGCGGCGGCATTATCAAAACCAACTGAAAAAATTTTATCAATCAAATTAAATTCTTCTAAAACTTGCCTAATTAGTCTATAAATATTATGGGCCGTATGCCTTTCAGGAAAAACTCGAAATGCAAGAAGTCTTTTTTGAATAACCCAATCATCACCTATCCAATGGCACGTGATACCCTTATAATAATTAATATTCCAAGAATCAGTCCAAATATCACTACCTATATGTACACGTCCATTGAATTCTTTAAAAAATCTTAGCAATTTCTTTTTTTGTTTTGTATAAACTTGTTCAAGTTCGCATTTAATAGTATTTCTCGAAATAGATGGTGCTTGCGGAGCTAACGCAGTGTTTACCAAATATCTAAAATTAGGATTTTCACCAGAATTAAACGGAGCATGTTCAAGGGCAACATATTCATCTAATGTTTTTTTGTAAAGTACATTAGTGAAACGAAATAAAGGATGAACGTTAGGATTGGCGAACCCGGGAGTTTGTTGTTGGCTAGTGTCGATCCCCGCTTGCGTTGAATGCTTTTTCGTCACATGCCGACGAAATGTTCCATAGCCATCTCCTTTACCAAGCTTGTATGTCTGCGGACAATATTTACAGCTTATATCAAACTTGCCTTCATTTTCATTCCATACTTTGTTAAAGTGTAGCCATAAATCGGATTCTTGGCTCTTTCGTCCCGGCTCCTTCGCTATCGACGATTCTTCGACACCACGAGGACGAAGACTTTCTTGCGTTGAGACGTGCTCGACGTTGGGATTGGAAGCATCGTCATCTTCCCAACATGCATATTCACGAGGATCATATTCATGAACGGGATAATCGGATTCTCCCATCTCAATCGGCATCAGGTTCTTTCCCTTTTCTAGTATTTCTGCTTCCACTTGCCATTTTTTGAGAAAATTGATCGAAAAATTGAGACGAAATTTAGAGAGAATAGTAGATTGAGAGAATTTAAGAGATTGTGAGACTTGAGAGTATTAGAGAGAATTGTGAGAAATTGTGAGAAAAATAAATAGGGATTGAGAGGTATTTATAGATTTTTTTTAATTTTTTTAATTTTTTTTTAAAATTTTGGCCTTCGGGCTGTTGGGGAAGAGCCGAACGGCTCTTTCCCGCGGGAGGGGGGGCCCCGCCCCCTGAAATTTTCAGGGGGCGAGGCCCACAAGGGGGTGGGGTTTGTTTGTTTTTTTTTTTTAACGGGTTGGAACCGACCCGTGAAGGGCCGGTTCCGGTTCGGAACCGCGGACCCGGTCAACGGGCCAGTTCCGGGTCCGGGTCCAATTTGACCATGTTTAGCTGACGTATAAAAGAGAGATGGACTGTAGGGGAAATAATAAAGAGGACATGGGCTGAGAAATAAAAATGGGCAGGCCAACCCATGTGAGGAAAAGGCCTAAATAAGGAAGCGGGAGAGTTGGCCCAGTGGATTGAACCCGCGGGCCATGCCCGGCCTGGAGATTTCGGGCTAGGTACGATCCCAATTTCAATTTTTTTTTTGGGAAAGTTGTTTTATACTCCTTCTTTTACTTTGCAATAAACAAGAAAAGATTCATAATTAATAAATTAGATAATAATAATAATAATAATAATAATAATAATAATAATAATAATAATAATAATAATAATAATAATAATAATAATACGGAATCACCAAAATTAGGTGTCAACAGTCATTAAGAGTAAAACTCCAAGGGACCATGTCAAAAGAATAGTATGATGAAACGATGTATGCGAACATCGATGAGTTGAGAGAAAATCGAGCCTTAGCACTTGAAAAATTGATTGCTCAGAAACGAAGGGTGGCCAAGGCTTACAACAAGCACGTGAAGATCAAGTGTTTCGAGGTGGGTGACTTGGTTTGGAAGACTATTCTCCCCACAAGCCTTGACAACAAAAGGTTCGACAAATGGTCGTCAAAATGGGAAGTACCATATCTGATAGCCGACGTCCTCCCAAGGAATGCATACAGAATAATGGAAATTGGTGAAAGGGAGTAACCACGAGCAATTAATGGAAAATATTTGAAGAGATTCTATCAATCAATGTATGAAATGCAAGAAAGAATAGAAGAGTAAAGGGGCAATGATCAAGAAAAATAAAATTCATTCAAAAGAAGGGAGACGGATACATTTTCTTCTCTCTCTTTCTCTCTTTTTCTTTCTCTCTGTCTCTGTCTCTCTTTCTCTCTCTCTCTCTCTCTCTCTCTCTCTCTCTTTTCTCGCTTCTCCTTCTCTCTTCTTCGCCCCAGCCCTGCCTAGTCCGTCCTCACTTCTGCCTGAAGTGCTCCCGGAAGCATACGATGAAGTGGTGGAGACGATCCTCCAGCTTCCTGTTCTCCTCCTCAGCGCAGTGCTTAGCCTTGGCCAGCTCATCTAGGGAAGCCTCCAAGTTGTCTCGCTCTCGCTCCAGCTTTTTGAGGTGCTCGATCTGGGCCTACACTTGATCGTCTAGGGTGTTCAAAGTCACCCTCAGAGCCTCGACATGACCGTCGACAGAAGCCAAGGAACGGACCTCACGGGCTTCACGTAATTCATACTCTTGTCTCTCAGCATCTCGCAAAGTTTGCGACAGGTGCCGCCGGCTTCCTACCAACCAATCAGGAATATCACCCCGGAGTTGAAGCATACTGGAGAAAGTGGAGAAGACGGCCTCCCGAGCAGTGCAAATCTCCTTATACGACACTTCTCCATTCTCGATCTCCTTGATGTGAATCGCTGCGGAAACTGATCGTTCTACGAAGATCCAATGGTTGAGAATTGCTAACATTGACCCTCAATCGAACTTGTGATTGGTAATCTCGGTATGAGCATGACCTGTTGACGAACCTGTGTCAACCAACCCACGCTATAGACGCCACAAACAAGAGAAGTCGCAATCTTGCTCGATGAGTCGATCAATCGCCACAAGGAAGCCTTGATAGGATCTAGTCTTCAAGAGAACTCGAAGAGGAGAAAAAACTCTCTGTGTAAAATTCTGAATCAATTTTGTATTTTCAGAAACTCATAAGCACCCTTATATATGGTGCTAACCCTAAAAGGCAAAAATTACAAAAATACCCTTAATTAATAAAAATTCTCCTAAAAATAGAAAAATGCCTAAAAGTCCATCTAAACGATGCCGAATGGCCGAGATCAGGACACCGTTTCTCTTCAGCTGACTAAATTTGAGCTCATTCAGAGCTCGTTAGCCCTAAATCCGTTCAGAATTCGCGAAACTAAATGTAATCGTGTTGCGCCAAGGTGCTTCAGAATCTTCAATTCTCGAATCAAGATCACCTCTACTCCAAAGATTTTGAACCATGATGCCGATAGCTTACTTGAATTCCTTCGCTCTCGCTTGAGTAATTGGACCAAACGAATAGAATAACGAGTCCCTAGCACATCTTCCTCGATATGGTTCGATGTCCACATCATTACCTCCGCCGTGCAAAGGATTTGCCCTCAAATCATCACCTGCATCGAAAAGAGTCAAGTTAGTAACATTAAAAGTAGCACTAATGCCATACTCACCTGAAAGATCAAGCTTGTAGGCATTATCATTTACCCTTTCCAACACCATGAATGGTCCATCCCCGCACGATAATAACTTAGAGCGTCGTTGCTCGGGAAAATGCTCCGTGCGCATATGAACCCAAACCCAATCGCTGGGTTCAAACACTACTTTCTTACGCCATTTGTTGGCTTGTTTTGCATATTACTTTGTCTTGTGTTCAATATTCAGTCGCGTCTTTTCATGCAATGTCTTCATAAATTCGGCCTTCTTAGCACCATCTAAATCCACACGCTCTTCAACAGGCAAAGGAGTTAAATCTAATGGAGTTAATGGATTAAAACCATAGACAATCTCAAACGGTGTGAATTTAGTAGTAGAATGCACACTCCTATTATATACAAACTCAACATGCGGTAAATAATATTCCCAAGATTTAATGTTCTTCTTAATAATAGCACGTAACAATGTCCCTAAAGTCATATTAACTACTTCGATTTGACCATCAGTTTGTGAATGACAAGTAGTAGAGAATAAAAGTTGTGTACCTAATTTCTTCCACAAAGCCTTCCAAAAGTAGCTAAGAAATTTAGTATCTCGATCAGAAACAATAGACCTAGGCATGCCATGCAAACGCACAACCTCACGGAAGAACAAGTCAGCAACATGTGATGCATCATCAGATTTATGACATGGTATAAAATGAGCCATTTTTGAAAATCGATCTACAACCACATAAAAAGAATCCTTACCATGCTTAGACCTAGGCAATCCTAACATAAAATCCATAGAAATATCAACCCAATGATGCGTCGGGATAGGCAAAAGCGTATACAAGCCATGTTGTTCAGTTGTAGACTTAGCCTGTTTATATGTAATGCACCTTTCATAAACACGTGTGACATCTCGTTTCATATGTGGCCAATAAAAATGTTCATGCAGCACTTCATAAGTTTTATTTATTCCAAAATGCCCCATTAAACCATCACTATGCGCCTCTCGCACCAACAACTCTCGCAAAGAGCATATAGGCAAACATAACTTGTTTTCGCGAAAGAGATAGCCATCATGCCTATAGAATTTTTCAAACGCAGCATGCTCACAAGTTTCAAACACTCTTCCAAAGTCATCATCATCAGTATATATCTCTTTGATATGCTCAAAACCTTGGCACTTTGCTCCTAAAGTAATTAGAATTGCGTACCTTCGAGAAAGTGCATTGGCTACCACATTTTCCTTACCTTTCTTGTACTTGATTACATATGGAAAAGTCTCGATGAACTCCATCCATTTAGCATGTCTTTTGTTCAACTTTTGTTGTCCCCTTAAGTACTTTAATGTCTTGTGGTCGATGTGGATCACTAATTCCTTTGGCCACAAGTAATGTTGCAAAGTCTCCAAAGCTCGCACCAAAACGTACATTTCCTTATCGTAAGTTAGATAATTCAATGTTGCTCCGCTTAACTTCTCGCTAAAATATGCTATGGGACGTCCTCCTTGCATCAACACAGCTCCAATTCCTGTACCAGAAGCATCGCATTCTATTTCAAAAGTAGCACTGAAATTTGGTAAAGATAACAAAGGAGCATTAGTTAGCTTATCCTTCAATAGATTGAAAGCTCTCCCTTGCTCTTCTCCCCACGTGAAACCCACGTGCTTCTTGATGACCTCGGTTAAAGGTGCGGCAATGGTGCTAAAATCCTTCATAAATCTGCGATACAAACTGGCTAAGCCATGAAAGCTGCGCACCTCTCCTACAGTCTTAGGTGTTGGCCATTCTTGGATTGCTTTCACCTTTTCTTCGTCAACCTGTATTCCATCAGCACCAACAACAAACCCTAGAAATACTAATTTGTTAGTCACAAAAGAGCATTTCTTCATATTAGCATATAGTTGCTCGGCCCTTAAAACCTGTAAAACAACTCGCACATGTTCAATATGATCATCAAGGCTTCGACTATATATCAAAATATCATCAAAATAGACAACCACAAATCGACCAATAAAAGCACGCAGAACATGATTCATAAGTCGCATGAGAGTATTAGGTACATTAGTTAAACCAAATGGCATGACTAACCACTCATACAACCCATACTTGGTCTTAAATGCAGTTTTCCATTCATCCCCTTATTTCATTCTAATATGATGATAACCACTTTTCAGATCAATTTTAGTAAATATGTAAGCTCCATGTAACTCATCTAACATGTCATCTAATCTAGGAATAAGATGTCGATACTTTACCATAATATTGTTGACTGCTCGGCAATCGACACACATTCGCCAAGTCTCATCCTTCTTTGGCACTAACAAAACAGGAACAGCACACGGGCTAAGACTTTCTCGCACATATCCCCGTTCCAGTAATTCACTAACTTGCCGCTGAAGTTCCTTTGTCTCCTCGGGATTACTTCGATATGCGGGTCGATTAGGTGATGGCACACTAGGTATCAAGTCGATTTGATGCTCTATGCCTCGAATCGGTGGTAGACCTCCAAGAACCTCCTCAGGAAAGATATGTTCAAATTTCTGCAATAAAGACACGACAGAACTAGGCAAACTCTGGTCAAGATCGTTAGTAGTAAACAATGCCTCCTTGTACAAAAGTACAAGTATCGGTCGGTCTAGAACCAAAGCTCTCCTCACTTCACTCGATCTTGCATAGAAATTTTTTTCTCTCTTTTCTTTTCTCTCTGCTTTTCCATTGGCTTTTACCACTCTGTTTTTCTCTGTCTCTCATTTTCCTTGCGTCTCAGACTTTCTATGCAAGCTCTCAGTTTTCTCACTTTTTCTCTCTTTTTCAGCCTCACGTTATAGTTTCAATTGATCTTTATATACCTCAGTAGGTGTCATTGGCACCAAAGTATAAGTCTTCTGATTCATCACCAATGAATATCGATTATTGTACCCATCATGATGTACCATCCGATCATACTGCCATGGTCTACCAAGTAAAAGATATTCCGCCTGCATATGTACAAAATCACACACCACCTCATCCTTATATCGCCCTATCTCAAATGAAACTAGGATTTGGTTCGAAACTTTCACTTCGCCACTATCATTCAACCACTGAAGTCTATATGGTCTAGGGTGCTTTGTAGTCTTCAATCCTAGTTTCTCCAACATAGTACAACTTGCCGCATTTGTACAACTACCTCCATCAACAATTAAACTACAAATCTTACCGTTTACCAAGCATCTTGTACGGAACATGTTATCATGTTGCTGGTGATGCTCCTCCTCCTTGACTTACACGCTAAGATAACGTCTAACCACCATCAATTCACCCTTGACTGGCATCTCGACATCGCTACAATCCTCCAATGGCGGCATGACATCATCCTCTTCCTCCCTGTCACTTTCAGATTGAACATCTCCAAGTCCAGTCATTATCATCACCCTCCTATTAGGCCATTGATTTGCCATATGACCCCTGCCTAAACACTTGAAACATTTAATTTCACGAGTTCTAGTATTAGGATTTTCAATTTTACCTGAAGCCGGATTCGAACCAACTCTGCCATCTTTCTCCTTCTCCCTTGAAGTTTCAACCTTGGTGTTGTTTCCCTTCCAGTTCGGCTTCTCGTCTCTCTTCCAATTGAGTTTTCAATTCGAGCTTGAACCTCCACCACTCCTGTAATTTCTGTCCAACTTCAATTGCCTCTCTACTTTGATAGCTTTGTCTATCAATTCTTCCAACTCGACATAATGTTGTAGCTCTACCACTCTTGCTATAGCTCGGCTCAAATCACATAAGAATCATGACATGGTAGCTTCACAGTCCTCTACCACATTAGCACGGATCATGGGAATCTCCATCTCTTTATGGTACTCTTTCACGCTCTTGTTACCTTGTGTGAGATTTTGCAGTTTATGAAACAAGTCTCTGTGGTAATGACTTGGTATGAAGCGCTTCCTCATCACCACTTTCATCTCATCCCATGTTTCTACCGATCTCTCACCATTGCGTCCCTGCTATTCACAAGTTGATCCCACCAAATTATAGCATAATCAGTGAATTCAACAGCTGTAATTTTTACCTTCTTGAGCTCCGAATATCGCTGACTATCAAATACCATCTCCATTCGTTTCTCCCATTCTAGATATGCATCAGGATCATTCTTTCCTTGGAAAGATGGAATCTTCATCTTGATATTGCTAAGCTCATCATCTTCTCGATGTCTGAACTCTCGGCGTCTGTTTCTCCTCCCAAACCTGCCATCTCAGTCATCTTATGTATCGGACACATATTCATCGTCAAATTGCCGCTGCCATCTGGGTTGTGCCCTAGGCTCATCTCGCTGATTTTGTGGCCTCCCTCGTAGTGGCTCTCGATCACCATCAAGCCTCATCCCACACCTCACAACTCGATTGCTAAGTGCTTCAAGTTGTAAGCTCAATTGCTGGATGCTTGCTAAAATCGCATTATCCCTTGGATTGGTGCCATCATCTCTTTGATTTACGCTTTCTTGGTCTGCCATATTTTTTTTAACCTGCAAGAAAATGTTAGAAATAAAAGAAATCTCACCACACTCCCTCACGTGTTTCATTCAAGGTGTTTGTCACTCCCCTCGTGTTTAACTCAATCTAGACTTTTGCTTCCCTCAATTAAGCTCACACACTCTTGCCTTTTTCCTCTCGTTTCTCTTCTTCAAGCTCTTTATCATACTAGAATTAGTCTCTCAAGCTCCTCACAACAATCGACTAAACCACCAAGCTAGATCAATTCAGCAATATACTGCTCAATTCAGCAATTCAGCAACTTTTGCTAGATTTGAATTCAGGTTCAATGTTTGCTACTATTTTTTTTTCTATTCGGTCCAACTAACAATAATAATAATAAAAAGAAACGAATCGTCCCCTTGATTTTTTTTTTCCTTTTTTTTTTCATCGAATTTTTTTTTACGAACTCAATTACAATCAAAACAGACTAGGACCAAAAACCCTAAATCAAAATTGAAATCGCAGAAAGAACAAATCAGAACCCTAATTCAACTAATAACGAATCCCTAATCTATAAACCCTAATTCTATAAACCCTAGATTACTGAATAAAAAGTAGTGAAAGTAGGATAACTAGACCTTATAGAACTAGTTCTGATACCATATGATGTGAATCACTGCGAAAATTGATCGTTCTACGAAGATCCAAGGGTTACGAATTGCTAACCTTGACCCCCAATCGAACCTGTGATTGGTAACCTCGATATGAGCGTGACCTGTTGACGAACCCGTGTCAACCAATCCACACTATAGACGCCACGAACAAGAGAATTCGCAATCTTGCTCGATGAGTCGATCGATCGCCACAAGGAAGCATTGATAGGATCTAGTCTTCAAGAGAACTCGAAGAGGAGAAAAAACTCTCTGTGTAAAATTCTGAATCAATGTTGTGTTTTCAGAAACTCATAAGCACCCTTATATATGGTGCTAACCCTAAAAGGCAAAAATTACAAAAATACCCTTAATTAATAAAAATTCGCCTAAAAATAGAAAAATACCTAAAAGTCCATCTAAACGATGCCGAATGGCCGAAATTCATTGCAGCTCATGGATATAGGCCATGAGTATTGATCAGGACACCGTTTCTCTTCAGCTGACCAAATTTGAACTCATTCGGAGCTCGTTAGCCCTAAATTCGTTCAGAATTCGCGAAGCTAAATGCAATCGTGTTGCGCCAAGGAGTTTCAGAATCTTTAATTCTCGAATTAAGATCACCTCTACTCCAAAGATCTTGAACCATGATACCGATAGCTTGCTTGAATTCCCTCGCTCTCGCTTGAGTAATTGGACCAAGCGGATAGAACAACGAGTCCCTAGCACCTCCTCCTCGATATGGTTCGATGTCCACATCACTCCTCAATCTTGCACTACATTTCGTGGTCAGTGAGATCATGACAGGAAATGGCCGCTAGGTTCTACCGAAACTTGTTGACCCCATAAGCGAACTTGGTGGAGAACTTATCAAAGTCCTCCCGGAAGGGGTGACCACTGGGAGATGATCGGGGGCAGCGCGCTGAAGAAGGCCGTTCAGCTTTTTGAGGGCTTTAGGACGTGTCACCAGCACGGTGTATGTATAGCCCAGGAAGGAAATAACTTCTTTCCATAAAGATGAGAACTCCTAGGTAAAGACCGGGGAAGAAGAAGCAGATGAAAATGCAGAAGACGTGGGCTTCATGACGGCAGAGAGAGAAGTTTGCTCAAGAATTCAAAGGAAGGCGTTTCAGATGATTGTCCATCTTGCAAGAGTAGTGCTATTTATAGATAAAGCCCCAAGAACGGCTTCATCCACGATGCTAAGTATCCGGTCACGACCTTTGAGTAATAGGAGCGGTTGAGATAGTGGAGGGAGATCGAGTTATGAGGAAGACGAGTGTATCATGGGAAAGTGGGAAAGTACAGTTAACGTGGATGACGTGGGTGGTAATATCCCAATTATTGGTCTTTCTGAAACATCACGACTATACGAAGCCTATGGGTTAATTTGAAGCGGCGTCTGACATTAAATGCTTGGAAGAAAAAGTGAACTATCATCATGAATATACGACGACAGAGATTAATATTCATCGGGGGAAGATAAAGGTGACAGCCACGCAAGTAAATTACAGCACATATTGCTAGATGCTTAAAATGAAACTTTGGAGCTGCATCTCACTATTACAATCGGCATCATTAATGGCATCCTTTTGATGTTGAGCCCTCAGTAGCTCAAGGTGCAGTGATTCATAGGTCATCTCCTATTTCTTGACGACTTTCAATTGGACAGATAAAGTTTGCAAGGGAGTGTGCCCATCATTATTTAGTATGTCCAAAATTTGATGTTGACGGACAAGCCTCTCATCAGCAAGAAGGGTGTCTTCCTCCAACCTGGCAATCATCTTCAAGTCATCTTGTCGTGCCCGAAATGATCTTAGAATTGAACTAAAAGTAAGGAAGAGCTCGTTGACAACTGGCTCAAGAACACGATATTGGATCGAGCAAGGCAAATGAGCCAAGAAAGCAAGAAGAGCTTTGATTTCGTCTTCAGCGGCTGGATTGACACAAATGGTGGCATACCCTTCCTTCAAAAGATCATGGAGCCGTAGCCATTTGACGTAAACAAGGTGGTAATACTTATTGGAAATGTTCGACGGACCAATTGAGGCACGAACAAGGTTGGTAGAGACCACCAACGGAGTATTAAGAACACCCCCGGTACGACCATCTGAGGCTAGAGAGTCAGCTGCGTTACAAAAGGAGTTAGTCAAAGTATACTTAAACACCGCTGACAAGATAATGATACAGAGATACCTTCATCCGGCGATGGTTCGACGATAATATTCGACACAGACAACGCAGCGGATTTCTTGAAAGGGAGTAGTAAGCCCAATGGAAGATGATGAATCTTCGACAAAATGCCATCAACATCGTCCGAAAAAAGGGAAGGTCGATAGTCGGCCCACCACTTGTCGAAAGATATTAGGCTATACGGATGACTTGCGAAGTTGATAAAGGTAAAGTGGCTATGAATGATTTAGGCAATCTTCATATAACATGACAGATCAAAACTCGCTGCTCGATCTAAAGAGAAGGGATAATTCATTGAAGATACCATTGGCATTGGGATACTTTGGGTGAGCCCGAATTAGCGAGCACAGTAGTGAGGATTGTAGACTTCAAGCCCAAAGGAGAATTCACCTCTATCTGACAGGTTCAGAGCGATATCTGACGGAGTCAGAACACTCACCCAAAATAGGCATGCATCGGGGGTTTTGCTCAAAGAGCTATAAAAGATATCCTCAACATGCAACTTGAAAAAGTCAAATTCGATAAGAAATAACAGAATATAGAGAAAGTTGTCGAAAATAGTAGAATTGCCTAGCACTTGTCGAAGCGCATGATTGAATATCTCAGGTCCTGAGTTGTTCATAGAGAGCCCCGCTGCCAAAGGATCCTCTTCGTGGAACAGTTGAGGAAAATAAATTCGAAGCCAACCATGTAAAAACCACAACAGGCCATAAAAATGAGTCGAATGACCACCCATCAAGGAGCACTGCGCATCAGTCAGGCCACGGTACAACGACGCAAGAAACATCCAACCTAATCCCACATTAACACCGCACGCCAATGCACAAGCAATATCCACGAACTCTGAGGACACTCGAAGAGATGGGAGGGAGAAGACGTAGCAACAAAGCCAGCACAAGAGAAAAGCAACATGCTCTTTCATCGAAGGAGTACCTGTGGAATTACTGTGGTAGCCCATGAACACATTGTAAGGAGAATTGACGTAATGGAACGAGTCGGGTCGAAATTGACCATCTATACGTGCGGCGTCACATTCGACGAAAGGAGAAAGACCAGTTAAGAACCAAACATCAAGGAGGGTGATAGACACAGGACCAGTGGGAAAGAAGAAGCAGTGCGACGAGGGTGATCAGAAACAACATATACTGCCAACCAAACTATATTCCGAATGATCGATGGAAATGGTGCAAAAGGTCAGTAACTTGTCGATCCGAGCTCTTTCCCATACAGAGGAAAAAGTTCTTTCCAGCCACTGGTACCAGCAAAAGAATTGCCTGTCAAAGGACAGATAAGAGACGAACCGATGGTTATGAGTCAGCCAGTCAAAAGCACAGATAAACGATCGCCCAACAGGAAGGATTTCTTCACGATGACGGGGAAAACATTATGCTAACATCAAAGGAGGAGGCAATCGTTTGATCTGAAGCTCTAGAACAACATGGTTGTTTCTAGATTGGTGGTCTATAAAGGAAAGGGAAATATCTCCTTTTTCTTCATAACTCAGAAGATTATCAAGACGCGACAAACAGGAAGCCGCTTGAGGACTAACGAAGGATTGATAGGCCATGAGGAATTGAGAAGGCTATGCGGCGCCCACGTTTATATAGAGATGGATAAAATAACTGCATCAAGTTATTGCGCAGACGTGGGGTAATGGTGAAAATTTTGGTGCGAAAAGCAGAACAAAAATGCCCAACAAAATTTCATTAAGATCACTGAGGATACAAGGAATCTTTAATATCTGAGAAGAGTTTGTACAACAAGGATTCGAATCTTTTGTTGCGAGCTATGGATTCACTCCTAACCTGGCGCCGGTAGGTCTCTTCCTGAGATATCCTGACAAGGTCTTGTCGCTTTCTCTCCTCTAGAGAAGCAAGAGACTCCGCCAAATGATCTTCGATCATCGATCGACGGGAAAATATGGAGGATCGACAAAGGCGTGTCTCCTTTATCTCTCTCTCTATCGCCAGTCTTTGCTCCCTAAGGGCTTGCTCTTTCTCATTCAATTTAGATATCTCCTTAGCAGCTTCCTGAAGGGAATGCCACTTCTAGCCCACCAATTGTTCCGCTGCTTGAGTCTCAGCACTGGAAGAGTAATCTACAAAGATGGCTAGGGCAACTATCCGGTCCCGACACTCTCTATAATGGAAGAAGCCAGTTGAGAAGTTATCCAAAAAATTCTTCAAGCGATGAGCCACAGTCGAAGGGAGTAAAGTAGTGAATTCTTCCTTGGCCAGTTCTGTCGCTATGGATTTGATGCGTTCAATAGCCAAAGGATTATCAATGAAGGAAGAAACCCCAGAGAAGAGGAGATCCAAGAAGCACCACAAGTTGAGCTTCAGCTGGTCCAAAGCTTCTCTAGAAGGAACAGTGCTCTGTTGACGCTCACCACGAATGGGCTCCGCTAAGTAAGTCTAGACATCTCCCAATGACACCGGAGCTACTTCAGCCTCGGCAAGTAAAAGATCGGCATCAATCGATGACTGAGTGGCAACGGGTGCCGGAGAAGGAAGTGCTTCACATGGCTTTTCGATCGTTGGAAGAATGTTGGACGAATCTACCTAGCATGAAGCAAGTGCCAACAATGATATATCACGAGCTGCCGAAGGTGGCAGATGGGGAGTTCCAGATAGCTCAACAGGGGCTGGCAACTTGACAAAAGCACTAACATCGAGCTCTCCGCCAGTTCGAGCAACAGTCAGCAAAGGGTCTTCAGGAGAAATGGCTGAAGATACGTCAACATTAGAGAGGATGATCGAAGGTGCAAGGTGTTTTTTCTGATGGAGAGAAATAATGGGTTCATCATCTTCATCATCCAGCTCATCATCTGACAAACATGAACAAGTAAGTGCCTGGAGCTTTAACAAGCAATTAAAATGAAAAAAGGAAAAAATCTTTCCAACCTGCTGAGAATACTGGATGCTCGGAAATATCTTATTGGGAAGCCTTCCTTTTTTCCTTTCGGATCTATACCCTTCGGATTCAAGCCAGCAGATTTGATCTGATCCATATTTAAAAGTGAGGAGATAGTTGATTCGTAAAGACTCTCAAGGCTGAAAGATAGCCACCAGGTAGTGTACTCCGAAGTAACCCTAGGATCCAGCCGAAGAGCCCCAATGGTATTCTTGGAAAAATGCTGATGCATTAAAGCAGTCACTCGAGCGCAGCAGACAAAGGAATCATCATCATCAAGTCTGTATGCCTTCTTATCCATCAATGGAAAATCCATGGGGTAAGGAATATGCATAGGAACAGTTTGTCGAAGGCCGAATTGTCGAGCGCAGTATTGCAGTGAGTAAGGCTCAAACCCTGGATAGAATCTGCCTTTGAGGCATAGCCGAATGGGAAGATCCTTAGGGGAAGAACAGAAATTAGGAAGTCACGAAAACTGAAAGGCTCATGCGTTTTCGGGTTAAGAAGAAAGTTGAGTTCAGCTGAACGGTAGGGGAACATGTTGACCTTGTCAGGCCTGCATGATAGGATTTGATGAAGATAGAAAGTCAAAGGCAGAACATCAGGAGGAACCTCCAGCGGAGTAGCGGTGAGCAATTTGATGCCAATACCCGAAGGACCACTTCCTTTTGGGGATTTGGAATGTCCACAAATAGAAAAGGGAAATATAATGCCATCCAGGCCTGAAGGATCCAAAGTGGACCAGAAAATACATTGTCTTTTGTGTATGCCATCATCGATCAAGAGGCATGGGTAACGCTCCTATAAAGAACGGCCAAAGCCAAAGGACCCAAAGCGACATCTCTTCCTCTTGCAAGATTGGACACAAGGACGAGGTAGTCCTGAGATACCTTTAGATTGGGCTAAAGAAAAGGTATTTCGACAGCCAAAATAGAAGGAAGGTTGTTCGCTCCGAAGGGAAACAGAGCCAGAAGTCTTGCAATGGAGATTCAAAAACTTTCCATATGCAAGGGAAGCATGAGGAGTGGAGCAGTCCTCTAAAATGTCTAGGTTTATGGCAGACGTGCCATGAGTAGCTAGACTAGAAATAGTAAAAACGTCTAGAAGAGTGACCGACATGGGACCCCACGAAAAAAAGAAGCAGTTGGTTGATGAGGACCAAAAGCTTATGACGGAGCCCAATAAACCCCTATTCAGATCATGGGACAGCAAACTAACCACAAGGGCTGTCCTAATATGGGCTATCGCCCAAGCAACTGTAGTCATTGGGTCGGATTTGAGCCGACGAAACCAGACCAGAAAAGTCTCATCAAGCGACGAAATCTCCTGAATCGCTGAGATGGAAGCGACCAAATGTCCTGCATAGGAGAGGCTTGAATAGGAAGTTTTTCGCTCCAACGCAGTGGGAAACAGGTTTGAAGAGATGTCGGGACAGACAAATGAGATTGAAGACTGGGTCCCAGGATAAACACGAAATATTCTTTGGAAGTATTCAGTAGTTCGAAAAAGAAATCATCTTTGCTTTCGTCCTTCGGCTTGTCGAAACGGCCGATCATTTGTTTTGGGTTAGAAGAAGAAGATGAAGACGCCATGGAAAGGGACGAAAACGAAGAACTAGAGGTTTAGGGTTTAAGACAACGGAGAAAACGATGGGTAAGAGCTTTTTTCGAAAAGGTACTAAAAGAACGGGAATCGATGCGTCAAGGAAAAGTTGGAATGATTACACCAGATCCCTTATTGACGACAGTTGTCAAATCCAGAGACGTCATTTAAAAGACATAAAACTCTGATTCATGTCTTTTAAAGGGGCATTTGTTAACACCTAAAAATACCCTAAGGGTCACGTGATGCGCGCATGGAGAAGGAGCGATCAGTTGCGGTCAAACGTATACGAGCAAGATAAATGACAAGCTGCAGATTTGCCACGTGTAAAAGGTGATTTTGGCGGTATTTACCGTAAAAGCCAAAGGAAAAGACGCTCAAAAGAAGACACAATCAGGGTAGCTATAGAATTGGGCGGCAATCCCATCAAGCGCAGCGAAAGGCGCAGAAATAGTTAAAAAACCTTATCCATGAAGGTCACCGAAAGAAAACGTGCCGAAAAGGCTGAGGCGACAGCTGTCATCGAAAAGGAGCATACTTGGAGCCCAAGGCAGCAGTTGATTCGACGGTTACCAAAGCAAGCTTAGTCATCGAAGAAAATGTACTTGGGGCCCAAGGTAACAGATGATCGACGGTTACCAAGTTACGCCTATAAATACCAACTAGCATCCAACAGCAACCCCCCCGACAACACACAAAAAATAAGTCTTTATCTTATCAATTAGCTCTTAGTCTAGCTGTAGTTTTCATATTCCCGTCGTCGATTCGATTCCGACGTGTTTCATATCTAGAGTTAGGTGTCGTCGATTCAATTCCAACGTCTACTCGCCTAGTACAGTGCCGTCGATTAAATTTCGGCATTGCATTGATTCACTATTCACTCGTCCAGTTCCGTCAATTAAATTCCGGTTATGTGTCCTACATTTCCACCAGTCCGGTGTCGTAGATTAAATTCCGGCATTGTGTCCTACAGTAAGGGTCAGCGTCGTCGATTCAATTCCGATGGTGTATCTAAGTTTACAATTTCGTCGAAACAATTCGACAAGTTTCATTGAAATTCATCTCTAGGAGTCTTGTCGAAATCTTGTACAAAACTGTCAAAAAACACGCTCTTATCAATAAAACATCCTGCATTTGACACTCTATCCAAAACTTGTACGAAGCCCTTCTTCTTAACGAACTGCTAACGTTCAATAAAAGGATTTTCCTGCATCAACAACCCTTTTGGGCTTTCAATCTCTTGGGCCGAGCCTTGACAAGAGTAAGCGGGCCCGATCAAAGAAAATTTTGCGTCAACAGTCCCCTAGCATCTCCACGATATGATTATGAGTTTCTCGATCTTTCATGAGATTTTAGGACTGCAAATGTTGAAATTTTTAAGGTTGATTCATTCCTTTCTCTAACAACTTAAATTTTTTAAACATCCGGATGTATCGCATATTTTTTTCTTCATATTATATTATTATTAGAGCACCATATCACGAACTCACATCTTTACGTACCTTTTATTTGCCTCTCCAATCAAATATTTCCACGCTTCATTCTTAGACCAAAATCTAATATATACACACACACGTGAAGGATAGTGCGGGAATAGTTAGAGATATCTGGTACGCGTTCATCTACGCAATTCTCTTAGTTATCGATCGCTATTGATCGATCGGTCGAACCATCGACGGCCAGACTATGATTTAGTGCACATGCATGGAAGTTATGGTCCATATTGGGCACATTTCACACATGGCCAAAAGATGAAAGTATGGGGTGAGAACTATTGAGGCGGGGCTATCACTATATGCTATCTCTGGCCTAAGGAAGGAACCCTACTGTCCATACCCTCGAAAAACCGAAGAGGCCTCGAATCAACTACTTAAAATGTACTTCTCATTGAGCAAATTGAAAAATGTTTTAAGGAAACTCCCTTTAAATTTACATGAACATATAGGTTTTGCTCAACAAGGAATTAATCTCTTTTTTTAGCAGAATCGGATTGGGAAAAAGATTATCAGAAAATGCTAATGAATGTGCAAATTATATTACCACCAATGTCAGCAGAATATATATATATATTTGGTCTTTAACCTTTCTTTCGAGCTGCTCTACCATGCAATAGACGGACCAAGCCTAGTCTTAACAGATAGAGGAGATTAAACCAGATACTCGAGATTTCGAAACCGTTTGATTTACAACATATTGGTTTATGATTCGTGATTCTGATCTTTTTCTACTAGCTATCTGTGAAATTTCTCACCAGTACGGTATCCTCATCTCTTCTGTTCTCTCTCGCTCTGTCTTTTGTTTTTCCTCTTTTTTCTGATGACTGCTGATGATCATCCTCCATATCGTCGGGAGCAACCCATCTCCATGTCGAACGTGTGTACGCGAAGCAGCTGTCTCTCGATCTTCTGTCTAACCGTGTATGTATGATCCAGCATCAAAAGCCCTCCCTCCCTCCGTGTATAACTTTTTTCGTCGAAAAAAAAAAAAAGAGAAAGAATTTCTGGGGGCGGCTTGATCAGACCACGGCGGCAATGTCGCTGTATCTGGGCCTCGTTCTGTCGGGGGAAAGATTCTCTTCCATGGCCTTTCTCTTGCTATTGCCTGATGGTCTTGGTGATGATTGTTGTTGATAGTGTTCGACCTGCTGTTGTTGTTGTTGCTGCTGTTGATGCGTTTGTGACTTAATCTCTTCTTCATCATCATCATCATCTTCTTCTTCATCATGTTTCTCTTGTTCCTGATCCTGAGATACGGCTTTCATCATGTGGGGTCTAAGCCTTTTCAGATCTGATTGCCTCACTGGCTTCAAGAAAAACTCTTCTGCTCCTTCTTCTAAGCATCTGGAATTTAAACAGCAATCATACCAAATGAAGAAGATTAGTTAAGCCTCAGTGTGTATCAAATTAATCAGATTCCCTGTACTTTCTTGAGAATATTGAGAAACGGGGTTCTTTGTTTTTTACCTGCTGATCCTTGAAGGAACATTTTCAGATGACATGATGACCACTGGGATGTTTTTCAAAGAAGATGATTCCTGCAGTCAAGAAAGTCCTATAAATATTTTCTTGTTTCCATACTTCAAATCAAAATATTACAAGATTGTCCTCGGGGGCACTGAGTGTAAAAAGGAATCAACCACAAAAAGTGCAGGTGAAGATAACCAAAGAAAGGAAAGTGCAGATCTTGAAACTTATGTGCATCAGTGGGATTACAGGTCCGGCAATGGATTTCACAAATATTCTCTTCTGGAGATTAATCATTGATACTCCCAAGCAAGTGGCAGCTGAAAGTACACTCCTTTTCCAAACCAATATCTATTTTGGAAAAATCATTTTTTGAAAGTCCTGCCAATTGTTGGCAGACCAAAACTTTCCCAGGAAAAGAAAGTGATTCAGATGGGTGGCGAGGGGAAAAAAAAGATTGTACCTTGATTTTCTTTAGCAAGTCATAGCCTGTCATTCCAGGCATACAGTAGTCTGTTATGATGAGATTCACTTCCAATTCCTGCAAAAAAACACAGAAACAAAGAACGGGGTCAGAATCACAACCCACAAAAGAAAAAGGTGAGAGCAGGACTATACTCAGGAGCAACGCAGGATCTCCAAACAGAAAAACACATGCCTGATGATGATTGTTCGTCGAAATGGGTGGTGAATCAGAGTTTCCTTCATCATCCTCATGCAAGCCCAGAAATTCCAGAGCTTTGCTGCCAGAATCAACCGTAGTAACTGCCATTGAGAGAGAAAACAAGCATTTGAGAGCAAAGAACCGAAATATCCAGAAAGTAACGGGAGGAAACTTCAAGAAGGAGCAATCAACATCACTGAATTCCCCATTTTTCCAGCTGGAAAACGAATCTGGGTTTGGAAAGAACAAATCAAAGAAAACGGAAAAAAAAAAAAGAGAGAGAGAGAGAGCAAATCACCTTGATATGAGGAGGTCTTGAGGAGTCTCTCAATCAGCTTCCTGTCTATAATGTTGTCATCAACAGCTAAAACATGAAACTGTGACTCTGCTGCGGCCATGCCCATCTGGACCAATGTAAGAAGATCTGAAACAAGATGAGATTCAGGAGGAGGAGGAGGAGGAGGAGAAAGTTTATTTTGCCTTTGGTGGTTGTTTGGTGGTTTGGTTCTTTTGTTTACTTATTATGGAAGGAGGAAAGGAGGAGAGAAGAGGCTTTGTATTGACAAAAAAAAAAAAAGCAAGACCCACCAAAACCCACACCACCCCACAAAGCAAGATCTAACCAGATTTTCATCCCAAATCTTCCAACTCAATTTTCAATTACAGGACAAGCAATGCAAAATCAAACAAAACAACAACAACAACCAAAAAAAAAAAAAGAGGAAAAAGATATGGGTTATTTGAGGGAGTGAATTTCAAGGGGCTGTTTTTTTTTTTTTAATTTAAGAAATGTGAGGTGGAGGAGTAGACCATGATTAATAAATTTTATGAGACATGAGATTTTGGCCACTAAAGAACAAGGAAGGAAAGGGAAATTAAAAAAAAAAAAGAGAGAGAGAGAGAAAATTGAAGTTTGGAGAATGCGAAATTGGGAATATTTTTTTTTCGGGTCAAAAAAAAATTGGGGAGTTTGGAAGTTGTTTTCCTTCATTGGATTTGGAGGAAAGCAAAGGTGGGGTCCAAAGGAAGATTATGGGGAGAGGTGGGAGGGGGCCCACATGAAATCCTCCCAAGAGATACGGGTGATGTCAGCAAGATGGTGCCACTTTTTTTGTTTTTTACCCCCATTTCTTGAGGAGATTTTGGGTGGGGCGGCCCCATGCGCCCCACCAGTCACTCTCTCTCCTCTGACACATGAGAGAGAGAGGAGAGAGAGTGACTGGTGGGGCGCATAGGGCCGCCCCACCCAAAATTTTTCCCCATTTCTTTCCCCTTTTCTGTCAAAAGGGGTTGGAAGAAAAATTGGGATCATGTGGGAGCTTAGAACATCTTTGGAGGCAGGTGGGGGGGGGGGGGGGGGGGGGGGGGGGGGGGCGCGAAGAGAGGTCAATTTCTCTCGATTCCCCTCGTAAGATTTGCTCCCATTGCATACCTACTCTCTAATTTCTACGTACATACACACACACATATACATATTCGTGTATTTATTTATTTATTTATTGTTCAACAAGCACTCACATGTATGTACGTGTGACTCTGTTGCTTCTTTTCATTTCATTCCCACCATAACCCATCACATATTTTGGGCGGTCCTTGACTTGCCTTGCTTGTCTCCTTCTTATGGATCTATAATTCTTTCTTTTGGCCAGTGTGTCGTGCAGATTTTAATGGCCTGAGCCTACATTTGCCAAGCTATATGTGATAGAAGGATATATTCATATTCAAGTCTAGAATCGATCATACTTAATTGAGTACCGTGTGGCCTAAACGCCAGAATTTGCAGATAAGAACAAGATCTTTTATAGAACAAGGGAGAACAAGAGAAGTGGAGCAAAATCAAGTCGATGTCTCGGCTCCCTTGATTTATCGGTGCAATGGATATTGAAAATGACATATTACGACCTACTCGACTCGAGTTTTTTTTATTGATGTATCTAGTTCAAGGGAGAATCCGGTACTTGTACGAACCAAGCCTTTTATTGCATCGCAAAATTCTTGATCTGTTCAACCAAATTATAAACTTTTACCAAAAAGTGGAATCAAGTTTTAAACTTCTCAATAGGTTGGATTACGATCAAAGCTTTTTATTGAAAATCAGATGCAATTTAGGCAATTCATCCGAAAGGCTTGATTGCAAGTCTTGAAAAAAGTTTAGAACTTGATTACATTTCACAAACAAGATCTAGAATTTTGGGTGACTTTTTAATTCCCTGTTTATCAACAAGCTTGGCGGTGTTTAGGGAAAAATCCATGAAAGATGCCTGAAACTTCGGGTGCGTTTGTTTTGGGGGAAATATTTTCAGGAAAAGTGTTTTCTGGACTTTCGTCTGTTTGGTTCGAGGAAAATGATTTGGTCAACGGAAAGTACTTTCCAGTCAACAAAGATTTTATTCATTAAAATAGGAAAGTGAATTCTCCAAAATAAAATGTGAAAACACTTTCCCAAATTTGAGTCTCTTACTTTCTTTGAAAATGGGACTGAGACTGATCTCGTGGACCAATCCAGGGGTCGGAGACTGGGGACCCGGGCAGGGGGTCGGCGATCGGGATCGGGGACCAGGGGCTGGGGGCCGGGGATTGGGACCGGGGATGGGCCCGGAACCGGGGCCAGGGCCTGGGCCAGGACCGGGGCTTGGCTGGGTCAGTTCACGTCAGCTCTCTCAACCATCTGCCTCTCCTTAGTATCAAGGACAGTCCTTTTGATGAGATTGAAATCGTTTTCCAAATGAGAACCAAACACAAAAAAATATTTTCGGTAACATATTACCAAACAAAGAAAAATAAATCGTTTTCCAAGAAAGTGATTTTCAGGAAACCACTTTCCAGAAAACGAATTCCTCAAAATCATTTTCCTTGAAACAAACACACCATTCATGTGAAAAGAAGGGTTGACCTGAGTCTTCGTCTTGGTCAACGCAAAACTCGACCGAGGAGCTTCAACGGAGAAATTATGTCCATTTATTTCACAAGACAGTAGGAGTCCCACGATCAGAACTTGTTGTTGAATAAAACTCTAAAATTTAATTATACTTATGTTCATATGGGGTCAATGGTCTGCCGAAAATAATGTTCTTCTCGTCAAGCAAGAGAACAAGATCGACGGACATTGAGAATTTGGAAAGAAATAATTAAATCCCCACAGGGTCGTAATTCATCGGGAAAATTATCTAATTAGTCATAAACCTAGGATGTCAACTCAATCGCAAAGGTTCCAATTTTGCCAATTTAGTCTTGTGCTTTTGCGTGGAATTTCATTATTGTGCTCTCGATCAATTTTCACCGAAAATCGCTGACGTGACGGTCCAGTTATCACCGATCGTCCTAAAGTGGCAGACTGACATGTCAACGATCTTCGATGGAAGTTGGCCGCCCGAATGACTATATTAAAACCTTCACGCGAAAGCTCATGACTGGATTGGAAAAATTGAAAATTTTAGAAACCGAATTGAGATCCGTACATGAGATTAATTGGGTAACTTTTTCCCTCTTTCGTATGAGTGAACCCGTTCAAAGCTCAATTAAATCAATCATCGATTGCTTTGAAAAGCAGGTGGCGGTTCTTCAATTTTGCACACTTTCGGTTTGATTGATTAGCTCAAAGCGGACATGCAAATCTATTGCTCTTGTTCTCATTATTTCGAGAATCTCCACAGTAAGAACTTCAAGGTTGAGGAAGAATGAAGTTGAGAATGATTTTCTTGGTAGTAAAATAGTGACGAATCACTTTATATATCATCCTTAATTACCACACTTTCTATTGAATCACTTTTTAATTTCGTCAACGTGGAGCGTGCTATTATAAAATTTTCAGGATGCACCTAATTAATCGTTAAACATATTTATGGGTCAATACCATTGGAAATCCAAATCGATACTCCAGGACAAATTACTAAAAAAAATGAATTTCTTCTTCTTCCAAAAAAAAAAAGCACACTCAAGTCAGTATTGCTGATCCAAATCCACCCTCCGTTATAATTCAAATCAATACCTTGTTAAACTGCATATATGAAATTGAAGAATGACACATCCGACGCGGAAAAAAAAAATTCACGCACGCGGCCGGCCGCCACTCACGTACTTCAAAGGCGAGCACACTGGGGTCGGGGTACCGATTCAAGATCGCCTAGGAGACGAAAAAATGGTTTTGAGGCGAGTGCGTCGTGGGGACCGGTTTGACCGGGATCAATGTGTCATGGCACACCCGGAAACGGGTCATTCATGAGATGAGAATCAGATCGGAGTAAATATGTGGTGGAGTAACAATTTGGAATTTCCAATGACAATCATTTTTTTAAAAAAATTTAAAATTAATGTATCGATGACATATTCACACGGAAAAGAGTGGGGGAAATTGAGGAAACAAAAGAATGTGACAGGAAACAGAGAATCGGGGGGGTTACGATGGCTTCTTTTCTCGGCGAAGATTCCCCGACAGATTATAATTCAGCGTAGCCCCCTCCCCTCCTCCTCCTCCTCCTCCTCCCCACTTGGTTGGTTGTTGGCCCCCATATAATCCACGCTTTCTAAGATTTCAGATCTTATCTTCCGGGCCCCACCCGACCCACCAAAACTTGACGTGATCCGAACGGTCCGATGGTCGCAAGTCGGGACCAATCCGAACTCGGATCGCGTGCCCACGTCAGGTCATTATTGTGAATTTTTTTTTTTTTTGGGGGGGGGGGGGGAGATCGGAGTGATCTTAGTCAAAATCATGTGTTTTGAAAGTCCGATGCCAAAAGGAAATCTTGCTAGTCCCCGCCGGACGACGAAATTATTGAATTTTCGCATCCCGCGATGTGATTTCTAGTATAGTCAGGAGAATAAGTTTATGATGTCTGAGAAAAATTTAGTGTGTGGTAATAGTTGTTGGTATTTGCCGTCGCGATCTAACGGGAAAAGTTCTGCTCCTTCTACAGTCTTCTTGTGGAGATTAATCTAGCAAAAAAAAAAAAACATTCTAACCGACGCAAAATTGCGTACATACATGGGTTTGATCTCGTTGCATTTACATGAGTGTGTCTCAAATTTTTTTTTTTGGGTTGTATTGTGCGCTCTTTTCATTCGCACGATCGTTGAGTTTCCTAATAAACTAATACTGGAGCGAGGTTGTATAAATTTAGGATCCAATGACAGCCATGGCATGCACACATACGGTTGATGTGGACACGCCTTTGACATGTCTGTCGCTAGGTGTGGCACAAATGGGGTTTTCGTGGCAGGTGGCGATCAATATTGAGCGGGTTGATGTTCTTGACCTTGTGCGGAACGAATGTCTAGATTTTGCGTGGGTATATCGGTTCATCCCGTATCAGTCGTGGCTGCGGTTGGGGTTCTTGGTGGGCCGGTTTGAAAATTTGTGAAGTGATCAGGTCGAGGATAGCCTAGCTTGTAGATTGATTGGTCACAATTCTAGATCGAGTTGACTATAGCCAAATGTGTACGTCCCTGGCGTTGAAGTTCGACCGCGTAGTCTAGTAATGTTTGATTGATTTATAAGGGATTCAATTTGTTGCTCATATACCGGTGGAATTGACCTAAGTTGTCCCACCTATGTAAAACATATATATATATATTCGCATTTATATGTCCTATCTTCATTGAAATTGATCATCCCTTTTTTTTGTTTCCCGAAACAATATATTTCCCAACTAGCTGAAGATTTGAAATTAGGCTTTGAATCATTTTGCACATGTCGAGCATGCAACTTGAACAGTGACGTGTATCATTATCATCTTCAGCAGATGCACACAAGACACTATCAAGATCCGACAAGATCAGTCGAGCAATCGTGGAAAAACACGACACCCAATGATAATTTAACACTAGACACTTGTCTAGGGTTAGCTAGTGACAGCCAATGGAAATGCATACATAATCTGGTTGGGCCTAAGAGATGGAGACTAGTCAATTTGGGGTTGGGACTGTTCGTAGCCAATGGGGTTCCCCACGTTTTTCAGACAACCAGTGTTTTTCTGGTCGTGGCCATGGGCACTGGGGCACAACCTCTCACATGTTCTTCTCTTTCCCACCCCAGAATTTTCCCTCCATCATCACTTTTGACCCCACCAAGAATGCCTTTTTCCTCTTTGGAGCCTTGCCTCCCTCCCTCAACCGATCGAATCTATCTCGGGATCTTGCCCCTTACATATATATATATATTTGTCCTTTCCTTTTATGTCGTCATCATTGCTTCCTTCTGTCAAAATAATAGTGTGAATTTACATTTACACTGGAGAGAAATTACGAGTGAAATTGTTGAAATTTTGTTTAGGCATGGATGGGTATCAATTGGACAATTAATGTTAGGATAAGCATGAGTACTACCGTGCTTAATCATGGAACTTTTCACATTCCTACGTGACAAAATTATAATTCTATTGCTTTTCGTACTACGAAATCTATCGGTTCTTTATTGATTCATAGGACTTGCATAATTATGATTCGGTACACGAGTATCGCATTAATCGTATCTATCGTAGCATTACATTATTCCAACCGTACAGTAAGTATACGTTGGTTGCTTAACGATCGTAACTAAATTGTTTAATCCCTATACTACGAGATGAACAAAAGAGATAAAGCGCAGTTTGAAAAATTGTAACAATAACTATTAGATTGATGGAATATGAAGTAAGGGGTAGTAATTTTTGTGAGTTAAGATTGATAAAATTGTAATGTAATATCCATGAGATTAATGATACCTTTGGAAAAACTACTAAAAAAAGTCATAATCTTATTGCAATTGTGTCAATTCATTCATAAATATTTTTTACCAATTTGGTAAACCTTTTAATTTGTATCAATTCAATCCATTTAGCTAGTCGACACCGACTTGGCCAATTCTATTTTTTCTATTTTTTTCCTTTTCTCTTTCTTCCTTCCACCTCCATTTGGTCACCGAGCCATGCGAGGTTGAGCCTCGTCCAGCCATGGCGAGGCCGACCTCGCCTTCGCCAGATCTGGGCAAGGTTTTGCTTCTGTAGCCGGCTGGAGGTAGAAGTAACGGAAGAAAAAAGGAAAAAAATAAGTAAAAAAATTAAAAAAATTAGCCACATCAGCGCCGATCGATCAAATGGAGTGAATCGAAACAAATGCAAAAGGTTTAAGACCGAATCAGCAAAATAAAAATCTTAGGGAAGAATTGGTCCGATTGCAATATGTTTATGACTGTTTTTTTTTTTTTCTTTTTTGGGTAATTATTCCATTTCACACCCTTCTTTGCCCTAGATCTCCTACTCGTTTTGCCCGTTTGAGCACGTACGAGTGCGACGCGGCAAGAGAAGACCACTGGACAGTGGACACGGCTTTTCAAAGTTGAGTTGCTCCCCCATCATTCGGTTTCTGTATCTATCCAGACAATTTGCCGAGCAATGTTACCGAAAAAAGGCGGAGGAAGAGAGATTGAGAAAGAAGATAAAAGGAAAGAGATGGAAAGATTTGGTGTTGGATTTTGGAGTACTGTGAGAGATTTGGAAGAAAGTTGGGCGGGTGGGGGAAGGGCATCGTCTCTGGTCATGCCTAACATGGCGTGTCACTCTGAAACTTGACCCCTAATAATGACCATTTGCCTTTTGCTATGGTCCCCTCCTCCCCCTCCCTCCTCGAAGCCTCCTCCTCGATTTCTTGCGCTCGGCGCGATCGACCCGATCCATACGATCCGTCGGATTACGCGGGTTCGACGTGAGATTCGCGTCATCGGACGGATCTTACGCACCGAGCTTGTATGAATCGGGCGGCTGCGATTTCCCCCCCTCCTTAATAAGGCCATATCTTGTTCGATGGTCCCCGCCCGCCCCATTCGCAAGAACCCCGCTTTCGTATTCGACACCTTAAAGAAGAATCATTTGCTTATACCATAATGCAATGTCGAAAGTTACATCATGTGCTAAGATTTTGTGGAGCAAGAGCACTCGGCTAGATTATACGAGATAGAGCACTACCTATCGGGACTAAAAAGGAGATTTGTGACCAAATCTTCTAGACATATTCAATATACGTGGTGCGGAAATTTGATTGTTTTTTTCTCTTTTTTTTGGGGCTAGCACGAGCATTTGGTCCAACCTGTTTTACAATGGGATCCACATCCACAATCAAGCGGTCATCACCTTTGGATGGTGAGTAGTTACCGTTTAAGTATACTCTTTTTTAGGCTTGACCCAAGTGAAATGTGCCTGGTCGTTACGCATGAATCGCTTTACAAAGTCTTTGTTTCGCCGGAAATGTCCGCAGCGATGATTTTCTGTGTCAAACAATCTCTGATCAAATAGTCTTTAGAAGTCAAAAGTGAGTGCGCGAATTAAATATAACATGAGAATGCTATGAGTGTCGATTTCTAAACCCTATTTGGGAAATGCTAAAAGGGGGGTCACCTCTAAAGTTAGGATTTTTTTTTATGGAAAATTAAGAAAAGATATTAGGTCCGCCCAAATAACGCAGAAGAATATTAGAATTGCCAAAGTATGTGTATGACACTCATTTTAGTGACGAATTTATTTTTGGATTGTTTAAGTATCAATTTTTTTAAAATAATTATTTTAGTGCCAACTCCATTAAGCTTTGCCAGAAATCTTATGTGGCTCGTCGAGGATCTCAGTCAGCAATTAAAAAAAAGATAAAAGATTTTAATAAATATATAAATGGATCTTAATTTAAATGAGCTCGCCCAAATCTAAGAGGTCAAGCCCTCGCCTGCGGTCGGCGGCCATCCCCCACCCTCGCCAGCCCTCACATGCAGTTGCAAACAATCCGAAGCTTTTTTTAGCTTAATTTTCCGTTTAATTTAATATTTAAATAAAATTAGCTTACTTTGAAGCTTAAAAGTTCATGTGGACTGATTTTTTTTAAAAAAAAAAATTGCCATGGAATATTAGAAAATTAAAAATAAATGAAATGTAATCAGTTGACTGAAATCTCTCGCCGTTTTGATCGTTTTTCTCCAATTAGCATTTAAGTGAGCCGGCGAAATATTTTGGCATCAAAGGGATCGTCATACATAAAATTTGGCACATATGGTGTTCTTCTGCCACCCAAATAAAGCATTGACATTTATGTGCCTTAGTTTCTTGAATATATACATTCATCTCGTCCAATCAAGAAAGGTAGAGCTTAAATACCATGCGAAAATTTATGCACACTAGTTTTGAAGTTTGTCGAGTGAGCACTAGGGAAATATCAAATTTAGGTTCCGTTCGCTTCGCGAAAAATGAATGATTTAAAAATTATTTTTCTAGATATGATCATTTGCATCGCTTGAAATAATTAATTAACTAAAAATATTTTTATTATCAAAAACAATATAAGCTTATACATTTTTGTAGACGATAAAAACGTTCTTCATTTGTTTACTTTTGTAAGCGACACAAGTGATTATTTTTAGGAAAATATTTCTTAAACCATTCATTTTTCGCGAAACAAATGGATCTTAATTTAAATTCATGAAATGTCAATGAAATTATCTGTGTCATGCTAATATCTTCTCTCCCATTTAATTAGATCTGAAGTCAAATCGAGTCATATGCTTATTTCATAAGTTCTCTCGGTGTAGTTTTTTTTTTTTTGGTAAGGAGTTCTCTCAGTGTAGTTCATGCTCATAGAAAGAAAAGAAAAGAAAAGAAGAGAAGAGGTTCCGATTCTGCACACCACAGGAATGAGAGTGTGGAACCGATTGTGAAAATTATCATTTGACTTTTAACTAGAATATCTAATGTATAATAGGCCAATGTCTTATGAAATTTGACATTGGCTAAATATAATATATAAGTAGATAATTAAATAAATGTAGTCCAACAGGTGGTTAGATATGTAGACCCTAGTCCGATCTTTGGAAATACGAAATAGGAAATTTCCGGCATATGATCTTTCGGACCAAACATCAAAATCATGTAGCAATCACATTTAAGGATAATAATTCTAGGTCAAGTCAAGTTGTACATGCCAAGACGTGAAATTTTTATTGTTTTGGGAGCTGGAAAATGCACCGGTTATTATAGTTATGGCAAACTATAATTATATTAAAGCCGGCGGCTTGATGCATTGAACCCTACAACCTGGCTCGTTTTAATTTAAGAGATATGCTTGGTGCAATGAGATCTTCTTGATAACATACTTTAATTGCAACGAAGGACCTGTCCTTTCTATTTTGATACAAGCTAAGAGTCATGGCTCATAGAAAAATTGCAACTTGGAGGGAGAGAGATTTTTTTTAACATAGCTTGTGGAAAGAGACTTTCACCTTTTTGGATGTCTTTTTTGTAAGTTGGAAATTAAGTTCAACATCATGCATGCCAGCTTAATGTATGAGATCTTACAGCACTTGCCAATGAGGCCCGTCCTATTTTGTCAGATCCGGGATGTGATATGGTTTTGAAACTGGACGATCCTATTTGGTCAAACCTCCTAGCGACGCATAATTATGAGAAAACTGTTCCTTTTGTTCCAGAAAACTCGAGAGCAAATTCGAGCATCATCTGATTACCCAACAAAAAAAAAGGGTTTACGATATAAAAAAAATCATAGTTATTAAATTTTCCACCTTTTTTTTTTTTAAGGTTTGGGCAATTATTTAAGGGGTTTAAGTCACAACAGGATATGCCTTCGAATGATTAGTTATTTCATTTTATTTCTATGTTCATTAATTTACTTATGTTGGCCGAAGTTCTCTTTTGGCATATTAAAATCATACTTTACAACGTACCTAAACCAGCTCTTGGGGGCCGGTCTATACTATATAGTAGGTTGGACAAAACCAATAGTTCCAAACTAAAATAAGCCACAACCAAGTCGATTACATATTTTATTGAGAGGCCCAATTGGAAATCGAGAGCTAGCTAGCTTGCGGAAACTCCTCGAAATGGTCCCTGCTAGGCTGCTATTATTGGAAAGAAAAAGGCCTTCAAGGGAGTTCTTATTGCTAAATAAACTACAACTTTAGGGTGGTCTTACTCAACAAATGGTAATATTAGTTGGTAGTATTAAAGAATTCAAAAAAATTAGCCAATTGGAAAAAGTGTTTAAATATATCAACCACTTTATATGTGCGTATATAGATCTATCGGGGTATTGGTCGATTTCTTTCGCTTTCTTAAGAAAAGAAAGACAAATTTCTAATATTCACATTTGAGCTTATTATAGGAGGAGATAAAATCAGAAAAATTATCGAAATCCTAAAACTATCGCAATTGTGTCAATTCAGTCTTTTTTTTTTGCCAGTTCAGTCCTAAAGCTTTGCAATTGTGTCAATTCAGTCCGTCCGCTGAATTTTAGCTGGCCAATACTAGCGTGGACGCTGGTTGACCAGCGACATAATATTCTAATTTTTTAAAAAATATTTTACTTTCTTTTTCCTTCCCCTTCCCCTTCCGTTTCCCCTTCCCTCTTCTTCCTCTAATCGGCCTTGCCTAAGGCCGACGAGGCTTGACCTTGCTAGATCTGTGCTGGAGAGGCCGGCGGGAGAAAGAAGAGGGAAGGGGAAGAAAGAAAAATTTAAAAAAATATTACAATATTATATCGCCCGCCGGCCGGCCAAAATTTATCGAAAAGACCGGATTGGAACAGTTGCAAAAGGTTTAGGATTGAATAGGAAAAAAAATTGGAATAATTGCAATAGATTGAGGACTTTCTTGGTAATTTTTCGAAAATAAAACAGCTGATGCTTTACTTTTCTCGGAAAAAGGGTTAATTATATTCCTATAAAAAAAATTACGATAAATATGTCGAAAAATAAAATGAAATAAAATATTTGCAAGGCCAATGGGAATGAGGAGGAGGCTGTTGACTACATGCCCCCCCCCCCCCCCCCCCCAAAAAAAAAAAAACTCATTTTCCACTTTTAGTTGGCCTTTCCCAAATGGTTTTAATGTGCGTAAAACATTCGAATTAAAATGATCACATAAGCTTTAAAGCTTCAATCACACGAACCAAAGGCCGCAAAGATTTTGACTTCCCACACACCCATTCTCCAACAATCAACGGAAAAGGGCGTCAAACAGCTCCATGATTTGCAATTACATCCTTTCTTATCATCCAATAGTGCAAAGGTCAAAGGGAACTTTACGAAAGGAGGAGCCTTTCCTTTTTCTTTTTCCTTTTTTTTTTTGCGGGAGTTTTCTCGATTCTTCCCGGCCGACGCTGCCACGTGGCCTAAGCCTGCCCAATTAAGCGATGTACGCGTGTCACGGGCCGACGGATCCTTGTTCGCGGAATAGCCCGTGCGGCGCCTGGCGAGCCGAGAAGACCGGGCCGTCTTTCCTTTCGAACGTTGTTCCTCGTAACAGTACGGCGAATGGCATCCTCCCGTTGGATTATCCCATGCCCCCAGCTTAGCTCGGGTATTCGGTCCCTCGAGCGAGGCAGACAGTCCAATTCGGCACAATAGCTGGTTTCGGCCTGCCTTGACATCATTAAGAGAGCGGCATCAGCTCCTGATCAATCTGTGCATGGAAGATCAACCTCATGGTTTTTTTGGTTCTCGAACTCATAGCACAAACCACCTTAACATCACTCCTACGAACTATTGTATCTTCCTTTCAACATCACTCACTCTTCACCCCGACACCTCAAGCTCTACTAACAAGGGTACATGAGTACGAGAGAAGTCGGTCCGTGACATATGCACCCGCGACGTCAAGTGATAATGGTAATCGGCCGATTACATCACATCACATCATGTGATGTGTCCATCACATGAATAATTTCTCATATCCTACGTATCGAAAATGCTACGATATTCTTATGATTTTCCCCCATCTAACGTTTATCTTTTTCCCTTCCGAGTTAGACGGTTAAATCTCGTTAGTAGCGCAGGTTTTTGCTCTTTCCAACCACATCGGAGTTCCATGGCACCCTGCTTCGACGTCCAAGCATCTAATTTTGGTTAAACTACTTTGTCACGACGAATTAGACGCAATGCGTCTCGCGAGAAATTGTTCTGCTGCGATTTTCAATTCTTCGACGGCGAAGATCTCTCGACCGTGTCGCAGTCGAACAGTCTAATTTTCTCTTTGATACGACTCGAAATGGAAGAATTGCGTGTAACCATATTTGACAAGAGAAGGAAATTGATTGCACGATTGTGAATTGATTGCACTTAAAGCATGGGCCGTCGGATCAGCCTTCAAGCCCAGCGAGTAACGTGAATGACAGTCTTTTAACGAGGTCACTGGGCTTGAGCCTACCTATATCAGTCTTTGTCGTCGAATTATATTTCCCCCCCAGCTAAAAAACCCCGGCGGTCGGACCGGAGACCTGTGCGGCCGGCGGCCGGACCCTGAGCCTTGTTGGCCATACCTTTCAATAGTGTCAAGATTTTCTCTTGAGCACGGCCCAATAACTTATTTTTCATGACAAATTTGTACTTTCGACGAAAACAAATTCGTCGAAACGGAGTGAAAATTTTGACTTTTCGCAGGAAAATTCGGATGAACATGGTCTGGACATTCCAAAATCAATAAATTACCGATCTTTATTCGAGTGATTTATAAATTTACAACGAGGAAAAAAAATATGTATTCTTGTGGAGAGAACAATAGAATTCTGCTGAAAAGAGACGAGCAATTCTTGGGTACATGGCCATTTCATGCTGGCTACGCAGAGCACAAGATTGTCACATGGTTAAGTTGCCAACGGTCCATAGTAATCTGAGAGACACAGAACTCAAAACAAACCCCAGCAATCTTTACCGGCCATCGCGGACCAGAGATGCCGAGATTGTCAACGAAGAGATCGACATGTTCCCTGGCACGACCGAGCTCGTCGCGCTAGTGCTTCCGGGGAAGTCCCGGGCTTCAATTATGTCCCTCAAGTTGCCGGGCAATTTCGAGAATCCGGTCAAGTGCTGAACCACACTAGACATGCTGGGCCTGGCGGCTGCCACCACGTGCGAGCAGTAGAGCCCGAGCTTCAGCGCCACTTCGGCTTCTTCAGCTATGTACTCGTTCCGAAGCCTGCCATCCACGGCCTCCAGAAGGTCTCCCTTGTCCCAGCAGTTTAGGACCCACTCGGCGAGAAGAGTTTCATCTGGTGGCGCTCGTGGATCCAACGGCCTCCTGCCACAAACAACCTCCAACATGAACACCCCGAACGCATATAAGTCGGTGCTCGTGCTGGCTTTGCCTGTCCGCGCAAGCTCGGGTGCAATGTAGCCCAGTGTACCCGCCAGGACCGATGTTTGGGGGTCAGTCCCGTGTTCGACTAACTTGGCCAGGCCGAAATCTCCTAATCTCCCGTTCATTTCGCCGTCTACCAGGACATTGCTGGCTTTGATATCCCGGTGTATGACCACTTGTGTCCATTGCTGGTGCAAATAGAAGAGCGCGGACGCCACATCTTTCAGGATCTTGTATCGCATTCCCCAATTGAGCATCGATTTTGGTTGCCCGTACAGATACTTGTCTAGGCTTCCATTGGGCATGTAATCATAGACCAGGAACAGTTCTTGCTTGTGCCTGCAATAACCGAGGAGCCTGACGAGGTTTGGGTGCCGAAGGCGGCCAATGGTGGCGATTTCTGCGACGAACTCTCTCATCCCTTGGTTGGAATCGTGGGCGACCCTCTTCACCGCGATCTGCATGTTCGACGCCAGCAAGAGCCCTCTGTAAACTCGGCCGAACCCTCCTTTCCCGAGAATATCTCTGTCCTTGAAGCCCTTTGTAGCGGCGAAGAGTTCCTTGTAGGTGAACTTATGCGGTCCATACTGGACTTCCCAATCTTCCAACACTTCCCTAGACCTCCTCTTCCTCGAAAGCAAGATCGCACCGAAAACTAAAACTAGGACAAAAGTAGCTGCCGAAAGGGACAGAACTACTGCTAAGATCTTCTTTATCTTTCCGTATCCTCCATTGCCTTCAGTGCTTTTGGGAAGTTTAGGAAGCCGAGACGCTACAATGTCTTCGGCTTCGCCGTTCATTTTGAAGTTCCAGGCCAATATGTAATGAGATGTTGAAGAAGTATCTGCATACGATGAGAAGCCGACATACATGTCCTCGTACATGTAAGAAGAAAGATCTTGCCACAAGGTCACGAGTGGGACGCTAGGTCTCGGCGTACTAACTGGATGTAAGGTGACCGTGACTCGGTTGTTGGTGCTGTTGTATTCCACCCAAGATTGGATCGGGTCACCTGTATCGAGCTTGATACTCTTCCCGTCATATTGATTGCTAGTGATGATCTGGTCGAGTTCAAGTACGATCATGTGGTTCGAACTGTTCCCATCGGAATCGTTCAGTAACCAGGCACTGTTGTTTGGCGAGATTCCAAAAGTCCCCTTAGAAGGCGAAATGCAGAAGGAGAATCCGCTCCCATCCGAAAGGTCCCCGGAAGGAACGGCAAAGACAAAAGTTGTAGAGAAAGAGAAGACATCACCAGTCGACGAATTCTTGAACTGGAGGGGACTGCCGTAATACGCGTATCCCGCGACTTGTGCCGTCGAGTTTGTAATGGCGATTGCGCCATTGGAATCTACCTCTTGGACGCCTTCGAGCTTCAATAGCCCATAGTAGCTGAAATTCCCCTGAATGGTGTCTGAACATGCCACCGTCAGAAGCAAGAACGCCATGAAAATCAAGCACGACATGGCTAAAAGACGGAGTCGTCAGTCTAGGAAGAGCCCGAGATTGCTCGACTGGCCAAGGATTAACATAGTCTCTTGGTCTTGGATTACCAACTTACGGGTTAATGTGGAAGAATTCTTAAAAGTCCACTGGCTGGTCCAAAAGTCTTTATACCTTCGATAAACAAAAATTGATTTCTTAGACCAATCTTATATCTACATTGGTGGGCTTCCAGAAGAAATATACTCTATATAAATCATGCCTTTTCCCTCCATTCAAAAGGCCTCATGGATTATAGCAGGTTTGACCAAAGGAAGTAGAACGTGGACTTGCTTCCTAAGCACCTAGAGAGAGAGAGAGAGAGAATGTCTGGTTCTAGGACTCCACCTTTTAATTTGTCAACTTGGCAAAATTAGTCGGGGATAATGACACAAATGCACCATGAACTTTTGGCCAATATATAATGTGATCCATGAATTTTAAATTTATTCACTGTGATCCCTGAAATTTAGTTTAATGTACAATAATAACTTTTAATTTATTTAATGTGATCCCTGGACTTTCGGTACATATTCAATTAGTCTCCGGACGGTGTGAAAATGTTCAATGTTCGAACTGTTCCCAGCGGAATTGTTCAGTGGCCGGGCACTGTTGTTTGGCCAGATTCCAAGAGTCCCCTGAGAGGGTGAAATGTCGAAGGAAAATGCGCTCCCATCTGAAAGGTCCACAGAAGGATCGGTGAAGACAAAAGTCGTAGAGAAAGAGAAGACATCAGCAGCTGAGGAATTCTTGAACTGGAGGGGACAGCTGTAATACGCGTAGCCCCGCGTCTTGTTCCATCGAGTTTGTAACGACAACTACGCCGTTGGAATCTACCTCTAGGACGCCTTCGAGCTTCAATAGCCCATAGAAGCAGAAATCCCCCATGAATGGTGTCTGAACATGTCATCTTCAGAAGCAAGAACGCCATGAAGATCGAGAACGACATGGCCAAAGACGGAGTCGTCAGTCTAGGAAGATCTCGAGATTGCTCGACCGGCCAAGGATTAACACAGTTTCTTGATAAGAATGTTGCTCGTATGACCAAATGTTCAATTCAGAAGATATTAGTCAGCTCAACGACAGGTTTCTTACATTAGAAAAGAGGATTTCTTTTCAAATATGACCTGCATTTTTGTCCTTTTGAAACGAAGTTACTTTCCAGCGCAGTGCAGATTTGGGGATGATGTTCACGTTGAAGTTATTGTTGTGAATGGGTCTTGTATGCTTTTTATATTCATGTTGTCTTTCTCCACCTAATAGCTTAAGCTTTTGGGTTGGACTTTCTAACATGGTATCAGAGCCAGTGTTACTCATTTTCGCGTATGAGGGCCCACCCCCCATTAGTCAATTACATCGCTTGTGAATGGATCTTGTATGCTTTTTATATTCATATGATACTTTGGGTTAAGGTGAGATGAGGAATGACAATTGACTTTTGCACGTTGCCTGAGGATCCTATAACAGCTAAAAGAGGTAAGTACATTAGCCGGTTCAAAAGTCTTTATACCTCCGCCAAACAAAAATTGATTTCTTGGACCATCTAATATATACTTTGGTGTGCTTCCAGAAGAAATATAGTTCATATAATGTATCGAGTTTGAACCATGTACGAGACCCGAAAAGATTTGTTTTCCGTGAAAAATAAATTGGATTCAAACTCTTGAACCATGTGCGTCCTAGAGGAATCTACCTCTAGGACTAAACTGAATTGGCAAAAGTGTAATAGGTTTAGGACTTTTTTGACAAATTTCCCCCAACTTTGACCAAGTTCAAGAGTTTGAATCCAATTTGCTGCAGATTGACCGAATTAAGGACAGAGCACACATGCATGAATATTTCGTGGGACACAGATATGAAGGTAGGTAATATATTTATGGATTGTCAAAAGAAAGAATCCCACCGACTCGGTTATATAGCCGCATAAGAAAGTTCTGACTGTTGATTTGGTGAACACGAGGCTCGCATTGGACGCACATGGAGCTTTGAACACAGTGGGATTTTGTGCTGTAATCCTACAACCAATCGAGACGTTTTCTTCGTAAAGACGCGAGTGTTTAAGCAGTGAGGTAATTCTCATGATCTATTAGAGAGCAATTACGTACGTGAGGCTAAGCACTGTGGGCTTGGGGTGTAATTTAGGTGCGGGAAATATTCGAATACATGAACGATTGTAATCCGATTCTCCGATGACAGTTGATTATATTGCTGGCTCTCCCCCGTTGACGTAGTTACCGACATTCAGGAACCACGTAAATATATATTGTTCCTCGTTTATTTCTCTAGTGATTTCACATTGACATATTTATAAAATCTGTTAGCGTGTTATTATCTCAACAAAAATCATATGCTTTTCCTTCCATTCAAAATACCTCGTGGATTGTTGCAGGTTTGACCAAAGGAAGAAGAACGTGGATTTGCTTCCTGAACACCTAGAGAGAGTTTCTAGGACACGATTTCCTAAGCACCATGAAAGATAACCCGACGTTCATATTGGAAGTTGTTGTTTGTTATTGTTGTCGTCCTACATTACTTGTGAATAAATATTGTATGCTCTTTATATTTATGTGGTCTCTCTCCATCTAATAGCTTAAAATTTTGGGTTGGACTTTCTAACATGGTATCAGAGCATACATGACACTTTCTAACATGGTATTAAAGCCAGTGTTATTTTTCAAGACACTTTCTAACATGGTATCAGAGCCAGTGTTATTTTCCTTCTGCGTATGTGGGCCCATCCCCCATTAGTTAATTTTCACATGCAGATTGCTTACACGTGAGAGGGGGTGTTGAAGTTGTTGTTTATTGTTATTGTCTGTTGTTATTGTCCCACATCGCTTGTGAATGAATGTTGTATGCTCTTATATTCATGTGGTCTCCCTCCACCTAATAGCTTAAGCTTTTGGGTTGGACTTTCTAACACATATCAGTGATTTTTGATCAAAATTAATCGAATGGACTCAATTAGCAAAATGTGAAAAGGTTTAGGACTCAACTAACAAAATTAAAAGGTTAAAGCTAAATTGACAAAGTTTAAGGCTTTTAGAGAATTTTTCCATCATTATTACCACCACAAGAATACATGCCCAAAAAGTTCGAAAACTTTATCGCGAAAGTACAATTCGTGTTCTACAACATTGAGATAATGCAATCAAGTAACATTGATGCAACTACGTTCCTCCATTATTTTCGTTTAAACTGATAGGACAAAAGGTGACGGCGCGGCTAGTCATGGCCACGGGCCGAGTTGAGACCGGATTCGACCCGGACCTGGTCTGGGTCAAACCCGAAACCGACCCATGGCATAGGGGCCCAATTAAAGTTTCTTCCAACCTTGAACCAAGCCCGGAACCGGCGGTTCCGTGGCCGGTTCCGAATCATGAAAAAATGGACAAAAATTTTAATATATATATATATATATATATATATATATATATATATATATATATATATATATATATATATATATATATATAAGAAAGAGCCGTTGGCGGTGATCGTTGGTCACCATTCCCCACCTAATTTTCTTTTTGTTTTTCCCTTTTTACTTTACTAATTCCTAACCTATAAATATCCTTCTTATCTCTCTTTTTTTACACGAATTCTCTCTTCGAGTGTGTTTGTTTCAAGGAAAGTGATTTTCAGGAATTCGTTCTCTGGAAAATGATTTTCTGGAAACTACTTTCTCGGAAACGATTTGTTTTCCTTTGTTTGGTAATATGTTATCGAAAATATTTTTTGGTGTTTTGTTTTCATTTGGAAAATGATTTCAATATCATCAATGGGACTGTGCAGATGGTCGACAGAGCTGACGTGAACTGGCACCAGTCACCGGTCCCGGCCCCGGTCTCGATCCTCGGCTCCAGTCCCCATCCCCGGTCCCTGGCCTCGGCCTAGGTCGCTGGCCCCGGCCCCCAATCCCGATGCCTAATCCCCGGCCCGATCCCGATCCCGATCCGGATCCCCGGCCTCGGCCCCAGTCCCTATCCCGATCCTCCGCCCCGGTCGCAAGTCCCTGGTCCCTGGCCCGACATCAGTCTCCAGCCCCCCGGTCCCTCAGCCCAAATCCCCAGCCCCAGTCCCCGGCCCCAACATCGGCCCTAGCCTCGGTCCCGATCCCGATCCCCTGACCCGGCCTTGGTTGCCGGTCTCTGGTCCCGGTCCTTGGCCCCGGTCCCGATCCTCGGCCCCGTCACCGGTCCCGATCCTCGGCCCCGTCACCGGTCCCCTGCCTTGACATCGGCCCCGGTCCCAATCCCCGGCCCCGGCCCTGGCCCTAGCCCTGGCCCCTATCCCGATCGCTGGCACCAACATTGGCCTTAGCCCCGGCCCCGACCCCTGTCGCTAGCCCCGACCATGGCCTCGGTCCTGATACTCGATCGCCGGCCCCGGTCCCAATCCGCAACCTCGACACCAGTCCCCGACCTTAGCCCTGGTCGCCGGCCCCGGTCCCTGGCCCCGACACCGACCCCGGTCTCCATCGCCAACCCCGGGCCCCGGTCCAGATCCCCGGCCCCAGTCTCGATCCATATCCTAGGCCCCGATCCCGGCCTCGGCCCCGACCCTAATCCCCGGCCCCGGCTCTGACCTCGGTCGTCGGCCAGGGTCTTGGTCCAGATCCCCAGCCTCGGTCGTCGGCCCCGGCCCCGGTCCCGATCCCCGTCTAGATCCTCGATCACCGGCCCCGGCCCTGATCTCGATCCCCGGCCTTGACCTTGACCTAGGCCCCGGTCCTGATCCCAGCCCCTGTCCCCGGCCCAGGCTCGGGTCGTCGGCTTCGGCCCTGGGATTAGCCCCAGTCCCGTTTTCAAAGAAAGTGAGAGACTCAAATTTGGGAAAGTGTTTTCACCTTTTTATTTTGGGGAGTTCACTTTTCTATTTTAATGAATAAAATATTTGTTAATTGGAAAGTATTTTTTGTTGACCAAATCGTTTTTCGCGAACCAAATGGACGAAAGTCCAGAAAACACTTTCCCCAAAACAAACGCACCCTTCATCTCAATTCTCTTAAATTCTCTGTAACTCGCAATTATTCACAATATCCAATTTATTATTTTTTTCTTCAATTATTCAATCACACCATTTTTTTATTTCTTATTCAACATTTTAATTATTCTCATTCTCTCTTTCAATTTTTCTTAATCCATTATTTTCACACCATCTCATCCAATTTTTCTTATTCTCTAATTCCTTATTTTCTTTATTTATTATCTCCTTTAATAATTCCCTATTTCAAATTCTTTTGTCATACCCTATATTTTTTTTTCATTATACCATATATTTTTTCTACATCCAAAAAATGGCAAGTAAAAGTAGAACTAGTAGCAAAGGCAAAAACAAGGTGGGGGAATCCGATTATCCTCTTAGTCCTCGTAATTATGAAGACTGGGGACTCAAAGTTGATGTAGATGATGAAATCAACATTATTTCTAATATGGAGTAAGTCCAAATGCAAGAGAGTCTTCATCCTCCTATCAGTATCGAAGAAATTCCAACAACAAAGTAGCGGGAGTCTACATCCGACATATGTGACCACTTCACGAAAATTGAAAGATTTGATATAGCTCCAAAAAGGTATGATGTAATTTGTAAACATTGTGGGATAAATTACAAATATCTTGGTGGAGGCAAATATGGAACATTTAAATGGAATCTTAAGGCGAAACATCCAACCGAAGCGGGAAATGACACCAAGCAACAACAAATTTCTGTGTACGCCAATCCTAACACTCCTCCTTTATTTCGTTATAATGAAAAAACTTGTAAAGAAGAATTAGGTAAATTTGTTTTCGTTGAATATTTATAATTTATTTTTTATGAAAGATTTGATTTTAACCAATTTGTAGAAAATACATGTGTTCCACAAACAAAACGTGGTCCTAGAATTACACTTAAACGCATAATCAAAGATCTTTATAAAAAAGGGAAAAAATATTTACATTTTTTTTTATGAATTTTAATTGGCGTGTGCATATATATAGCGATATTTAGAGTGATCACTGGCAAGCTCATTCTTATATGGGTACAACATGACATTGAATAGATGATAATTGGAATATTAAAAAAGAGTTATTACATTTAGAGTTTTTTATGATAAGCATATGGAAAATAATATTTATAGATTAATTAGGTAAATTTTAGAAGAATATTATTTGCTAAATAAAAAAATTTCAATTGCTTTTGATAATGCCGCAGCAAATACTTCTTCAATTGTTGAACTAGAAAAGATTTGTAAACCCATTTTTGGTGGATAATTTTTTCACGTTAGATATGCTTTTCATGTTTTAAATTTATGTGTACAAGATAGTTTAAAAATTTTTGATATTTTTCTCGAACCAATAAAAATGGCAATTCAATTTTTATGGGAACATTCTCAAAAAATGAAAGAATGGTTAAAATTTTGTAGAGCAAATAAAAAAAACCAAAAGAAATTTCCAAGAGATGTTCCAAATTGTTAGAATTCTACTTACGAGTTGCACAATGAATCTTTGGTATATAAAAATTTACTATGTGCATTTATTTCAGATAGTATAACTCAAATTAATTTATACCCATAACTATAAGAATGGGATATTTGCAAAAAAAAATAAATCGATATTTTAAAAGTTTTTAATGATGCAATTTATACTTTGTTCGTGTTTATTATCCGACTACGCATTTATTTTTAATAGAATGTATTGATATTGTTGGAGTTTTTGGAGAAAATGAAAATGATTTAGAATTAAGTGACACTATTAGAACAATGCGAACAAAATGGCTATATTATTGTAGGAAAATTCCTATTATTTATTTAATTTCTAGTGTCTTTGATCTACGTTGTAAATTAGATTGTTTAGGTGATTATTTGAATGCATATTATGAATATTTACATTTAATTGATGAGGTATATATTAGGACTATACAAACAAGGATTAAAAACGTAGTTATAGAATTATTTAATGAATTTTGTAGTACATATAATCTAGGTGATAGTGGATATTCTCAATTTAGTGACATACAAAGTAGGAAAATATGTAAAATTAGTAGAGGGTACCAACTTGTGTTGCATAAGCAAAAAAAGTAAAAGGGAGCAATAGGAAGTAATTCTGAAATAAAAAGCTATCTAACCGTTGCTTTTGAGTTTGATAAATCTGAAGGCAGCACATATTTCATAATATTGGATAGTTGGAAGAGGCTTTCCAGTCAATACATAATTCTTACTCTAATTGAAAAATAAATTTTAATAATCCCTTGTTCGACAGTTGCAATAGAACAAACATTTAGCGCTAGAGGCAATATTTTGGATGAACGACATTCAAAATTAGCTTCAAATTCGGTGGAGGCTAAGGCTCAATATAGACAACAAGAGATAGATCGCAATAATGAAGCCGAATTCTTTGATGATGGAGATACACCACCGGCACCGGTACCGGAACGGATACCGACGATTAAGGATGAGGTAAGTATAGGGTTATCAAAGGTAAGAGAACTACAAGGGCTTTGATTTTTTTATCCCCAAGAAGATATGTAAGAGTTTACTGATAATTCATTAAGTCTAAGCCTCTCCTCCTTTTTTTCCCCCAAATTTGATTACAATTTGTATTTGATAATTTTTCCCCAATTACAACTTGTAAATTACAATTTGTATTTGATAATTTTTTTCAACAATTTGTATTCTCATTACAATTTGTATTTGATTATAATTTGTATTTGATAATTCATTATTTTCTTTTATTTTATAATTCATTATTTCATAATTTGATTACAATTTTATTACAAATTCATAACAATTTAATTTTTAAACTCAAAAATCGTAACCGAAATTGGAGGTTCCATTATCGGTTTTGAACCGGAACATGGCCCGAAACCGGCCCATAACCGTCGGTTCAAAATCGGAACCAAAATCGCCACTTAAGGGCTCGATTTCGGTTCCCCCTAAATTGGAATGGAACTGCCGGTTCATGAACCAAAACCGGCAATCTCCGGCCCGTGGCCATGACTAGGCGCGGCTTTATTTACTAGTGTCTCTGTCGCATCGTCCACAGTCAATCGAAAAAATCCGTTTCTTCCCTCTTCAACCCTTCAAATTTTTTGTAATTGCTTCTCCAAGTAGGATCATCTTCTTCGTGCGAGATCTAACTTGCAGACGAGAGAATTTACAATTGGAGGGAAAAAACCTCGTTAGATGTACGTATATATTCACTGCAAGTTCAATGGCCGACAAGAAGATCGTTGCCATTGTTTTCTTTGGAGGTAGCTTGCAAGTTGGGCCGCCCTTTGAATACGTAAGTGGAAGGGTCACCGTTGTCGATTATATAGACTTGCGAAAGGGTTCTCTCTCGCATATAACTAAACAATATTGTGGCTTGGCTGGGTATGAATAGCCAAACTCTATGGCAAAGTTCCTGGAAGTAGTGCATCATCATTTTGGGGAACCAATCAAACTTGAACTTATTGTATGGATGCTAATTCAGTTACAATTTTTACCAATTTGGTCCTAAATCTTTAAGCGAAATTTAGTTCTTTCGATCAATTTTGATTGAAAATTGCTAATGTGACTGTGTGCCAGGCAGGATGTCCAATAATGAATGGACCTTGACGTCAGTGAGTTATATTGAAAAATTGATTGGAAAGACTACATTGAAATTTTCATGCAATGTTTAAGACTAAATTGACCAAATTGAAGAATTTTAGGGTTGAAGATATATCCATACGATAGATTTAAGATTAATCGGGCAATTTTTCCCCCATCATATTTTATTCAACTTGGACGGAGCTAACGGAAAAAACTTGATTCCGCCAACTCTATAAGTTTTAAGACTTGATTAGTATGCTATCTAACTTTTGGGGCTCGATCATACTTCCGCAACATATTTTACGACCTTTGATGCACCCATCTGAAAAAAAAAAATATTATAAGAAAAGGGAAAAACCCTTCATTGAGGTCTTAATTAAAAGGACTCGATAAAGAAAATGGAGATTCTTTTTTAGGTGCTGATAAAACAAACATAGCAGCAGCCAACTGAATCAATACAAAAATAGTAAGTAACAATAATTGTGTCTTTAACGAATCATGCCCGCTTCCGCTTGCATAAGAGTTTTTTGATCCATCAGGCCGAGCCGAGCCGGGCGGAGCCGGGCCGAGCCTGGCCTTTGTTAAGAAAGTAAAAATAAATTGCAAATGCCCAAGCCCAAGCATTCTGAAATGGAAGATATTGAAAATGTCAAAATGACTTGACACAATGGAGATGAATAAGCATGATGGAAGAAAGATTTGTAATGCAGAAAAAGTTGAGTAGCGTACGATACATATAGCATGCATGTCCACCCGAACAGAATGAGGATCATAGATAGGTCTCATCACTATTTCTTGATGGGTGATCTAATTCATATGCTAGAACGGCTTTGGGTAGTACGAGTATCATTAGGGAAAATTACCAAAAAAGTCATAAACCTATTGCAATTGTGACAATCCAATCATAAACCTTATTTTTTGCCAATTCAGTCCTAAACCTTTTGCAATTGTGTCATTTTAGTCCATCCAGCGAATTTTGGCCTACCGGCAATGACGTGGACGCCGGCCGGCTCGGCACTGATGTGGAAGCGGACCGGTTAGTGATCGAATATTTTAATATTTTTAAAAAAAATTATGATTTTTTTTTATAATTTTTATGTTTTCCTCTTTTTCTTTTTCCCTTTTTTCTGCCCCCCCCCCCCCTCTCCACCTCTAGCCGGTCCCCATAGTCTAGTGACCAGCTAGAGTCTCGGCCTCGCAAGCCCACATCTGGGCGGGTGAAGTTGAACCTCAACCCGGCCATGGCGAGGCTCGGCCTCGCCTGGCCATGGCGGGGCCCGACCTCGTCTTCGCTGCCTCGCCCAACGACGGTAAGGTCGGCCCTCGCCATGGTCGGGCGAGGCCTCTCCGGCTGCGCCTCTAGCCGATCATTGGATTATGGCGACCAGTTGGAGGTGGGGAGGGCAGGAGAAAGGAGGGGAGAAAAAAAAACGAGAAAGAAAAGAAAAAGAAAATTTTCATAAGAAAATTCACAAAACATATTAAAATATTCTATCGCCGGTCGATCGGTGTTCATGTCGGCGTCAGCCGGCCAAAATTCGCTGGATAGACTAAAATGGTACAATTGCAAAATATTTAGGACTGAATCGGAAAAAAAAAGGTTTAGGACTGAATCGACACAATTGCAATAGGTTTAGGACTTTTTTTTGTTAATTTCCCCGTATCATTATTTAGGCTTTGATTTTCATTCGAGCGACTCTACTAATGGCATTGCAAGCTTTCCTTACTCGCAAGAGTCGGGGATCGCTCAAGATTGTGTGCTTCACTGGCAAAATATTTGAGGGATCGCATTCATCTAATCGCCGCGCTAAATGAATGTGAAATTTAATTCGAATGGTGCAACACCCCCTCACGTTCCAGCTGGGATGTTACTTGAAATTGCACCGTAAATATGTGAATTGGGGAGGCAAATAAGAGTATAGGAAGGATATTAGATAAGAGTTCTTGCTATTATAATATGTAAAATGGTGCGAAAACACTATCAATTGTTCTAAAAATTCAAGTAGAGAACAACGGGACATACATTTTTAAATCTTTCCAATAGTTGTGCACTAAGCTTTAATGTTGCATCGGAGTATGAGTATAAAGATTGGCAATTTTTAAATTTAGGGATCCATTTTTTCCACGAAATTGTTTCGCCAAAAAAGTAACAATTTGAAAAATATTTTCTTAAAAATGATTATTTATATCTTTTGAAAAAATTATTCAACGAATTTTTTTTTCATCCTCTTTCTCTTGAATAATATAAATAATTTTTTTTAGAAAAATAATTCCAAATCGTTACTTTTCTAGAAATACCTTAAAACATTAGATTATCATAGGTATACTCCATTGTAGGAATAAAGAAGAAGAACTTTCATTTATTTAACTTTCCACCCCTTGCAACTATTCTTTATTATAATTATAAAGGCGGGCAGCAGAGGTAAGATCGACGCAAGGGCTATATACGTACATCAACCGCATGTGTATAGTGCGGTTAGCAGGTGAGGGCAACATTGTTGTTCCTAGTCTCTATTAGCAACAAGCCTACTGAGTTCTCTAGGTCGGGTTGAGGCAGTCCACGAGGCCTGCATGGTGCAACAGCCTAACCTCAACCTTAGGGTGGGAACTCTTAGGAGCCAGTCACTGAGGTTGGCAAACTTCGAGTGCCTACCGAACATGTTCCTCTATCCATCTCCACTCTATGTAGGGAAGATGACGGAATTTTGTCTTTCAGGATGAGAGAGGCAACTGGAGGAGCATGGCTACTCCAAGGGGCAGGCCTACCCAATGAAGAGCTGGCTTACGAAGCTTACTCATCAAGGGGCTGCAGGGGGTTCATGCATCGGCATCATGCAGGATTTCCTTCGACAAGAAAGGATTACTGTTGTAAGTGATCATCTAGCATGAAATTTTTCATGGCAGTTTCAAAAAAGCGTACTTCTATATCAAAAAAAGGTATTCGTAAAAATATTTAGAAAAAGAAGGTATATTGGGCAGCGTTGAAAGCTTTTTCCTTAGCGAAGTCTCTTTCTACCGGGAATTCAAAAAGTTTTTTTTTTGTGCGACAATGAAATAGTCAAATACTAGATTAAATAATCTTAATTTGAAAATGGTACTTAAAAAAAGAAAAAAAGTTTTCGCTTTTTTTAATATAGTCAACATCTTTATATATGAAAACTATTTTTAAAAAAATCTTTATCATACCAAGCATAAATAATAAATTGAGACACCCTTACCAAAAAAAAAAATAATAAATTGAGATACTCATTCTATGACACTCCTCACTCTCTCAGCCTTTCGAGGGGCCTAGTGTTTTTGGGGGAAAAAAAATCATAAAACAAGAAGTTTTTTGTTTTTTTTTTTTTGGGGTTTGGGGAGGCATAAATGATCAAGATATCCGGTACATTATCAAACCTTAGAAATCCACTTGTCCCAGCTGATCTTGATTTACGAACTGGGATCGATAAAATAGAGATTCGTTTGTTTAAGCCACTTATTACACAATCTCAAAGTTATAAACTAGGACGATTAATCTACCTCGGTTTGACTGTCCTAAAATGATAAAATCTCCAATTTAATGCTAGAATAAATACAAAAATGGTTCAAAAATTTTGATTCGATGTACAATGTCATCCTTGAACTTTTAATTCATTCATAGTTGGTTTGTGAACTTTAACCAAATATGCAATGTCGTTTCTAAACTTTTAATTTATTTGATATAGTCTCCAATGGTGAATGTTCAATCTAGTCCATAGGCTATATGGCAAAAAAAAATCCAATGTTATGCTTTCATTAATTCGAGTTAATGGAATTTGCTAATTTATCTATATTCAAATAAAAGAGTTTGCTCTAGGCTCTCGTGACGAAATCAAGATACATGCATTATGAAGCTCTCCAGCTACAATCTAGATAGGGCCTATCGCCGGTTAGGTGCATGAACTTCTCCTAATTTCTTCACCAACTTGGCTTTATTTTTTACCTTCACTTGCAGCTCTAAAAACCATGTGAAGGTAGGGGACAGGATACTTAATTCGTTGCCCTTGTATGGTTTTTTTTCCTTAGATTACAAGTTGAAACCCTAGTTGCTGAGGCGACATCATCAATGAGACAGAAGAATGTGCATCCTGAACAACTCGATCACGACGAAAGATACAGACATAAGCGCACCCTGATTTGGAAAAGAAAAAAAGAAGCAAGAGAGGAAGGATCACCAAGAACAACACGACCGCGAAGGACGGGCCCCGAGCATTGTGCCGCCGTAGTAATTCTATGCCTGTGAACGTTGTGTAGACTTTTGCAAATGACGTGCTTTGGTTTGGTGTGATTTGACCCCTATCCTACTTTTGTGTGTTGTGTTTGTAGTTTCACTCATCTTGGAAAGGGAAAGAGATCTGTTCTGACGGGGCGTTCATAGTTATTCTGTATTCACGAAATAGTTATGACTTCCAGTACCGGCAGCCCTAATCTTACGCGTGGTCTAGACTTCTGTATGAACATGACCTCTATCAATATCTTGAACATAACTGTTTATTTGAATTATGTTAGAGAAGTTTCACATCGAAAAATTAACGTGGTATGAAGCAGTTAATATATCTTAGTTAGTCCATAACTCATTGATTTAAATTTTTGAGTGAAGATGTATCCAACTAGATATGTTGACGAGGCTCGGACACGGTCTTTCTCTTGAAAGATCTATGAATAATTTGAAAAGTATTTTTATTATTGAAATCTGTTGTATCGTTTAAAATAATTAGTTAATAAAAGGAATATTCACTTATTTCAATATTTTTTTAAAATCTTCATTTTATTTTATTTTTTGCGGAAGAAAATGTTTCCCTAAGTCGCCGGCAAAAGAGGTGGATTGACATCATCATGTTTTCTAGAATAAGTTGGGTTGAGATTTCAACCACGCAATCCGAGGAAAATATTTTTCCCACACTTCTTTCTACTTGAGCCATCGTTTCTTTCAAACCCTAGAAAAAACATGAAGCGTAGGTGCGTGTGGGGTACGTTTCTGCGCGGCGGAGAGATGCATTGAACTTTGTCCGAAGAAAAGAGAGGCGCCGACCTCCACTTGCGTCACCATTCATGACGACAAGAATGAGATCTTTAGGAAAAGCTATACGAATAAGCAACCATTTCTTTTTTTTCTTTTTTTTGTTCGAAAAGCAACCATTTCAAACGTGGAAAATAATAGTGAGCAAGAAAGGTTTTTTTTTTTTTACCGAGGTGTCCGGGCCAGCTTGCGCGCACCTCGACTATCCTCGAGGGGACTAACACGACAACCACCAGCCGCGATCCCCACTTAAGTCACAGAGCGCGAGATGGAAGATTTGAACCAAGGACTTGACAAGGGATAATCTATCTCTTAACCAACTCAGCCATGTGTGGTGGGTATGAGCAAGAAAGTTAATATCACTAAAAATTCTAAATAAGTATATCCGTACCACGATAAAATTACTTGAATCTATGTGACAAAGCGGTACTAATTTAGAATTTTTCATGAAACAAAAATTAATTTTTGAAAAATGTGAGGCGAGATTACCAATTTGAAATATTTACTGGGGGAGTTCTTTACTGCGGAAAGCAAAAGCACTGTATAAACATTGACTAGGGTGTTTCACGGTCCAAAAACCCAGACCAAGTTTCTAGGATTAGCCAACCCTAGTTTCTCTTTTCTCCTCTTCTTTCTATCTTATATTCGCACAGCTTTCTTCTTAACCTCCATGGAGGGGAAGATTCTGTTGGGAAAAAGGCGGATAATATGCGGAAGCGAAAACCCTTTCTCCCATCTTGCGTGATCAAGATGGGCAAGAAGAAAATAGAGAAATGTAGAAGCAGAGACACACAGAATTTTACGTGGAAAACCTGAAAGGGAAAAACCACGAAGATCGTCCACTATAGTAGCAGGATTACAACAATATGTCTTCACCTAAATTGGTGGAACACCCTCACCGGTATGGTGGAATACACACAAGTACAGGAGGATAACACTCTCTCAAACTCTTCACACAAAGATGGCTCTCTCTCTCTCTCTCCCTCTCTCTCAGAGGATCTCTCTTTTGTCGAATGGCTCATCGAATTCTTCGACCTCACCGACACTTCTCTCTTGGAGGATATCTCTCACTTGATAGTGGAATGCTTGAATGTCTGATGCTTCATGCCATCTCTTCATCCCCTATTTATAGAGGGCCATGGGATCACTCTTCCATGCTCTAGAATATGCACCAATTAATGAGGTGGATTTACGAAGATGATTAGCACCTTCTCGATGCACGGAGCCACGAGAATTCACTTTCCCGAGCGAGACGGTTGCATTGGAACTACGTGATCATCAATGCATTAATTCTCCCTCCTAATTAAGGAGAATCCCAACAAATCTCCCCCTTCGACTTAATTAGAGAGGCTTACCACACCGGCACCTTCACAGCACTCATCGAACTTCTTCGATGGAATAACCTTGGTCTTCATGTCGGACTAGTTCTCATCGGTGTGAACCTTGTCGAGTTGTAGATGCTTCTCTTCTATGACATCTTGAATCCAATGATATCGCATATCGATATGTTTTGATCGAGAGTGATAGGCTGAATTCTTTGACAAGTGTATGGCACTCTGATTATCACATTTTAGCACATACTTTTCTTGCTTATGACCCAGCTCAAGCAAGAAGTTCTTCATCCAGAACATTTCTTTACATGCTTCTATGGCTACAATATATTCGGCTTCGGTGGTAGATAGGGCGACACATTTTTGGAGCTTCGACTGCCAAGACACAGCTCCCCCTGCAAAAGTAGTCAGGTACCCTGACGTCGATTTTCTCGAATAAACATCATCACCTAAATCTGCATCCGTGTAACCTTCTAACACGGGTTCTCCTTCGCCGAAACATAAACATCTTTTCGATGTACGCTGTAGCTATCGAAATATCCATTTGACAGCGGCCCAGTGCTCCTTTCCAGGATTTGAGAGATATCGGCTTACAACACCAACCGCATGAGCAATATCGGGCCTGGTGCAAATCATTGCATATATAAGGCTGCCAACCGCCGATGAATATGGCACATTCTTCATCTCTTCTTTATCTTTCTCAGTCGATGGACTCTGCTTCTTGCTTAATTTGAAATGTCCAGCAAGAAGAGTATTTACTGGTTTGGCCTTGCGCATATCGAATCTCTTGAGAATCTTCTCGATATACTTCTCTTGGGATAGCCATAATAGCTTCTTCGAACGATCTCGCAAGATCTTCATCCCAAGGATCTGCTTCGCTGCACCTAGATCTTTCATAGCAAAGGACTTGCTCAAGGCTTTATTCAGGGCAGAAATTTTCTTCGAATCTTGCCCAACTATCAACATATCATCGACATAAAGCAAGAGAATTATAAAATCACCACTAGCATACCTCTTAATAAATACGCAGTGGTCGGCGGCAGTCTTCTTGAAATCATGTTCCGCCATGAAAGCATCGAACTTCTTGTACCACTATCTTGGTGCTTGCTTTAGACCATAGAGGCTCTTCTTAAGACAACACAACATGTGTTCTTTACCTAGAACTTCAAAACCCTCGGGTTGCTCCATGTAGATTTCTTCCTCTAGGTCTCCATGAAGAAAAGCAGTCTTTACGTCCAGTTGTTCGATCTCCAAGTTTAGAGTGGCGGCAATACCAAGGACAGCTCAGATAGATGACATCTTCACTACGGGGGAAAATATCTCATCAAAATCGATGCCCTTCTTCTGGTTGCATCCTTTGACAACAATTCGAGCTTTGTACCTTGGCCGCGAGCTATTTTCATCATCTTTGAGTTTATACACCCACTTGTTTTTCAACGCTCGCCTTCCCTTCGGCAGCTCAACAAGTTCATAGGTGTGATTCTCATGCAAGGATTGCATCTCCTCCTGCATGGCTTTCTCCCATTCTTCTTTCTCGTTGCTGGCAACAGCTTCTTCATAACACTGAGGCTGCCCTTCTTCTGCAAGAACTGTATAGTCATCCGCAGGATATCTGGTCGAAAGACGCCTGATTCTAGTAGATTGCCTTAATTGAGGTTACACTTCAGGCTCTTGTTTGACAGGTTCTATATCTGTCATTTCGACAAGTTCTTCTGTTGGTGGTTCGACATTTCCATCACCAACTTCTTCATTATTGCTCTACGATGATTCTCCCCTTGAATCATTACACTCCTTAGAAGATAACATAGGATCGGAATGGGTAACAACCCTGGTCTTGGGCTTTTCGATATCTTCGTGAGTCTGGTCTTCAAAGAACACAATATCACGGCTTCTCACGATCCTCCTTTTGATAGGATCCCATAGTCGAAAGCCAAACTCATCTTTTGGTGAACCAAGGTAAATACACTCATTGGTCTTCGCATCGAGCTTAGATCGTCCGTCTTTAGGAATATGAACGAACGCTCGGCAACCGAATACTTTCAGATGACCATATGATACCTTCTTCCTTGTCCAAACCTCCTCTGGGATATCTCCATCCAAAGGTCTTGACGGCGACAAGTTGATTATATCAACGGCAGTCTTCACGGCTTCACCCCAAAACGACTTAGGTAGTTTGGCGTGGGATATCATGCATCGAACTCTTTCTTCGATGGTTCGATTCATCCTCTCAGCTACACCATTTAGCTGAGGCGTCTTTGGAGGTGTCTTCTCCAGCTTAATACCATGTGACCTGCAATATGCTTCAAATGGACCACGGTACTCACCACCATTATCGGCTCGCACGCACTTCAATTTCTTCCCAGTCTTCCGTTCCACCATGGCATGGTACTCCTTGAATGCTTGGAGAACTTGGTCTTTCGTGCTCATCAGGGACACCCATACTTTCCTTGAGTGATCATCGATAAAGGTGACAAAATAATATACACCACCAAGAGATTTCTCTGTCATCGAACAGACATCAGTATGAATCAGATCAAGAACATACCTTCTCCTTCTTGGTCGATCTAGTTTCTGGAATGACACTCGGCGTTGTTTGCCGGCTAAGCAATGAGTGCAAACCTCCAGTAGTTGGCCTTTTACATCAGAAATAAGCTTTTTCTTGGCGAGGATTTGCAATCTCTTTTTGCTCATGTGACCAAGCATCTTGTGCCACAGCTCCATGCTTGAGTCACCGTGGGCAACGTTAGCATCTCCGTTGCGCACTCTTCTTTTCATGACATACAAGGAGCCTTCTTTCTTTCCTCGGGAGATAACCATACTCTCTTTGGCGAGTTTCCATTTGCCTGCACCGAAGTGATTTACCATCCCGGCATCATCCAGCTTCCCAGCTGAGATAAGGTTAAGGCGCATGTTTGGAACATGCCTAACCTCCTTCAATACCAACTTGTATCCCGTGTCGGTCATCAAGGTGACTTCACCAATTCCAACAATTTTGCTGGTGACGCGGTTTCCCATCTTGACTGTACCAAAGTCACCACTTTGGTAGGATGAGAAGAAACCTTCATGAGGAGTGACGTGAAAGGACGCACCTGAGTCAACGATCCATGAACAATCATCGTCGGCAACATTGAGATAGTTGGCCTCTCTAATTAGAAAAATATCATCAACTTCAGTTGCAGCGACGGCCGTAGTGCCCTTCTCCTCCTTCTTCTTTGGGTCAACCTGATCTGGCTTGACATTGCCAGCCTTATGATCTCTCTTGAGAATCTGGCACTCCGGTTTCTTGTGACCGGGCTTCCCGCAATAATAGCAGGTTACCTTGGGGCGAGATTTAGACTGCCCACGAGACTTGTCATATTCGCGGCTTTTGCTTCTTCCACGGGTCTCACTTCTTGCGTGATTATCGACGAGATTGGCCTCATATTGGTTGGACGTACCTCATTCTTTTCGCCTAGCTTCTTCATTCATTAGGCTATCGGCAACGCCATCCATGGAGAGCTTCCCATCCGGGGTTGAGTTACTTAGAGTAACGACTAACGTGTCCTAACTTTCTGGTAGGGAACTGAGGAGTAGAAGGGCTTGCAACTCATCATCGATCTTCATCTCGATCTTTGTCAATTGATTCACGAGCCCCTTAAAGGTGTTTAAGTGCTCGATCATACTTTGGCCATCCTTATACTCCAGCTTCACCAAACGTCTTACAAGATGAGCTTTATTGCGAGGAGTCTTCTTTTGGATCATGGACTCCAGCTTCGACCATAATTCAAAAGCATTGGTATAAGTCAACATATGCTCGAACAAACTTTTGTCGATGTACTTACAGATCATGGCGACCGCTTTGCGATTCAAGAGCTCCCACTCTTTATCGTCTTTTCCTTCCGGCTGCTCCTCATTTAGGATTGGCTCGTACAAATCCCTACAATACAGGTGGTCCTCCATCATGGGCTTCCAATAGGAATAGTTCTCCGCAGTAAGTTTGAACATATCACCATCATGGGTGACGGTAGCATCCATCTTGAAACACACGATGCTCTTGAACCAAGCTCTAATACCACTGTTGGGAAAAAGGCGGATCATATGCGGAAGCGAAAACCCTTTCTCCCATCTTGCGTGATCAAGATGGGCAAGAAGAAAATAGAGAAATGTAGAAGCAAAGACATACAGAATTTTATGTGGAAAACCCGAAAAGGAAAAATCACGAAGATCGTCCACTATAGTAGCAAGATTACAACAATATATCTTCACCTAAATTGGTGGAACACCCTCACCGGTATGATGGAATACACACAAGTACAAGAGGATAACACTCTCTCAAACTCTTCACACAAAGATGGCTCTCTCTTTCTCTCTCCCTCTCTCTCGGAGGATCTCTCTTTTGTCGAATGACTCGTCGAATTCTTCGACCTCACCGACACTTCTCTCTTGGAGGATATCTCTCACTTGATAGTGGAATGCTTGAATGTCTGATGCTTCATGCCATCTCTTCATCCCCTATTTATAGAGGGCCATGGGATCACTCTTCCATGCTCTAGAATATGCACCAATTAATGAGGTAGATTTGCGAAGATGATTAGCACATTCTCGATGCACGGAGCCACGAGAATTCACTTTCCCGTGCGAGGTGGTTGCATTGGAACTACGTGATCATCAATGCATTAATTCTCCCTCCTAATTAAGGAGAATACCAACAGATTCGAGCAAGATCTCTCTTCCACTCTCTTTTTTCTGAGGCTGCTTTGGTTCTCTATTTCCTTTTCTTACTTTCTTCCCATTTGGGAACTTTTCACTCCGATTTAGTCTAGATCTAGAAACTTCTCTATCCCATTTTGGGGGGATTTCTATCCCGATCTAGTTCAGATTTAGAGTATTTTGCGTGCTTATTTTTGGGATTTTGCTTTTCTCGAATTTTGTTAGTGAATAAGTCCAATTTCGAAAGAGATCAAACGAGCTTTGTAAAGGTTCCGCTCTCACAAATGTTAGATTTGTGCTCGTTTAACCTTTTTACTCTGCTCGACGATAGTTTTGGGGATGCGAAATTTAGGCACGAACTGCCGAAAGGAAAAATTGCAGCAACAAATGGAGCTCTCGGCGTGTGCTTATTATTGAAAATAGATTCATTGATCGACCGTCGATTTTGGTGTGAAGAAGTCACACGTGCCCTTTGAACGTGTGGCCTATAATCTTGTTCTCATAATTTTTCTTGTTATCTGCACTTGTTTTGTTTTGAAGCTGTCTAGGATTTATCTTGCTTTGTAATTGAACTGCGATGTTTCTCTCTTGTATTTCAAGGAAGTGAACGAAATGCTATTTATTTTGACCAAAAAAAAAAATTCCTAGAATTAATTATCTTGAAATTGATATTCTACCCAAGTTCCAGTTTCTGTCGATCTTTGATGGTAGATCAAGGCAGCCAATTTTGCATAAATCTACGTATTAACACTCTTTTCCATTGACACTGTAATTCTGAAAACGTGAGCTGCACACGGGTTGGTCATGTGATGTAACAGTTTCAATGGATGATGTTTTCATGAACGGAAATAGTATCCCAGTTTCAAGGGACAATCCGTTGGTAGCAGAAATAAATGCATTTACAATGAGTAAAAACCTTTACCCCGATGCAGCAAGAAAAAAAATTTGACATGAAAAGATTGGGGATAATTATCCAAAAAATCGTAAATCTATTATATGGCAGTTAATTAAATTCTAAACCTTTCAATTGTGTCAATTTAATCCTAAACTTTTTGAAATTTTTCCAATTTTCATAAACTCATTATTTACATAATTGGCCAAAAAAAGATTACCTTGACAGAGTTGTCAAAAGATTTAGGACTAAATTGACAAATATCAAAATATTTAAGAGTAATTGGCTCAATAGAAAGGTTTATGATTAAATTGACCGTGGTCGTAACAATAGGTTTTTGACTTTTTTGAATAATTTTCCCCCAAAGGTTAGAATCCACATGCGAAAAAACATGCAACAAAAAAGTCAGCCAATACAAGAAGTCAGCAGAAACTAGGGTTTGCGTTCATTGGATCTTCTTGGAGCTAATGTTGACCAGATATTGGAAGACATCAGAGTACTTTTTTTTTTTTGGTCGAACATCAGAGTACTTGATACGTGTTCATCTTCCCTTATGAGCTCCTTGCTCGAATATTCTTGGCGTCTTGTGTGATTTTTTTTTTTTTTTGGTCGAAGGCGTCTTGTGTGATTACGAATCGACAATTCGTCGAATCTTATGAAAAAGACAAATAAAGTTCGGATACATTTTTTCAAAAAGGATTTTGCGTGGGAACTTAGTAGTTTGTGTCAATAATGCTTGGATGTATTTGAAACAACCACAATCATATGCTGTGACTTTTATCATTATCTTACTTCAAACCGTATTACTCATACCTTATTATTTCATGTTACAAACTCAGGAAAAGCTGTCCAAAAAGTCATAAATAAATTATACTTTTGCCAATTCAGTCATAAACTTTTTAATTGTGTCAATTGAGTTCTAAACATTTTCACATTTTGCTTATTGAGTCCACCCAGCCGATTTTGGCAGTAAATCGCCAACATGGACGCTGATCGCCCTACGTGGTATGACTAGTGCCGAGGTAGATAATATTTAATAATATCTTAATATTTTTTTTTTGAATTTTATTTATTTATTTATTTATTTCGTTTTATTTCTTTTTTGTTTCCTTCACTCTTCCTTCAGCTGATTACCACCCCTTGGATGTGAGGGCCGACAAGGTCAACCTCCTGTGAGGCTTGACCTCATCGTTGCTAGGGGAGGCTCGCCTTAGCCAAAGGTTAGCAGGCTCAACCTCCTCTGCCGTCACCGACACCAACCGGCTAGAGGAAGAATGAAAGGAAAAAAAAGAGAAAATAAATAAAAAAAGAAAATACAAATAAAAAATAAATAAAAATATTGAAATACATTGAATTTTGTTCATGTCAGCGTCGTTAGAGTCACGTTGGACGGTCATCGTCTACGATAGTGATTTTCAGTCAAAATTGGCCGAATGAACTCAATTGACAAAACATGAAAATGTTTATAAAGGAATTAACAAAAATGCAATAAATTTAAGACTTTTTGCATAATTTCTCCTACACTAATAATTCATTAGGTGGGAAGGCAAAACGAACCAGGGACCGATTCATTTATTCCGAGAATTCATACTCATATACATAGTAACAAAATAACTACAATGTAACTTGTCCTCAACATCCAAGTTTGGTATGCATCTCAGTTTAAATCATTGTCCTCATCAAGGAGGGGTGTCTTTAAGTGCAGTCCAGAATTGATGACGACTAAGCCAACCATACAACTATCAGACTGAAATAAAAAGGATGGCCTCTGGATAGAGAATCTACACTTGTTGGTTGATTTCGATGCCGTATAAGCCGGATACCTCATTGGAGGAGATCATGCAGGAAGAGTTCAAGTTAAGTGTTATATTATATCGCTCTGCATTATACCACATCCTCAGTGTGAGACTTCTTTCGCCTAGTATACACGCACGTGTACCTCAAAAACACTATTTCGCTTATCATGTTCTCTGTGTGGGTGATAGAGAGAGCTATACGTATCACATAGGAATAAGAAGTTTTTCTAGTAAAATGATGTATTACTTGAATATCCTAATAAAGGCCAAATTATCCAAAAAAATCCTAAACCTATTGCAATTTTGTCAATTCAATCACAAATGTTTTAATTTTGCCAGTTCAGTTCTAAATCTTTTTATGTTTTTCCAATTGAGTCCATCCATTCAATTTTTGCCGTAAATCGCTGATATGGACGCAAACGCTGCATATAGATAATTTTTAATAATAGTTTAACATATTTTTCAAATTTATTTATTTTTATTTTTATTTTTTCTTTTCTTCCTCACCGGCCACAAAAAAAAAGTGAGGAGGGAAAAAAATAAATTAAAAAAATCATTAAAATATTATTAAAAATTGTTCTCGTCAGAGCTAGTAGGCTATCAGTGTCCACGTCAGTAATTTTCAGTCAAAATTGTTTGAATGGACTCATTTGACAAAATTTGAAAAAAATTACAACTAAATTTGTAAAATTAAAATGCCGATAAAAGTGCAATAGTTTTTTAGATTTTATGGATAATTTTTCCTCTAATAAATGCACACTGATAATAATCATGAGTTGACAAGACAAGAGGAGTCAAAATTAAGACTAGTCAAAACAACAGTTTAAATCCGTCATGCGAAGTTTGGGACAATGATTATGCTTTAAATTCACGCTGTGGCAATGATTGGGTAAATTATAAAAAAAAAAATCTTGAACCTATTACAATTGTGTATAAATCTTTTTTTGGGACAATTCAGTCCTAAATCTTTTGTAATTGTGCCAATTTAATCCTTCCGGTTAGTTTTAACCTGCCGGGGAACTAATATTTTAATTTTTTTTCTTTTTTTTTTAGTCTTTTTTCTTCCCTTCCCCTTCCCTGTTCTTCTACTTCTACATCAGTTCACTAGAGAAGAAGAACCGAACCAGCAGGCCACTCGCCACGCCAATGTCTATAACCACAACCTATCGTCTTCGCCTTCGCCCTCGCCCCGCCCCCACACCTCCTCGTCGTAACCCCGGCCGTGGTTCTACGTGTTAAGGGCCACCGCCCCAATCCACATCACGCACGGATGCTTGTTCGCCGGACCTCAATGAAGCTCTCATCGGCCTCGCCATGGCTACGCGAGCGAGATCGCGCCCATCCAATCATGGCGAGGTCAGCCCTTGCTTGGCCATGGCGAGGCCGACGAGAGCCTCGTCGGTCGTCCTCTGGCCGACGACCGACTGGAGGTAGAGCGAGGAAGGGGGAGGTTGAATAGGGAAGGGGAGGAAAACAAAAAAAGAAAAAAGGAAAAAATGATAAAAATTCATAAATATTATTAAAATATTGGATCGTCGGTCGACCGCGTCCATGTCAGCGCCGGCCAGCCAAAATTCGTCAGATGTATTGAATTGACACAATTGCAAAAGGTTTAGGATTGAATCGGCAAAAAAAAATTAGGTCTGAATTGGTACAGTTGCAATAAATTTAGGACTTTTTTGATAATTTTCCCGAAAATAATTCTCCGAAAAATTCTCACGCCCCACACAATTTGTTGTATTTTCGATCTGTTTTTTCTTTTGGACAAGGCAAACTGTTGTGTTTTCACTAGAAAATGATGGTGAAATTCGATCATGGAGGCCACGAGGATAAGTACACCGGGAGTGTCATAACTTGTGTATGACGTTCACTTAAATGCTATAATTTTTTTCTCTCACTTGAGTGCCACAAGTTTGAAAAAATGATCATTTAAGTGCCATTGCCGATTTGCCCCACACGAAATCCTACGTGGACATCGGAATATCTGATGTGGCATCGCCGGAGCAGTTTTAAAATTTTTTTAATGTACGTGTGGATTTTTATTTTATTCTTAATTTATTTTGAAAATTTTCTTTTTGTTTTGGTTTTTTTTTTGTTATCCCTCTTTTGGTCGGTGATGGTCACCGTGAGGGCCTTTGCTAGCCACGATCGGCAAGTCCAGGGGTTGAGGGCCGCGACGGCCTTGGGTGACAGTCGTCGCGGCTACGACAACCTTGGGCGATAGTCATCGCGACCCCACCGGCCATGGGTGAGGCAGCCATCATCCAGACCTGGCTCTTCGCACCCTTAGTCGTGGTCGACAAAGCCCCCTTCGACTACGGTGGAGGGCACGACGGCCCTCGCCAAGTCTGGGCGACGGCCGCCTCGCTCACGACCGCAGGGGCTAGGACGGCCATCTTGTAGGGCCGTCACGGCACCTCCGGCTGAGGGCGAGGCGGCCCTTGCCCCTAGGCAAGTATGCCGTGGCTGGTGATCCCGTCGGTCAAGAGGACACTTAAGTAATCGAAAAAAAAAATTATGACATTTAAGTGAATATTATATAAAAGTTACGGCCCTCTCGATATAATTATACCGGAGGTCACGTTTCTCCTCGAAGTGCATGCATTTACCTTTGATGATGGTCGTGGTGGGGGTTGGCTAGCAAAGCATTGATCAGACATCATCTGCAATTATAACTGGGGTTTCGTGTCCTAAACAGGAAATATCATGTGGGGGCGCCTTTCTGTGTGAGGGGGTAAAAGAGACCACTCCTGAGTAATTATTGCCATTATTTTTATGCACCTAGTTCTGTCAGTGTGGTTACTGTGTGGACATGGATGCATTTCTGTGGGGGAAAAGGACAAGGTGTCCAGGAGGAGCGGATGTTGAGCTCTTCTCTCTGGTGGGGGCAAATTCTTCATCAACCAAACTATTGCCCCCAAATTGAGACATCAGGTTTAATTTGATTTCCAAAACAAACCCTAGCTCCAAATTTTCCTTTTCAGTTCAAACAGATAGTTCGGTGACGAGCGGACCTGTCTCTTGGATGAACCTATGGCAGCCTCGGCGTTAGTTAAGCCGAACTCGAGCCTCCTTAGAAGGTTCAACCTCGAGGCTGGTTATGGCGGGAGACAAAATAGGGCGAGGCCGATGGCATAGGAGAAGTTGGACAACGTAATGATAGTCTTCGCAGGAGAAGGCGGCATCGCCCTTAGGGTTTGGCTCGTCGACTATGACAGGATGGTGACTTTGAGAGAGAGAGAGAGAGAGAGATTAGGGTTTGGTGGATACCCTCATTTGGAAATTTCGTTCTTTTGGAAAGTGACGAGATGCGAGACTCATAATACCAATTTAGAAAGGTTGTTCAGAGTTGAAAGTTCCAGTCAAATTAGAATACCCGTTTGGCGTCAATGTCAATATTTTAATATTTTCCCAAATTTTTCACCAGTTTCCTCCAAAGATAGTTTCCATCATCATGTTGAGTCATTTAAGCAACAACACAAAGAGGAACATAGTACATGAATTGCTGTGAAGGTTACAAGGAAGCATCATGGGTTGCCCAGACAAGAAGCAAACAGCAAAAAGCAAAGGAGGCCAAAGGAAAACATGGTTGGTTTCCAAAAAGGATGGCGGAAAAAATGATGTGGGTCAGTCTGAAACTTGCATTTCATCCATGTTACAGCGAGTCAGATATGGATCGATCACGTGCATTGAACATACGGGAGGACGAACTGAGGTTGGTGGATATTCACGGAATCTGCTCGTGTTCCCGTCCTGAATTTGTGGCAGATCAATCCGCTTGCGGAAAAGGATGGATCATTCATCATGGTGGTTGCATAAATTCCCTAAAATCATGTGAAATGGCCGCCTCAAATCGATTATCGGCTGGCTCGGTACACACCTCCACCGCCTTCGGCTTTAGGTCCGGCAGAACCCAGTCATGGAATGTGTGATAATACTTTAATACTCTCAAATGGATGAGGATCTCTGCTCTTTACTTTTTTCTCGAGTGAAATTTTAGATACAATGCATCTAGATAGCTTTAAAAAAAACAAGTCAAGTTTTACATCCACATTGTGATTGCGAGATTTTATGGATCACTGCTAACTAATCTAAGTTTAAACTGTTAGATGAATGCCTGGATTAATAGGTAAATATTCTAACAGTGATCACGCGATCATTATATAGTGCAAAGTGCACATAGTAGGTAGAAATTCCATCAACCATCTATTTTTAAAAAGTTAAGTTTAATCCAACTTTTTGTATCCTTGAAACTTCACAGAGGTCTGCTCTTGTCAGGGTCTTGAATAGGGATGGCAATCGAGTCGAGCTGATATTTTGTTGGTCTCGAGCTTGAGTCGTCTTAATACATACATGGTGTTCGAAATTCGATTCAAACTCAATCGAGCATTACTTATCTTATATTAGAGTTATGTTTCGAGTTTGAGCCAATAAATAGAAATCCATTGTGATCCGGCTCATTTGTTGAAAACGTCAGATGCAGCGTCCCCAAACAAAAAGTCTGTATTGGACTTTTTACGGCCGACCTGTGGGTGTTTGGAGAATTTGTGAAGTAAATAAAAGGGGGGAGATATAAGGGCCCAAGTGATAATGATCCCCTGTCATACATGCAGGGGATCCGGATCGTGTTGGTGTTTGGAGACTTTGTGAAGTAAATAAAAACAAAGGAGGAAAAGTAAACCAAAGAAACGTCCAAGGGGCCCGGCCTCGACGAATGGTATGGAAAGAGGTTGTTTGTTTACTATGGACAATGATTATAAATGGTTGTAAAAACAAAGATATTGAAAATGCTCGTACTGGTAATTAAAGTGGTAATCGTTCAAGAAGTCATAAGTACACGGTCAATTCAGACGTAAACTTTTTGAAGATTTGCTATTTTAGTTCTAGACTTTTTAACAATTTGCCAATTTAGTTGTACACCTTTTGAAGATTTGCCAAGTTAGTCCCAGGCTTATTATTTGAGTAATTGACCGAAATGACTTCATAGACAAATCTTCAAAAGGTTTAAGGGTTAAGTTGGCAATTTGTCAAAAGGTCTAGGACTAAAATGGCACAATTGAATGGCTTCAGACTGTATTGACAAATTTTAAAGGTTTAGGACTCAATTGATACAATTGAAAGATTTATAACTGAATTGGCCGCCGTACAGTAAGTTTAATAATTTTCGAATTATTTTCTCTGTAATTAAAGATTGCGAGAAAGATAAAAGGTTCAAAAAAATTGAAGGTGCTCTAAGGATAAATTAATGTAAAAATTAAAGACGAATGTAGATGTCCGTAAGAACAAGTGTGCTGTTTTCGACTTAAGCTTCACAAAGATTGCAATGTGGGCTTTTATTTCCCACCATGAACAATTATTTACAGACAGCCATGGATACGAATCATTGATAGAAAAAACAAAAGTCATATTTTCTGAGATTTTAGACACAATTCTCTATCCCCTGCCTAACAGTGATTATCCACGATAAGTCATGAATTTTCAAGATTGAATTTCAAGATTATAGGCATAACCATCTAGCCGTCAACATGTGTTCGTGCCAATCCCACGGTTTTGGTCATAAATGACATTGCTTCAACACTGAGCAATATTGTCAATCGTTTTACTGTCGATGACTTTATCGGACGATTTCCTTCGAATTGTCAACTGGTTTAATCGGTCGATTTCCTTCAAGCTTTTGATTGGAGGAGAATTTCAGCGATAGCCTTCACTAATCTCACCATTTTTCAAAGGATCTAGTGCCGTGATCTTTCCAATCAATTACGCAAAAGGAAGCCAATCAAAATTTGTTGGGAACAATTTCAAATAAAGAACTAAAATGCCCTCATTTTTTAAATAAAGACCTGAGATGGACCTTGTTTCAACTAAGGGAACGAAATGACCATATCTGTCTCAAAGACAGGCCCGACCTCACTCGCAAAAGGGCATTTTCATCCTTTTAATTTTTTGAATTTTTTTCCTTTTCCTTTTCTTTTTCCCTTTTATTTTTTCCTCTACCCTCCACCTACCATCGCCAGGTGGAGGCTGCTGGACTCGGGCGAGGGCCGTCCTCGCCGGCCTCGAGCGAGGGAGAGGCCAACCCAAGCAAGGACGACCCTCGCCCGACGCCGATGGAGGGTGGCCCTCGCCTGAGGCCGTCGATGGCCAGGGAGGGAAGGAGAAAAATACCCCTTCTTAGATGGCCGAAATAGTCGCATGCTCATCCGCCGGCCAAAAGTCCTTATTTGAGATGATTTAGTCACTTCAGGCTTTTATTTGAAATGATTTGATCACTTTATATCCCTATTTGAGAAAACGTGACGCTTCAAATCTTCATTTGGAATTTTCTCAGATTTGCTTTTTTTTTTTAAATCTCTCTCTAGAGAGATGGTTTGACTACGGTGAAGTACTTCAATCTTGAATCATGAATTGTTTGGTCACAGACAATCACGCAAAATTGTGGAGTACTGGGAATTAAAGAAAGCGGAAAAAAGGCATAATGAAGACCGGAGGAGTCATTAGTCAAAGTTGTACTCATTACTGATCAGAAGATTACGTTGCGGTTGTCTGAATCCGGACAACATTAGGTTTTCATGGCGGTTTTTTCCTCCTCCCTTTTTCTTGTTTGGACCGGCGACGCTCCATAAGAGTTTCCTCATCACCTTCTACGTTAAAAACCCTTGCTGTGTCTCATTCCCCTCTCTCTCTCTCTCTCTCTCTCTCTCTCTCTTACAAAATAAAGAAGGGTTGTGTTCGATCGTTATGTGCGAATGGAGGCGTGACATACCGTCGATCGGATGTTGGACGAAGAAGATCATCGAGAAACCTGGAGGCTTTGATGGTCAAGTACTTCAGCGCGAGGTCCGTCGTGCTCCTGCTCCTCCTGGCGACATCGCTCCTGGTGCTGCCGCCGCTCCTGCCTCCGCTTCCCCCGCCCCCAGCGCTGCTGCTCCTCGTGCCCGTCCTCATCATGTCGCTCCTCATCCTCCTCGCCTTCTCGCCCTCCAACATTCCCAACGTCATTGTCCCTTCCGTCTGATCTTTACTTCTCGAGAGGACGATCGCGGATCACTTACATAAGAAACCCTCTGGTGCTTTTTCCCGAGTATCATCTCGCGGCTCGCCCGACCAAAACCTCACCAGAATTTTTTTTTATTCGGGACGGAAATGGAAGATCGCGGACGGCCGTGTGCACGAGGAGTTTCCCCCAAGTTGAAAGATCGCGAGACAAGGACGTTTCCTTGCATCGTCTTGCTTACGATTCTCTTCAGCGACAGCGATGGTATTCAAATTCTACAATCGCCGACATTGGTAAGGAGGCGGCGGCTGCGGTGGCAATCAATTAATGACACGGATACGCTCCAAAAGCATCCGCAATCTCTGGCTTGACGGGGCGTTTCTGCTTGATGTACAATGTGTGCAATCGATAAGTTTGGATCCATTTTGACCCATTTGGATTCCCTTACGCTTTGTGATTTGAGCAGGCAGAGATTCTTATCGATTTTCAGACAACTTGTATCTTGAAAAATAGCATATAAAATTGCCCAGTGCTTCTGTATTTCTTCTTTCACATACCATAGAGATTACGAGGTGATTTTACAAAAAAGAAAAGGAGACAGAAGTATTAAATATAAATGATTTAATAAAGAAAAATATTTTCCTAACAGTGTGACAGTATCAGTCAGTTATTTCTGACCATAGATTGTATTTTCCATAAAGTACTCATTAAACGAGGAGGGGTCGTCTATTAGATCAATTAGACAGTACCATTCAGTTATTTCTGACCATAGGCACCATCGATCATCACGAGAATTGAAAAATCAAGGGAAGTACCCTACACATGTCTGATATCCCTGACCTGATGTAGAAGTCAAGAGTTTGAAAAAAAAAAAAGCCATGAAAAAATGCCTACGTAGATCGTTGAAGCGTTTTGGTAAACTGAAGAGAGAATCGGCTCATGGTTCTTGTTGCTGCAGTAAGTCTATCGTCGATGCTGTGCAGACTGCGCTACAATAGAAACAGGCTGACGTGGTTATCGGACGAGATGAACAATGTAGAAAGTTGACATTGAGAAAAGGATATTACATAATAGTAATCATTGAAAATAAAAGAAGAAGAAGAAAAGACACGAGATATGTGGTGTGCTTCGGGCATGCACCGGTGCTTTTACAAGATAGTCCACCTCTGATGCCAAGATAAGAATAATGTAGAAATGAGAAATGTGTAATTTCCATCTATTTCTTCATTGTTATTATATAGGGCACATGAGATAGGCTTCATTACATGACTATTTAAGTAACATATTTATCAAGGATGTGTAAAATCAAGGGGAGATATGGAGTACATCGTAGATATATATGCACCATCATGAAAGATGTGGAGAAAAAAAAAACAAGGACACATATGAAAATCAAGCGAAATATCCTAGATACGGCTAACATTTTCCAAAATAGATTTAAATCCCTCTCATCTTATAGATATCTTAATAATATGGCCTTGTTGGTAAAGGGATTGAGGGTGGAACGCTAGTGTCATAAGTGCGGGGTTTGACTTCCTCGCTCTGTAAAGAGGCATGGCAAAAAGTCAAAATTAAGTATATGACTGTTTTGCTAGTAATGTAAAAAAAAAAAAAAAAAAGGCCCTCGTCACATGTACAGATCAATGGTTTTGTTCATCAATGGGAAAAAAACTGTACGCTTCGGGGGGTCTTTGCTACTTGGAAATCAATAGCATTGCCTCAATATATACGCCAAAGTATACATTTATTCTTTGATTTGAAGAAGTTTTGCAAGTTTTTTTTTGGTCAATTTTTTTTTTTTTTGTAACCGAGGTATCCGAGCCAGCCTGCACGCACCTCGACTATTCATCGGGAGAGACTAGCACAGCAACCCACCGCCATGGCCCCCCACTTAAATCACAGGTGTTCAGCTGGAGAATCGAACATGTGACCAGTGCGCCTAACTACACAATCCCAAATACGCCATAACCAACTGAGCTACCCATGGATGAGTTTTGATGAAAATTTATGCTAGAGTTTAGCGGACAAAAAAGAGTAGGGTTTTTCTTTTGTGGCCCGCACAATGTAGAGTAGACCTCGGAGGATTCTTTCCGCAAAAATTTCGTCAGGCAATATCAATGGATTTACAGTTTGGGAAAAGTATAAAAACAAGTCATAAACTTATTGTATTAATACTAATTCGATCTCCAATCTTTCAGTTGGACTAATTTGATCCTAAAACTTTTTGTATTTGTGTCGATTCAGTTCGTCCGATCAATTTTGATTGAAAATTGCCGACATGGACGATGACCACCCTACATGGCATGGTTAGCGTTGACGTGAACAAATTTTATAATCATTAAAAATTATTTTCTGAAATTTGTAATTTTTTTTTCAGTTTGATTGGTGGGGGTCATCGAAGACCCCTCCCCCAGACCATCGCCGGCCATGGGCAAGGAAAAATGAAAAAGAAAATAATACAGAAGACAAAAAAATAAATAAAAATATGTGAAATTTTTAAAAAATTATAAATTTTGTAAGACGCCTGACATTTATATTAGCAATTTTCGATTAAAATATTGATAAACTTGAATTGGCACAAATGCAAAATATTTAGGATTAAAATAGTCCTAAACATTAGTCCAACTAAAAGATTGATGACTGAATTGGTACCAATCCAACGAGTTTGGTATGCATGATAACACTTCTAGAGGTAGATTTTTGCTCCATAAGTACTTTTGAAGCAGAAATCCATGGAGCAGAAATCTGTTTGGTAAAAAATTTTACTTCTAAAAGAAATTTCTATTTTTGAAGTGAATTTTCACTTCTGAAGTTGTTTTTCCCCCAATTTGAGAAGTTAAAAAAATTTGCTTCTCAACTCAAGAAGTACATCTTAGACCAAAAAAAAAAAAAAGCTCACAAAACACTTTTCGCCTCATATTCTTTTAATTATGCCCTCACCCTCTTTTCGACCATACCCGCCTCTGCTGACCTCTGTCGCCGCCCACCGCTAACCACCAACACCCGCCGCCGCCGCCGAAAACCACCGCTATAGCAACCACCGCCGGCCATCGCCCATCGCCGCTTGCGACCACTGTCGACCGTCGACAATCGCCCTTCGCCGCCTACAGTCGACCACCGCCCTCCGCCAACCATCACCCTCCACCGGCCGCCGCTACCGTCCACCAGAGTAAAAAATAAATACTATTTTTAATAATAAAAATTACTTTTAAAGAATTTTAAAAAAATTTAAAATGAAGTAGAAATTTTTCGGCCGCCGACAATAATTTTTCATAAAAGATTTTGTGTTAATAATGCTTTAAAAGTAAAAAAAAAAATCACCGTTACCAACGAATTTCTATGATCAGAAATTAATTTTTAGAATAGAAATAGAAAAAATCAACTTTTGGCTGGAAGTTAACATGCGCGCCCTAAGACTCTGGTTTATTACTTCCCACTTTATAGTTTAGTTGGGGGGCCACATGAATTGTTTCTTGTTGCGATCAGAGGGTTGACTCTTTTCGTCGTATGTTTAAGCACAAATATCCCACGTGATGACAAGGCGTTGTTCATTAAAAAAGAATCGGGGGAGACACGTCAATTGTCGAATTAGGTCATGTCGTATCCCCGTTTGAGTTTGGATTTCTCTCGCTGAGTTCGTGTTCTGCGAATCACCTTCTTGAAATTGACTTTTATGCCCCGTATGGTGCTGTTACTTAAATTGATTAACCCCTTTTTGACTTTTAAGTAAAATTTGATTATTTAGATATTTGGTTTATAAACACATTAAAGTATGCTTTTAGAATTATCCTAAAAAATTTATTTCTTGCGGAAATGTGGCTCTAAACAAACTTCCATTACAAAAAAAAAAAAAAAATCCCATATTCTTATATGTTTAATTGATGGATTATTATGTGACCACGAAATGAAAAATCAAATATATTCAACTGGCCGATCTGTTTTCATTACCCCTGGTTTACGGTAATAAAAAAAAAAGTTCTACCACAAATCTTCATTTTAACCACTTTACTAATATTACTACTAGAATTTATGTGCGCTGTACATGTTTAAATTTCTTTTTCTTGTAATAAAAATATTGCTTCAAAGTATTCATTAGAAATACATATATCATTCATTTGTTCACTATGGAAACCCTTTTATAATTATCTTTTCAAAATAATATTTGTCGTGTGACCCAACCTCAAAAGCATGATCCTCGGCTAAAATAATTTGTTAAATTAAGTAACTCTTTTTGTTGGCTAAATGACTAACTCTCCACATAAATTAATCTTTTTTCCTAATGACGCCAAAGGGTATCTTAGGTTCTTTTATAAGTAAAATTAAATCCATTGTTGAAATTGACTTTTATGCCCCGTATGATCCTGTTGCTTAAATTGGTATTCATGTCAACGCCGACTGTGTCATGGAGAACGACTGGCATTCACGCCAGCAATTTCGGACTAAAATTGACAGGATAAACTCAATTAGTATAAATACAAAAATTTTAAGACTAAATTGACACAATTAATAGGTTTAGGATTTTTTTTTTGACAAGTTTCCCCGGTAAAGTTCTGCAAGCCTCGTGCTCATCAAAACGTAACAACGAGTGTCATTGTGATCTAACCATTGGGGGCGCGTGATAACACTTTTAGAGTAAAATTTGTGTTCTTGAAGTCTTTCTGAAGCATAAATCCGTTTGGTTACGCAACTTCATTTTTATATTTCTGAAATACTTTTTTTTTTTTGCTCTAGAAATAGTTTTGGAGCAACATGAAGAAGTAAAAAAAAATTACTTCTCTTTAAAAGTAGAAAAATCAACTTCTCTTCAGAAATTAATTTTTAGAGTAGAAATGTTGCCATACCCGCCCTCCATTGACTTCCAATTCATATTTCTTACCCTCTTTTCCTTCTTTCACCGTAAAGGATTTCGATCTTTTGATGAACATGTTTTTTAGTTGGGGACCATATGCATTGTCCCTCGTTACCATAGAGAGGGTCAACAATTTGTGTCGTGTTGGCATATCATGTCGTTTACTCACGTCACTGCATGTTCATGCACATATATCCAACATGATGACGAGTGGGGTTGCTCATTACAAGATGGAACCGGGGGAAACACGTCAAGTTTCGAATTAAGTCATGTCGTATCCCGTTGAGTAGACATGGCCACGGGCTGGAACCGGCCGGTTCCGGTTCGTGGCCATGGGGAACCGGAACCTTAAGTGGAAGTTCCGGTTCCGATTTTGAATCGACGGTTCCAGGCCGGTTTGGGGCCCTGTTCCTGTTCAAAATCGAAAATAGAACTATCGGTTCTGGTTATGATTTTTGAATTTAATTTTTAAATAATGAATTATGAAATAAAATAAAATAATAAACTATGAAATTATGAAATAATAAATTATCAAATACAAATTGTAATCAAATTTGGGGGAAAAGGGAGAAGGAAGAGGCTTGTACTTAATGAATTATCATTAAGCGCATGTATATCTTTTTGGGAATAAAAAAATTAAAGGTCATGTAGTTCTTTTACCTTTGATAACCTCATACTTACCTCATTGTCAATCGTGGCTACCTGTTTCGGTACCAGTACTCGTGGCGGTGGTATCTCCATCATCGAAGAATTCGGCTTCATTGTTGCGATCTATCTCTTATTGTCAATATTGAGCCTTTGTCCAATCATCGACACAAGCTTGAGCCTCCATCGAATCAGGAACTAATCTTGAACGTCGCTCGTCCAAAATTTTGTCTCCAGCGCTAAATGTTTGTTCAACCATAACTGTCGAATAGGGAGTTGCTAAAACTTATTTTGCAATGAGAGTGACAATTGGGAATTGGTTTGAATGTCTCTTTCACCAATCTAGAATTGCGAAATCTGTGTTGCCTTCGGATTCATCAAACTCAAAATAAATGATTAGAGTGATCTCTATTTCAGAAACATTTTCTGTTTCTCCCTTTTACTTTTTTTGCATGTTCAACAAGTTTGTACCATCTACTAATTTTACGTGGGTCCCCATTTTGTATGTCACTAGGTTGAGAAGATTCACTATCACCTAGATTATATTTACAAAAAATTCGTTATATAATTATGTTATTGCGTTTTTAACCACTGTTTGTATAGCTCTAACATTTATCATTTCAATTAAATGTAAACATTCATAATACGTATTCAAATAATCATTAAACCATCTAATTTGCAACGTGGATAAAAAAATACAAGCAACTAAATAATAGGAATTTTCCCATAATAATGTATCCACATTTTTCACATTACTATAACAGTGTCTTTTAATTTATCATCATTTTTATTTTCTTCAAAAACTTCAACAATATTAATACACTCTATTAAAAATAAATGCGTAGTAGGATAATAAACACCAGACAAAGTATAAGTTGCATCATTAAAAACTTTTAAAATATCTTCTTCTTCTTCTTTGCAAATTTCCCAATCTTATGGGTATAAATTAATCTGAGCAATATTATCCGAAATAAATACACATAATAATTATTTATATGCAAGAGATTTGTTAAGCAACTCGTAAGTAGAATTTCAACGATTTGGAACATCTCCTTAAATTTTTTTGATCTTTTTCCATTAATTTTATAAAATCTGCACCATTCTTTCATTATTTGGAGATGTTTCCATAAAAATTGAATTGCTATTTTTATTGAGTTGAGAAAAACATCAATAAATTTTAAAACATCTTGTACACATAAATTTAAAATATGGCAAGCACATCTAACGTGAAAAAATTGTGCACCAAAAGCGGGTTTGCAAATCTTTTCTAAATCGGCAATTGAAGCTGTATTTGCCACGGCATTATCAATACCAACTAAAAAAAAATTATTAAGCAAATAATATTTTTCTAAAATTTTCCTAATTACTCTATAAATATTATTTGTCGTATGCCTACCATAAAAAATTCTAAATGCAATAACTCTTTTTTTAATGACATGTTATACCCATATAAGAATGAGTTTGCCAAGGATCACTCCAAATATCGCTATCTATACGCACACGTCCATTAAAATTCATAAAAAAGTTTTGTAAATCTTTTTTTCCTCTTTTATAAAGATCAAGAAGTACGCGTTTTTTTTTTTACCTTACCCCAAAAAAAAAAAACTACGCGTTTTAACCCACCCATGGGTAGCTCAGTTGGTTAGAGCGCACTTGGATTGTGTGGTTAGGCGCACTGGTCTCAGGTTGGATTGCTCAGCTGAGCACTTGTGATTTAAGTGGGGGGTCATGGCGATGGGTTGCTGTGCTAGTCTCCCCCGAGGAATAGTCGAGGTGCGCGCAAACTGGCTCGGACACCTTGGTTATAAAAAAAAAAACTATGTGTTTAAGTGCATTTCTCGAAACACGTTTTGCTTGTGGAGTACACGCAATTTGTTTAAATCAATTAAAACCAAATCTTTCACCAAAATTAAATAATAAATAATCAACGAAAATACATTTAGCTAATTCTTCTTTATAAGTTTTTTCATTATAACGAAATAAAGGATGAGTATTGGGACTGGCGTACCCGAAAATTCATTGTTGGCTGGTGTCAATTCCCGCTTGGGTTGGATGTTTCGCCATAAAATACCGATTAAATATTCCATAGCTTTTGACCAAAGAAAATGTTCCATAGCTGGCTCCACCTTTATATTTGTATATTGCCTCATAATGTTTACAAATTACATCATACCTTTTCGCACCTAAATCAAATCTTTCCATCTCGTGAAGTGGTCTCATACGTCGGATGTAAACTCTCATTCCGACTCATTTACTGTTGATGTTTTTTCGATACCGTTAGGAGGATGAAGACTTTCTTGCTTTGGGACGTGCTCCACATTGGGAATAATGTTGATATCGTCAACATTGAAATCCCAATTTGTATAATCATGAGAATCACGAGGATAATCGGATTCCCCCATCTTGTTCTTGCCTTTGTCAATAGTTTTGCTTCTACTTACCATTTTTTGAGAGAATTGACCGGAAAACGGATTGAGAGAATTGAGACAATTGAGAGAATTTGAGAGAAATTGTGAGGAAAAAATAAGAGATGGAAGAGGTATTTACAATGATTAGGATAGAATTTTAAAATTATAAATAAAAAAAGGGAGAGAGTGACCATTGCAAGGCAACGGTCACAAGGGATGGGGAAAGAGCCATTGAATGAACAACTCTTTCTCCTTTTTTCAAATTTTTTTCTCCTACCGGCTTGTTTGTCAATTCAACTAAATGAGGACCCGTAACCGACCCCTATGGCACAGGCCGATTCCGATTTGAAATCGACGGGCCCGATCAAGGGGCCGGTTACGGGTTTAATCCGAGCCGGTTCCAGGCTCAAGCCAGTCCGCGACCATGTCTAATGTTGAGTTTGGATTTCTCTCACTAAGTCATCTCCAGTCACTTCCAATTCATATATCTTCTCCTCTTTTCCTTCTTTCACTGTAAAGAGTTTCAATCTTTTGATGAACATGTATTTCATTTCAAGCAACACTTCCGATTGCAAAATTTGAAGTTTGCTATTTAGGGCAATGTCGTGGGGTCGTCTATCAGATCAATTACAGGGTGGGAAATCGAACTGAGATGTTTTGTATATCTCTTTAAAAGGGGGAGAAGTGTCAAAAAAATCCTAAACCTATTGCATTAGTGCTAATTTAGTCATAAATCTTTTTTTGGTGCCAACTCAGTCATAAACCTTTTATGTTAGTGTCAATTAAGTCTTAAGCATTTTATTGATGGCAATTCAATCCTAAACTTTTTGCATTGTCACCAATTCAGTCCTAAATCTTTTACATTTATGCTAATTGAGCTAATCCGATCAATTTTAGCCAAAAATCACTGACATGAACGTCGGTTGTCCTACGTGGCACGATTGACACCGATTGAATATTTTTTAATGTTATTCTAACATTTTAAATAAATTTTTAAGCATTTTTTGGTTTTATTAAACATATTTTAAATAAATTATTTAACATATCAAAAAAATATCTAAGTCAACGCCAGCCGTGCCACGTAGGGCTATTGACATCCACGCCAGCAATTTTCGGGTCAAAATTGATTGAATTGACTCAATTGACATAAATATAAAAAATTTAAGACTAAATTGGAACTAATGCAAAATGTTTATGACTGAATTGATACTAATGCAATAGATATATGACTTTTTTTTTAACACTTTTCCCGTTTAAAAGGATAGTTCTTTTGTGCCGGGAGGTACTTCAATCGTGGGAATCATGAATTTCGTGGTGGAAATTTAAAGACGGGGAAAGCGCAACGAAGGCTCGAGGAGTCACTAGTCAAAGTTGGACTCGTTTCTGATTAGAGAAGCCGATACGATTCGTTGCGGTGGTCTGAACCCGGACCCGACTTCCAGGATCTGGTGCCGCTTTTCCTTCTTTTGTTTGGACCCGGTAACGCTCCGCAAGATCTTCGTCATTGCCTTCCCCGCATTAAAACCCTTCTTCAAATTCCTCTCCCCTTCCCACCCCCCCAATCTCTCTCCCTCTCGCTCTCGCGGATATAAAGAAGAGTTGTGTTCGATGGTCATGTGCGAATGGTGGCGTGACGCGATACTTGTCGTCGGACGTCGGACGAAGAAGATCGCTGGAAGGAAGCTGGCCGCTTTGATGATGGTCGAGTACTTTGGCGCGAGGTCCGTCGTGCTCCTTGCCCTCCTGGCGACGGTGCTCCTGGTGCTGCCGCTGCTCCTTCCCCCGCTCCCGCCTCCCCCGGCGCTGCTGCTCCTCGTGCCCGTCCTCATCATGTCGGTCCTCATCCTCCTCGCCTTCTCGCCCTCCAACATGCCCAGCGTCGTCGCTTCCGTCTGATCTTTAATTCTCGAGACAGACGGATCACGGATCTGCTCTTGCACGAGAAACCGTCCGGTGCTCTCGTGGAGGAGTGGGAACGGAGGATCGGGCCCGTCGGATCCGATGCACGTGTGGAAGAGGATCGCAGAGGTAGAAGGCGCGAAAACTTGCCTAAAGTTGGAATATCGTGAGACCCAGATGGACAGGCGATCGAGGCTCAAGAAAGTTTTTGTTACATCGTCTTGCTTCAGTGACTCTCTTCAGGGACGGCAACGGTTTTCAAATTCTAGAGTCACGCAGCTGGTCGCCGCCGCCGCCGCCGCCGCCGGCAGCAGCGGCGGCAATTAATGAAGCGGATGCCCTCGAAATTTATCCGTAATTTCTGGCTGGACGTGTCGTTCCTGAATGATGATGTATAATGGATCTGGAAGTTTTGTCTTTCCTTTATGCCCACGCTTTGCAATTTCAGCAGGCAGAGATTCCAATCCATTTTTAAACAATTACGTTTTAAACAATAGCATGAAAAATTGCCCAGTGCTTCTATATTCCTTGGTCTTCAAGTTGATTAGGTTTTTGAGTATACATCTGCTTGTAAGATTCTTGCGAAAACGGACCAAGCGCCGTGACCAACCGAGGTCATAGGAAGGAGTTCGGCCGACCCTACATGTGTTAATCAATTTATTAATTAAGTCATTACACTATACAGGGTGCTTTAAGTTGTGCATCTTGTGGATAACGAGTTTAATTAGCTGAAGGCATTCTAAACAACATGCCCGACCGATCTTTATAGACAGGTGCAAATCGTTCAAGCCCACGTGTGACGGGCCAGACAGGAACGGACTAGGCCCTCAAAAGTTACCATTAGCCGGAGAAGCCGTGATTTATCGCATGGATTAATGTGCTCTGTTCAAACCTAAATCTTGAGCAATTGACCACCATCGGACGTTCATGCCCGAGCATTTCGACATGATCACAAGCTAATTTGGTGAAGCACGTCAATTCTTCGAATTAAGCCGTATCGTATCCTGCTGAATTCGGATTTCTCTCGCCAAGTTCGTGTTTTGCAAGTCGCGCTCTTACGTCGCTAAAGAAACCGCCGCCCCCGCGATCTTGATCGAGATTTTTTTTTTCCCCGGTCAGGCGGAGCACTTTCCAGATAGTTCATCCTAACTCATCATGAAAATTGGCTGGGCCATTCAAGCTGCATATGGTAACGTTTCTGTTCCTGAGAACATTTTTTGAACAGAAACACTTTTTTTGTATTTCTGTTCCCGATTACGATTTTTGGGAACAAAATTACGTTTGATAAGTAAAAAAAAAAATACTTTTTTTCGCCGCCGCCGGCCGGCGACTAGTGGAGGCCGGCGGCCACGGTGGCCGGTGGCAACTGGTGACCACATCGGCGGTGATGGATGGTGGTTCCAAAATTGGCTGAGCCATTCATTCGCGTTGCTTTAGTACGGGAAACCAATGCACGAACAATTTGGAAAAAGGGGTGACCGGTGCATCCAGACAAGAGGGAGGTCGCGTTCCTAGAAATTTCATGGGTTGTACGAGGAATCACTCAAAAGGACATAGAACGGTCGAAAATGGAGAGGGTGAATGTTGACAAAGTCAAAGACATAAAGTTTTTTCAGTGTTAGAATGAGAATGAGCAGCCCTTGCTTGGTGAGCGACGAGCAATCAGAAGAGATTTCGATTAGAAAAATCGCGAGGCCTCTTTGACCAATTTGTTAACCGCCGTTGAACCTATTTTGATAGGTCCAAAGCCCATATAACATCCCAAAATTATTCCTTTCATATGCTAGGGGATAAAATGTTCCATACTAACGGATTTGGGTCCATAACCATAAATTCTAATGTACAAGATCTTATAGCAATTACTAATGAGGCCCTATCGATTAGTACTGCACGGAAAAAAAATCAATTCTAGACACTAATATAATTAGATCTTCTTTTCATAGATAAACTTGAGATTTACGATCCTAAGTAAGATCCGTTCAAGATCATGGGCCATAGTTGGTTGACTTTTCCATCCGTTGCTACAATTAGCGTCGCGATTGGCAGGCTATGCGATGTCTAGGGCTTCCATTGTCTTTCTCTCCTTTGGGTTTATAGCACGGGGCTTTTCTTGACGTCTTGGGAAACTTTATTCTTTTTGAAGGTTTTGGCTGTGCGCTTTCTGAATCAACATGAGCAGCGACTTATATTAATGATTATCCTGTTGTTTCGTTTTTTTAGAGGAGAAGTGTATTGCAAGTATCATAAGCTGTGTATGGCGATCACTTATAGTATCAAAATTTTCAAAAGGATGTCAATTCCAATCTGCTTGCCAGAAATCCTACGTTGCCTTTTTTGTATTATTATTTGAGCTGACGTGGCTCGTCAGAAGTGCACATTCACCTAAACTTAAGAATTAACTAATTTTTTTATTAAAAAAAAGATAAATAGAAAAATAAGCTATTTTTTTTCAAAAAAAAATGACACAAATAGTCCATAAACTTTGGCAGAATGCACAATCTAGTCCATGAACTTTTAATTTGTTCAATTTAGGGTACGTATGGTAACACTCCAGAAACGCTCCAGGGAAAGTGTTTCTGTTTCAAATGTCTTCCCAAAACACTTTTGGAACAGAAACGTGTATGGTTAAAAAATGTTCGAAAAGTATTCCGCGAAACATTTTTGTGCCGGGGAACACTTTTGAAGAAACAAAAAAAAAAACTTGCTTATGAGTTTTGGAACATATTTTGGAACACTTTTGGAATCACCACTCACCGCCGTCGACGCGGCCACCACCCGCCGGCCACAGTAGCCGCAGGTCGCCGGCCGCGGAAAAAAGTTCCTAGAAATCGTAGCTAGGAACAGAAACACAAAAAAGTGTTTCTGTTCAAAAACTTCAAAAATTGTGCCCAAGAACATAAACGTTCTCATATCCACCCTTAATCCCTGAACTTTGATAGAATATGCAATTTGATCCATAAACTTTTGACTTGTTTAATTCAGTCCCTGAACTTTTAGTAATGTTCAATTTAGTCCATGGACTATATGAAAATGTTCAACATTATCCTTTATCTTAAATTAAGAAAGGACTATATTGAACATTTTCCTATAATTCAAGGACTAGATTGAACATGCACTAAAAGTTTTGGGACTAAATTGAACAAGTCAAAAGTTTATGGATCAAATTGCACATTTTGCCAAAGTTTAGGGACTAAATTGAACAAATCAAAAGTTCGGGGATCAGATTGCACATTCTGCCAACATTCAGGAACCATTTATGTAATTATGCCAAAAAAAAAAGGGAGGCCTTGGTTAAAGCGGCTAGGGCTTGCACACCAGTGAACGGCTAGCGAACCCCACCAACCACAGGCGAGGCCTCGCCCAAATTCGAAAATCACCTTCTACGGTCACAAATTTCTAGAGAAAGTCAAAGTTTTTGGCCAAAATCAATGGAGTTCTCTGACTAGCCATCATCATCTTCTTCTTCTTCTTCATGTTCTTCTTTTCTCAAAGACAATTCGGACTTTGAAACCCCGAGCCGGCCCTCGTACAAGCCCAATTTTCAATCCCCCATACCCCCACTTCTTCGTCGCCTCCGAGCAGACCCCTCTCCGTCTGAACCAAGGCTCCCTCCCCCGCTTTAAATTTTTAGCTTATTTTTTATTTTTGTTAATTATTTAGCTTAGAAAACCACGTGGCCAGAGTTTTTTTTTTTAAATGTTGCCACGTCAGATAATAGATATAAATATAAAAGTCACGTATTTCATTTGGCTGGAATTTCTCCGATTTGGCACCTAAGTGATATTTTTATCTGATTTTTGGCATTTACATGATCATTTTGAAACTTTCGGCGCTAAAATGAACATCGTACATAACTTATAGCACATGTAGTGTATTTCTCTCCTTTTTTAGCAAAAGGGAATTCTATGGCTTAGTGTTTTCAGGAAAATTACCCAAAAAAAAAACTCTATTTTAATTTTGCCCATTAAGTATTAATTTTTTTTTTCAATTTTGGCCGAAATTACTAACTTGGATATTGGTTGTCCTACGCGGCACGGCCGGCGCTAAAGTGAAAATTTGTAATAATATTTCACTAATTTTTGTAATAAAAAAAAAATAAACGATAGTATTGTTTTTCTTTTCTCCTTTCTTTGAATTTTTCCCTTTCTCCGGACTTTGGGTCGAGGACGTCCTCGCCAGCCCCAGGGTGGCCAGTGAAGGCTATGACGCTCGAGGCCTGCAAGGGCCATATTTGTCGAGGGGTCACACATCCTCGCCTTCACCCTAGCGTCCAAACCGTCGTCATCCCTAAGTCTAGAAAATGAAAAATAAAAATAAAAAATTATTAAAAAAATTAATAATATATTATTGAAAAACTGTCCACTTCAGGCTTCAGCTATTTTCATCCAAAATTGATCGAATTTAGGGTTCAATTGGCCAAAAAAGAGACTGGATGGACATAATTACAATAGATTTAAGAGTGTCCCCTTTTTTTTTTTGGGATAACTTTCCCTAGTGTTTTCAGCTATCTCGAGTGAATATGTTCCTCTCTTTGTTTCGCTCGTGCAGTTTGAGAAAAGACTATTCAAGGTTATTCGCCTTGCGGGGAGAGTGAAGGGACATCCATGGGAGAGGAAGACACCCCATGCTGATGTACCTGGATTTAAATTTTGAACCTGTTTCTGATAGAGAGCTGGAAAAGTCCCATAATCCGTAAAAACGTCGCTTCAAATGGTGTATTATTAAACGGGCATTAATCAATACATCGAAATCTCTTTTACATTTAATTAATACATTAAGATCTCGTCTAACATCTAATCAATAGATTGCATGTTTGCCTTAGAACTTTCTTGGTCTCTTGGGCTTGGATTGGGCCTATAACAAAATTTCAATTACTAGTGCCAATCTGCACTGCATACCTAACATTAATTAGAGTCGTATGTTATCTATAACTATAGGACATCATCCAAAATGGAATATCACAATCGCTAAAGCCTCGACTAAGTTAAATCGACATCTATCACGAAAGAAATAAACCGATTGTTCAGGATTAAGGAGAAGCAATCCGCCAAAGTCTAAAATATTATTTAAGCTTCAACAGATTAGCTTAATCGAATCACAAAATTTCGATTAAGCAAAAAACAAAGGGTGAGAATCGGTTTAGACACGTCCCAATTATCGTCTTAAACCGAGGAATTAATGTCGTTAAAGTAAAATATATTGCTACGACGAAAAGATAGATTAGCTTTTACCTATACGCGTGGATTGGAAAGTATGAATGCATCTAAAGCACAGTGCTTCATCAAATCTAAAAGACTCAAAATATAATGCCTGAATAAATTTATGTCTATCTAAGACTTTACCAAACAACACTTATAATGCAACATGTTCACTCCTCTTTAATGTGACGGTCCATGATGGTTACTGACTCTTGCAATAGTCGATTCTTTTTCTTTGGTCGTTTTTTTTCCATTTTGCACGTCTTCTATCCTTTTTCTTGGTACATGTCACTTAATTCTCTTGATTGCGTAAGCAAAAAGGAGAAAAAGAGGAGAACAATTTTTGTCTCGACTTATAATAAATTTACTTTAAAACAAATTACCAAAAAAAAAATCTAAATCTATTACGATTGTATCAATCAGTCCTACACTTCTTCTTCTTTTTTTCTTTTTTGCCTATTTAGTCCATTTTTTTTTTTGCATTTGTGCAAGTTCGGTGTATTCAGCTAATTTTGATCGAAAAATCGCCGACATGGTGTGGCCAACATTGACGTGGCACGATCGGCGCTGACACAGACTGTTTCAAATCCAGGGAAAGTGTTTCTGTTTCAAAGGTCTTCCCAAAACACTTTTGGAACAGAAACGTGTATGGTTAAAAAATGTTCGAAAAGTATTCCGCGAAACATTTTTGTGCCGGGGAACACTTTTGAAGAAACAAAAAAAAAACTTGCTTATGGGTTTTGGAACATATTTTGGAACACTTTTGGAACCACCACTCACCGCCGTCGACGCGGCCACCACCCGCCGGCCACCGTAGCCGCAGGTCGCCGGCCGCGGAAAAAAGTTCCTAGAAATCGTAGCTAGGAACAGAAACACAAAAAAGTGTTTCTGTTCAAAAACTTCAAAAACTGTGCCCAAGAACATAAACGTTCTCATATGCACCCTTAATCCCTGAACTTTGATAGAATATGCAATTTGATCCATAAACTTTTGACTTGTTTAATTCAGTCCCTGAACTTTTAGTAATGTTCAATTTAGTCCATGGACTATATAAAAATGTTCAACATTATCCTTTATCTTAAATTAAGAAAGGACTATATTGAACATTTTCCTATAATTCAAGGACTAGATTGAACATGCACTAAAAGTTTTGGGACTAAATTGAACAAGTCAAAAGTTTATGGATCAAATTGCACATTCTGCCAAAGTTTAGGGACTAAATTGAACAAATCAAAAAGTTTGAGGATCAGATTGCACATTCTGCCAACATTCAGGAACCATTATGTAATTATGCCAAAAAAAAAAGGAGGCCTTGGTTCAAGCGGCTAGGGCTTGCACACCAGTGAACGGCTAGCGAACCCCACCAACCACAGGCGAGGCCTCGCCCAAATTCGAAAATCACCTTCTACAGTCACAAATTTCTAGAGAAAGTCAAAGTTTTTGGCCAAAATCAATGGAGTTCTCTGACTAGCCATCTTCTTCTTCTTCTTCTTCTTCTTCTTCTTCTTCTTCTTCTTCTTCTTCTTCTCTCAAAGACAATTCGGACTTTGAAACCCCGAGCCGGCCCTCGTACAAGCCCAATTTTCAATCCCCCATACCCCCACTTCTTCGTCGCTGTTGACACCTGATTTTTGACCATCCGTAATTATAGTTTGTATTTCTAAAATTAATTAAAAATATCAAAAAAGGTCAAAAAATTACAAAATCAACTTTGGAAGCCTTAGCCTAGCCTTAGGAACCAATTTTGAACAAAAAATACTTTTTGTATTTTTTAATATTTTTTAATATTTTTTGGAATTTATTTAATTATTAAAATACCCAAAAAATCAGAAAAAATACCATCCGTGGTAAGAAAATTACACAAAAATATTCAGAAATTTTAGTTTTATTCCCTCTTTAATATTTTTACTTTTTATCAGGGAAATTTGGCTCGATTCATTGGGTTCCTTCACAAACCTAATCCCGAACCGGGCCTAAAAATCCTTTTCGAGTCTTTTAATTTTCAATTCTCGGTTTTTATAAGCTATGACATCGGATTATAAAGTTTTGAAATGCAATTGGGTCAATTTGCAATCCAATTTGATCAATTTTAACCAAAAGGGCTTAATTGCATAAAAATCTTTCAATTTAGTCCCCGGTTTTACAATTTTTGAAATTAAATTTCATACGGGCACACCCATTAAAATTAAACACCTCTACCCAATAGTTTTCATCATGATGAATCCATTGGTGGGCTCAATTTTGAGTAATTCGATCGTTTAGATCTTCGATTTGGCGAAATTCATTTTCGGATCCTAGGGGCAATTTGGGGTTTTCACTAAATTTCAATAAATTGATTCACGAAAATACCCATATTTGATAGAAAACATGCCAAGGAATCCTAATTTGCCATCAATTTCATGAAAAGAGGTCATTTGGGGGGTCAATTTGACTATTTGGTCGAACCGGGTCGGTCGGACCCGACCCGACCCGGCCCGACCCGGGTCTGCAGCAATGCACAGAATGTGCAGCAGACCCGTGGACAGAATGTGAAAAAACAGGGGAACGTGGGAACGTGCGGTTTTCAAAAGAAAAAAGGACAACGAGCATGGGAAGCATGTGGGCAGGCGTGGGTCGCGTTTGGCAGAGGCGAGGGCATCGAAAACGGGCCGGTCGGCCACGAGAGAAGGGGGGGTGCTCGGGTTTAAGGGAAAAGGGGGAGCCGAGAGAGAGAAGGGGTTTTTGGCGAAAAACCGAGGAAGAGCGGGCGTCCTCGACCTTCAAGAGGCCACACTAAGCTTCGCCGGAACCTCAACCATCGTTGGCGAGCTCCGGATAGGTCGGTATCTCGCCGGATCTTCATATTTTCTTATGCACGCCATGTGTTCGGTGAAATGCCGATGCATGTCTCAACTCGGTTTCGTCCCAGGCCGTGCGTGATTCGAGTGGCATATGTTCGTTTATGGCCCTAAGTTAATCCTAGAACCGACTCTAAGCTTGTGTTGACCTTTGTTTTGCATTGAACCGCGACGAAACACGGCTCGAAGCTTCGCCGGCCTTGATCCGGACCGGGAGCTCGACGAGGGATTTCCGGCGGCCGCCGACCATCGAGGGACCCCAGGTAAGTCCTCAAACCTCCATTGGATGCTATGTGAACGGTTGGAATCAAGTTTAAACGCAAAAAAAATTTTGCAAATCGGCTCGCCGGAGTCGGGTTCGGGAAGGTCCGGTTCGCCGGTTTTTAGCGTGTTCATGGTTATTATTTGTGTTGTATGTTGATGTGGGTGGTCCAAAAGGTCGAATGCCGAAAAAAGGAACGAAAAACACCAAGTTTGGGACCGGTTCGCGATTTTCCGGCGAGGTCGCCGGAATTTTCACTGTTCATCGTCTTCTCCGGCGACCCTCCAGCCGGTCAACGGCCGACGTGGCATGCCACGTAGGCGGCCACGTCAGCCGGGTGGGGTCCGATCCATGTATTTTCAAGTCAAATAAAAACGGACGGTCACGATCGCGACACGTGTCGCGATCCTAGAATTTTGGGAAATAAAATAAATGATTTTCGGATAATTAAATGAATTCAATCCGACGGCCAAGAATGTGCCAAGTGGCCTTCTGTGGATCGTCCGATCTTGTCCAAGATCGGACGCACCACGATTGGACACGTGGTGCACTTCTGATCGTCCGATTTGTAGTTTTTTCTAAAAAAGAAAATAATTAATTTTTTATCCGACGGCTATTATTGAGCCACGTGGCTCTCTGTGGGTCGCTCGATCTAGTGGAAGATCGGACGCACGAGACGAAGCCACGTGGCACAACGTGGACCGTCCGATCCGGGGAATTTTCGGATAATTAAATAAAATACATAAAAAATCAAAAAAAAATTGTAAACAATAGAAAAATGTTTAAAAAAATAAAACGGTGTCGTTTTAGGCCGGTGTCGACCCCTAGGGTAGGGCCGGGCGCCCGAGAGGCGCGGGCCGGGTTTGACCCGGCCCGGAAAATATTTTTAAATATTTTAAAAAATTCAAAAAATAATAAATAATAAAAAAATAATAAAAAATCAATAAAAAAATGAAAAATCATAAAAAAAATTCAAAAAATTCGGAAAATTCAGAAAAATCCTAAAAAATTCCAGAAAATAGGAAATGGCCACGATCAACTGGCCATGACCTGTTCCGGGTCATTTGACCCCCGATCTTTCCAGAAATGACAGTTTTGCCCTTCCGGCAAACCGTCTTCCAAAAAATTCTAAAAAATTCTGGAAAATCCAAAAAAATAGGAAATGGCCACAAACAACTGGCCAAGGCTCATCCCGGGTGTTTTGAACCCCGAACCTTCTTAAAAAATGACGATTTCGCCCTTTGGGCGAATCGTCTTCCAAAAATTGAAGAAAAGTCAAGAAATTCCAAAAAAAATCTCAAAAATGGGAAATGGCCACGAACAACTGGCCATGGAATATTTTGGGTAATTTGGTATCCAAACCTTCCAAAAATGACAATTTTTCCCTTCGGGCTAATTGTCCCCGAATCTTCCCATTTTACCCCTAGCCCTAAATCACATCTTCCCTAAGCCCTTATGGCTATACTAGGAGACCAATGATTGAAATTGATGTGCATTGACATGATTTATTTATGCACTTGACTTGCGCTTTCGTTAAATTGATTGTGATTGATATGACTAGTATTCCAATCTGCATGAAACCCGAACCATACCTATCTCACCTGAAATTGCGCCTGCATGAAATCTTAATTAGGAAAATCACTCGCGTTAGGTACCGAAAGGGCGTTGGTAATGACACCGACGTAACCAAGTCCCCGAACCCAAAATCTCTGGTTCCGCAGAACTGATCGATCTCTCCCAATCGGTCAGTAAGGTTTCCGGTCTACCCTCCAAGAAAGACCGGTGGCGACTCCAAATGCATGCACAAGTTGCACATGCCACCACGACCACACTAAGGTCGAAAGCGATTGACTTTTATCGTCGAATCCCTCAAAAGACATACTCCCGCCGCGATTTGGTATGGGCCTGGGAGGGCCCGCGCCGATCTAAGGCCCGCGATCCACATTTCAGAGTGGGGCCCGCGATTGGTAATCCATTAGCCGCGTCCGTTGATTTCGGACGGGTCGCGACAGTCGCCTCCGAGCAGACCCCTCTCCGTCTGAACCAAGGCTCCCTCCCCCGCTTTAAATTTTTAGCTTATTTTTTATTTTTGTTAATTATTTAGCTTAGAAAACCACGTGGCCAGAGTTTTTATAAAAGCACGTATTTCATTTGGCTGGAATTTCTCCGATTTGGCACCTAAGTGATATTTTTATCTGATTTTTGGCATTTACGTGATCATTTTGAAACTTTCGGCGCTAAAATGAACATCAAACATAACTTATAGCACATGTAGTGTATTTCTCTCCTTTTTTAGCAAAAGGGAATTCTATGGCTTAGTGTTTTCAGGAAAATTACCCAAAAAAAAACTCTATTTTAATTGTGCCAATTAAGTATTATTTTTTTTTTCAATTTTGGCCGGCGCTAAAGTGAAAATTTGTAATAATATTTCACTAATTTTTGTAATAAAAAAAAATTAAACGATAGTATTGTTTTTCTTTTCTCCTTTCTTTGAATTTTTCCCTTTCTCCGGACTTTGGGTCGAGGACGTCCTCGCCAGCCCCAGGGTGGCCAGTGAAGGCTATGACGCTCGAGGCCTGCAAGGGCCATATTTGTCGAGGGGTCACACATCCTCGCCTTCACCCTAGCGTCCAAACCGTCGTCATCCCTAAGTCTAGAAAATGAAAAATAAAAATAAAAAATTATTAAAAAAATTAATAATATATTATTGAAAAACTGTCCACTTCAGGCTTCAGCTATTTTCATCCAAAATTGATCGAATTTAGGGTTCAATTGGCCAAAAAAGAGACTGGATGGACATAATTACAATAGATTTAAGAGTGTCCCCTTTTTTTTTTTGGGATAACTTTCCCTAGTGTTTTCAGCTATCTCGAGTGAATATGTTCCTCTCTTTGTTTCGCTCGTGCAGTTTGAGAAAAGACTATTCAAGGTTATTCGCCTTGCGGGGAGAGTGAAGGGACATCCATGGGAGAGGAAGACACCCCATGCTGATGTACCTGGATTTAAATTTTGAACCTGTTTCTGATAGAGAGCTGGAAAAGTCCCATAATCCGTAAAAACGTCGCTTCAAATGGTGTATTATTAAACGGGCATTAATCAATACATCGAAATCTCTTTTACATTTAATTAATACATTAAGATCTCGTCTAACATCTAATCAATAGATTGCATGTTTGCCTTAGAACTTTCTTGGTCTCTTGGGCTTGGATTGGGCCTATAACAAAATTTCAATTACTAGTGCCAATCTGCACTGCATACCTAACATTAATTAGAGTCGTATGTTATCTATAACTATAGGACATCATCCAAAATGGAATATCACAATCGCTAAAGCCTCGACTAAGTTAAATCGACATCTATCACGAAAGAAATAAACCGATTGTTCAGGATTAAGGAGAAGCAATCCGCCAAAGTCTAAAATATTATTTAAGCTTCAACAGATTAGCTTAATCGAATCACAAAATTTCGATAAAGCAAAAAACAAAGGGTAAGAATCGGTTTAGACACGTCCCAATTATCGTCTTAAACCGAGGAATTAATGTCGTTAAAGTAAAATATATTGCTACGACGAAAAGATAGATTAGCTTTTACCTATACGCGTGGATTGGAAAGTATGAATGCATCTAAAGCACAGTGCTTCATCAAATCTAAAAGACTCAAAATATAATGCCTGAATAAATTTATGTCTATCTAAGACTTTACCAAACAACACTTATAATGCAACATGTTCACTCCTCTTTAATGTGACGGTCCATGATGGTTACTGACTCTTGCAATAGTCGATTCTTTTTCTTTGGTCGTTTTTTTTCCATTTTGCACGTCTTCTATCCTTTTTCTTGGTACATGTCACTTAATTCTCTTGATTGCGTAAGCAAAAAGGAGAAAAAGAGGAGAACAATTTTTGTCTCGACTTATAATAAATTTTCGTTAAAACAAATTACCAAAAAAAATTCTAAATCTATTACAATTGTATCAATCAATCCTACACTTCTTCTTCTTTTTTTCTTTTTTGCCTATTTAGTCCCTTTTTTTTTTTTTTTGCATTTGTGCAAGTTCGGCGTATTCAGCTAATTTTGATCGAAAAATCGCCGACATGGCGTGGCCAACATTGACGTGGCACGATCGGCGCTAACACAGACTATTTCAAATAATATTTTGATATTTTTCAATTTTTCAGGTTTCTTTTTTTTTTACTCTTTTATTTTCTTTCTCTTTCTGTTTTTTCCTTCCCTTTTCCTTCCTCCAACTGGCCGTCGAGATTCAGCAACTTACCAGAGGTGAGGGCCAGTGAGGTCGACTTCCCCAATCCTCGGCGACCGGCTAGAGAAAGAAGAAAGGAATGAAAAGGAAGGAGAAAAAAAAACATTATACATTAAAACATTTAACAGTATATGTCCACTTTAGCACCGACAGTTTCGACAAGTCAGAATTGGCACAAATGCAAACTGTTTATGACCTAATCAGCAAAAAAGGAAAAAGAAAAAAAAAAGATTTACAATTTGTTTTTTGGGTAATTCTCCCAATCTATTTTAAATATAGCAATATTGAACGGGATTGTACTTTCTTTTTTTCATAGCTTCGTTAGATCGCCACATCCTTGGCCTGTCTGTTTCGTATTAAGAATTCGATTATCTTGCTGATCTAAGCAGCTTCGTCAAATATGAGAAGCAGCGGCTGCGAAGCGTGTAGGTCCTCCTCTTTCAGGTTGAAGACGAAGACCAAAGTGGGGCTTTGAAGTTCCCACCCTAGAGACGACGCACTTCCTCCTCCTCCTCCTCCTTCTCCTTCTTCTTCTTTTATTAATTAATCATTTCAAGAAGTAAAGTCTGACTTGGAATTGGTCTGGTCTGCCCCTTTTGACCGAACACCTCTCTTCCCTCCGTCGCGTAAAAAAAAGTGCTTCGGGAATGCATTTTTCCCCTAGCACCGTTCAGAAGGGATCGGTAAATTTGAACACATTTTTTTTTTTCGAAATCCATTGCAACATCTACCTTCGTTGTAGATGTTGGGAGTTAACAAACCTAGCAAGAGCCCTAGCGCCGAGTCCCGGTTCCCCGAGTCTCGCCCAAGTCCTCGACCGCCCGAACTTCGAGTCTCATCGGGGTATTCATGTCCCTTTCTCAAGTTTTCCCCCCATGCATTTCAATTATATGTTTAAAAAAGAACTTGATTAAAAGACAGGAAAACGAAAACGGGTTTGGCCAACTATGTCACCATCTCTCTCTCTATATATATTCCATAGCTGCAACATAAACAGCACAACTAAATTATTGAAAGTTCGAGGACAAGATCAACCAAAACCCTAATCACTTACCCTCTCGTTCCTCTCCCTAAAACGTAGGTTGACTTCACGCTTGCGTCTTTGAATTTGCTCCTTCCCACCCCCCCTGCTTTTCAATGCTGGCGCACTTGCCTGCCTGGCAGCAGATTCAATCGAAGAGTAAAAAGAGTCAAGGCCGAGATGGGATTGGTGACTCCGGATGATCGTGTTTCGTGTTCGTTCATACCTGATTTTAGAGACGTCTCTTGCGTCAGCTTCAAAGGAAGCAACTCATGTTGTTGCGTCGTGAATTTCCGGCATGCAAGCAACTATGCTGGCTGCGCGGAAGAAAATCAACAACAACAACAATAATAATAATAAAAGCCGATCGAAGTGTATGAATGCGAGTTTTCCACATTGTCCGTTTAAAACGGGGCCGTATTGTAAAGGAATGTAAGCTTTTGACGGCCCATGGTTAAACATGTTGGTATCTACCTTAAACGGTTCGTGTCGTAAAGGGGGTCGATTCATTTGTAAATACATAATCAACATGTCTTGTGCGGATTGATCCTTTTAACCATTTTTTTTTTTTGGGGGGGTGGGGGCACACGATGAGATGAGACGGTTAAGCACAAATTGCCAGCTCTGTTCCAAACCTCGGATTTCCACATCAGTTCCGAAAACAAAACTCCGCCGCCCTGGAGACTATGATGGAAAATTTTCGTCCACTTTTGAGATTTCCTGTTGTCAGTATCTTATCCAATTGGAGAAGTGACGGGTGTTCCAACTTCAAACTTTTTTTTTTCAATTTTTTTTTTGTTTTACTTTAAAAGATATATCATTAAAAGGGTATTTATCTCAAATTACAATGGATATAGATCGGATTAGCATTTTTTTTTAAGTTTCCTCATCAAGATAAATCCAAAAATTCTGCATTTTAAAAGAGAAAGAAATGGTAATAGATGACATCATCCAAAGTTAGAATGCCTCGTACTTTAGATGATGAATTTTAGAGGTGAGCATAATTCCATGATAGAATTGGAAATCGAAGAACCAAATCTGTGGTTCTCGGTCCGGTTCTAGGTTCTAGTAAATCATGATTCGATTCTTGACTTCACATTTTGAGGAACCATCGGTTTCGGTTCTTGATTCTCTATGGAACCGAGACCGTTATTTCTAAACCCTAACTTAGGCTTTCTGCCTTTACTTTCTATTCTTCTCACTTCTTCCTCTGAAAACTCAACCCATCATTGTTTCACGTTTTTAGCTTACTTCCATTGCTGGGCTTTTTATTAAGTTTCATGACAAAGACTATCATTACTTTTAAGGTGGAACCGATGTAGCTATACACCCTTGTTCTCCTTTTTTGGCTAGTTATTTAGTGTATCCCATGTTTGCATTGGACATAAAGTAAAAGAAAAAGCATGAACTACACCACATAAGTTTAGGGGCACTAAATGCCAAGTGTTTTTATATTGAGATTATCATTCTTGCTTTTCGCAGGGCTGTTTGCTTTTGGTGATCTTTGTGGTAACCCTTCTTATTGTGGTAATAGTATTTGCAGCTTCAGCAAAGGAATTCTATCAAGCACCGTCAATGAAGACTGCCCCGTCTGAGTGTTAGTCCATATAATTGTCTTCTTCTTTTTTTATGCAATGGTAATTATATTGATAGGTCTCCGAGTACCCTCGAATCTGTGACATGACAAGTTTTAAGTTTCACAGTATGCATGGTATGTTCTAGATTCCAAAAAATAAGGAACATATTATAGCGGGTAGGTTTCAAGTTTCAACTAGAACTTGGAACTGCTCACTCGTAATGAATCCAATGAAAGATGAGAATCCTATCTACTTCGACACAAAATCTCATTGTATTTAGGGAAATAAAAATAAAAGAAATGTCAGTATGATTCAAAATGGTTTCGGACAGAGACAAATGCCCCTTCATTCTCAAAAAATTAAGTGGAATTAAGGAAATAATGATTGGATAATTTATGTGAAGCACAACGAATTAAAATTAAAATTAAATAAAAAATCCCGAACGAAAGCGACGTTCTCGGGAGCTTGGAATCATCTAGACGCCGTCGCGCTTCTTCTCTGAGCTCGCTCTCTATCTCTCTCTCTCTCTCTCTCTCTCTCTCTCTTCGCATTTTCGAGGTTGGACCGGCGAATTCCTCCGTCAGGAGAAGACTGAAGAGAGCAGTGAAGAGGAAAAAGCTCCCACCTTTCGCTGTTTCGCTTCGTGGAATAGAATTATTCGAGGTTGCGTGTCGCGCCTCGCTTAGTATATAAAAAGCTGGTTTTAAGGGGGAGTCAACAAGCTCGAGCACTTCCACTTCGCTAACAGGTTCGCCGGTTAGGGTTTTTTTTTTCCTGTTCCCCCCCTCTGTCGATCATAGCTTGGCTCTCGAATTCTCCCTTTCCTGATATGGAGCTCCTCCTCGGCTGGTAGGGAATCGGCGGACTCGGGGTCTCCGGCTTGAGGATTGGCGCGATTGAGCGGAATTCGAGGTTCGTGGCGTGGAGCGGCGTATAGTAACTGGGGGGGCTTGCTCGACATGGTAATCCGGTTCTGAGGATGCCGAGCTTTGTTCCAGCGATACCGGCCTCCAATTCTATGTGAATTTCTCTCTCTCTCTCTCTCTCTCTCTCTCTCTCCTGAGCTGCTCTGGATTTCCTTATGGCTTTGTTGTGTTATGTTGTTTGGCTTTTAATTTGTTATCCGATCATTTCGGGTGTTCAATCTGTCTGAAAGTAGGTGAACACGTGATTTAAACGTGACGGGTCGAGAACCCATGTCTGAGTTTGAATCTTGCGGCGTTGGAAGTGATTCGAAGTGTAATTTGTGTGGCTCCTTGTTTTAGTTGTCTTCCTTGGTTAGCTCGATGAGATTGTCTGATTATGTTAATGGCTCGGATGTTGGGTGGAGGTGAAAATATTTTAGTTTTCAAGGCAGGAAAGCTTCGATTATCTAATAAAACTGTGCCTCAGTGCAGTAGGAGAGGACCCAGAGGCTTTTACGGCACTGTTGTTCTTCTAGGGATCGAGGAACGGAGACTGCCCCCCTAAATATGGCACAACTTTGCAGTTACCTAGGTTTATTGTCCCTGGTATTTGTGTTTTGATCTGATTCGGTTTCTATGAAAGAGTTTGTAAATCGAAATAATGCAAAATATTGATATAAGAACTGATTTTGGCTAGCTTTGAACAGCAGGAATTTGGAGATGGTTAAATCTTATTACAAGGCCCTTAGTCCTAGAGAAAACGCTTGCTTGCCTTGGGAACGAAATATTGGAACGTCAATGTTCTATCTAGCTTTCATTCTTCAGCTATTTGGCATCGTAGAGGAAATTCAGACGAATGAAAACTTAAAATGTTGGGGTCCCATTTGTCTAGAAGTGGTACCAAAACTGTGAATTATCTTTTAATCCAATGTGAAGGGGGCCTTTGCAATGTGGTCTTCATTTCTGATCAGAGCTAAAGTGCCCTGTGGGACGCCAAGCTCTGTTAGGGGGAGTGGTGCAACAGAGAGTTAAAAATTTAAAATAAGACCTGGAGATTTGTCTTGCGTCGCATCTTACGGAATTTCTTGCTGGAGTGAAATGGAATCTTTAAGGGATTGGAGTTGCCACTAGTCAATTATTGAGAAGATTCTCTGTAACTAGAAACCGTCAACAAAGAATTCATCAACATGATGGATCCTATACATTTGGTTGTCAGATTGGTGTTGGATTAGGATGTCATTCGACTTTTTCTCTAGCTTCTTTACTGGGTTTTCTTTTCTGCTTCATTTTTTAGACACCTCTTGTATTCCTGGGTAACATACTTTTTACTTTCTGATAAAATTCCCGTTATTTACATAAGTAGCAATGATAACCAAAAGAAATATTAAGAAAGATATTTGAGTAGTGTTTCTTGGATTCTCCTCATGTGTGGAAGGTTTAATTCCCTTTTTTGTTTTTTCTTGCATTAATTTGTTCATCATCATTTTTCATTGGTATTGGGATGTGAATTCTTGGTCCCTTTTCTTGAATATTTGTAAGTGTGATAGATCATTAGTGTTAATTTTGTCAAGTTGGAAATTTATTACAAGTTTCTTTCAATGGTCGTCAATATATAAACGCAACAAAATATGGGAGACTACGTCACAGAAGTTGACTTTTAGAGAAACGACGGTTTCTCATGTTTCCTTTCCTTGATATGGTTCACTGGTCCTGGTTACTTGTCATTAGTAATTTCTTCTGTGTAAATGTTTTAGTGCGAAATTGGGATTAGTACTAATGATGCAATATCTGTCTTCCAGTGGTTCGGAGGGCAACATTGTCCAGTCTACTCAAAATACAGATTTTGGGTCGTTTGAGCATTCTCTTGGATTCCGCATAGAGGATGCCATCAACCTTAGTAGAAGTATGTATTTGGCCTCGTTCTCTTTTGATATATAATAATCTGAACTATATTTAGAACAGACGATGTCACTTCTCAATCTCACTTCTCTCCGTTACCATGTACCTTTATGCTCATAAATCTGGAAGGAGTTGCAGCTCTGTCTCATTTTATCCCATGATGCTTTCTCATGAGTAACTCAGCCCCTAGTTCATCTGTTTATGGGCCTAACTGTTACTGTTTAACTTTTATTGGCTGTGTCTGCCACCAGATATTTGAGTTTTTCTTAGCCTGCAATTGCCCATCCCATAGTCCAACCTCACTGTTGAATGGTCCTTAAGGGTGATCTACATTTTTTAAGCGAGACTATCAGGGTTTGACCTGCAAAAGTACCTGCCAAATCTTGTTGACAAATTGATAGGAAGTCATAGTGGAGAATGTATCTAACTTTCAATTGGTTTTACAGAAAGTTGTTTCTTTGTGGTAAGAAAAGGTGAAATTTTTTTCTGGATGTGCACTAACTATGATTCCCCTGTATGTTTTGCCTTTTGTATTGCTGCGAAGTTCTCAACTGACTTCCATCTGATATTTATAAGCAGATCCTGCCTTTAATCAGATAAAATCAAACGGTCGAGCGCTTGGGGCTGACATTCAAGTTCGTGCTGTTAATAAGGTATCTTTACCTTTAAGCTTCTTGTTTTTCTTGTAGATTATCAAATCAAAAGCTCTTAATATCTTTGTTCTGGTGGTTTTCAGTCTGTCGTGGCCTCAGAAGCAGATCAGTCTTCCACTGCTTCAGCCTCTCAGAGACTAGCTTTGCAAAAAGAGTCGCATCCAAATCTGGTTTCCATACCTGGTGCTCACTCTGAAAATTGGGGGGACTCAAATATGGCGGACACCAGTCCAAGGACCGAAACATCAACTGATGACACAGATGACAGAAATCAAATGGTATTTCTACCATTACAGTTTTAGGTCTTTTCTTACTGACATTTTCTTTGCAACACTTGTATTGTGTAGTTTATGTTTCAAAGAAATGTTGCTTTATTTAGCTTTTTGGACGTGGAAAGCAACTGGGATAATTGATGTGTTCTTCTTGGAGCTTTTTTCTACAATTGGCTGTAGCTTGAAGCTTGAAGTACACTAAAGTCTCCATTCTTTCAGCAGCTTGAAGCAGGTCCATCGGCTGCTCTGGTAGCTTCCGACTCTAGTGGTAGATCAAAAGAAAAGGCTGTGGATCAGAAGGTATAGGCTCTAATCGAATTCTGATTCTGTGTTGGAGCCTTGTAATGTAAATTTTTTAATCTGCAGAGATTGTTTACAGACATTACGTAGACTTGCTCAAAATCGTGAAGCTGCAAGGAAAAGCCGACTAAGGAAAAAAGTAGGTATCACAACTTCAGATTTTTCTTGTCCAGCTAGAGGGGAACTGCATTCTGCTTGATTCTAGCATACTAGTCGTTTGTTTTCATACATAGTATTGTCAGATGACCTCCTGATATTTACTCGAGAGCAGCCCTTTTCTTCCCCTTCATGATAACTAACTCATTGCGTCCCAAAATTTGGCTTTTGAAAGACACATATTTTTTGACCAAAAAAAAGGGAAATTTAAAATGTTTCTAGCTCACGAGATATTTGGATGCTTCCAAGATTGAATATGAGCTTTAAAGCCAAAAGATATTACTGTGATCGTGGCATCAATCAAATTTTTGGCTTGATCTTTCATGTGCACAAGCTTTAACCATATTGAAATTTTGCTCTTTTCCTTCATTCTCTTTTGCGTATCCTCTGCAGGCGTATGTACAACAACTAGAGAGTAGCCGTCTGAAATTAACCCAACTTGAACAAGAGCTCCAGAGAGCTCGCCAGCAGGTTTATACTTTTTTCTTAGTTGCTTCTTCATGCGTCATTTATTTTGCTTTGTGATCTAATGTGGTTCTTCAAATGCAGGGAATATTCGTTTCAAGCTCTGGTGATCAGTCCCATTCCAACAGTGGAAATGGTATTTAGAAGTCTTCATGCATCTCTTTGTTTAGAGTGTTCCCCCTCCCCTCTAATCCTCCCTCTCTCCCTGGTTTTAACAGTGCTGATTTTATGCCAGAATTGATTTGTTATAACCTCCTTTTAGTGAATTTGATATTTATATCATGTAGTTCTCGGTTGCCTCTGTGAGGATAAATCAGGGTGTTCATTTCTGTCTCCCCTTGTTTTTTCCCTTTGGTTGTCAGACAAGTTGGTAGGATCATAGTGTGTTGAAAAGTTAAACAACACCCCCACCTCCCCCCACCCCCCCCAAAAAAAAAAAAAAAAAAAAACCCAAACCCCTTTTTCTCTTTTTCTTCTATCTCTCTGTCTGCCCCGTGTGATATTATATGCTGAATAATTTTTTTCTCTTCACAAAGGAATATAGTATTGTCTCTTGTGTGGCTGAAGGATATATTTCCCCATTGTGATTGTCTTGATTAGTGGGTGGTGGTTGAGTTGGTTTTATTGTTAGCAGATTGGATCATAATAATAGTTGAAATGTGTTTCTTAACATTGCAATGGTCCACAGGTGCCATGGCTTTTGATGTAGAATATGCACGGTGGCTTGAGGAGCAGAGTAGGCATATAAACGAGCTGAGAAGTGCTGTAAATTCGCATGTGGGTGACACGGAACTCCGAATAATCGTTGACAATGTCACGACTCACTTTGATGACATCTACAGACTGAAAGATACCGCAGCAAAAGTTGATGTTTTCCACATTTTGTCAGGAATGTGGAAGACTCCAGCAGAGCGGTGTTTCATGTGGATTGGTGGCTTCCGTTCCTCTGAGCTTCTTAAGGTGATATCTTCCATTCATGTACTAACTTCTGTAAAGATAACTGATCCATGAAGGCTTGATAATTTAAGTGCAAATGGGAATGCCATCTCTTGTGGATTTCATTTAGAATTTTGAAAGTGCCTGATGATTAAAATGTTGTGAAACCGTGGAAGACTTGCGGTTCATCTGGGAATCAGTCACTGGTTCGGGTTTGTCTCGAGTCAGAGTCAGCTTTAGTCAAAAACCTGATTGTCAAACCAATTCAACTTTTGGACTGGTGAATGAAACCAATCGGAACCTGGTCGGCCCTCTGTTTGTGTCATGGGTCACAACAAGAAGTTGTGGATGGCTCGGTTTAGAGTTTGTGGCTCTTGGTTCAATGCTTCCATGTGCTTGTTTTGAGCTGTTCTTGTCTTGCCTATGCACCAAACGGGAAGATGTAGACATATGCTTCGAACCTTGGAATTCTTGTAACATCTCAGTGATGCTTTCCTTGCTGTACTTGTTGTGCCTGATGGGTGCATAACCCAATTGTACTGCTAATGATGTTATCTGATCTCTGGTTGAACTGCCCACTTGCCTACTTGAACAGTAATTCTCTTTCTTTTCACAAACACCTGACCAAGTATTTCGATTGTCTACTTTTGCAAAAATTGAAGAATTCCGTGATTTCTCAGTCCTTGACCAGGATTAGTTGCAAAACCACTGCCATGAATATATGTTGTTTTTTTTTTGGTAAAAAAATGAATATATGTTGTTTATCCAGGCAGAATTTAAGAGTAACTGTATTGTCTTCAAAATTAGTTGGATGTATACTGCAGGGTTGTAACCCCTGGAGTTGTCTATTCTATTTGCACAACCCTGGAGTTGTCTATTCTATTTGCCGCTGCTCTTGATTTTCCTATCTAGTTATATTGTTGCTGGTATTTTCTTTCAACAAGAGAGTTCATTTTTTTCTGAATTCAGATGCTCTGTCTTTGTTGCAGCTTCTTATGAATCAGTTGGAGCCTCTGACAGACCAACAACTAATGGGCCTCTACAACCTACAGCAAACATCACAACAGGCTGAAGATGCTCTTTCTCAGGGTATGGAGGCATTGCAGCAATCTCTGGCTGAGACGCTGGCCAATAACCCACCTGGTTCAACTGAATCATCTGGAAATGTGGCAAATTACATGGGACAAATGGCCATGGCAATGGGGAAACTGGGGACTTTGGAGGGCTTCCTTCGCCAGGTAAATGTGATTTTGTTTGAGCACTAACTACTTGTGCTGGGTTCTCCAATTGATTGTTGGCTAGTCTTGTTGAGAAAAGAACTGGAAAAATTTGGTTGGCTGTTTACGTTTCTTCATTCTCGAGTCTCGTCGATGTCAACTTCAGATAGAACCCGCATGAGCCTGGCAGCATCTTACACACATTTTCTCAAAAGCTGTTCTGGATTTCGATCTGGTCTTGAACTTACATAATTTTCTTTCCTTCCTCCTCCAATTAATGATTCATCTTCTCTTCTAGTTTGTCGCTATTTCATTTCATTGTTCTCTTCAGACATTTCTGACGTGTATGGACTATTCGTGCCTTGAATCCTTCATAGAACAATCCGAAGGAGTAGGAAAGTTTGTGGTCATTGCTGTTCCTGTTTTCTTAAGGAAGGTCATTTGCTTGTGTCTTTTTACCAGGCCGATAATCTGCGTCAGCAAACACTAATGCAGATGCACCGTATACTGACAACTCGGCAGTCAGCACGTGCTCTCCTCGCAATACATGATTACTTTTCGAGGCTCCGGGCTCTCAGTTCTCTATGGCTCGCAAGGCCACGAGAGTGACAGAAAATTGGGATTTTTGTCCTGACTGACTCCCTGTGGGTGGTTAAGTTGATGGAGGTGAAATCATTCCACAGACAGTGAGTCCTTCGATTGAAAGTGCTCCCGTCGTCGCTGCTGCGGATCTCGAGAGGCGCTGTTTAACTCTAATTTGGGGGTGAGCAAAGTCATGTCTCTGTAACAAAATCATGTGTTTGTGTTGTAGCATTTTAGCTAGTGGTTGTATATTGTTGTAATGCCCCTTTAGGACACGGTTGAGCTGATAAACTATTCAGGTCGAATGTTCTTATTGATTAGAAACAATCCTATTTGGCAATGAATAAATAGAAAGTATCATTGTGAAGGTGAATAGATTTACATGTTCCGATGATGATGCTTCATTAGTTTTTGTGGTATGCTGTTCTATGCCAACATGGAAGCTGATTTCATTGATCCAAGATAGAATGAGTGAATGAAATAGAAAAAGAATGAAATATAAGTATTAAAATTTCTTTATTTTGTATATAAATTTAAAGAAGGAAGATCCTTTCTCAAGGAATTGAATTACAAATTGATTAGCCAGCCATTATTTTAAATGATAACTAGTAAATTGACAATATTACAAATGATACTAGTTATCTTATTGAAATAAATGAAATGTATTATCATTTAAACTCTAGGGTGTGTGTAAAGTTATTCGAGGAATTTGGTAATCCACTCTGAAAACATCAATATACTCTTAACGTAAAATATTCTCTTAATGAGTAAAATGAGATCAGACGGAAATCTAATATCATTGACCATCGATCAGAAACGTGGAAGCGGAAGGTGTGGATCGGAGTTTGCTATTAGCTATGGACTACCCGGGAGAGTGAATGAGACTATTCAGATTCATTAGTAAGATGCACATCGCACGCGTTTTTTTATAGTCGATCAATGATCGATTCTGGCACTGTTTAGGATTTGCTCAGAGCGCCAGCATCCCTTGCTAGGCCGAAGGAACCAATGGCCCGGCCACTTCAACAAACTCCATCAAACAGAAGATTGAAACGGGTGGTGGGGAGGTGAGACCATCTTGACTTTGACCCGACACTGGACCGTCTTTGGCCGGTACAGAAGAGAAATACATGTCGGCAGATAGGAAGCAATTGCGCGAAATGTTGCAGGAGCTCTTGTATTTCGCATGTCATATCGAACCAGGTGATGGGGAAGCAAGGCTCCTGCAAAAATCATACATTCATCCGTTGATGTACATGCCAAGTAACGACTGTTTGGACCGTTGGGTTGCTAAGCTCTTTCAAAGTTGATGCCTTCAGGGAGCATTGCAGTGAACACCTCAGAGCTAATCCTCGTATAGTTCACTTGATTTATTTTCTGATCTCGTTGCAGATCACCTAGAATTGTGCAAAGCAGCCATGAAGAGGATGAGATGGCATCTAAGATTGTTCCCTTCAGCTAACACGCCTGGCGAAAACCCGGCATCACCCACACAGAACACGAGTAGTATGAAGAGTAATCGGCGCCGAAGTAAAATGCTTCGATGCCGCCATCGGCCATATTGTAGACCCCCATATCTACCAGTTCTTGTGGATCCGGATCATAATGCCACCACTGCTCGATGCCATCTCCGGTGAAGTAAAAGCAGTTGGGATTGCAGTCCCCGAAAGAGGACGCACAAATGGACATGGAGTAGTGACCGCCGACGAAGATGGCTCGGTCGCCCAAACCCTTCCAACTTGGTCCATTCATTCTCGTCGAAATCGAACTTGTACACTTCGAAACGAACAAGCTCACGTCAATAGTCGTAAGCGCCCGCGCGTTCGAACTGCTGAACCATCAGAAGGTCTCCCGATGACTCGAGAAGGTACATGTGCTCCGACGCCCATTGGGGATTCGGAGGTGGCGCGACGTATGTAGCTCTTGGAAGACCGCCGTCATCCATCTCGAGGAGCACAATCCTGCACAGCGCATAGGTCCGACCCGAGAAGCGCACGACGTCTTTGAAACAATAGAAGTCGCTGGCGCTCGCAGCGCCAACAGAAGCCCAGACCCTTTGACCTGGTTTGATCAGGGACAGTTGCTTTGTTGGATAGTCAATTGCCATGACCAAGAATGCATCATTTGCCCGGGAAGTTTGACTCCAATGTGTTCTCCTTAACGATAACGACTTTATATAAGCACTTGTACCAGTATTAAGGCTGTAGAAACCTGGACATTTTGAGATTCCAGTAACCGAGGCAGATCAATCTTGATCCGAGTTAATGGGTTCGAGAGGCAGAGTCGGAGATCCGAGCCGACCGTCACGACCCACCAGAGAGATGTTCCCCAACGCATCCGTCCTCAAGCTTCGGGTTAAGTCGAGCCGATAAGTCTTGCCGTTGTGCAAGCTGAAGAAGTCTCTGGTTGGGCTGTCTTGGTCCTCGGACAGCATGAGCCATGGGATTGAGGAACGAGGAGCCCAACTCTTGTCGACATAGACGGATTGCCACGAACGGCAGACCGAGGAAAATGAAAGAAAATCTTCAATGGCGGTCAGTGAGTTTGCAATCTGCAAGATGAGTTCGTGTGGAAGAAGGGACCAGTTGGCCATGTGGGTGTGTGTTGCAATGAGTAGCTCCGAAAGCAGAGCAGGAAGACAGGTCGATGTCATGAGAAATTTAAAGATTCAATCTTTAACAAACCATAGTCCCCCTGGCTAAAAAGGAGATAAATTGGTCTATTTCCTTGGGCTGCAAGGAGAGTAGACTTCGATTTTCTCAACTATAGTATTTGATTCCCAATAATTAATGGTTGCATCGAATCTCAATTAGGTATACCAACGGACAAAGAAATGTACCAGAAATGATCCATATGGTCAATTCTGCTTCATTGAACTCAAATTAGTATTCAGTGTGCGATTTTCTACTTTGAACTGAGCACCCGAAGGAGGTCGACTTCCCTATTTATAGTCGACGAGTGCAGTACTACAATCGAGGCGATTTTCCGAAATCCTAATCCGCTGCACGACATAGGAAATAGACCTAATCAACGATGGGGCGAGTCAGATTCCAAACCTAAAGGTCTTTATCCAGCCTGGCATTGGTATGAAAAGGGGTAAGAAATTGGCTGACAGAAAATCTGGAGCGGAGCAGAGCAGAACAGACCAGCCCCAGAAGAGCTCATGCTCAAGAATGAACTTGTTTGCCTAGCCCTCAAAATACACTATTTCCTTCGGGCTTAAGCTAGTCTAGCGTACAAACAGCAGGGGGTGCCAGGGTGGCACAAGTCGGTCGGCATCGGCGAATGCTTGGCCGAGTTCCTTGTGTCATCATTAACGATCATTATGCAGGGCCAAGCTTGGCGTTCACTCACTGGGTTCAGCCGAATCCGAACATCTACTCCATGGCCTTGAGTCGAGCAGGGCCGGTGCTTGGTTACTAGTCCATTAACAACACGTTGGCATTCAAACAATCACCAAAAAGATCAAGCAAAAGGCTCCATATTAAAGAAAACAATACCAACGAACAGAGGCACAAGGGGGAAGTATACGCAACACATAATGGGAAAGAGAAGCAGACATTTCGGCCGTACAGTCATGCAGAGCCATATCGATATATTCTCAGGCTCAAAAAACACTATTGCCGTAGCCGTGCCTCAACAACCTGCACGTTGTTTCATCGAAACTTTACAACTCAGTTTTCCTAATGTGAACACCAGTATTGAGCACTTAGAAGTCCTAGAAAGCATCTGAAAAGGATTCAAACCGATGAGGAATTTCTGACTACAGGCGGGATCAGAAAATTCGACTTACGATAAATAACAATGATCAAAGCTTACAATGCAAAGAGACCATCTAAAGAGCAACCCAACCCTCAGTCGAGCAAATCTGACACCAGAGTCTTCCTGAATGGATCAATCTGGGCCAGCTGTGCCTCCATAGTTCTAGTTGGAGCTATGCCTTCCACCTTCAACCTCTCTCTAATTCCATAAGCTGGGACTTTTCCCTTTGCATAGGCATTGAGGAGACACTGGTACTGCCGAATGCGAGCCGTGTACCCAGACTGTTTCATCCGGTAAAGGATCTTTTCACTATTATGGACATCACCCCTTTTGGCATAATGATCCAGGAGAGACATGTACGAGTTGAACATTGGCTTCATCTGATTCTGTTGTGATGCCTTTGTCAAGACTGAATCAGCCTTCTCCACTTCACCTGCTTCCACGTAAAGCTTCACAATCGAATCCCAGGTAAATGGACCGATGCGACGTCCACTATCTGCCATTCTCTTGATTAGATCCTTCCCCTTGGAAAGCATCTTGTTGCTCGCATACACCTTCAAAAGTACCGTGTAATGCTTTGCTGAGATTTTCCATGTTTTCGACATCCTCTCAAAAACTGCCTCAGCTTCCTGGATTTTCTTCAACTTTCCCCAGGCTTCAATAGCAGCGATGCAATCTTCAAGCCGTGGATTTGGTTCACAGACCTTCCAAACTCTCTCTACTTCATCAGCCTCTCCTAGTTCAGCATAAAGCGGAAGCAAAGAGTGGCAAGCCCACCAGTGCTTTTTAAGGTCTCCACCTTCCATCTCCTTCAAGACAGCCTTTGCCTTTTCTATCAATCCACCAGATGCATAGTGCTTCACCAGGAGAGCTTGTGTGCCAATGTCAGGTTTCATCCCTTCAGCATTCATAGCATCCACAATTTTTTCCATCCCTGTAATGTCACTCGACTGGCCTTTGGTGTCTATCAGAAGTCTGTAAGTAAGCATTGTCGGCTTTACATTTTCTTTCTCCATCAACAACAATACATCAGCAATTTTCTTCTTGTCGAGCCTCTTGTAAAGGAGAAGCAATTGGTTGATGGAAAATGATGAAGGAGAGAATCCTCGATCCCTCATTTTGTTAAAAGTTTCCTCTGCCTTTGTGACGTTGCTGGCAGTAACATAGCTGGCCAACATTGACTGATGGACTAGTTCCCCTCTGAAGGATTCAGGAATCTTATTAAAGAAACTCTCGGCCTTAGGGAGTCCACGCACTTTAGCGATCAAATCAAGTCGAGATGCATAATCTCCCTCTTTAAGATCCAATCTCTTGCTACTTTCCAACCACTCCGAAAGCTGCAAACCACCAAAAGTATAGATATGTAAATAAAGCAACTTGAAAATCATGTTACAGGAGATGTGTCATAAAGGACCTAGGACAAACATCTAACTTCACCTGATCAACTGATAATATCCAGAAAAGCAATACTACCCAGTGGAAAAGAATAAATGAAGTCCCATTGGTTTTGCGCAATTACCTCATAAACTGTCTGCAGCATTGGGTAATCTAAAATAATCTCCATCTCATAATCCCAACCTCATGTCTTTTTGTTCTGTCTCAATCATAAAGATCGCCTTAAATACTTGGATGCAAATGACAAGCTTCTGATAAGGCAATGCAAAAGCACAGTACACTTAATTTTTCACTCAAAACTCTTAGCAGAGGCAGTGATCACAAACAATAAATAGATCTTCCTTTTTTCTGCAAACTTTTTCTTCATCCAAAAAATTTGCAAATATCGACTGTAAATTAATTTTTTTAACCAACAAAAACAGAAGCACTTTATGAATCTGTACCATCATATGCTGGAAAATTCTTTTAGCTGAACTAAATGCCTAAGAAGCAGCTTAGCTGAAATCAAGAGATGATTTGCATCGAAAATACAGAAACATGATCACAAATACCTGAGAAGGCGCTTCTCCTCTAACAGCCAATGTTAGCCAATGAATAAACTAAACTATGAGCAAATGATGACCAAAAAGAAAATACATAAAGAGAAGAGACTACAGAATAAGAGTGTCGAGACTTGAGCGTGGTCAATGAGATTTACCTGCAGAGCCTTCACATACATTCGACGTCTACGAAAATTGAGCATGGCTGATGAGATTTCTTCCCTGTTAATTTCCTTTCCATCTTCAACCCACTTGTCAAGGATTTGCTGCACAGAAAGGCCAGAAGCACTGTTGATGGCCTCAAACAGTTCAGATTTAACTCTTTTTTGTGGTTTTTTCTTAGTTGACTCAGTTTCATTCTCTGGCAAATCCAACTCATTTTGAGAGGCTTTTTCCGCATCCTCATCAGCAGAGAGCTCTAGTTCAGAAACCAATTCATTATCACTTTCATCTGCTGAATCACCCTTCTGAGACGCCTTGGTACTGACTGGCTCTTCAAGTTCAGAAAATGCATCATCTTCTTCTTCTCCGCTGCTCTCAGCACCGGCTTGTGAAGAGAGACAACGGCTCCCCATAGACAACCGGTGAGTACAGCTTGTTGATAAACAGTAAGATCTCTCCAGAGATGGATATCTACCAGATGATGCTTGAGAGAACTCGACGATGACAGCATTATCTCCGAAACAACTCCAATCAGATTTAGGTGAATGAAACCGCAATATTGAAATGCTAAATCTGTGATTCCTGAAGGCACAAAGCAAGCATGCTTTAAGAATATCAATATAAGCACGCGCATGAATTAGTCCATCAACTGTGCTGTCCTGAATGATTACAGTAAACACAAACACAGCAAGCAAAAAAAAAAAAAAAGAGTTGGGCAGGACAAAAGGCAGATTGAGCTGTCAAGGCGGTCAATCATGGGCGTCAACAATGGCAGTAATGCAGTTTAAAAGTAGCCTTAGAGTAGGCACAATATATTTAAATACCAGCAATCTCTGAAAGAGAGACAGAAAGAAAATCAACCTAAAAGACCAGGAAAACATTCAGCATTCCCCACGATATTCACATTCAAGACCATGCATCTAAGTTGCCGCATTCAATCCACCTCTCAAAAAGCCCGCTCAAGGCTACCAGGTAAACCCCAAAAGCGCCCGAATCAAGAAGCATTATGCAAGTCGGGCAAATGAAGCAGCACACCTCCATGCGGAGGAAAGACCCAACAACGAAAATTCACAAAGAGAACTCAACATTCTGAAATTGCGCGCTGAAAGAGCAAAAGAAGCAAGAAAACAGAGCAATTGACAGGGAATCCATCGACGACAAAACCCACTTCTAAAACACAATTTCCCGCTTCACGCAGATAAAACAGAGAGATTCCAACTCAGGGAACTTCCACAGCAAACAAAGACCAAATCCCGACAAGGCGGGGCGTCATTTCAGGCCCTTTCTTCCATTCATTCACTCTCGGGGCAACCTCACGCAGCGAGCTCGAGAAAAAAGAAACAGCAAACAGTCACATCACGCCATGCGAAAAGCACGCCGACGCACGGACGCTTTGGGAGAGAACGTTACTTGAGAGGATGAGAAGCTCGGCGAAGAGCCCACATGGTGGGAGCTGCTGCTGAACTCGGAACGAAAGGGAGAGGAGCAAGAAAATGCAGGGGAATGGTATGAAGCGGAGGTAAAGATCGAATCTTTATCGCTTGATAATAAAAAAAAACCCTACGAAGCGCAGGGAGAACTGAGGAGGCCCGGTTCAGTTCACTCTCGCTGTCGACACAGTCTTCCACTCGTCATCCCCGCTCCCTTTAAAACCCTAAAAACCCTCGGACCATACATTTACTGCTGAAAATGATTTTGGCTTTACCATTTCTGTAGTACGGAAAAATAAAATCAACACAAATTTCCTTTTGGAGAACAAGAAATGCGCATATGTATAAGCACATTTCCATCTGCACTATAGAAAGGGGAAGATCAGCAATTCAATCTTAAAAGCATTGTAAGATGATAAATCAGTTTTAAACTTTTCGATTTTACCAATGTAGTGTTAAACCTTTTGGGTGAAATTTTAACGTGATCCTTCCAGCAAATTATCACTGGAATTTCACATGAATGTTTAGGACTAAATCAGCATCATTGAAAAATTTTATGACTAAACTGACAACCGAATAACAGATTTGGGATTAATTCGGTGATTATCGCGCAAAGGAAGTCATATAAATTGTTCAATGCATAGCATAGTTATCGAAGCTACAATAATAGCCAAAGCGGCATATATATATATATGAGAGGGGATAATGCAGAAAACAAGAATGTGTATATACACACACCATTACGTATATTGATAATATTCATTTTATCAAATAAGAGCCTAAAATAGATCTTATTTCAAATAAGTACCTGAAATGCCATCATTTTTTCAAAGTAAGACTCACAAAGGGCATTTTCGTCATTTTTTTCCTTTTTTTTTTCCTTTACAATTTTCCCATTTCTTTGTTTTTTGTTGCGGTCGGCAAGGCAACCTCGTCCAGCCCTCACCAATGGTCGACTGTCACCATCGAAAAGGAAAAAAAAAAAGAAGAAAAAAAGAAAAAGAGAAAAAAAATCAAAAAATTCAAAATGAAGAAAATAAGATTTTTTGAATTATGAGGACATTTCAGGCTCCTATTTGAAAAAAAAAATGAGCTTATTTCATACTCTTAAGTGGAATTTTTCCTAAATAACCATATAAATATAAATGACATGCATTTTACGTTGTCTAAATATGCTTTGCACAATATAAGCTATACATAAAAGCATGATCAAAAGTCATGGGTCAAAAATACATTTGTCCAAACTCAATTCGAGGTCTGCATACTGTCTGTCTGTCCCGTGTCTCTATCGCCTCTAAATTTACAATCATGCAATCGAATCCTCTAGCTTTCTTTCGTTCGTATAATTAGTCCCTGCCCCGTAATTGTTATTGTCAATGCCTCACCAAGTTGGCCCCTTTGGCATCGCCACCAATGTGGAACGCAATAAGACATCGACATTGATGCCGCACCACATCAGCCCTACATCAAACAGTTGGTTAGATTTCCAACGGGGGGCCTAGTCTTGTTCACGTAAAGGCAGTCAAACCTCGTGGAGATGGAGATAGAGAGAGAGAGAGAGAGAGAGAGAGAGAGAGAGAGGGGGAGAGGCCAGTTGCTATTGAAGATTCATCGACACAAATGAGAGCCCAAATGAACCTCGTGGACTCTATCGAGAGTTCGACAACTAAGTTTAGTGAGTTGCGTCTTTCGAGACAGTAAACGTCTCGCAATCTAATAAGTGATGCTAAATGCTCATCGACATCCAAGCAATAATATTTGGGCGACCTTATTGCCACCAACCCCAAAAACCACCTCTTCTTCTACCCTCTATCTCATTTTTTTTTTTCAAATTTAACCTTAACAGTTTTTTTTTTATATATATTTATTTAGAGAGAATGTCCTCAAATTGTGGAGATACTTGATGCACGTTCGTCGAGTAAATGGGACTTATTTGAAAAGAAAACAAGAGACAGGGGTGTTTATAGAATTGGTAATGAACGTAGGGGCTAAAAACATGAAAAACGAAATGTAAGCACGAATGACCCAGAATCAGAGAAGAGAGAGAGAGTCTTCAAACAGAGGAACAGAAGGAAGAAGCCGCAGCACACATTCAACGAGAACGAAGGCTTGGTGCGAGCTTCTTCATCTCTCTCCCTCTCCTCCACTACACCTGAGATGATGAACGTGGGTCCTTCTGGTTTCAGTACGCATCTCTCTCTCTCTCTCTCTCTCTCTCTCTCCAATTTCTGTTCGTTTTGCTAGTCGCACATTCGAATTCTCCGGCATCGATTTTGCTTTCCCTACCGAATTTCCCCCAATCGAGCCTTTGGTGTTCGTTTCTGTTTTTGCAGACAATGCGCCGGCCTCCCGAGCGTTCATCGTCGCCTCTGGCGTCTTCACCGTCTTCTTCGGGATCAGGAACCGCGCCAACAAGCTCGGAGTGTCTTACCAGGCAAGTCAGTTGGACTTTGCTGTTTCTTTAGTTTTGTTTTTGGTGGATTCGTACTTGGGCTTTCCGCTGATTGTTGTTTTTTTGAGCTCGTACTAGCTTGTAGGTTCTTTTCGTGCTTTTGATTTTTGATCTGCGTCTTGGAAATGATTGAAGGGTGCTTCGTTTGATTTGGTTCTTTGATTCTTAGTTTCCTGGCCTGTGTAGATTTCGTTTCTAATGTAGCTCAGGCTTGATGGTCACGTTAGCTTGGACAATCTTTTTTGCTTTTCGTTTCTGTTCGTCAGAAAGATGAATCTGTATAATTCTTTCTTTCTTCCTGTTCATGGCCCTAAACGAGGTGCGAAAACTGTCATTTCTTGCTGTATGGTTGATTTGATTTTTCTAGCTGCCCTGGTGGTGTACTCCAAGCTATTTCGTATCTCTTTTTTATGCCATTGCTTGTAGTAGTTGTATCTGCATACAATCGACAGTATGGAACTAGAGTCTTTGTTTATATGTACAGCAGGATTGCTGAATTGCAGCATGGTATCTCATCTATTAGTAAGACCAGTATAGGCAGAGGTTTTATGTAGTGCTTTGCATTGCCAAAATGAACTCATTGAGTTTGTCACTCCCAAGGACGTTCATAACGAAATTCGAAAGTGAAATAGAATTATGGTCATTGTGCACGTTTGCCTATGTCAATAAGAGGGGCAGTTTCAAAAACTCTCTTTTTAATGATTCTATATGGATGTTGATGTCCAATTTCAAAATAGTACGCAGGGGCACTCACTAGTTGTTCATGAGGGATGAGCACAAATAATAGAGATACGTAAATCCAAGTCCATTTATTCAGCTATTTGTTGAACTCAATTGCTTATGTGCCATCGAATTAGTGAACTGGTTTCTTAATGAGGATATGAGGAGGAAATAACTGCCAGTAATGAAGTCTGCCTTCTTAGTTAGTTGCAATATTATTTTGATACCCTCAAGCAAGTTTTCCTCTCTACTATTCACTTGTTATATTAGAGATATTGTTTCTCCATTGACATTCTTTTAGCTTGTTCTTGGGTTTTACTATCACTTTTCTAATAGATCTGCTTGAGTTTGATTGAGTTCCTGTGCTGCGACGGAAATGAGTAAACGACCCTCTTGCTTTGTTAGTGACTCACACCTAGCAATAATTGGGACTTGCCATGTCAATAGCTTTTCGATTCATTTCTTTGAGAATTCCATGATCCCTTCAATTCTACAAAGAGGATAGCTCCTGATTTCCTTGCTTTGTGATCTTCAATGGCAGGATATTTTCCAAAAGATGCAGATGTGGAAGCTAATACCAGCAATCTTTGCCTTTTCTTCAACACCAGAACTGATTTTTGGTCTCTATCTGCTCTATTACTTCAGAATTTTTGAGAGACAGATAGGTTCTAATAAGTTCTTGGTGAGTGATTTTCCTCTGTAATGATGTCGAATTAAAAAACTACAGAACACTTCTGTAGGGTATCACTGAACTTTTGTTTCAGTTTTGGACTAGGGTATCGCTAAACTTTTATTTCAGTTTTGTGCTCTACTGTAAGTATAAAAAAAATTTATGCACTGTCGTAGCGGTAAGGGATGATGCTTAAGCTATTTATCTTACATGAAAGAATGTTTGGCGAGATAATAGTTTTGTCGTAGTTTTTCTTGTCTGGTTTTTAGTCATTTGATTCCAGTTTGCGAGAGCACCCTGATTATTTGTCTAAAAGTCGGGGTACATCTGCCAGTAGCCTCATCTCACAAGTTGACTCTATTATGAGAATGAAACTTGGCAGTTGTAACATGCTATCCTATTTGTTGGGTTAGTTTCCAATAAATCTAAGGGGTTGATGGAAAAAAATAGTAATGTGATGCATGCTGCTAGTAAGGTGTGAGATATGCAGAAAGGCCAACAAGGGGAAGACTGCCAGCTTCTTGTCCACTCTTTGTTCTGCAAAATGAACTGTCTTAATTGTGCTTTGGCATCTACCCTATCATCTTCAGTACTATTTTACATAGAGCAGAATAGGCGTTATCTGCTTAACAGTCAGCTGTTCTTTTATTCCAAACCATTTTCATTTCCTTCCATTTGATGTGTGCATTATTATTTTCTGTGGATACATAGGTCTTCATTTTGTTCTCTACAATAGTATCGATGGTCCTTCAAGTCCTCACGTTGGCAGTTTTTAATGGTATGTCAATTCATTTCACCTTTGTGGGAGCTTCTTCTTGCTGTCTATTTTCACTTCATTCTTCTTTTTCTGGTAGAAATCTGTTTCTATATTTTGAAGTTCCTTCTTTTTTGGTTACTTATATGCCCCTACTTAATTTGGTACAACTTGGTCTGAGAATCCAAATGACTCTGAAAACTGAAACATGACAGTGAGTGAATACTGTTGTGCTTTTCTGGTTGGATATGAGTCTATGTAGGAAAAGCAGAGGTCCTATTACCTTATAATACGTACTTTAATGTTTTATGTCATATGCAGTCTATATTGGAAATACAAATGTCTTAATTGGCCGCATTGTACAATTATCGCAATTACCATTTTTGTTTGGAACTGGAAATGGTCAAACAACAAATGCCTGAATGGGCTATTGAGCTCTTAAAAAATTGCTTCGCTTGTAATAGGAATTTAGTACGTCAGATGTGGTTGATTTGATATGCTATCTTTATATGGTCTGATGCCATGATTGATTTAATTCTGAAAGACTCCAAGTGGTCCTAACTAGGTTCCTGGCTCTCCTTGTTGCACACCTTTTCTTAGTAGCTGCTTTGATCAGGATGAACTGAATTCTTGTGATAAATTTTCCCAAATTATGCAGTAGTTTCAGTGGTAAAAAGACTGCTATTGTGAGAGAAATGAGTTTTTCCAAGTTTCAGGAAATACCAAAGCTCTCTTTTCCATATTTTGACTCAAGAGGCAAACTTGTCTCGAAACTATGGATAAGTCGGTCATGGTCAATTGGCCAAAGGATGTCTTAACATGGATGTAGACTGTTGATATAAATCATTCCATCAAGACTCCAGATTGGAGATGCCTTCATGAAAGAGTTAATGTCAGTTAACCCAAAGTCTTTATGTATATGCTAAGGTAATACTTCATACCAAGCATATTACTCAAGTCAAAGAATGTAAAGAAAATGAAAGAAACAATAGAAGTTCTTCAAACCAATCATAAGCTTTATTGAGATAATTAGACATACAGTAGTCCGTCTTGATAAATGCTAAAAAGTTCATATGTTCAGCTGAAAAATTTCCCATAGATTTCTGTGAAGACCTACCTTTCCTTGTGGGATGTTGCATTGGCTGAACAGTATTTTTTTCCCCCTCGCTTGTTGCCTGTGTACACATGGAGCAAAGCCAAACTGATCCTTTATAACGACTAAACTGTCTCCATAATTGTCGGATATCAGAGGAGAAAGTTGACAAATGTTCGGGTACCTGTTAATGTAATGGTTTTAGCAGTTGATTATGGATTATGTACCTTGTGCAAGCCATAACGTGATGATAGATTAACGTGGTAAACTTATGATTTATCGTATGGCCTAGTAGGTAGAGCAGCAAGGTAGGAGCAGGACCCAAGCACTCTTGAATCTTGTCAAGGGTGGACCATAGCTAGACACATTACTAGTTCCTCAAGCAATGTTAATGGAGATAAATATCTTAATTTAAACTGCTGTTAGATAAGATTGCCATGCTAGTTTTCTTATCACGTTCCTAGAAATTGTCATGTCTACTTTGTGATAATCTTGGTTAACTTTTCTCGGCAATGAACTTTTGGAATTTTTATGCGCAGTTTTCATGTCATAATTAGTGAATAATCTTCAAGTCTCCCCATGACAATACTGATGTAAAGTTTTCTCTTTTAATCTGCAGTTTCTTCCTCAAACTTAGTCAGTTCAGGTCCTTATGCTGTTATATTTGCATCGTTCGTGCCCTTTTTCTTTGACATTCCGGTTTCAACGAGATTTCGGGTGCTAGGCATCAGCTTCTCCGACAAATCTTTCATATATCTAGCTGGTCTGCAGGTACGTTTTATTGATATATCTGTTTGGTGATTTTTCGGCTATATTAATTTCTTGTGCCTATCAGACAGGTCCTTTCTGTAATTTTTGTTTAACCTTGTTTTCATATTGCAGCTTTTGTTTTCATCCTGGAGAAGGTCCATCTTGCCGGGGATTTGCGGCATTCTTGCTGGTTCCCTGTATCGACTCAATGTTTTCCGCATCCGCAAGGCGAAGGTTATACTCGAAAATGTTTATAACGAATCGTTTCCTTCTTACTATGCAATTAACTGTCGTTTGCGACGATGTTTGAATTATCCTTTTCAATCAGTACTCTTGTTAGGACTAAATTTGCGCGAGAATGCCTACTATGTCGATTATTTGTGAATTCGATTAGCTGAAAATGAGTTCTTTTATTGTCTCTGTGTGTGCGCACGCGCCTTTTTTTTTTTTGGGGGGGGGGGGGGTGTGGAAGGGTTGATACTTACGATGGTTACAAAGAGGTGGCAAAACGGGTCCGGAACCCATATTCAACCCATATTTGATGGTGGTGGGTCAAAAATGGGTTAAGTGCTTAAGTGGGTCATAAATGGGTTACTTAGAAATCTAATGGATTCTAAATGGGTTAGGTAAGACAACTATTTAAAGAAAGTCATAAATAGATTTTATAAATATTTCAAAAAAAATCGATTTTTTTAATATTTTAATATATTACTATTTTATTATAATATTAATTTTTCGCTTTTTTCTTTTCTTTTCTTTCTTTTTTCTTTTTTCTTCTGCCTTAGGCCGTCGCCCTACCTTGGCTGCCACTGGCCGGCAACGGCCACCGGCAAGCCATGGACGAGCTCGGCTCATCGAGATCTCGCGAGCCTCGAGGTCGGCCGAGCGCCGGTGAGCTCGAGGCTCGGCCTATCCAGGCGAGCTCGAGTTGGGCGGACGAGCCTAGGCAAGCTCGGGGCTTGTCGAGATCTGGCCTCGGGCAAGCTCAGGGCTTGTCGAGATCTAGCCTTGATTTCACCGGGACTCGGTTGGTTGCCGGGCTTCCCACCGTCGCCGAAGCCCTGAATACCGACGGGCGGAGAAGGGAGGTTGTATGTGGAGTTGCGGAAGGAGGTTGCAAATGAAGGAGGGAGGAGGAAGGAGGAAGGAGGAAAAAAAAGAAAAAAGAAGAAAAAAAAAAGAGAAAAAAAATATATAAAATAAAATAAAAAACTTTCGCAAAATTTGTATTGTATGATTTGGTTAAATATACAATTATTTAAGAAATACGGGTTGGGTATGGGTCATTGAACTTGCATTGGATGAATATGGCTCAAAACGGGTTAAATGGGTCAATACGGGTCAGACCATATTCGACCCGACCCGTCCCATCCATTTGACACCTCTACAATGTGTGATGGCCTCAGTATCTCAATGTTTGGCAGAATGTTCTCGCCTTTGGTGTTCAAATGATGCCCATCATTCTTCAATTACTGCAGATCTTCAGTAGAATCATCATTTTTTTTCTTGAAAGTCTAGCGAAACCGTCCTTGTTTCTCTTGTGAAATAATATGCAATGTTTAATTCATGTCATATGAGAGATTACCTCATGGATGCATATTGAGAAGGACATAGTGTTAATGCATTTCCCAAGTTATTTTCATGCGGTACTTTGCTAAGATTGTATATTAGTTGTATCCTCCCATACAAATTAAGTTTCCTACAAGAAAGGTGGTAGGGAGAGTTGTTCTATTTTCAGGAACTTTTCGAGGGGATTGACCTAGATATTTGCTCATCGCTTTTACGAAGATAAATGCTTTCAGTTATGGTACCTAAATTTTGTTTTTCAAATGCCTTGTGTCAACAGTTTCCAGCACCAATCTCTTCATTCTTTTCGCGGCTATCAGGACTTTCTATGGGAAGTTCACGCGTTGCACCACCTAGGAATGTAGTGGGAAGTATTCCATCCGTTGCAAGTCACCAGGTAACGTTGCATCCAATGAATGCTTTGCATATATTCATCTGTTGTTCTGAGTACATGTGAAATCTCTTTCGACAGTCTTAATCTGTGTCATTATTGCCTCCACCTCGACTTAAATACTCTTCCCTTGCAGCGAAACTTTACTTCGGCACCTTCCACCGCGGAGCCATCAGAGGAATCTGTTGCAACCCTTGTTTCAATGGGCTTCGACAGGAATTCTGCTAGACAAGCGCTTGCCCAGGCTAGAAATGACGTCAATACAGCAACGAACATCCTTCTTGAAGCTCAGTCTCACTAATTGTTTATAGAAGTTCTGGTGATGTTACTTGCACTCTGTTAATTAAATTCAGGGGGGAGGATTTGATTGGTGACGAGATCTCTGACCTACACTAGGCATTTTGATGAGTCGGTGAATCTTCGAACTGGAGCTTCTGAATTTCCTCGCCATGTCGTTCTTGGGATTTTCCCTTCATTGTAGATCCCTCGGTCCATATGAGCAGTAGGCATTTATTTGCAGCTGAAAGCAATTCAGAGAGTATGAGTTGGGATGAGGCCTAGATGTATTTCACCCAGAATCAAGACATGGTTAGACATTATCTTTAGAAGAAAGGCCTAGGGGAGAAACTGTGTACAGTACTTATCTCCTTATTTCTTGTCTTCAGCCAGAAACAAGACATTCCTCGGGTTGTGTTTTTTAGACAGCGCATAATGGTCAATAGTGAACGTGCCTTGGTAGGAAATGCGAATGTTAAGGACGATTATGCTGTTGACTGTTCAAATTTCGGAAAGGGCGTTTCATGACCAGATGGAATTGGTAGGCTTTTTCTATGTTACAGTGCTTGAAAATTATCATGGGGTGGTAACTTTGATCATGAAGTTAGTAATGCCCCTCATTCTTATATGTTTCCTGATTTAATGATTGGTTAAGTTTCTCGAGGCAGCGGTAAATTTTCTAAACCAAAACATGAAAAAAAATTGGTGACCATAGTAGGCTGGACAACGTTCCCCTTGTTCCATGGTGAAAAATGGTAATAACTGGCAGTTTCAAATCTTTTAAGCTAAGCAAGCAACGCTGAATACAGCCTGCTAATGGAAGCATTAGCCACAAGCCGTAGACAAAGTAGCTTCCTAGCAAATTTTATGGCTACCTAACCTTCTATCTTGATCCGATTTGCGCAAATTTGACCTCTCCTCATCGACAACGTATGTGACTAGAAAAAATCTGCTCTTGATAGAAAAGAGGGGGAAAAAAACGAACTCTACTAGGTTATCTTTGTACATTCTCCATCACCGCATAATTTCTTTCTTAATGGGAAAACCTCACTTCTCTACCGAAGATGTCCCGAACAACATGCACCAAGCTTATGGCCATGTTTAATATCCAACGTCGGGAGCTTCAAACAACGCGCCTTTCTACTGGTGTATGCACACAATAGCTGAAAATGCTTCGCCTATTGACCAAGGTGAGAAGTTCAACTAGAATCCAATAGAATGCAACTAATGGAAAGAGGGGGACACTTTAGTCGTATTCCATGATGAACTCAGGGATATTGCAAGTAACACTTCTTACGTTGTGTCCCCACTAATTTGCCAAAACACGTCCACAAGACAGCAATTGGATTTAAGAAAAACAAGAAATCAAGACTGGTAGCTAATAACTATCAAATAAGCCACTGTTATCATTATGTTTTCCCTCTATTCCAAGAGGGACAGCCGAAGCCATAAACTCTTTAATTCCGAGTAGAATCCACCGCCTTAAAATGCAAAGTCCCGATGAATTAGTGTAGCAGGAAAGCCTAGTCTTATGTAAGTGGCACGGTGTTCTCATGTATGTATAAACAGCCCTAACGAGTAAATTTTTCCAACGTGTAAAAAAAAAACTGGGTACTTGGGAGGGGTTTCTATGAACAGTGCAGCCTCTTTTCCCCATCAAAACCGCGCTTTTCACTCATGGCACAAAGAATAAACCACACTTTACAATAATAAAAAAATATGTCCCTCTCTTGAATTCTTGCAGGTATGTGTGCCCATTTTCGGCGAGTGCATCCTATTATCTTGTACAAGGATAGCCAGAAGACGCTGAACATACCTATGGCTCAAATCATGATTTCAACCAACTCCCAGGCAACAGTCAAACTCCCATTTACAATTGTCAGCTCTCCTCTTCATCAATGGTATAAACAGGTATTTGCCATATCTTAGTGTTCTTCTTTGAGTCATCGCAAAGGCTTAGATCTGTATCATCCTCTTTAAATGTTCTGATAAAAGTTTTTGCTCCCATCATGAGAAGCCTCTCAATCATAAACAACTGGTAATTGTTCTGAATCAAGGGATCAATGATCTCGCTAAAATTTGAAGAGTATGCCATCTTGTACCTGTAAAAATTGGTCAAGATAAGTATTATGGCTTCGACTTCTACCAGGGTACACACTTATGCTAAAAATACACATCTGACATACAATTGAACATAAATACGCCTACAATCCAAAAGAGAGAATAAGAGGCACTTTAATTTGAGTGGTTAATTTACAATCCCACTGCATAAACGGCCCTTGTCGAATATCTAAATTCGATCCTATCAACGATGCAAGAAAGTAATGGAAATTCGAACAACACAAGAATTTACGTGGTTCAGCAGGGGAGATGTTCCGCCTACCTACGTCCACGAGGAGATGAGATCTGTTTCACTAATAACGTAAAAAAAGTGTACAGCCACTCTTTCTCACATCCGATCTCTTTTGAGACCCGTTTCGCCCTAAATATATATAGCGAAACACTACGTGGCACAAATTACAAAATTGCCCACATAGCCTAAAATATTTCTTGGATAACAGAATACAAGACATCAACCTCAACAATCTCCACCTTGGCTTGGATTCTGTAAAGCCACCTGTGAAAGAATATGACATATAGATGTCTTCATCCCCGTACCTCCATAAGAGGTACACTCCCGCACTCATTGAGTGCGTCCTTCACCTTCAACAGCGAGTTATATTAATTGAGCCCAAACAGGACCCAAACTTCTCAATAGTGACTGGTTTGGTAAAACAATCTGCAGGATTACTATTTGTGTGAATCTTCCTCAAGCGAATGCTGCCATTTGACACAAGCTCCCTGATTTTGTGAAACCTCACATCTATATGCTTTGTTCTTGCATGAAACACTTCATTCTTGGCGAGATGTATGGCACTCTGACTGTCACAATGTAACACCGCACCTCCTTGCTCTAAACCCAACTCACGAACCAACCCAGTCAACCAGAGCCCTTCCTTAGCAGCTTCTATAACTGCCATGTACTCTGCCTCTGTAGTAGACAATGCAGTTGTAGACTGGAGCATCGCCCTCCATGACATAGGTCCACCAGCTAATGTAAAGACATATCCTGTAGTAGACCTCCTCCTGTCTAGGTCACCAGCAAAGTCTGAATCAACATATCCCACTAGCTCCTTCGAACCTTCGTCGTGATTGAACATAATACCCAAGTCTGCAGTCTCGCTCAGATATCTAAAGATCCACTTGACTGCATTCCAATGCTCCTTCCCTGGATTACTCATGTATCTGCTAACAACGCTGACTGCATGAGATAAATCTGGCCTGCTACACACCATAGCATACATGAGACTTCCAACTGCGCTAGCATAGGGAACTCGAGACATCTCCTCAATCTCCTCATGTTTTGTGGGGCATTGCTGCTCAGATAACCTGAAGTGGCTAGCTAATGGTGTCCTCACTGGTTTAGCCTTATTCATGTTGAAACGCTCAAGCACCTTTTCAACATACCTCTTTTGAGATACCCAGAGTTTACCTGCACTTCTATCTCTAAGAATTTCCATACCAAGGATCCTCTTGGCAGCACCAAGATCCTTCATCTCAAACTCATTATTCAACAAGGACTTTAAAGAGACAATATCATGCATATCCTTAGCAGCAATGAGCATGTCATCAACATAAAGCATCAAAAGAATAATCGAATTATTATCTGTCACTTTAAAGTAAACACAACAATCATACTCACTTCTCGAATAGCCAATTTGCACCATAAAAGAGTCAAAACGCTTGTACCACTGTCTCGGAGATTGCTTAAGGCCATAAAGTGACTTCTTAAGCAGACAAACGTGATCTTCCTTTCCTGGCACTTTGAACCCGTTAGGTTGCTCCATGAAAATCTGTTCCTCCAAGTCTCCATGAAGAAACGCCGTCTTCACATCGAGTTGCTCCAGCTCAAAATCAAACATGGCTACCAAGGCAAGTAGAACCCGAATGGATGTGTGCTTTACTACTGGAGAGAATATTTCATTATAATCCACTCCTTCCTTTTGTGCATACCCTTTAGCTACAAGTCTAGCCTTGTACCTTACCTGCTCATTCTCAGACACTGCCTCTTTCTTGCGAAAGATCCATTTACACCCAATGATCTTTCGCCCTTTAGGTTTTTCCACAATCTTCCAAGTCCTGTTTTTCTGTAAGGATTCCATTTCTTCCATCATAGCTGACATCCATTTATCACTATCAGCATCAGATATCGCATCCTGATAGGAAGATGGATCGCCTGTACCTACCGTGAGGGCATAAGCAACCATATCCTCAAACCCGTATCTCACAAGTGCTTTGTGAGTACGCTTTCCTCTACCTTCTGCGATGGTGTAGGTATCATCTACTGTCTCCTGTGATTCTGGTGAGTTACTGGATGATTCCCTTCCTCCTGATATTTCTAGTTCACCTGACTCCACCTGTACAGTAGATCTTTCTTCACTTCTGCCGTCTGCATGTGAACCGTTATTTGCCTTCACCATATCAAATTCATTAAAGACAACGTCCCTGCTAACCACGGTCTTCCGTGAATTAGGATCCCATAGCTTGAATCCTTTCACACCTTTCTCATAGCCAAGAAAGATGCACTGCTTAGACTTTGAGTCTAACTTGGAACGATGTCCACTTTGTACATGAACATAGGCTGGACAACCAAATACTCTCAAACCAGAATAGTCAATCGGATTACCTATCCATACCTCCTCAGGAACTCTGAATTCAATGGCTGTAGATGGAGACCTGTTAATGAGATAGAATGCCAAATTAACTGCTTCTGCCCAGAAACTTTTACTCAGCCCTGCATTCAGCCTCATACTCCGAGCCCTTTCCAAAAGTGTCATGTTCATCCTCTCAGCTACACCATTTTGCTGTGGTGTATCTGATGTTGTGAAGTGACGTGTGATCCCTTCAGCTCTACATAGTTCTAGGAACGGTGTGTACCTGTATTCTCCTCCATTGTCCGTTCTCAAGCACTTTAGCTTCTTTCCTGTCTGCCTTTCTACTTCAGCCTTCCACTCTTTGAATTTGGAGAAGACTTCGTTTTTCTGCTTCATGAAGTAGACCCAGACTTTCCTTGAGTAATCATCAATGAAGGTCACAAAATATTCCGCTCCGCCTTTTGATTTGATCGGTGCAGGACCCCATACATCGCTGTGTACATAATCAAGTACATCCTTGCTTGTATGCTTTGCGGTTCTGAAACTAACCCTGCTCTGTTTCCCGAAAACGCAGTATTTGCAGAAGTTTAATTTGCAGCTTTTGATACCTTTTAACAGCCTCCTTTTATGAAGCTCTATCATACCCCTTTCACCTATATGTCCTAACCGCATATGCCACAGATGAGTGTCATCTGTATCGAACTCTGCAGCTGTAGTTACAGATGCTCCACCTGTTACTGTAGTCCCTATGAGCCTGTATAAACTTCCAGTCAACTCTCCTTTCATGACAACCATAGCTCCCTTGATGACTTTGAGAACTCCACCTGCTGCTATGTACTTGCAGCCATTCACATCAAGCGCACCCAAAGATATCAAATTTTTCTTTAGATCTGGAACGTGCCTTACATCCGCCAAAGTTCTGACTATACCATCAAACATTCTTATTTTAATAGTCCCTATTCCAATGGTTTTGCAAACCGCATCATTCCCCATTAGAACAGATCCGCCACTGTATGACCGGTATGAATCAAACCAATCCCTATTCAGGCACATGTGATAAGAGCATCCAGAGTCTAAAATCCATGAATCAACGAACTGATTCTTACCTGATGATATAGAGAGAAGATCTCCATCATCACCGTCTGAGCTATCAGCCACACTTGCTTGATTAGAAGTTTTCTCGTGCTTCTTCAAGTCTTCCTTTCTCTTATAACAGTTTCTTTTCAGATGGCCTTCCTTTTTGCAATAATAACAAGTGAATTTCGTTTTACCCCCTCTTGATTTCGATCGATCCTTATTCCCGGATCCCCGCTGGATTGTTCTTCCCCGTTCCTGCTCCTTGACTTTTCCGATGAGACCCTCACCCTGTGCCGTAGCACTGTTAACCCTCTTTCTCGTATCATTAGATAATAGGGCAGCAGTGACCTCATCTGTCTCAAGCGTCTCTTTTCCATACAAGAGTGTCGTCACCAGATGATCATAAGATGCTGGTAGCGACGATAGCAGTAATAGGGCTTTGTCTTCATCTTCCATTGAAACCTCCAGACTTGCAAGTTTACTCAGAATCTGATTGAACGTGTTGATGTGTTCTAACAGATCTGAGCCTTCCTCCATCTGTAGAGAGTATAACTGTTTTTTCAAAAAAATTTGTTCGTTAGGGACTTGGTCATATAGATGCTCTCAAGTTTCGTCCACACCTGCGGAGCCAACTTGAGATCCACCACATACTGCAGAACCTCATCAGATAGGTTCAATCGAATGGCGCTTACTGCCCTTTCCTCCATCTCCGCCCAATCTTCATCACTCGTTTCTGGTTTCTTCCCTTTCCCCAGCAGCACTTTCGACAGGCCCTGCTGAATCAGAAGATCCATCATTCTTCGTCGCCAGAGAGTGAAGTTGTTCTTTCCATTAAACCTCTCGATGTCGTACTTGACACTCGAACCCTTTCCTGCCATCTTGATAGTTTGCCGAACCTGGCTCTGATACCAATTGTCGAATATCTAAATTCGATCCTATCAACGATGCAAGAAAGTAATGGAAATTCGAACAACACAAGAATTTACGTGGTTCAGCAGGGGAGATGTTCCGCCTACCTACGTCCACGAGGAGATGAGATCTGTTTCACTAATAACGTAAAAAAAGTGTACAGCCACTCTTTCTCACATCCGATCTCTTTTGAGACCCGTTTCGCCCTAAATATATATAGCGAAACCCTACATGGCACAAATTACAAAATTGCCCACATAGCCTAAAATATTTCTTGGATAACAGAATACAAGACATCAACCTCAACAGCCCTTTCATCTCCTGAGGTGTTTTATTGTCGTTCAGTGAGTATAAAGTTAAGTAACTTTATGGTCAAAGGCAATTTCATTTCCAGGACAGACGTTTTATACTCAATCAGTAAGTATGAGAACACGTAAGACCATTTATTGGGTCTCAAATTCGATTGTCAGCCAGCATTAAGAAAACAGGTGATAAATACCTTTTTTGTGTTCATTCTTCTAGTGTTACAGGATGCAATGAATCCTTTCATATTGATATTGTCATGATCTCACAAAGAAAGCACCCATCATCTTCATCACCAGTCTGCTACTACAACCAGTTACAGAGATGACACTGTTGTCATCTAAATACAGTTTTTTAATTCACAAATCATGTTCCTGGGAACTCTGCTCTACAGCTTCATCAACAACCATCTATAATGGAACGCATTTGCCACCATCGATCATATCTTTACTATATACAACACTAAGCCCAATTGTGTAGCCCATTACCATAATTTTTTATCTTCATGACCAACAAGAACACACTGGCAACATCCACCTATCTCACTAAATGCCTTAAGAACACTCTAAAGCACAATCCTGTGCATGGTAGTTGCAATTTCCTTACTATCATGTCAAGACAGAAGTGCAAGTCACACTTGGCATCACAAAATGCATAGTTCTTAACTATCACGTCAAGATAGAAGTGCAATTTCTCATATCACTGCATCTACATTCAAACCCTGATGGATCAATATTCAAGCATATTCAATGCATCAATTAATAGTTTTTACATTTCTAGGTGCAAGACAAATAAAAAAATCTAGAAGGTCAGTTTTCAAAGATACATCTAGTTCTTCCTATCAATTAAACCATGCCAATTCTGTACCTTCCTACGCCCTCTAATTTGTGCAGGTAGTTAACGAGTTTGAGGATAACTCACCTTGTAGCGAGAGGCGAAAAAAATCCAGGCGTCCTCTCATTTGAAGCAATAAAAAGAGTCCGTCCAGGTGGGACCCACTGTTTAATTCGGCGAAGAATAAACTCTGGACGGGTATCTCTGTCCAGATGAGGGTGCAGACTCCTTTCTACCCCAAACCTGTCTTTCCTGGTTTTCACTTTGTCACCTCGACGAACGTGGATGGCATCATAATCACCAAGAGAGGCTTTAATCTGTTAATTGGAGAATACTCAGATGCCAACTCGCAAATACAAAAAGCCGTAATAGGGCAATCTTTTAGCACAGTACCTGCAGTACCATAAAATTCATATTTTCACAAGGTCATGAGCTATACCTATAACTCTAAGAATACTCACTGAAAGGACTCCACACCAGGGTAATCCCCTATTGAGAAAGATGTACAAACCAAGCTGGCGGAACAGGAAAATACTCCATATTCATTTCTCAACAAAAAGAAGCCTCGTCCTATTACCAGATTGTGTGGAAGTCCAGGAGTTCACCACATTAACTCCTCATCAGTCTTCATCTTGTTTTGTTCTTTTTTAAGATATATTTCTATTTGATTCTTAGGCTGCGTATGGATGGTGGCTGGGGAAACTGTTTCTGTTCCAAAAGTGTTCCAGGAACACTTTTGGAGCAGAAACGCGTATGGTTCAAAAATGTTCCGAAAGTGTTCCGCGGAACACTTTTGTGCCAGGGAACACTTTTGAAGGAACAAAAAAAACTTGCTTCTGGGATTTTGGAATACTTTTTAGAACACTTTTGAAACCACCATCTATCGTCGCCGACTCGATTACCACTCGCCGCCTCGCTAAAAGCCGGCCGTCGACGGTCGCCGGCCGCCTTCCGCCGTCGTCGGCCGCCTTCCGCCCGTCGTCGGCAGCAGCCGCCGGCCGCCGGCCGTCGCCCACCTCCGGTCGCCGGCCGCCGCCGATCGCCGGTCGGCGACTGAAAAAAGTGTTTTTTTTTTAAATTACCAAAAGCGTTTTGTTCCTAAAAATCGTAATTTTGAACAGAAACACAAAAAAATGTTTCTGTTCAAAAAATGCTCCCTGGAACAGAAACGCTACCATACGCAGCCTTAACTACCTAATTCAGAGACCTACTGCTTTTCTTAAACATTACCTTCGGAAATGGATTTATTTCAGTGGCACTGCTTTAGTAAATACCACACTATTTTCCCAAGGACTTCAATCATCTCAGTTCCATAGTCTCCTCCAACTTATTAGTAGGTTCTTGCCAATCCATATAGGTTCTTTTTTCATATTTTTAAGCTGTTAACTAGTAAGTTATTGTGATATTAGCTACTCGTACCTTCTCGGCAAATTCAACAAAATAGTTCTTTGTTTAAAGAATATATAAATCTAGACATCCCTACCTTCATACTTGAAAGAGACTGTTCAATTCTATAAATGGTTTTTCATGATGTCCTATGATATTAGGTTTGTAATGTGTAAGATTTTATGAGACCACACCCAACTGCTCTAAAAACTTAAGCTTGATTTGAACTCAGGACCTCTTGTTCTGATACCATGTAAGATTTTATGGGATCACAACCAACTGCCCTAAAAGCTTAAATTGTTAGAAGAATGCGTGATTTAATATTTATATATTCCAACATAATGACAGTTTAACTCTTGTGCTAATACATCATAGGTTATTGTTCTCATCTTTTGGACCTACGTTAAACCACTTTTACTGGAAGTGAAGAAAATAGAAGAAAATTTTTGCCCCAGAAAGAACACTATTTGCTATGTATGAATGTACAGAATTTCTAGGTCTCCAGGTACATTACCAACCTTGGCAGCTACATCTCTTAATTCCTTTGTGGCCATTGAAGGGAGAAATGAATAAGGCAACATTATGGCACTTCGATTTTTTCGATCCTTGCATTCCATAAACCTGTATCAACTTCATCGTCAGTTTCTGAGTGAAAACTAACAAGATTAGAAAGTTTAATTCTTTAAAGTACATCTTGCTGATATAATGCTTTTACAGCTTGTGAACATCAAATGTCAATGCCCCTAAAAAACAAAAATAGTATCAAATGCTGTGTGGAAAAATGAAAAGGAGCTCTCCCATACTTAAATGATTTATCCCGACAATATTGTAATACAGTCTCAGGTTCTTCTGTGAAGGGTCTAAACTACTAAGAAAAAGAGTTTGACGGAGGAAGAAAACTCGGTAAGATTTCAACGAAACAGATAGGCGTAACAAGTTTAAAGGAAAATACTGCTGAAGACACACGCATGCCTTCAAATGCCTTAAGGTACAGTGAACAACTTATTTACAAGAATGAAGTGAACAAAAATGCTTCGCAGAAAATAAATGGTCCAGAGATGAATCTAGAAAAGCTTACCAAGAAAGCGGACTAGCAGTTCTGTTGATAAGTAAAAGATTTGAATAGCGTTGATCCTCTTTAAGATCATTCCGACTAAGTCCTTCCACGTGAGCAACCCCTCGAGCACCCAACTTCATGCTTGTTGACAATACCTGATACCACATTTTTGAATTGTCCAAAATCACAGGAACGGTGTCGGATATCAGATCTATATCGTACAAAGATTCCATGGCACAAGAAGATGCTTCCCACCTACCAAAAACAAGTAGATTCAGGTAAATAGTTGCTCCAGCTTTTCTTGTCATTTTTTCCAATCCAAGAGGGGCAGCCTAAGCAGATGAGGAATGGAAAAAATTGAGATTAAGTGAAGTAACAGTATAGAAACAGCAACATTTTAGAAGGAGAAACCATCTGCTAAATGATAACCAACCCGCTCTCTCTTTTGGTTGGACCATTGAGTTATGCATGGAGGAACTCACCCATCCTCGGAAGTAGTATTTGTGGACTCATGAAGGATTCCCTTCTTGTTGTGTATAGGGTTGATACACATCCTGGAAGGCATAACAAAAGTCCTGCAATTCAAGGAAAAGGGAATTTTACTGCGGGAGTGAAATTGAGCTAACTTCTAAACACATAACTCAAGCAAATGTGAACATCATGTTCAGACAAGAAACCAAAGAAAATAATTTCATCTTCCTAAAATGACGCAATACTCAGATCCACGTATTAAAGATAGCACCGTTCCCAATCCCAGTTTTTGCAAACAACTAATCTTGTGCAAGCTCAAATCCACTTCAATTTAAGCACTTAAGACTTCTCCCAGCGCAGAACCATCGCGTCGAACACTTTTAACAACTACAATGTCATTACTTCTCCCACGTTAAACAGTGCACACGCATCAGAACCGCAAACGCCAAACGGGACGGACCAAAACCTGCCAATTCAATAGAACACAGTGCAGGACACTTCAAATCTCGTACCTCTTGAGGAACATTGCTTCTTCCAGGGCACATCTGAGGCTGGACTCCTGGTGGCCGAGGCCCTCGCAGGAGTCGCAATGCTTGCCCGGGCAGTCGATCCTGTTGCCCCAGTAGAGGTACTTGTCATGGAGCGAGTGCTGGTGCTTCTGCCTCCTCAGGATGCCGACGATCTCGAGGGTCTTGGAGGACGACAGCGAGACTCCGAACGTGGAGGCGAGAGAGGAGAGGAGGAAGAGGAGAGCTATGGCGACGACGGAGGCAACGAGGCAGAGGAGTGGGAACCCGGGTTTCGGCTTGGGCTTGAGGGTTTTGTTGACGGCCATGGGAGTAGCAGAGTGGAGGATGAAAATGAAGATGAAGAAGAAGAAGAAGATGATCAAGAAGAGCATGTGATGCTTCCCAAGGGAACAAATGTCCCAAATGGATGGGGAGATGGAGGTAATCAAGAAGGGCTTGAAAAATGAGAAGAAAAATGAATTAAACAGTGCATTTTGCATACATAAATAAATCCAACAAAAATAAGAAATCACATTGTTAAGTCCCTAAAAATTTAAAATTATGCAATTAAATCCTAATTTGTAACTATCACTAGGCCTCATCAATGGCCGCAGAGGTCACTAGACTCAAGGGGCTAAGCCCCATGCAAGGGCGATCCTCGCCTGAGACCAGTGATCTTTGTTGGTCGTCGGGGAGGGAAAAAGGAAAAATTAAATTAAATTAAAATTAAAGAAATATACCCTTAGAATTTTTTTTATTAAAATATCATTTTCTGATGGGATTCATCGATCGTCGACCCCAACTATTTTGAGATAAATGTATTGTTGATGTTGACCATTCTCTGATGGCTAGAATAGTTACATGATTGCTAGCCTACCAAAATTCCTTTTCTGAGAAGATTTAGTCATGCCCTTATTTGAGACACTCTGGCAACTTTATATCATTATGTGAGATGATTTGGCCATTTCAAGGCATTATTTGGAATTTATTGTTGTTTTTAACGACCCACTAATCTTTAGAGTGATCAAATTTTGAAAAAGATAACTTTATGATCAAATGTCACTCGTTAGAGTAAGCCACGAATTATTTTAATCAAATTGTAAGGTAAATGACTTTTTTTTTCGGTCGGGGTAAGGTAAAAACAAATCGTTTCGCTTTGTGAGCAAATTTCACAATGTCATTCTTTTTGCTCCAAATTTTTACTCAATCAAGTGAGAAGCATTATCATGCCAAAGGAGTGTGCATGGAAAATTATATGAAATAAGAAAAATTACATTTTAAGCATGAGGAATTTTTTTTTTCCCCCTTTTTGGGGACAAGGGGGTCCATTGCACTATTTTTCAGATGATGATGATAATAATAGTAAGTGGTTGTGGTTCTTGTACTGCCACTTGATTAAAGAGACAGGACTAGGCTGGCCGGAATCAATTGTTCTACCTGTGGAGTCAAGAAGCCTCCGTTCACATTTCAACCATCCTAATGATTCCTCCATCTCGTCGGCCGAGCTTCGAACCCCCCCGGTCTACTCCAACACGAACAACGATCCAAGCGTGATTCGCGTGTCGATGATTAAGGATCCAGCTGAAGAAATGCAAGAATCACGTCCGCACCAGCCGTCATAACGAGCAATCACTCAAGCGGGCTGTTGAAATTTAAAAAAGGCGGTAGTTGCAACCGCCCTTTGTTTCTCAAACCCTCAAGTCCTTTGGGCAATTGAACCAGTGCACATGCACATGTCCCGTGTACAGATGAAAGGATTTAAGTGACTTGAATCTGGAATCCAGCCAAGTCTATAGGTGTATTTGATATTAATAAGAGTCAGGCTGCAACGTCGCAACAATCTGATCCGCTGTCTATGACGATCTCGGGGCTCGGCATTTACCTTTTTTAAGCCGAATAGGATTGCGTTAATGAGGAGATTAGTGCGATATAAGCAACCGATATCTGTCAGGCACAAGCATCGGTACACTTAGTAATAGATGCTAAGAGAAAGTTATTCGGAACGTTATAATCGAACCGATCGATCTAGAGAACAAAGTGCGACACCCTCGAAACTCATAAGCATTCAGCAGCTTTGATGATCCTACATGCATTCAGGGGGATCCATCAACCATCATCATCTGTACAAGCCCTCTGATCAAAGGCAACAATCATGTGGAAAGGGCACAAAAGGCCCCCTAAAAAGAGAAACTATATAACTCAACCGAAGAGATTAGGCCCAGAAAGGAAAAACAAAGAGACAAAAGTAATGACATACTCGGCGAAGACGGTGTACCCGACATCTGCTTCATTCGTAATGGACGCATTTCGACCAGAGTGAGCTTGTTGCCCCGGTTCCAAGCATCAAGACAATGGCTGTTTATGATACGTCTATCGTTCTGCATGCATTTGGTCCCCTTGAATCTTTTTCGTTCAAAGGAAGAGTTCAGGAGATTGGGAAAGCTCTAGACAGACTTCACGTCAAAACTTTTGAATCGTCCGAGAAGAAGCACCGTGAAGAAGTCTGATGAATCCGAAGAAACTTAGCTTCCCATCTGAAGGTCGTATCCAGTCCTGGAGAACTACATGGATAGACACCGAAGTGCTAAGCCCAAGTTCCTGCAGATAAGGTAAAATTAGTCCATTTCGGCCCCACAAAAAAAAAAAAAAAAGGCAAATATGCAGCTCTATCCTTGAAAGACAGGAGGGTAGAGAGAGAGAGAGAGAGAGAGAGAGGGTACTGATGCTAGTTCATCTATCATTATGGGTCTGTTCCCCTCTTTCTCAAAAAGCTCAAAACCCTTCCTTGCATGTTCTTCCCAACTCGCTGTTCCCTCCAGCTGATGGACACTTATCGCAGCTGCACAGAATTCTTCAAAATCGAACTTTCCATATTCAAAACTACTAACCTGACACAAGCATGAAGGCATATTTTCCACAGTTAATATTCTTTTCGATGAGTTGCTTGTTTGCAACCAGTGCCTCCAGGACACTTGTTAAACATACATAATGAGGAAATATTCGATTTTCAAAGCATTAATCGTGCATATCACGAGAACTAGTGCGTTGAAAATTGTGACATTTCCGTTTTAAGTTTCTTAACAAGTGCTCATGGATATGATATTTTGGATCCTTACCATGTGGGCATAATCAAGTATCCGTGAATGCTTCATAGCATCAGTAGAATTCTTTGCCACCGCCTGGTAAATTGACAATCGTTACAATGAATTCTCAATTGAAAGAAACAATAGAAAAGTAAAACCATTCAAAAGCCACAAGTAATAGGAAAATAACTGACTGTCTTAAAATTCTGCATGGAAATAAAACCGTTTCTGTTTGGCCCTAATATTGCAAATTGTTCCCTGAGGTAAGCCAGCTGAGCCACTGTTAATGTCTTTGCAAGAGCCTGCCATGGTGGTAAACATTCATAAATTCATTTGTAGAACGGTACATGAGATCTGAACAGTCACAAAATAATACCCAATTTTAAGGCGGAGAAAGAAAATCACTGAAAAGTAAAATTGTTTCACAGTATATAATTATTTTCATGCAAGCTCTGTCCGTCCTCTGATTAGTACAATCATGAAATTCAAGATGCAGCGTACAAGTAAAATTAATTTTTGAGACAGCAGACAACAGGAGATAGAAAAATGCACTAAAATCACCACTTACACGCAAAGCTTCTTTTCTTAGAGAAGACGACCATATATAAGCTCTCACAAGCCGATACACAATCATGTCTAGTGGAATCTTGACATCATGGTGAGAAGCCAGCCAAGGATGACCTAGTGAACAATATGAGAATGTCAAAATCAGATGCAATGCCAATCGGCAACCCATGCTAATGGTTTTGATTAGCAACTAATAAGACCAGATCGGCAATTAGAAATTGATTCTTGTTCTTTATTATCTTATTCCTGTTTGAATGGCTCTATAGACTTACACAAAGCCTGGGCAGCGGTTGGTCTCTTTCTGTAATCCTTGTTCAACAATCTCTTCACAAAATCAATTGCCTCGGGGGATAGTGAAGGCCATGGGCTTTCATCAAAACTTGGATCCGCCTTAAGAACTGCTCGGAATATTCCAGATTCAGTCCGCGCCCAAAAGGGACGACTACCACAGAGTAATATATAGGCAATGACACCAATACTCCACATGTCTGCTTCAGTTCCATAGGATCTATGTAGAACCTCAGGAGATACATAATACGCGCTTCCCACAATATCATTCAACCTTTCATCTGCAGAGATTTCAAACTTTAAGCCCAATTCCACATTGTCAACCAATTCATATGACTTAAAGCTCAATCCGGAGTTCTAACCTAGCTTTACATAGTCAGAAAGTCCAAAGTCAATGGCCTTCAGAGGAGCGTTCTCATCTTTTGTTGTGAAAAGGAAATTCTGGAAAGAAAATCAAGCCACCGTTAGTACACAGGATTGTTGAGGTTTAGACCATTCATTAGTAGATAGGCAGGGAAGGCAAGTTACCCACTGCATAATCCAAAATCATGTATATTGCCATTCAAGGTCATCATTTTCTAGCATTTGACTATATTGAGAAACCAACATAAAAATAATGCACTAATCTCAAATCCCACAGAGAAAGCTTAAACAGGGAAAGCAGTACCATGTCTAAAAATCAAAATCTCATTAAAGCTAACAACCTGATTGTACACTTTGAGACAGAAATATAAGGCTAGCTCAGAAGGGAATTAACCTAATGTATCTGAAACAACAGGAAGATCAAGATATTAAACTTCAAATATGATTTATGTTTTCATGAAGACACTGTGAAGAAGTATGATCAGCAATCGATCAATTACCTCTGGCTTTAGATCACGGTGAACAACTCCTTGGAGATGACAGAAGGCTACAGCGCTCAATATCTGAACCATAATAATCTTTGCATCTTCTTCAGAGTATTTTCCACCCCTATACAAGATAAACATTGCTCCATTCAGTAAGGATGTGAAAGATGCACTTAAGCTCAACTAAAAACATTGGAAGAACAAGCTAAGGACTTGATTAATTAAGCATTAGAAAGACTTCTTTACCTTGAAAGTATTCTGTCTAATAATTCACCTCCTTGACACAACCTGGACAACAGAGAATACACTATATGAGCCCCAAAAGTTTAATGACAAAATACAAATCTCCTAATATTCTGCTTAAGACAAATTTTGAACACCAGAAGTTGATACAATAAACCAAAAATTTACTTACTCAGCATAGTCAAATAGGTTGAAGAACAGTTTATTCTTCAGTGCTGATTAACCATAAATTTTACCCCAATTCGCTGGGTCTCTCAGTTCAGATGAACAGAATAATGTGCATTTTGTAGGTTAACTACTCATATGTTACTTGTATGATTGCCACGTAATTCCCCCTCGTGATCTGAGCTAACTCCCCTCATGAAATGTTCTTTATGGACAAGCTCAAGGCTTCACATCACAAATGATGATGTGACAGAAAACAGAAGCATAGGCAAATGACAAAATTGAGACATACTCCATGACTATGTAAATGTTGTCTTCATCTTCATAAGCATCATAGAACTGGATTAAATTCTTATGTCCAGTTAACGCCCGCAAAATCTTCACTTCTCTTCTTACATCCTCTATAGCGATTGCCGTTGTCATCTGCAAAGTACAAAAAAGTGATTACTTCAATGGTTCCTACAGACAAATGCTCCAAAGCATTGCACCTTTAGCAGCAACACCAACACATACTTTCCTATCATCTTTCCATTCCCCAGAATTTAGAGCACCTTCGGTGCAGGCAAGAGAACTTACTTCTTTGAAAACATCACTGATCATCCTTTTTTACTGCCTCAAGTAAAATAAGACTAATGGGCCACGGAAGTCCAGCGTGTATGACTCAACAGTTCCTTAGTATATGAGCTATGACAGTTCAATCATGGTCTCCAAGGAGCATTCCACCAAAAATATGACTCTTTATGACCTTCTAGATAGATTCCCATTACTAAACAGAAAGACAGACTCCTTTTGCCGAACATGACAAATTCAAAGACATGGGCACAAATCAAGGTAGTGAGTGAACAAAAAATTCTCCAAATAACAAGGAAAATTACGGAAAATACATACAGTTGGCGAAACAGATCAACAATAAACAGTAAGTAATCTTGTATACACTCACCATCTGTCCATCAATAGGAGTTTCTACACAAAGTAAAAGAAGGTATATTCTGATGGAAACACGCATAAAAAAGAGGGCCGTCACAAGTTTTTTGTAGATTTAGATGCACAATGAAGCTACTGAATAAACAAGAATCAGAATTCATATAAAATCCTTTCAAGCAAACCCAAACAATGGAACGAGATCCAAAGAGGGAACACAAAAGAAAACGAAACCTTTGATTTAGGGATGACTTTGACAGCAACTTCAAGGCCCTTCAAGCTGCCCTTCTTGGCCTTGGCCGAGCATGTGTACCCAAAATGGCCCCTCCCAATCTCCTCACCCATGTCATACTGCGCCACGAACTGCTTTGAAAACCCGAAATTTTTGTCCAAACCAATCTCACACTCACCCCCTTCAGGGATGGAGGCCTCATTGGGCTTCACAGCACCATACCTCTTGGCAAGAAAAGCCTTGATGTGCTTCGCCGGGGACGGGGGCGGGAACGGACGCTTGAAGATGCGAAGCGGGGTGGAATTCACGCTGCTCGAGTTGCCAACGGCGGGCGAGTTCTTGAAGAGGCTTGGAAGAGGACTTGGGCTGTAGAATGGGAACTTTGAGGACTTGGGTGTCTTGGGGATCTTCAGGGGCTTGTTCTCAGACACTCCTGAGAGACCAGATTGATGAATCTGTGGTGCTTCATCCGAGAAGGTGTCGTGTTGAAGGGAATTTGTAGTGAGTTGGGACTGAGTTTGCTGGATTTCGATGGGTTTTCCATGACAGAGTCCCATGGACTTTTGCAAACACAAGAAGCCAAGGAGTCACTAACAAGGTAAGACAACTATGATCGATCTCGACACTAGAAGTTTCAAGAACGAATTTAAAATGAAGATCAAAGAAAAAAGAAACTTCCAATTGGATTGGGAAGCTTCAAATTTTTTTCCTATTTCCCAAGATTGACGACCAAAAGAGGGAGCCTTTCAGTGGGTCTTGAGTTTCAAGGAGGGAACTTTTTTGAGCTTGCCAATTCTTTCTCTTTACTTGGCTCGTCTCTTTTCACACAGGAATCAACATATTTTGGCTAATGAACCATTTGAGAGAAAAGCTCTAGCAGATGAACTGAAGCTCTTCTAAACAAGCAGCTTCTCATTCTGATCTTCCCGGAAAGAGCTAGATTTCGCGAAACTTTTCCCGGAAAATCCCCCACAAGCTAGCAATTCTCAGCACACTAATTAGGACAGCAACCCCCCTCTTCTGTTCTGTTAAACCAAAGGGGAAAAAAACTAAAACCCAGAAAGGAGGAAGAACTAACGAGAACTCAACAGGTGCAAAAACTCAAGCTTGTTATAGAGGTGAAACCAACAGAGCAAGAAAACAACTTCAGGGGAAAATCTTATGCAAGCAGAAGGAAAGAATAACAAAGAAGAGAGAGAGAGAGAGAGAGAGAGAGAGGAGGGGGAAAAAGGTAAAAGATGCTTAGCAGAGTCTACAAGGAAAAAGAAAAAGAGAGGAACCCCAACCCAAGTCCCCTTTTTTCTGCTTTATGCAAGCTTTTTCGTTAATGGTGGTGCAAGAAATTAGTCCCTTTACTGTAACGAGGGAACTGACTCCATTTTCTTTGATTCTCTCTCCCACCCCCCCCCCCCCCCCCCCCCCTCTTCTCTTTCTCTCCCCTTGTCAATAATAATGGAAGGTGGGGCAGGGGAGTTTGGATCCTCCCAGCCTGTCCTTTTGTTGATCTGTGGAAAAGAGAAAGGAAGAGAGCATTGAAGGGGAGAATGCATTTAATTGCATGGAAATGGTGGTGTTATCGGAATTACATAAGCAGGGGATTAGCTAGACTAGAGCTTGTCTGTGGTGTGGACCTTTGACCTGCTTTTTGTTTGCACCCTTTGGAGATGAGAGATCTGAGAGGGCCTTTGTCTTTTGCATTTCTTGTTTTTTTGGCCTCCTCCTCCTCCTCTTTATCTGGTTTCCACTTTATCCATTTCTTGGTTCAAATAAAAGCACCACGTTTCTTATCAAATTTCAATTGCCAAAACCAACGAAAGGACAGGAGAGAAAAAAAAAGAAGCATGCTTTTATACCATCCCCTTTTGAAAAAAAAAATACTAGAATGAACAATATTGACTTAACAAAAAAAAATTGTATTTATCGTTTTCAAAGTCGAGATTAGAATTTCGCTTAATCTATTTAATTACCCGAATAGAAATAAACCGAAATCTTATTATTGCATAAACTCTCTCGTTCGTCATATTAGTATTACTATTTAAATGTAATTTCAGATAAGTCGAATGTGAGGATGCAAATCATGCAATAGCTTGTTAATACTTTACACCGTGAATTCACGTAGGTTATCTTGTTCAAAAAATTCGGAGGCAAAATTTTTGCAAAAAGTACTGGTTCGGCGTATTTTCGCGGATATTATTCTATCTTAGAACACGATGAATTAGGAAACTCTGTGCAGTTTTACCGTTGAGAGAAATGTTAGAATCCAACCAAACTAGTAATAATGACATTTCTATGTGCACCGTATTAAAAAAGGCATTTTTGTCAAACCAAGGAATGATGAAGTTGGAATTTATTTTTTTTAACAATTAACTTAGAGGTTAAATGTACTTAGATTTGCTTTTGAAATTCACAAACCAAGAAAATAAAGACAATTGGCCCTTCTACGTTAATCAAGTATATAACATTAATCTAAAAGATGGAGCTTTTAAATTACCAGCAACTCCAAGTAACTTGCAAAAATTAAATAAAATTGAACTGAATTTCCACAGATACCCGCATGGTCATTTTCGCCTAATAACAACCGGATACTTGATCCGCGCACCCTGCACGAGCATGTTTGTATTCATAATTATGAATATCTTCATAGCTAATCTAGATTCATAATAATGATTTTATCTTACATAATACTGAGATTCAAGAAAAACAAAGCGAAATAAATTCAGAGAATCAAATTAGTTATGCCCTCTCAATAGTGTGCATGATTTCCAAATCAGAAAAAAAAAAAAAACATGAATGAACAAAATTACTCAAAAGAGGCGTAAAAAATTGCCACATGCACACGTTGGAGCCATCCATGGATATCCTTAAACGCGAAAGAAAGAGGAAAGCAGAAGACGACATACTAACCTACAAAAAAAAAGATGTATTAACGGAGGGAAGAAGGCGACGTTCTATGTAGTTCTTGCTATAATTTCTTAACACCAAAATCTAAGTTTAGATAAATTTCCAATTCAAATAGTTTTGTCTAAATTAGACTCGAGATAACCTCTTTTGATCAAGTTGTTAAAATATACACCGTTTTCGTTAATTCAATCGTTTCAAGATGTTTAAACCATCGCTTCATCAATTACTTGAAAGCAAATGTATAGAAGCATAGGTTAACATATTGAAATTTGGTAAGACTATTGAGCAATATGACAAAACAATGTTAAGTGAATGAAATGTGGCGAGCACGAAATAAAGAGAAGTGCAAGCGACGAGCACATAAAGAGCATTCTCTTAGTTCGAGAATTAACTGTGAACTACAATAGATCAGTAGAAACTCATTTTTGTTAATAGCGAAATGGTTTAAATCGATTTATTAGGGTTAAAAGAAGGGGATAGAAGTTTTGTTCTGAGTTCCTATGAATGCCCCTCGAATTATAATTTGTTCTCTTTTGAAAAGCATATCTTATCAAAATTCGAGTTTAATCTTAATTCTGTGCGCGAAAGCTGACCCTAAGAATCAGCACCGAACCCCATAAGCAGCAAGTAATGCGTCTTCAAAAAAAAGGAAAAAAAAAATTACCCTTCACAAATTGGGATTGGTGCACATTAAACCTGAACTTTTATATTTTACCCTGGTAAACTTGTATTCTATTGCTTAACATCGTTAGCATTCGTGGGGTGGAGCACAATCGCTCCTTTCGATTTTCACATCAAATACACTTTCCATCCTCAATTCGAACGAGGGGATAATTATATGAAAAAAGTCTTAGTCCTATTATAATTGTGTTAATTCAGTCTTAAACTTTTTGAATTTATTCTAATTCAGTCATAAAGCTTTTGTATTTGTGTCAATTCAACCAATTTGACCGGCCGTCGTTGACGTAGACTTTTTTTTTATTAATATTTAATAACTTGTTGATTTTTTTAGTTTCTTTTAGTTTTTTCCTTTCCCTAGCACTTAGGGCCGGCGGTCCTAAGTGTGGGGGAGGGAAAACCTAAAACAACAAAAATCATTATATTAAAAAAATTACTAAAGTGCTATTGAAAAAGTCCACGTCAGTGCCGGAATGACACGTCAACACCGGTTGGCCAAATGGACTGAATTGACATATATAAAAAGTTTAGGACTGAATCGATTAAAAAAAGATTTAGGGTTAAACTGATCGAAAACTCGACATCTCTTAAATCTTGGATTGGTCAAGAACTCGACATCAACCCGCAAAATATTTCACGCCTAATTCCTTATAATGGTATCAGGATTAGCTCATCCCCACTAATCAAAATTAGATCTAAGCTCGGGAGACACAAAATTTGCAAGCCAAATTTAATTTATCATACGTACAACTTTGTCAACACGTGGGTGCAATTGGGCTCGACTAAGGTAGCACCAAAATTTGATGTCACTTGTTATCTTTAAAAAATTTATGTTGTTGGCCAGAATTGTCCCTTGTTAATTTAGATAACGCATTCGACCGAAAAAAAAAAAGTTAGATAACGTAATCACTCCGGGAAGGAGTGGTTGTGCTGCTTACCCAATGTGAAAGCGACGGATAAAAAAAAGGGGAGACGTACTCGCCAAGGCATAACCGGCATTAAACAAATATCTCATTTTGTGCATTGCTCGCTCACCATAGACTTGCATCACGTGACATTTCTGGATTAACGAAAAAATCGTAAATTTATTATAATTATGTCAATTTAATTTAATTTTTTTTTTATTAATTTAGTCCTAAGCATCTTGTATTTGTATCAATTTTGACATGAAACCGCTGACCTGACGCTATCAACATTGACGTGATAATTTTTAGCAATATTTTAATGCTATTTTTATTTTTTATTTTTTTATCCTTTTATTTTCTTTTTCCTTCTCATCTTCTTCTTTCTCCAGCTGGTCCCCGAGGTTCGACAATATGCCTCCTCAAGCGAAGCTCGCCCTCGCCGGTCACTAACCAGGGCGAGGTCAAGCCTCGCAATGGTTGGGTGGAGGCAGCTATTGATGATTAAATTTTTCCTACTCATTTATTTCATAAAAAATTAGGGATTAATCTTAGTCCCTAGAAAAAATATTTAAAATATTTTCCATATAATTTGCATATAATATAGTTTAATTTCTACATGTGTCACACTTGCATTAAATCAGACGTGCGGTTGTTTTTTTTTTTGTTTTTTGTTTTGTGGGGGGGGGGGGGGGGGGGGGGGGGGTTTGGTTTGTGGTTAAGTGCTTTTGAGTCTATTTCAAGTTTAATTCAGCCCATCAAACACCAATTATGAAAAATATCTTTTAATTAAAGTTTAATTAATCAAGGAAAAGACATAATTAATCCCAGAAAGATCATATGAGCCCACCAGCGAGGCAATACGCCGGCCAAACCCACGCTATGGGCTGGCCGGCCAATTAATGACCCAATTAAAATAATACTTTCTTCCCCGCGGTCAAATTGAAAATGCCCAAAAGTTGCGGGACTATTCTGTCAATAGACTAAAACTAAACCTAGCAGAAACTCTATAAATATTAGGGGTGTCAACGGGTCGGGTCGGGTCGGGTCTTCACTATACCCGACCCGACCCGAAACACTGTGCATGCTCTCTCGACCCGACCCGAAACAAGACCAAACGGAATATGACCCGATCAATCGGGCCGGGTCGGGTCGGGTATTTCGGATCGGGTACATTGTTTAAAGTCTCCCTTTTTCTTCACTTCATCAACTTCATCAACTGCAAATAAAAATCAAAATATTGTGTAATATCCCATTGATAGCATTTCGAGGTCGTTAAAATACTAACACAAGTATCAATTTGCAGCACAAATTTTGCCAAATGTCAGATGGCTTTGTTCAACTCGCCAACACAAACCCACTAATACAAAATACGAATTGATTGAAAATACAAAGTGATTTAAAATGAAAATACAACTCGCCAGCACAAATTTAGCTTCACCTGTCTGACCCTATACTGGCACCAGACAACTCTCCTGTGGATGAACAGTATATCCAAAGTTTCGATTCTTTTTAGATTTCCGATTGAATCAGGTAGACCAACTATCTTTAACAGTTGCCATCCCAGCTCCACAAGCAATTCAAATTTTCCCAACTGTCTACGGAAGCACCTTTTCTTTTGTTGCAGAGCACCCTTCTGATAAAGCACCTAAGCATTACCATAGTAAACCAATTACATTACTAAATGAAAAGGAATGCGGTTGAGGAGAATTTCATTACACTGATAGCAAATCCATTCACCTTTTCTCTGACAACCGACCAAAAGAATCCTCAGGAGTTATCGTCTAACAATTTCCTTGCTCTAAAGATCTCTGCAAAAACCATTTGAAGTACTTCTTCGTAGCTGCAGCAATGCACAATTGAAGGACAGTTCATATTAGTTGGAAAGCCAAACATTTACAAGTCTACCAAAATGACGATCTAAGTGTTGATTTGAGTAATCAAACCACTGTAACCTGAAGATCTTTAAATCAGAAAACAAAAAAATGTGCGGCTGTACCAGTATGAAATTCTGTTATGTTCTAGCACAGAGTTCCACCGGATATTACAAACTAGAAGGACCTACTTCTTATTCTATAGGACTGAATTTGCTTCAATGGACAACCATTTGTACACAAAAGGGTTGCATTGCAGTAACTTTCAAATTGGCTGATCTAGCAGCACTTAGGTTTCTGTTAGTATGTGCAACGGAGGAAGATGAAGCAGGATAGCATGAGGCAATGGATAAGCTGATCCTGGTACTATCACTGCCAACCACACCTCATTTCCTTTTGTAGGTTTTCGAGCACAACTTCTAATGTAATGACACAAGGCTATAAGTTTTAAAATTTGGACACACAGTTTCTTCCAAACAAATGAAATTTTGCGACGTGCACTTTTGAAGATTCTTTTCATTATATAGATTAAGTAGTTAAAAAACTGAAAAAAAGAAAAAAAAGAAAGCAAATGGCTTACCTCTACTTCTCAAGTACTTCTTTAATCATCAAGAGATACCAAGTTCGGTTCCATGGTCGAATTCGACGAATCTGCATTAAATTCATAATCCAAATGAAAACTTAAGTATCCATTAGGCAAAAAACCAGCAAAGCACGTGACTTACAACAGTTAAAAGAATATAAAATCTCACTCCATAGACAGAGAGATGAGCTCCCACTCAACGCCGAGCGATGGATAAACGGAATCATCGAATCACAACAACAGCCACACCATCACACAGGCCATTACCACCCACGATGCATATCAAATGTATGTATGTATGTCGGAGTATAAATATTAAAACAATAATGCTTTCTCACCTGACTCGAAATTTTCAAGTTCTTCTAAGCCCTCCTCAATCGAAAATGAAAGTGGCGTGGCTCGTAGCCAGTCTTAACCACATACAAGAGCCTCCACCATGTTTGGGCTCAAGTAGGAAGAACCTGACGAGCATACTCCCAATCATCACTAGTAGGTATCCCTTTTCCCTTGGATAGTTCTTCAACAAATTTCTTATCTCGAATTTCCAATGAGAAAAATGCTTTTTCAAACTTTAAAGCCGATTCCAACATCATATATGTTGAGTTCCAACGAGTCTCCACATCCAAACATACAAGACTCTTGGACTCAATATTTTCACGTTCAATACAAGTCTTAAACCGACCTGACCTTGCAGGAGAAGACCTCACGTAACGTACAGCCGAACGTATTCTAACAACGGAATCATCTATATCTTTCAACCCTTCTCTCACGATCAAACTCAATATATGTGCACAACACCTCATATGGAGTAGCTCACCCCTCAATACCAAAGAGTTCTTAAATCTCCTTTTCAAATATTGAATTCCTAGATCATTTGAGCTTGCATTATCTACAGTAATAGCAAAAATGCTTTGAATTCCCCAACCAATCAAGCATTCTTCAATTGCCTTTCCTATTATCTCACCGGAATGACCGGGGATTTGACAAAAATTTAAGATCTTTTTCTGCAATTTCCAATCAGCATCAACAAAATGTGCAGTGAGACACATGTAACTCATGTTTTGACAAGAGGTCCATGTGTCGGTCGTCAAACAAACTCTAGGACATATGTCGGCAAAGTATTTGATCAATTTACTTCTTTTCTCCACATATAAATCATAACAATCACGCCTCAATGTGTTACGCGAGGGGATTGAGAACTTAGGCTGGATTCTGTTCACAAACCGCCGAAAACCCTCGTGTTCTACGAGCTTAAAAGGCAATTCAGCAAGAATAAACATCGTTGCAAGTTCTTTTCTACTTGCATCTTGGTCAAATTTCCATGGACCAGATGAACTACCAACCCCAGCATGTTGACCTGAGGCATTTTTTTTCCTATTCTCGATGCCCGCATATGGGTATTCCTTACATCTATCCAAATGATGATGCATTGAACTAGTCCCTTGAAGACTAGAACAACCAATTAGGGCCCCGCAGTATGAACATTCAGCCTTTTCTAGGCTCTTGTCTTCGCATGGAATCCTTTTAAAGTGATCCCACATAACGGATTTCCTCTTTCTACTTGTGATTTTAGGATCCGTAGACGAAGACATCTAGCAATCTATCTATAGCACGTAAATTCAAGACTTACAAGTAAAAGATGACAGCTCAGCAAGGAGGAGCTTGTGAAGCTAGTTACCTACACAATTGACAAGGAAAATGTGTCAAATAAAATCGTCGTCGCCGTCATAGTACTGCATTCTTGGCACTGATTGACTTGGACAATATTTATATCGAAGTGATACTGCGTCAATGTAGCAAAGAAGCTGGTTATAAGACTTATTTATATCACTTCCCAAGCATGTGATAACTTAAGTCAAGTGCATACCTTAACAGAAACCCGTTAAACAATGAAAATTTGCAGCAAAGGATAATAATTGAAACCGTCAACAAGCAAGAAGAAACTCAACTAAAGTTCTTACCTTGCCTTCTTTCTTCAATTTAGCAAATGTCTCAGAGATGCCAATTGTCGGTTGACGCCAACACTCAACAGCAAAAGAAGAACTGTGTTTCAGTAGTTGAATTAAACTAGATGATTTAAGAACTGTTGCCTTGGCAGCGTTCTGGATATTGGCTAAAGGGTTCTTATGCCTCCACTTCCATCCTATTCATGAATTAACAAAAGAAAAAGTAAGTAAAACACTTAATATCAAATGACAGGAGTTTTCCAAACAAAATGACTAATAGAAGCAACATGTTGCCATCTCTAAAAGATAACATCACAGATATAGTCCCTGCATATCTCAGTACAGAGAACTCTGTAGAATCCAGCTAATACTCCTGACTTGCTAAAAGGAAACTTGAGCAATGAGTAGCTTTAACTGATAGTACGATAGGGTGGGTTTGACGATCGTAACATATCCAGCAGCCACTTGCCAATCAAGCTGTTTCATGATCGATTCTTTGCATTCGGCAAAGGGAATTAACGCGAGAATGCCTTCCTCACCAAAATGGGGGAAAAAAAGAAGGAAAGAAAAGAAAAGAGAATCGATGTTGAAAACGTCTCAATTCATTCGATGACCCGATTTTTCATTGTTTGCATTTTGGACCGGATAAGTTACAATATCTCAAGGAATCAAAAACTTACTCAAGACATTAATCCGATACCACACAAAGGTTATCTAACCATGATAAACTAAAATTAGAATGACAAAAAATCCTCCCAAAATTTTCATGCATTGTACATTACTGAGGAATTAACACATTGAAGCAAATATAAGAAAGAAAAATCCAATTTGGCAACTAATTCATCGCATCGAAGCAACTTTGAGCTCCAAGAAAACACACATCAGTGTCTTGGAAGTTCCTGATCTAATAATTCACACAGTCTTAACATTGAAAAAGACCTTAATGGAATCATCATTTCGTTTTTTGTAATTATAGATATATGGTCAGGGCATCTCCTAAAAACACCAAGAATATCTCAGCCCTGAGTCATCGAAAAACAACACTCAAAATGTATGGAATTGGACTCTATCGGACAAGATGCCATCTAACTTAAGCAAACCCTTCCCACAGAACCAACAAAGTTGTATGTTTTTGACAAAAATCAACAAGATTCCAAAAGCAAGAGAGAAAATGTCTGGTACATTACCGTCGAAGGGTTTCCTGATCTCTGCAAAGCAAGACTTGCGGCAAGACAGAGAGAGAGAGAGCTGAACCCTGAAGCTGTGGAGTCCTCTGAAGCAGTGTTTGAGCGAACCAACCTCAAATCTGGAAAACAAAGCGACCCTTTCTATTCAAATGAGCATTTCGATCCTCCTCGCTGATAAATTGATAGTCAAGGGAACCACAACTCTACTGAGAGAGAGAAAATGTGTTTGGGCAATAATCGAAATAACACAGAATCATATCTATGGCGTACCTCTTTGATCAGCGTCTAGGTTTGGCAAGAGAGGATAACCCTCAGCCAGAGGGAGATCGCGAGTCAAACTTTGCCCCAATTTGCTCCGATTGACAAAGAAAGGCGAGCGAGCGGCTGTGCCGGGCAAGCGAGAGGATGAAGCAGCGTCGATGAGAAGAAGAAGATGCACTGCGTTCGTTGATGAGAAGAAGAAGAAGCATCGACGAAGAAGAAGCGCTGCGTCCTGCGTGGCTGCGTGCGTTAACCTTAGGTTTTCCGTGGTTGCCTATGTTTGGGCTCAATGGGTTGGGCCTCCCTCACTTAGTGTTTTTGTCTTCGAGCCTGTTTATGTGTTTTCCTGTTTGTACTCGGGTATTACCCGACCATAAACAACTTCGTAACAATACCCGGCTAATTTTATTGTTACCCGAACACGATGAGACCCGAACAAGAATTGCATGCAAATTACGGGTCGGGTCGGGTCGGGTCATGTTTCGGGTCGGGTTTGTTGTTCGGTTTGGACACCCCTAATAAATATAGACTTATGTCACAGAGTTATAGGTCCAAAATTCATAATTCCAAATACACGTGAGAGTACAAGAGAAAGAGAGTTCTTGGCCCTCGGCTGAGACCCCTCACGGCCACCACCGGCACCACTACAGTCGCCTCTGCTTCCTCGTTGTTCTACGGGTTTTCACGACCTCCCTATCATGACAAAGTATGTCATCACTGCCGAGTCTCCCGTCAATGAGTAGCTTCTTGGTAGGCTTCTAGAATGGAGAAGGGGCCTAGAATGAACAGAATTGTGCACCAAACAGTAGGAGAGCGATTCTAGAATACATATATGAAAGCTGAAATTAACTCACAGAGGCATCTTTTAACGTAACGACAATGGTTAGAGTTAAGCGTGCTCAAGTGCTCAAGTGGGAGCACTTCGAGGATGACCTCTTGTAAAGGTGTCCACCTATACGCCAAAGGACAAAATCGTGAGGCTTGATATGAGACGGGCCAAAAATGATGATACCTCAGTGAGTTAAATCCAGGGCGTCATAGCAAGCTCCTTCAACACCGCCATCTTTGCCACTAGAGATGAAGCCGTTGTTTTCCCGTCATTGAGAGCTACCGAATCCTGTTGCAGTCTTGCCAATCATTGTTGCTGCAATTGTTGATGTCAAGGAGCCTGAGTATCTGTGTAGCCCGATATGCCTTGCCTTTGTCGTTGCAAGCCAATCCCCAGCGTTCCCGACGCGATCTGTCGCTTTTGGCCACTCCCGTGACAGCCGCGGTAGCTGTTGTTGTGACCCACCACCGTCGTATGCCACCAAGTCCCTTGCAATCGAGTCATCTGTGACCTTCAAGATCTGTTCAATTTGGAAGTTTGTTGACACATAAATTTTGTTTTTCCTTAAATTATGCATTTAAGCATAAAATGAGAGTTATTCATAATTCTCGCAAAAATAATTCCTCACGCATCGCATATTTATTTTTTGGTCAGTTATGTCATTGCGTTAGCTGAGTCAACTGAGCTGAATTTGATAGGCGGCTAGACTAAACTCAAGATGGAATTTCCACTTAAGGCAAAAGGGATGCCCGAATTTACCCAAGCAAAATTCATTTAATTTGAGATCAATTTCAGTCAGTAATTATTTCTTTAAGGCTTTTTAATTATTCGGAAAAACCTTTGATTGAATATAAATATTTGAAGACGAGCCCATTTATTTAATTGAAATTTCGGCCATGAGCTATTCCATGGGTTGCAAACTTAAATTCAAATTTAAATCAGCCCATTTTGTGGTTAAATGTTCATTCAATTAACTGGAGCCCTGAAAATTAAGAGAGCTCATCATTTGGCCGAATTTTAAAGGAGAAATTTGGGCATGTGATGGAAACGATATTTGAAAAAATATTGAGTACGGAGACCACGAAGGCCGCCTGGGATATCTTTCAAAAATCCTACAAAGGCGATGATCGTGTCCAGCGGGTGTGGCTTCAGACCTTCGATGTGATTTTGAGTCTTTACGCATGAATGCCTCGGAATCAATATATGCATATTTCGATCGTGTGTAGGCCATTGTTAACCAATTAAGAGTTAATGGTAAAGAACTCCAAGATGTTCGTGTTGTAGAAAAAAATCTTGAGATCTTTGACCGAAAGATTTGACTGCGTCATTGTCGTGATCTAGAAAGGGTAAGATGTGTCAACTTTCACGTTGGAGCGGTTAATGGGTTCATTGTACTCACATGAGCACAGAATGAACCAAAAGTCCGTTGGTTCAGTTCCCGAGCAAGCATTGCAAATTCAGTCACTCAACCAAGCCGAAAAGGTTATCGAGGCGGTCGAGGCCATAGAAGAGGTCGAGATAGAGGTGGAAATATGAATTTCACCATAAAATTTAAAACACCAGATAAATATAAAGTTATGTGTTTTAAGTGCAACAAATTCTGTCACTACAAATCCGAATGCCATGCAAAGACGACGAATGAGCAGCGGAGCACGCATATGCCATAGATGCTAAAGAGTACATGGCACTAGCATGTGCGAAAGATGACTGAGTATCGTAGATACCAACACATGGTACCTAAATACCGGGTGTAGCAACCTTATGACCGGCAAAAAGGAGTTATTCTCACAGTTGGATGAGACGAGTCGTGGTGAAGTCAACTTCAAGAATAAATAAAAAATTCTCATAATGGGCAAAGGTAACATTAACATCACGTCCAAAGATGCTACTAATGTTGCTGTATAGATGTTTACTTTGTGCCAGGATTTTTTTGAAATTTGCTAAATGTTGGGAAACTTTCCGAAAAAGGTCACGAAGTTCACATTGAAAATGGAGTTTGTACCATCATAGGTGTCAACAATAAGTTGATCACGGCGATACAAATGACGAAAAACCAGATGTTTCCCCTGACTCTTTAGACGAAAAATCTCTTGAGTTTTCAAGCGACGACAAAAAACAGCAGCTACTTATGGCATCTTCGATTTGGACATCTAAATTTTCATGGAATGAAATTATTGGTCTAGAAAAAGATAGTGACTGGCATGCCATTGATTGATGATCTGGGTCTTCCCTGCGAAGGATGTCTCGTGGGAAAACAACATCAAGATTCTTTTCTAGTTGGGAAAGCCAGAAGAGCAAACCAACCGTTGGAGTTGGTGTATACTGACATATGTGGCTCTGTTAAGGTGGAATCATTTGGACAAAAAAGATACATACTAATTTTTGTCAACGATTTTATCAGAAAAATATGAGTATATTTCTTAAGAGAAAAATATGAAGCTTTTGGCAAGCTCAAAGAATTTAAAATCTATGTTGAAAAACAAAATGGCTTTAATTTGGAGACGTTGAAATCAGATAGAGGATGAGAATTTATCACAAATGAATTTCACAAACATTGTAAAATTCATGGAGTAAAACGTCAGTTGACTACCAGCTATACTCCTCAGCAAAATGGTATAGCAGAAGAAATAACAGAATAATTTTTGAAATGGCAAGAAGTATGCTAAAAGCCAAAAATTTGCCCAAGAAATTTTGGGTAGAAGTTGTTGCTTGTGTTGTATTTGTATTAAACATGTGTTTAACAATGAGTAGGGGTGTGCATGGTCTGGGCTGGTCCGGTCCTGGCATGGAACCGGGGACCGGACCAGTAGTCTCGATCCCAATTTTTTTCGGGACCACGGACCGGACTAGGACCGGTGGTCCTAGCCGGCCCCCTTCCGGCCTCAGTAGGACCGCTGACTTTAACTGCTTATAAAAATCTATCCCTTAAAAATTACAATACAATGTTAATTTATAATCTATAATCAACCTACGACGGCAAGACAACCACGTAAATGCTAGGGCCACCCAACGTGTGTTTGATCCGGTCTTGAAGGTTTCACGTGATCTTTTCTCATCGTAATCGACGCTCGCATCTAGCCCGCTGAATTCAGGTGGGTGATGGAACCGAACTCGGATTTTATTTATTTCTTTTTTATTTTTGGTTCTGAAAAAAAATAGATCTCTCAAATATGCATAATGACTCGAGTTTTTGTCCTCATGCACGTGCGTGGTTATTCTTCGTGCACGTGCCCATCATAAGGAACAGATCTTATCATCAATTAAGACCTGATTTTGTCCCAAAGTAATACAAAAACTCAAATTGCTAAATAATACGTACAATGACACCACTAAACTCAAGAGGTGTGAGATGAGATTTACGGGGTTTCTCAAAATGTTAAAATTAGGTTAACTCTAGATATAGATTAAATTTTTTAAAAAAATATTGGCCGGTTTGGTCTCAAATCATGGAACTGGGGACCGGACCACCAACCTCAAGGACCGAACCAACCTGCCGGTCCGAGCCGGTCTTGGGTCGGCCCAGGCTGGTCCGGTCCAGTTTGCACACCCCTAATAATGAGTGTTCTTGAAAGAACCCCAGAAGAGGCTTAGAGCAAAAACAAACCAGATGTTTCGTTCATACAAGTATTTGAGTGTGTGGCATATCCCAATATCTCGAATGAACAAAGAAAGAAGTTGGATGACAAGAGTGAGAAGTGCATCTTCATTGACTACAAACACAACTAAAGGTTATAAGCTGTATAACCCAGTCACTGAAAAGGTCATCATGAGTAGAGATGTCCAGTTTTTAGTAGATGAAACTTGGGACTAAAACCTGAAGGGTGACCAGGAAAATATCATAATCGAAAATGAGCTACTAGTGGGTGAGACAGAAACACATCCATCATCTTCAACGAGTGGTCCATCCTCTTCATCATTTCGACTGGTGGAATATTTTCACCAACAACAGCTTTAGAACCGCAACTACATCGTTCACAACGACAGAGGGAGACGCAAACAAAATTCAGGGGTTATGTGATCACAAGAGACAGTGACAGTGACAGTGATAGCAATAACAAAATCACTAATGAAACACTGGTACAGTTTTATCTATTTACTGAATGTGACCCTTTAACCTATGATGAAGCAGCTGCAGATAAAAAGTGGATCTAAGCAATGGATGAAGAAATTTACTCTATTGAGAAGAATGATACATGGGTACTAAGTTCTTTACCACCTAGTAAGAAGCCTATTGGTGTCAAGTGGCTAGATGAAGTATAAACCCGATGGTCAGGTGGACCATTACAAGGATAGACTGGTTGTAAAAGACAAGTATTGATTGTTTTGAAGTATTTGCATCAGTGGCCCGGATGGATACTATCCGGATGGTCTTAGCACTTGCAGCTTTAAACTGTTGGAAAATCCATCAAATGGATGTGAAATCAGCATTCCTCAATGGTATCAATGAAGAGGAAGTCTACGTAGAACAACCATAGGGTTATGAGAAGAAATGGCATGAAAATCAGCTTTACAAACTAAAGAAGGCTTTGTATGGGCTAAAACAGACACCTTGTGCTTGGTACACGTGTATCGACATATACTTGTTGGAGCATGACTTTCAAAAGTGCCCGTATGAGCATACATTGTATATAAGTCAATACTAACGGTGACATCTTAATTATCTGTCTTTATGTTGATGACTTGATATTTATAAGTAGTATTGAAAAAATGTTTGCTGAATTCAGGGAGGCTATGACTAGCTAGTTCGAGATGACTGATCCGGGATTGATGTCCTATTTTTCTGGCCTAAAAGTGAATTAGATAGATAATGGCATATTTATTTCATAGCAGAAATATGCTAATGATATTTTGAAGCGATTTAAAATGGAATCGCTCAAGCCAATTCGAGTTCCCATGGTAGAATGATTGGAGGTAGAGAAAGAAGGAACCGGAGCTAGTAAATTCTACTTATTTTAAAAGATTGTTGGCGCCTGAGATATTTGGCTTCTACGAGGCCATATATAACCTATGGAGTGAGCATTATTGGCAGGTTCATGAAAAAATCGCACTAATCACATTTGCAGGTAGCAAAAAGAATTTTACGGTATATCAGTGGAACTCATGAGCATAGAATTTAATATTCTTATACTGACAACTTTGGTCTAGTGGGGTACATAGACAATGATTGGGCAGATGATACCGAGGCTCGGAAGAGTACATCAGGGTATGCCTTCTTTCTTGGATCATGAGTAATTTCTTGGTCCTCCAAAAAGCAACAAGTTGTTGCTCTCTCGACAATTGAAGCAAAATACATGGCGTTAGCTTCAACGGCTTGTCAAACACATGGCTTCGTAGGATGCTATGTGAATTGATGCATAAACAAACAGGTCCTACCAAAATAGTGTGTGACAATCAGTTGGCTATTGCATTAGCCAAGAATCTTGCATTTCATGGCAGGAGCAAGCACATCGACATCAAGTATCACTGTATTCGTGAGTGAGTCAAAGATGGTGAAATTGAACTTAATTTCTGCAAATCAGAGGATCAGATTGCAGATATTTTGACAAATACACTGAAGGAAAATTCGTTTGAAAAGCTAAAGAAGATGTTTGATGTGGTTGAATTCCAAAATCAATTTTAAGGGAGACTCTTAAAATAGTAATAAAATTAATTTGTCATCGTGCTTTGTGTTATCAAAGCACTATCATAGTGCTTCTTTTGTGCTTTTTTCCAGATAGGGTTGTCAGATGATGTTTTGTGAGTTGGTTGTTTTTGTTTTGTCTTTCTGCTTTGGATAAAATGCTGATGAAGAATGAAGATGAAAGATGTAGATGATGTTTCACGTGAAGATGTTTTCTTAGTGTTGTCAACTTTTTTTTTTAGAATAGTGAAACTTTTATGCATGCTCTGCTATAAGTACGAGAGAGAGTCGTCTACGTATCTTAAGAAGGCATTGAAGCAGAACTCGAGCTTTGAGTTGTATCCATCAGTGTTATCCAATAAAAGTTTTTTTCCTCCATTCGTTTCATGCCACGTTACATACCTCCGAAAGGTCACCCATACTGCTTTGGTTCCAACAATAAGACCCTAAATAAACTAGCAAAGTCGAAATGCAAAACTGTTCTCCTTGCCATGCAACCATATTCCATTTTGGGATACTTAGAGCCCAAACCAAGCCATCTCACCAATCCGCGATCAATAACTAGTCAGGTGGTAAGAGTTAGTAAACTACTTGCCTCGGTTGAAGCATGACGAAAAAAAGAAGCTCAAATGAGGCTAGACGAACCGTGAGCCTTCTCTTCCCTTCGCGGTGTCGGACAGGCGGAGTGACCGTAGGAGTCGAGGGAGGGGGAAATGGAAAGGAGAGAGAATGAGTGGGGGGTTTTATAATGGAAGAGGGCAAAGTCGGGTGGCAGGGTTCCATGTAGGGGTGTGTAAACCGGACCGGACCGGCCTGGACCGGTCGGGTTGGTCCGGTCCTTGAGGTTGGAGGTCCGGTCCTTGAGGTTGGCGATCCGGTCCCCGGTCCCAATAAATGGAACCGGTGACTGGGCGGTCCAGTCCACGGTTCCATGGTTTGGGACTGGACCAGCCCGGCCCGGACCGGACCACCAATGTTTTTTTTTTAAATTAATCTACATCTAGAGTTAATCTAATTTTAACATTCCGAGAAGTCCCGTGAATCTCATCTCATGCCTCTCGAGTTTAGTGGTGTCATTGTACGTATTATTTAGCAATTTAGGTTTTGGTATTGCTTTGGGACAAAACCAGGTCTTAATTTTTTACCAAATAAAAAAAAATAGGTCTTAATTGATTATAAGATCTGTTCTTTATGATGGGCACATGCACAAAGAATAAGCATGCATGTGCATGAGGATAGAAACTCGAGTCATTATGTAGATTTGAGAAATCTATTTTTTTTCACAACCAAAAATAAAAAAGAAAGAAATAAAATCCAAGTTCGGATCCATCGCCCACCTGAGTTCAGCGGGCCACATGCGAGTGTCAATTACGAACAGAAAAGATCACGTGAAGCCTTCAAGGCCGGATCGAACACACGTTGGGTGCCCCTAGCATATACGTGGTTGTCTTACCGTCGTAAGTTGATTATAGATTGTAAATTAACATTGTATTGTAATTTCTAAGGGTTAGATTTTTACAAGTAGTTACAGTTAGTGGTCCTACTGGGCCCGGTCCAAGATCGGCCAGGACCTCCGGTCCGGGTCCGGTCCGTGGTCCTGAAAATATGGGGATCGTGACTATTGGTCCGATCCTCGGTTCCATGCCAAGATCGGACCGATCCGGGACAATGCACACCCCTAGTTCCATGGGGAAATTTCGCGCTCCAATCGCAAATAAATTTTTGACGCAAATATTTCATCGAGGACCAAAACGACTGCATCAGTGAGTTCATTTCAGTAACCTCCAATGAAATTTCCCGTGCTTTAAGCATTGTCATTCCATAAAAAATGCATCAGTGAGTTCATTTCAGTTTTCACACACATGCACGCGTACGTACGTAAGTACGTACGTATGTACATCTCAGAATTATCATCCCTTGTTCGGTTAATTCATGCCCCTTTTGCCATCCTAGAAGCTTGTCATGAGTCATTCATTGTCCTAAACAAGAATTATGATACAGGAAAAAGAAACCTTAATTTCGAGTGCATGTAATGAACCCTATGCATAAAAGCATCCTTTAAAGATTACATCCACAACTAAACAACAATTTTTTTTTTGGTAGGTACTAAACAACAAATCTTTGTGCGTCATTTCAATTGTAACTGCATCATAAAGTGCGAAATTCTGTTCTTTGTTAACCTATGACTATTAAAATACAAGTCATTTAATACGATAAGACAAAGCTACGTCATTTGCATCAATAAACACATAATGAAACCAAACGCAAGCGCCTCGAAATGGAGATTCATTAGTGAATAAATTAATTTACTTTAGATTTTGGCAATTGGCGATTCGCTTAGTATACACGCATCGCTTATGGTCTCGAGTTAATCGAATCGAAGAGTCGTACAATGATGACCGCCACCAAAAACCAAATTCCATCTAAACCTAGCCAACCACCAACTCGACCGCTGTCATCACCGCCAACAGCAAGAACGCCATTGACCAGAATTTCTACCACCACCTAGTTCTCGTCAGCCACCCGAGCCTGCCCTTGCCACCACCACCGTGGACTGAAAAAAATAAAATAAAATAAAACCTTTCGAATAGATCCCGCTCGGCTCAAATCCGTCGGGTATAAAGTAACGGGCGTGCGACCTCCATGCTGCGGTGGCAGTTGGCTCCGGTCTATTCGAGCAACCCTAAACAAAGGTCCCATGCGATCCCGATTCGTCGCGCGACCTCCACCCAAAGGCTGCAGACCAGTCCTCGGAGATCGCTCCTCCTGCCTGAAGGCCGCAGCCGTCTAGATTTATTTTCTGGAGAAACATACGATGGCCGAGAGATTCGACCTCCTTTGAAACCCTCTCTTGGCCACCGAAATAACGACAACGGCGACACGGTCTCGAGCGCACCCGGGAAGAAGCCGGAGAAAATAAGAAAAAAGCAAAGAAACAAGAAAAGGAAAATAAATATTATATTCTCACTTGGTGGGGAAAAAAAAAACAAAATTACTTGGTTAGTTTGGTTGTCCATGTCATTATTTCGACCTAATTATGTACTCCCTGTTAACAAGAAATCATCCGTCATAGCACTCAAATCGATGACGACTTGACATTTAACGCGGTTAAAAAAGTTGGAGGTACGAAATTGAATAAAAGGTTTAGGTTCTTCATTGCAAAATGGACAAAAACAAAACATGGAAAATGAAGATGCCCGACATTTTATTGTCCAAATTAAGATAATGATAGCGTCACAAAAATGTGCTTACATTCTTAATCGCGATTCAATTAGGTTGTTATTTTCTTTTGATTTTATTTCAACTTAGTTTTGCTTATTACATCTACCTCACTATGCCTTTCTAAATAATTTAACGTTATTATCGTTCGACCCTGACAATTCAATTCTAATGTTGGAATGCCCTTTGTTAATGTGATTCTCGATTTTCATGCAGGCAAAATTCAAAAAAAAAAATGGAGAAAAAGAGGTGGGAAGGCGGTGAACTCCGCGATTTGAGAGAGAAAGAAAGAGGGTCGAATATCGAAGACGGCGACCGACACCCCGTGGAGAAAGAAGAACGGTGGTGCGGCCACGTCTCATCCCCTCCGGGCCACCATCATCCAGTCTTTTCCCTTAAGAGGAAAATTGATGTGACCGTACAAGTTAGAAACTATGAACCGCACGACTCCAAGATTACGTGAACCATTTTCTCGCGTCATCCCTGGAAAGAAGTAGGAAAGAGAAGATCAATCGTGAGAAATTGGAAAGGCTTTCGCATAGTCTTATGGTCCATACGTAACATGCCAAGTTGAATCGACACATGATGTCGTCTTCTGACTTCTGAGTATTAGTTGATCGACGAAAGCTAACCCCCCTCCCTTTTTCTTTTGTCGAAATGAAAGCGAACCCTACCCTAAACCTTTCAAAAGTTCTTTCGAAAAAAATTATAAAAAAAAATCCTAAATTACAATTTTGTCAATTCATGCATAATTTTTTTTTTCTAATTTAGTCATAAACATTTTGTATTTGTGTAAATTCAGTCCATCCAGTCAATTTTGATCAAAAAATCGCTGATGTGACACGACCCATGCTGACGTAGATAATGTTTGTAATATATATATTTTTTTATAAAAAATATTTTTTTTTCTTTTTTTTTTCCTTTATCCTTTTTCATTCTAAACTTGGAGCCTGCAAGGGCCGGGATAGCCTCACCAAATATTAAAATTTTTTCAAATCAACATCGGTCGCGTTCCGTCAATGATTTCCAACTAAAATTAGCTGGATGGATTGAATTGACAAAAAGAAATAATTGCAATATGAATAAGACATTACCGTCCCAAGGTTTACACCTTTTTTTTTTCTTTCTTCTTCTGTAGGTAACTAGGCGGAGAGACGCGCATGTTAAGATATAAACATATTTAAAATGTTGATCTGAACAAGGAATGCAGGTGACTCAGTTCAGCAACATGGCTATATTCAGTTTATCCGCAGACATATTTCATTCAGAAAGACGTGATAATTAGCGATTCAGTCCTAAATTTATTGTGCGAATCTCAATTCAGTCCCAAATTGTTCATTTTTGCCCATGTCGTCCTAAACCGTAGCTCAGAATTCTAATATAGTGACGTGGCGTGGAAAACTTCGGTCAATTGCTACCGAAAATCACTGACGTAATCATCGTCGGTTGTCCTACGTGGCATGCTAACGTGGATTGCTACGGTAATCGGCTATGGCACTACATTGAAATTTTGCCCAAAGATTTAGGACTATATTGACAAAATTGAAAAGCTTATAGATTTTGAATTGAAGAGGTAACTGTCCCTTTAAGAAGACAATTCTAATTTTATCTCATATGGACTCTAAGGGCACGAATGATAACCATTATGTTCCCGAGAGCTATTTCAGGCTAGAAATAGAAAATTTTATTTTTATTCCCTGAACGGGTTTTTGAGCAGGGAAATGCTTTTATAAAGACACAAAGTTTATGTTCCCGAAACAGAGGTTTGTTTGATAATGACATAATATTTCTACGGTTGCCAACCGGCTACTGTGACAGGCATACGAGAGAGAGGGAGACTGCATGTGATAGAGAGGGAGTGAGCGACGATAACACTTCTTATTTCTGTTTCTATTTCAGAAATAGAAAAGTAGAAAAAACTACTTCTCATTTATATTTCAAATTTGTTTCAAGGCTAAAAATTTGTACCGAAAATAGAAAAACGAAATTGTTTTACCAAACTGATTTCTGTTCCAAACCTGCTTCCGAAAACAGAAAAGCATAAAAACAGAATGATTATTATTTGCACCCTAAATGTCCCAGCAAATGACACAATGTTAATTCGATGAATCATGCTTCACGTACTAAGACTCGTATGCTAAATGGGTGCGAATTTAGGGTCCTAGTAGCTCGAATAATCACTCACCCTTTGCCACATCACATTGAGTACGCAACCCATTTTACCATGTGTGTTAGAATCTCTGATAGTGGATAACTTAGAGGTAAGACCTAGAGAAATCCCATTATTCCTGTGGAGCTATTCTTTTTTTCCCAAGTGCAACATGGCCATTAATTCTTGTCATGGAAGAAACAGCGGCGACAGTGATAATAATGACAAGAACAACTGTCTGGACCAATGATGAGAAAGTCGTGTGGCCGAAACATGATTGTAAAAAAAGAAGAAGACTAGTTGGCTCCAATAATGACAATTATCATACCAGTGCGATTATTAAAGAATAACAACGATAATGATTAATGCCATTAAATAAAACCTACGATCCAAGACGAGTTTGGCTTATGTTGGATGAGGAATATCAAGCTCTGTCTGCTTGAGCGGTGATTAAAATGAATTCATCAGCTTATTTGTGAAAAAAAGGGTTGATTAGGGTTTCGTGATGTTTGTCGTTGATAATAACTTTTTCTCTAAGAAAGCAAGCGTCATTTTGGTATTTTAAAATTTTTCTTTTGAATATAATACGTCGGATTTCATTTCTTGATATTTTAAAATCAGCTCGCGGACCCGAAAGTCACTTCCATAAATATTTTTCGGAAGCTCAAGGAAGCATGTCTTATGTGCTCTTTTTAAGTCAAATTGCATGGGTTAAAAAGCTAAATATTCTAAATGAACTATATACACTTGCGATAAATTTTTCCAAGTGTAAAGACATGCTTCAATAAGAAAGATGAATGTTTATCATAAATATTCAAGACATGCTTCCAATTTCTAGATCGCATCAAAATGTTCAGAGGCGGTAACTATGTATTCTAATCGTGTTTTGCAATGCAAAGCGCGTCCAAACAGGACACAGAAAACCAACGTATCCCATTCACTGTGCCTTCACATGTATATGCACTGTGGAATTGAAGTTAGGTCATGCTGACTGTTTAAATTGAAAGGATGAATGCTCATAATTGTCAGAAAAAGTCCTAAATCTATTGTGTGACGGCTAATTCAATCCTAAAATTTTTTGGCGATTTAAAAATTAAGACCTAAAACTTTTGACGATTTATCAATGTAACATTTCCGGTAGGTTTAGAATTGAAGTTGCAAACTTTAAAAAGGCGTAATACTAAATTGACAAAATTGAAAAGTTTATGATTGAATTGACAAATTGTCAAAAGTTTTAGCACTAAATTTGCATAATTTAAAGGTTTGGGATTGAATTGGCCACTCTACAATAGGTTTAGGACTTTTTGAACAATTATCCTAGACCTTTCAATTATTTCAAATTTAGTCTTAAACCTTTTTACAATTTGCCAATTTAGTCATAAGCTTTTCAATCATGTCAATCTAGTCATAAATATTTTGACAATTTGCCAATTAAGACCTAAATATTTTGACGATTTGTAAATATAGTCCTTTCGGCTAATTATCCAAATAATAGGTTTAGGACTGACGTGGCAAATTTTTAAAAAGTTTAGGACTGAATTGACCGTCCTATAATAGGTTTAGGTTATTTGGACAATTATCACGCTCATTGAATATTCACTATATCAAATGCCGATATGTTCACTCTTGTTCGCCATAATCTACACCTTAATTTCGATAAATTTTTGGCAGGTCCAGATTTACATCAATTGAGGAAGCAAATCCATGTAAACCAGAAGCCCCACCTACACAGTCTTATAAAAATCTTAAATTGCAAGTAGAATTTCTTCATGATTACAGACCGAGTTAAAGGTTAAAGACGGGGGTGTTGGACTCATGTTAACCTCGCTTAACTGATCAGTATACATAGATAAAGAAAAACCTAGGGCCTTGCGTGTCTTAAATTGGAAAAAATGATAATGTTTTTTCTTAACAGATGCTTTTACCACAGAAATTAAGGTGGGTGAAACATGATTTGTTCTAAAAAAAGCCATGAAAAACCCAATCTCTCCATGATTCCGTGGCACTTTCTGCGGAATAAAATCGATTTTTCTGACTCATCTTCTCCGCTTTTCAGAACGTTCTTGACTTTCCAAAATTTCCCTCCAGCAACGAAATTCAACGCTGGAAAAATATGACAAACAATTTAATCTTTCTTGTCATTGACAATTGCCCCTCTTACCTATTCTCGCAAATCTCGTGCCTCCTGTCAAAATCCCCAACCGATTCGATTTGAAGCCACACTATAAACTCACCAGATTCAAATCCCCCATGAATGTGCAGATGAATTGACAGTTGAAATTAAAAAAAAAAAATGGATCACATTCACGACATGAGCTTTCTGGTCTTGGCCTCTTCCATGTGCAGCAGGTGAAGAAAATGAGAGTGGAGGTTGTTGGGGGGTGTGTGTTCCAATGGTCGTCTTAGTATTTTATCCTTTTCAATAGCTTAATCAAGGCAAAAGCTCGTGTCATTATTCAAATCGATGTGCTCTCTGAATGGTGACACGCTTTGCGTTGAACATAAACCCTAACCCTAGATCATATTCTTAAGTGGTTATTGAATTGAGAAAACTAGCAAAGTTCATCATGTTTGGGCAACAAAGCGCCAAAATGATAACGGTGTTCAGTACATTGGGGAAAAAATGTAAAAGGAGTGGCAAGGAGGAGGAGGGGATACGGATGATGCCCTTTTGTTGCTGAGTGGAGTTTTGTGCCCATAGAAAAGAGAGAATGTATTCGTATTCTTTGATGCCCTCCTCCTCTTATCTGTCTCTTTTTTCCTTCTTCTTTTTGAAGGGAATAAAGTTGCTATATATGCCCACGGAGAATTTATCACCCTCCTTTTCCATGGAGAATTACAACCTTTTTCTTTGTCCAAGAATCTACTCACAAACGCATAAAAAAAAGAGGAAAAAAAATCGACATTCATCGGGTTGGTAAGGGAGCAACGGGCGTACTCGGCCGATTTTTTTTTATTTTTATTTTTTTATGTTTGAACTTAGTATCGCCAGCCAATCTAAGTGTGCTTCGATACCGGAACATGCATCACTTGATATCCGGCGAGCAAGAACATTTGATTGCAACCTTTAATAGGGTTTTCTATAGCTTAGGACTTTGAGAGGGTTGTGACTAAACAAGTTGCTGAGGAACATGCAAGAACATGGAGTCCAGATGTTCTCCATGCAGACCTAGGAATTTCCCCTTTTGTTCCCCATCATTTGTGGTCAACTCTTTTGTTAAACATATTTTTGCTTAAATGGGAATCCAAAGGGCAATGAGAGCGCTAATCACGACAAGAGAGAAGCGCACCCTCCCCCCCTCTCTCTCTTCTAGTTCTCTGTGTTTGTGAAGAAAAAGGGTTTGCTCTATGCACAAAAGTCCACAATTAAAGAAAAGTTAAACAACAGGTTGAAAATTGGGAAATATGGATTAAAAAAAAATACTTTTGTTTTGCTTGCACTTGATTGTCTTGGAGAAATGTCATTATTATGGATATAGTGTCGAAATATGATATAACCCCCACTTTATCTGCATTATGATGCTGTTAGGTGACCAGTGACCCACCAATAATACCCAAGTCTTCATCCTATTTGATACTTCTGACCACACAAAATGTCTAGAGAGAACGAAAGGTAAAAGGAAAAAAAAAATCTGGTGGTGTGAAGACTACTTGATTTTAAGTACGGCCTTCGATATATAGTTCTTTTGAGCACCCAGTTATTTGAAAAACAAAAAGAAGATTACTGTATGGTTTGTGGCATGTAAAGAGTTTGAACCTGCACATTTTTTCTTAATTTGATACTAATTGCGTGAGAGTTCTATATGGAGGGCGCCGATCCGATAAGCAATTCGATAACACCTAAGTTTTGTTTTCTTTTTTTTTTTTTCGAGAAAAAAGGACTAAAGTCGGATATTATGAACGTAGATTGACTAGGCCTAAGTTGTCGGCACAGATGTGGTGCGAAAGAGTGTTTCTTCCACCTTTTTTTAAGAGCCTATTTAGTATGGACGTAGTAACCTCGAAGTTTTATTGGGTCGTTCGTGCGTGGATGCGTTGTAACTTGTTTGTTTGGTCACGAGTGATTTGAAGCAAAATCAGTTAAAAAGTTAGATGAAGTAACTTTCTCGAGGTTGATGTGAGGTGTCACGGCAATGAGCAACTGTGAAAGGTTGCCAAATTACCTCACAGGATCAAGTTGAAAACACCCATTTAGGCAATTGTAGGTTAGACAATTATAGGTGTTGTGCAAAAGATGACACAAAACATGCTTTATACACACATTGAATGGTTCTATTCAGAAACGAGGGTAGCCGCATCAAGCGAATATAGCTTAAATTGATAATCACCTACGAAGTCAAAGTACACGTACAAATATAGAAGCATCACGAATTGTCGCCTCTAAGATGTATCGTTCCATTTCGAAAGTTGTGATTATCAACTTGCATCGGTGGCCGTGTCTTGAATTGCGCCGATCCGATAAGCAATTCGATAACACCTAAGTTTTGTTTTCTTTTTTTTTTTTTTCGAGAAAAAGGACTTAAGTCAGATATTATGAACGTAGATTGACTAGGCCTAAGTTGTCGGCACAGATGTGGTGCGAAAGAGTGTTTCTTCAACCTTTTTTAAGAGCCTATTTAGTATGGACGTAGTAACCTCGAAGTTTTATTGGGTCGTTCGTGCGTGGATGCGTTGTAACTTGTTTGTTTGGTCACGAGTGATTTGAAGCAAAATCAGTTAAAAAGTTAGATGAAGTAACTTTCTCGAGGTTGATGTGAGGTGTCACGGCAATGAGCAACTGTGAAAGGTTGCCAAATTACCTCACAGGATCAAGTTGAAAACACCCATTTAGGCAATTGTAGGTTAGACAATTATAGGTGTTGTGCAAAAGATGACACAAAACATGCTTTATACACACATTGAATGGTTCTATTCAGAAACGAGGGTAGCCGCATCAAGCGAATATAGCTTAAATTGATAATCACCTACGAAGTCAAAGTACACGTACAAATATAGAAGCATCACGAATTGTCGCCTCTAAGATGTATCGTTCCATTTCGAAAGTTGTGATTATCGACTTGCATCGGTGGCCGTGTCTTGAATTGCGCCGATCCGATAAGCAATTCGATAACACCTAAGTTTTGTTTTTTTGTTTTTCGAGAAAAAGGACTAAAGTCGGATATTATGAACGTAGATTGACTAGGCCTAAGTTGTCGGCACAGATGTGGTGCGAAAGAGTGTTTCTTCAACCTTTTTTAAGAGCCTATTTAGTATGGACGTAGTAACCTCGAAGTTTTATTGGGTCGTTCGTGCGTGGATGCGTTGTAACTTGTTTGTTTGGTCACGAGTGATTTGAAGCAAAATCAGTTAAAAAGTTAGATGAAGTAACTTTCTCGAGGTTGATGTGAGGTGTCACGGCAATGAGCAACTGTGAAAGGTTGCCAAATTACCTCACAGGATCAAGTTGAAAACACCCATTTAGGCAATTGTAGGTTAGACAATTATAGGTGTTGTGCAAAAGATGACACAAAACATGCTTTATACACACATTGAATGGTTCTATTCAGAAACGAGGGTAGCCGCATCAAGCGAATATAGCTTAAATTGATAATCACCTACGAAGTCAAAGTACACGTACAAATATAGAAGCATCACGAATTGTCGCCTCTAAGATGTATCGTTCCATTTCGAAAGTTGTGATTATCGACTTGCATCGGTGGCCGTGTCTTGAATTGCGCCGATCCGATAAGCAATTCGATAACACCTAAGTTTTGTTTTTTTGTTTTTCGAGAAAAAGGACTAAAGTCGGATATTATGAACGTACATTGACTAGGCCTAAGTTGTCGGCACAGATGTGGTGCGAAAGAGTGTTTCTTCAACCTTTTTTAAGAGCCTATTTAGTATGGACGTAGTAACCTCGAAGTTTTATTGGGTCGTTCGTGCGTGGATGCGTTGTAACTTGTTTGTTTGGTCACGAGTGATTTGAAGCAAAATCAGTTAAAAAGTTAGATGAAGTAACTTTCTCGAGGTTGATGTGAGGTGTCACGGCAATGAGCAACTGTGAAAGGTTGCCAAATTACCTCACAGGATCAAGTTGAAAACACCCATTTAGGCAATTGTAGGTTAGACAATTATAGGTGTTGTGCAAAAGATGACACAAAACATGCTTTATACACACATTGAATGGTTCTATTCAGAAACGAGGGTAGCCGCATCAAGCGAATATAGCTTAAATTGATAATCACCTACGAAGTCAAAGTACACGTACAAATATAGAAGCATCACGAATTGTCGCCTCTAAGTTGTATCGTTCCATTTCGAAAGTTGTGATTATCGACTTGCATCGGTGGCTGTGTCTTGAATTGCGCCGATCCGATAAGCAATTCGATAACACCTAAGTTTTGTTTTTTTTTTTTTCGAGAAAAAGGACTAAAGTCGGATATTATGAACGTAGCTTGACTAGGCCTAAGTTGTCGGCACAGATGTGGTGCGAAAGAGTGTTTCTTCAACCTTTTTTAAGAGCCTATTTAGTATGGACGTAGTAACCTCGAAGTTTTATTGGGTCGTTCGTGCGTGGATGCGTTGTAACTTGTTTGTTTGGTCACAAGTGATTTGAAGCAAAATCAGTTAAAAAGTTAGATGAAGTAACTTTCTCGAGGTTGATGTGAGGTGTCACAGCAATGAGCAACTGTGAAAGGTTGCCAAATTACCTCACGGGATCAAGTTGAAAACACCCATTTAGGCAATTGTAGGTTAGACAATTATAGGTGTTGTGCAAAAGATGACACAAAACATGCTTTATACACACATTGAATGGTTCTATTCAGAAACGAGGGTAGCCGCATCAATCGAATATAGCTTAAATTGATAATCTCCTACGAAGTCAAAGTACAGGTACAAATATAGAAGCATCACGAATTGTCGCCTCTGAGATGCACTGTTCCATTTCGAAAGTTGTGATTATCGACTTGTATCGGTGGCCGTGTCTTGAATTCCTCTTCAAATACGATCTAGTTTGCGTGAGATCAGGTTCGAAAAAGCACATTCTAGTGGAATTTTTATTTTCGTACGGGGTATGTAAATAAGTTAGATAGATCGCTCACACTCAACTTTCAATGAAAGGATCACCATATCACTTAATGTATGAATTTTTTGTGCACTCAACGTTGTTCTTTATAATATTTTCCCGCTTTGGGCCCAAACTTGGACCGGCGACTTGAAAATGGGAGCTTGTGCCGGTCTAAAACGTTCTGTCCACTGTCTAGTGTTTATTTCTTAATTTATTTTTATTTTTTTAAGAGGAAAAAGACAATAGCCGACACGTGGCCCGTTGTCGGTTCACCATCAGAAGGGGCTGAATCTCTGACTATTCTCCACTTTTGATTAGAAAGATTTTGTATGGTTATTCTTTGGTTGGACATGCATAGGGATTAGAGATTCTCTGACAGTCCTCCCAAAATGCAAATTTGTTGGTCACCTCTTTATTTATTTTGATATCGCATTCTTTATATTCTCTGCCCAACCCCTTTTTATTTATTTATTTTTTTTTTTTGTCTTACCCTTTCTTTTTATTTTTATTTTATCAGAGGAAATAAAGACAAAAAAAAAAGACATTGCTTGACTATGCAAGGCAAGGCATCTTGTTGGCAAAGGTAATGGGGGTAGGTCCATCCTTGAGGATTGATTGAGAGATTTGGAGGAATCTCCTTACTTTATTGCGATGCTTCTCTTACACCAAAAGTTTCCAAAACCCTAATACAAAACTGAAACGATTTGCTCAATAAAAAAAGGGTTGTTGGAACAATTTGTGCAGCTAGAAAAGCTCCATTTTTGTGTGTGTGTGCATGCATAAACTTTAAGTGGCAAATCGAATGGATATTTAATAATTGATTGCTGCTTTTTCGCAATTTTTCATCATATATATCTTTTACAATCAAATATTTTGATTTAAACTAATCATTTTAAGTAGAAAAAAGAGAGAAAGCTAAAACATTTTAATCTCTTCGAATGATTCGAATAAAGTCCATAACGTGGTTTTGCGATGTACATGGGGACTAAGAGCATTTCGAAGTAGAGATGATTGTGGCCCTAGTAGCCCGCTAGTTAGCTTAAATGACTTTAGTAAATCGATATCCTCTCCGGTCATTTTCGATGCTAATAACAATCTCGTTATTGATTATACTCCTCGACATATTCATAACAGCTGTTTGAGGAGTGAATGAGTAATGTTTTTTTTAGTAGATAATCAAATCAACGCATCTTATCCATCACCCGTTCTTGAGTAATTTACAAAACTAGATATTGCTTCTCACATGTGAAGACAAATATTTTAACCCAAGATACCTTCTTACTCAAGTATGCTCTAGTTTAGAATCTTCGGATAATGTTCGAATGAAATTTTCTTTTTGCACAAAAAGTAAAGAACAATATTAACTCCAAGGGATTGCTCTTGTTAGAGTGCCGGAGAAAAAAGTTTGTCATATCTAAGCTCCGTTTGTTTTGCAAGACATGAATGATATGAAAAACATACTCTTAAAAAACGGTCGCGTGTGTCGCTTACAAAGATAATAAATGAACAATAAAATACTTTCATCGTCCATACAAATGTTTAGATATATACTGTTATCGACAATGAAAATATTCTCTACTGGTTAATTATTTTAAGCGATCGTTTAAAAAAATAAATGTTCTTCGAATCATTCATTTCTCGCGAAACAAATGGAGCCATAGGATCCCCCTTAAAAAAAAAAGGAACCATAGGACAGCCTTGCAATGACATTATAGGTCGGCTTGGATTTGTTCCCTCTACAGGCTACACTGACTTCAAGTATTCATATAAGTCCAGTGGGCTGGCCGAGCCCAGCACATTTGGCAGTGAGATTGCCACTTTCTTCCCTTAGCACTCTTCCTCCGCAATAGGAATTTTCCCAGAAAACCTTCATACTTCAATCTCTTGATCAAGCTTTCCTTCTGATCTAACGTTTGGAATCGTATTACCCAAGAAATGCGAATGGGTTATTCATCGATTAGGATTCGCCGATGCGCTAAGTGTAACACGCCAGCCACGAAGGGCTCCGCAAAAATGGTTTATGGTCGTTTATCGCTCGCAGGATGTATTCTTGTCCCGGGCACGCCTGTTGGGTTTTTGCTTGTCCGAAAGCTCCGGAGAGTCTTTTTGCAACCGCGTCCATGTTCGTAGAACGTCTCGAAAAGAAATGTAGAATTGGACTACATAGCGTCGCCTCGTCTGCATCGAGATTTACGGTGTTGACATAATCGTATTTCCCATCACCACCAAAACCGCGGAATAGTGAGTCCACCGCCGCCGCTTGCTGCCGCTCGAGACCTCAGCTCTTAGGCTCGAGACATTGCGCGTTCGAGAGCTCGCCGTTAAGGACAGCAGAGCCGAGCCAGAGAACCTAGTGCTACTGCTCAGGCCACATGGACAAAACAAGTCCTAAAATCAAGTCGCTCTGAGTTACATTTTCTCCATTCTGTCCAAAAAACTAGAAAGGGATAACAATACTTTGTAGTATGATTACTTGGAATAAGATCCCGTGGTTCAATGACTTATCCATGGACCCAACCGGGCTTGAATGGTACGATCGTCCAATAAAACAAAACCTACGGATACATCAGATCGTCGGAGCGAGCTTAGTAGAGCGTCGTCACACAATAGAGAAATGAATCCTTAAAGCCTGATCCTCCATTTTGGGAAAATTACCAAAAAAGTCAATAAATATATTGCACTTGCGACATTTTTTTTTTGGGGTCAATTACGATCATAACTTTCATTAGTAGCTAGAGTTTGAGACACATAAGTGTTCAACATCAAAACATAGTAAAGATCAAAGTGAGTTGGGGGGCTTGTCATCCAATTCGGGACAAAAGAGTCCGTCCGATGAATGGGCAACTTGATTTACATCTCTAGAGCAGTGGACTAACGAGACACCTTTTCAAACGGGCCAGCAGCACTTGGCAGTCCATCACTATTGACCGAACCGCCCATGGGCTTTTGGCCTGGCTTAGGACACAGGCCACGGCTGCGCATGATGACAGTTCGGACACAAGGAGCACATTGGGCAGATCAGCCTCTCTTTCTTTCCTTGTTTTTTTTTTTTTTTTTTTTGCAATTGTACCACTAAAGTCATAAACCGTTTGTCAATTTGCCAATGTTGTCCTTTCGGTCAATTTTGGCCGAAAATCGCCATCATGGACGCCGGGCGTTTTACGTTGCAGGGCCAGTGCTGATATGAATTTTCTTTTTTACCTTTCTTTTTTTGGGCCCTAATTGTGGGCCGGCGAGGTTTGGGCGACCCTTGCATGTTGGCCAACGAGGGCCGTGAGCCCCTCACCTGTGGCTAGAGAGGGTGTCGCTACCCCCACCTAGATCTGGGCGAGGATCGCTAGCCCTTGCTTGTGGCAAGCGAGGTCGGCGAGGACGAAGAACCACAATTGGGAAACAGAAAAGAAAATAGGGAAAAACCAAAAAAAAAATATAAAAAAATTGTCCACTGCAATGCCTGCTGTCCCAAAGGGAGGGCCGACGTTCACATAAGCAATTTCTTATTAAAATTGGCTAGATGGACTGTATTGACAAATCGTTAAAAGGCTAAGGACTCAATTGATACAGTTAAATGTTTAGCAGTACAAGTGCAATAAAATTAAGACTTCTTTGATATTTTCTCCCTCCATTTTTGTGTGCACTCTGTTAATTCATTCCGCCCTTTCCACTGCATCCTCCTCCTCCTCCTCCTCCTTGTTTTCGTCCCCCATCGAAACTTCACAATTCCCCATTGAATAAAGCAGAGTTGTCTCTGCCACGACCTCTGCAAAATGATTTCCATCCTTGATAGCAAATGTGGCAATTCAGGACAGTTGTTTGAAGCTCTGTGTATTTGGTCCTCCCTGCTTCCGCTTCCTCATTGGTAACCATATTCGAGAGAACATAAGCTAAGAACCAACAAGGTAGGATTGAGACTGGGTGCCTAAACTTCAATGAGTTATATGAGATGGCACTCTTTATTTAAATATGTCATTGGTAATATGTAGGGGTGAGCATGGCCGGGTGGGCCGGTTCCAAACCTAGACCCTGTATCCGACCCTGTTATAATCGGTTCCCACTTTTTGGAACCGATACCCGACCCTGTTTATCTTGGAACCTGTTTTGGAACCGATCCTGTTTTTCGGTCCGGGTTTCGGGTTCACCCTGTTTACCCTGTTTTCCTAAGCTCGGTAAAGATGCGGTCAGTGCATATGGTTGAAACAGCAACACTATTTTCATGATTTTAGATCTTCAGTGAACCAATATCTTTTGAAGAAACATATCATTAAGTCAAAAGATGCCAAAATGATATGCGAGCAAAATCAGAAACCCATGTTGTGCAATAGAATGTACATGATCAGTACGGGGCTTTAACAAATATTACATATGTTGAAGCTTTGAACATATCTTGAGAACCCAGCCATGGAAATCAAAGAAGAACACCTTAAAGGAACAATCTTTACCTCGTCCGTCAAAGCCACTGAAACAGGGAGGCTTGAAGTTGAATATCGACGGCTCGCGGTGCGAAGGCAGATAGGAGCGGAAAGGTAGACCTCTCGAATTCGGTGGACGAAGCCCTCGCATCAAAAGAAATTTTGAGAACCCAGCCATGGAATTCCAAGAAGAGCACCTAAAGGAACAAGCTTTACCTCGTCAGTGGAAGCCACCGAAACAGAGAGGCTTGAAGCTGAACATCGACCGCTCGTGGTGCGATGGCAGATCGAAAATAGCCGCGACGGGGGTTTGTAGGGACAAGCACGGCGTCCTCGTGGGCGGTTCCGATCTGGAGCGTCCGGAGATCGAAAAACGGCCGCCGCGACGTCGATGATGGTGAGACATGAAGAAGAAGAAGAGAACGAGAGGTGAGGAGGTGAGGTGTATTGTGAGAGAATCTGAGAGGAGGGGGAGGCCGTGAGGTTTTCTCTTTTGGGTGAGCACTGAGCAGTGAGCAACGAAAGGGAGTGGGAGATGGAGTAGATTGGGATTTCTTTTTTTTAATAGTAATTAAAAAAACCGGTTCTAAAAATCGGTTCGGGTGGGTATTTACTTAGACCCGATACCCGGACCGGTTTGAGCCGGAACCGGTTCCCGACCCTATTTTTCGGGTGGGCCGATCCGGGTACCGGGTCAACCCGGTCCGGTTGCACACCCCTAGTAATATGGTATTAAGGTATGTTCTTTGACATGTATTTGTTATCAGATATGCGTGAGTAGACCGTGATCAATTTGTAATTGATCATAATATTTGGAAATCAATCATGATCACAAATTGATTTCATTAACTGTAAATTATTGTATTTTTTCCTTTTTCTATGTATACTTTGTATTGCAAATAGCCGTGCAAATGTAACATTTATTCCAAGCTGAATATATGAAAATCACATTCCTCGAATTCTTCTTCTTCTTCTTTAGCTTGTGACATGGTATCAGAGTCTTCGATTCAAGAACCTAAGCTTCCGCAAAACCTTCTTTCGAGTCGCTGATTCTTGTCATTTTACAAACTGTTGCTGCAGAACTTTCCCTTGCAAAACAGTGATTAGAACTCAGACTAGGAATCAACATTCGAAAAAAAATCCTACCCTTATTCTACCCATCAATACCATTGCCACAAATCTGCCCACAACAGAAGGGAATCCAAATTCAGGAGAAATTAACCTAGAGGATGTCTCACTCACAGAGCAGTTTACCAAGATGTGCAGATGGAAGAATCAATGCGCTCAACCTACACAGAATACACAAAATATCCATTCTGGATTCTAACAATCCATACCAGGATACCAGTTCAAGGAACTTACCATCCATGGGAATTTGTAATGCCGCAACTGATCTATCCTGGGTTTGCAAAGTATAACAATCAGCCCGAAAGAAACGCATAGTCCATTGCTAGGACTGCTGGACAGACCTCAGAACTGATTTCTACGGATGCGAGTCAAAATCCTTATCTGGCGTCACAGCCCGAAATACAATTCTCGAGTCACTCGGCGGATCCGAGGAGCTTCGGCTTGGGAGGAAAGACCTACCCGACACCTCAACCCGGGGTATGTCCGTTCCCTTATTCGGTCATCACAGGTCATCCGGATGTCGCGACCCTCTCTCTCGCTCCTCGAGAGTTGGCGGACGAGGGTTAATGGGCCGTCATATTTGAGTGGGGTACAAACCCTAAATCTAGGAGTTCATGTAGATATGAGTGACTACCATAACACTCACAATCAATAAAAGAAGATGCACAAATCAAGGATCCAAGACATGTGGATAAATCACATGAATACAGCGTGACATCCCTAGTAAGGCCTAGAGAAGTGTCAATCACGGCTCAGGAGTGATTTGGACGTGATTTGCCCATGAGGGGTAAAATCATAATTTTGAAGAAATTTGGGACAATTTGCCTCAAAAGGGAAAAATTGCTATTTTAGAAGGAATTTGGAATCAAAAGGGGTTAGAAATAAGATTGATCATTGAATCAATCCATTTCCTATTTTCTGACAATTTTCAGAATTTTCTGAAATTTTGGAAATGATTTACCCTTTGAGGGGTAAAATCGTCATTTCAAAAGAATGACGGGAAGTGAGAATCTCAGACAGAAGGATTGGTCAACCACTAGACCCAACTCCTAATTTTGAGCAATTTTCTCAACTCAATTAGAATAGGAAAGACGATTTACCCTTTGAGGGGTAAAATCATCTTTTCAGAGAAAAAGATGAGATTCGAAAACCCAAGTAGAAGGATTCGCCACCTAACTGGCCCTATCCTAATCTAGACGTCTTCGACCTATCTCAAATGCAGAGCATAGTCGATTTACCCCTAAAGGGCATAATCGTCATTACCAAGAAGAACGGATAAGAAATCCCAAAAATAGGATTTGACAGTTGTCAATGGTCATTCCTCAAATTTTTTGGGAATTTTTGGAATTTCTAGGAATTTTCTACAATTTTTTGTAATTTTTGTGGGATTTTCTAATTTTTTTATTCCTTTTTTGATTATTCGAAAATTCAATATCTAATCATACAGTCCATATTCCCCCACGTGGCTAAGCCAACTCTCTCAGATTAGATTACCAAGATCTACGGTTCAGATTAAACAAAGACTAATCCTAGACCATCCAATCCACTTACCTGAATCTATAGCCAGGGTTAAAAGACTAGGCTCGATCTAGACCGTCCGTTTACACTAACCTAAACGATGCCGCCTACTCATTTAACCAAACGGCGTCGTTTCAATTCTTTTTTTGGTTTTCTGATTATAAAACTAATTTTCGAAAATATAAAATCCTAATCTGACGGTTACTAAAAATAGGAATCGATTAACCTCAGCCGTCGGATCTAATCTGACTTAGCCTAGCAAACTAACGGCCTGGCCAGCTCGACACACACGTGGACCAATCACAGACTGCCCCATAGGATTGTTGACTCGTTGACCTGCCACGTCAGTTTCGTCTTTAACCTCCCAACTGTGACTAAATGGACGGCCGAGACTTCTCTGGCACCGATCGACGACTAAACTTATATCAATTGACATGAAATTAGTGCCATTCCACTCGTCTCACTCTCTAGTTTAACATACCTAAGAATCATAGCATTTCATCCACAAAATCACTAGCAACATGCAAAATGCCGAGTACGGCCATGGTAGTTCAATCGTAGGATCAAGAGAATTTTAGGCTGATTAATTCACAAAGAAGCTTGATATGAAGTTCAGGAGACTTACCTCGAGCTTCGATTGAGCTCGCATGGCCTAGATTTGGCTAGGCAGGACCGAATAATGCTCGGTTATGGCGAAGAGGTTCAGAGGCTTAGACACGGTTTATTATGCAAAATCGAGACAAAAATGAAGTACGATCGTGGTCAGTGATGTTCGAGGAACCAAACACATACACTAAATGCAAGAATGAACGTGAGACAGGTGAGTCGCCATTGATGCACAGTGAAGAGTTCGAAACTGCGACCCACCTGTTTTCGCGGTTTCAGACATCATGGCCGGTGGCGATCGAATCTTAGAGCTTCATGCGAGCTTTCGGTGGTCCTCTTTGGCTTCGGTTTGGCCAGAAACAGCCTAACTAGTGCCTTGCAGTCGAGCTCAACTTCTCAACGACGTGGGCCGGAGAACAAGCTCTCTCTCGCGTTCTCTCTTTTTCTCTCTTTCTGTTCTTATGTTGAATCTCCGCAGACGAATGAGACCTCTTCTTTTGTTCTAGAATGTACGAAACTGTTTATACTTGATTTTCAACTTTTGCAGCGATCGGGCCTCCCTCCTTTGGCTCTCACATGCGGCCATTCGTGCCAAAATGGATGTCGGATGGTGACGGGACAATTGGGATTCCGTCTGTCTTCATTTGGCTCTCCATCGAGCCCAATCTCTTGTGAATTTGGAACGAATTTGTTCTGCGTTTGAAAATGTTGACTATTGCAGGTCCCGCGAGGTTGACCGGCCAATTGCTTCATGCTCCGGTGACGTTAGGCGCTGCCGTCGGTGTTGATTGATGGGGAATGATGAGATGAACAACACGCCCACCATTTCTCGTCCAATTATTTGCGAATTGGCATTTAATTTGATGATCAAAATCGACCTGGGAACTGTTCATTCGTGCGGGAGCTCAGGGAAGAAGACGACACTGTTCTCGACCGGTCTGACCGGTCAGAACCGGTTCCGACTTGCAATTTTCAAAATTAATAAAAATCGGTGGGGAATTTTCGAAATTAAATCTCAAAATTGCACTTAAAGGCATGAATATCATTTAAAAATGTGGTTTTGCCCAAAAGTTCATATCAATTTATGCAAAAACCCCAAAATTATCCCTAATTGCAATTAGGGAAATTGTGAAATTGAAGGCTCAAACGGTCAAATTGGACCAAATCACCCATGCCAATCGATTCAAGATGGTGAAAAACATTAGGTATTAGTTCCAATTCGTAATGGTGGTCCTCGAATTAAAAGTAATTTCAATTATGGTCAAATTCAAGGACTAAATTGTAATTAAGTATGCAATTTTTCCCAATTCATGCAATTGAGCAATTCGTGCAAATAATTGGGCTAAATTGCAATAAAGGACAATCATATTGAATGACAAGACTCTCAAAATGCCAAAATTGTAAATTAAAAGACTCAATTGATATTTTTTTTACCAAATTCAACTATGTGCGTAACAAAGGAACACATAAAATTGAACTTGAATTTTGACTTTTTATGAGGTCAAAAAGACGAGGGAATTAAAATAAAAATATTGAATATTTTTTCACATTTTTGTGACCTCAAATGGTATTTTTCTTGATTTTTCTAATATTTTTTCTATTTTCTAAAAATACTAAAAAATGCGAAAAATGTTGAAAATTATTTTTTGTTCGAAAATGGTTTCTTAGGAATTTTTTCAACTTTTTATGAGTTGTTTATGAATTTTTACAAAATAAGACTGAAAGAAAGACTGATAAAAATCGGGGTGTCAACACCGGAGCGCGGCAATCCCCTGTATACATGCACCGAGGACGGACCAGAGCTCCGTTTAATTTCATATCAACTCACTGGTCCAGAGAATCACTCAACATGGGTGTCGGATTTTCGGCGATCACTTGTCACCAAGGACAAGGAAGATTTCCTCGAAGGAACCATTCCTATGCTGGCAGACGAGTGCTTAGCTCAAATGTGGAACAAATGTAATCAACTCGTCAGAACTTGGATCGGGAATTGCATAAACTCAGAAGTAGCGGCTGGATTACCTCCGAAGGAGGATTCTCGCACGATATGGGAAAATATTAAGTAAATGTACGAGAAACTAGATCACACGAGAATTTTCGTAATAACACAACACCTATCAGAATTAAAACAAGGGAACTCGTCGATTAAAGATATATTCAACGGGCTCTCGGCCCTCTAGATTGACATGGAGGCGGTTGAAGAAAAGCTCAAAGGACCCGGGGCGACTCTAAAGAAATACAAAGAGATTAAAGAACGGGAGAAGGCGACATGATTCCTACTCATTCTCAATGAGAATTACTTACCGTTTCGAACGCAGATCCTCACGATGGAGCCACCTCCGTCGCTTGGCCGTATATACCAACTTAGCAATCTAAGAGGAAAACCAGAGATCTGCTACCTCAGGGCACGAAGGGAGAAGCGAAGGTGTTGTCCTCCGAGCTTAGGTAAACTCGCGACGAAGGGGTTCATGCGAGAATGTGTAGAGTGGAGGAGCGCCTTGGGTATCCACAGCGCAAACCCGAAGGCTGGGAGGCTCGCGATTATCAGAAGCGAGCGGACAGTGGATATAACTTCTTTTCAGCTAAATCGAACGGTTCCCGAAGTGCCACATTAGCACAATAGCCAGCCCAATCTAACGACTCAGGAGTTGCCACGTGGATAGGAGGTAGTAATGCCAAAAATAAGGGAAAATTATGTTGTGTTTTTTTGTAGGCGTCCACATCATACGATGAAAAATTGCTGGAAATTACATGGAAAATCGGGGTGGCAAGGAAAAGGGGGCCAAAGAATCAATAGCAAATCAAGTTGCTGGAATTAATCAGTCAATGAGCAGTATTAACAATTAATGAGGGCTCTTAAAATGATGGAGATAGACAACAAAGGAGCTAGTTTTTCAGGTACTTCCTACGTCCTGATGAATTCGATCGCAAGTAGTGCATGGATTATTGACTCAGGAGCTAGTGATCACATTATTTGCGATGATAGCCTTTACTCTATGGTCTATGATAAACATGACTCATCCATATTTGTGTGCCTCCCGATTGGGACCACCACCTCTGTCTCAAAAGTTGGAACAGTTGAAGTTAGTCCCTATATCACACTCTGAAATGTCTTACATGTTCCACAATTCACATTCAACCTCATATCTATCTCTGGAGCCTGTGAGGATAGTTCCTCTCATGTTTTCTTCACACCTGATAAATACGATTTTCAGGACCCTTCGATTGGCAAACTAATGGGCATGGGTAGAGTTTCCGAAGGAATATATTTTTGGAATGATTTCTCCAAAGAATCTGTTATTGCTTTTCGTAAAGCAATCACTATGTAATGCCAATAATAAAATTTCGATTCTTCATTAATGACTCGGACATAATGCTTCTCACCCATACCCTCAGTGCAAAGTTTGCTCGCTAGCAAAACAATCAAGAATCCCTTTCCCAACCAGTGATACTCATAGCACAGACATGCTCTCTCTTATACATGTTGATGTTTGGGGCCCGTATCACACTCTAAATCGTGATGGGGCAAAATTTTCCTCACTATTGTAGATGATTTTTAGGTATTTCTTATGCAATCAAAGGGCCAAGTATTCTCTAAATTGAAGTTCTTTCTTTCAGCAACTCGCAATCAGTTTAAAAAGTCCGTTAAAAAAATTCGAACAAATAATGGCAGAGAATTCTTTAATGATAATTGTGAGGAGTTTTTCTCCTCTCTTGGAATTTTACATGAGAGCTCATGTATTTACATCCCTCAACAAAACGGTGTCGTCGAAAGAAAACATCATCATCTTCTCGAAGTGGCCCGAGCCCTTAAATTTCAAGCATCTATTCTTGAGACCTTTTGGGGAGATTGCGTGATCACAGCTACTTATTTAATTAATCGCATGCCTACTCGAGTTCTTGGTGGTAGAAGTCCCTTCAAGATGCTTTATGGAAAGAAACTTGATACTTGTCACCTTAAGGTTTTTGGTTGTCTATGCTATGCTGGCATTGTTGGACCACAAGATAAATTGGAACCGCGGGCTCGTCCTTGCATTTTTATGGAGTATCCCACTCTACAAAAGTGATATCGTTTATATGATCCGTCTTTGGGAGATTTTTTTGTTAGCAGAAATGTTGTCTTCCACGAAGAAGTTTTTTCTTTCCAGGTGTTGCGACCCTCTCGCGGGTTGCCTTCCCGGAGGGGGGCTAATGGGCCGCCCGATCGTCGCCTGATCGGACGCGGGCCTCTCCCAAGGTCCATTACCCAAATCGCAACGGCTGGATATACGTGGTTGACCTTCGGTGTGGTCTGGTGACATGTGATATGTGTACATGCCAAGGAGTCGCCACCAATCGTTTCGTGGAGGATATGATTGGAAACTCTATCGAATAGTTGGGAGCGATCTATTCGATTCTGCGGAAACTAGAGAAACAGGATTGGAGACTTTGTTACGGCAACTGCTAGAGTTGGCGCCCTTTCGGCACCTAAGTTGAATGATTTATCTGACCCTAGGATTTTATACAGATGAGTAGAGGTACGAACCTAAATCTAGGAGTTCATACAAACAGGAGTGGCTAACCTATCACTCACAATCAATAATAAATGCGTAAATCAAGGATCCAATACGTGCGGATAAAACGCTTGAAAGCAGCGTGGCATCCCTAATGAGGCCCTATTAGCCTAGAGAAGTACCAATCAAGGCTTAGGAGTAATTTGACATGATTCGCCTATGAGGGGCAGAGTCGTAATTTTGAGAAAATTGGGGACAATTTGCCCTAAAAGGACAAAATTATCATTTCAGGTGAAATATGTAGTCAAAAGATGGTAGAAATGGGATTGGCGATCAAATCCTCTCATTTCCTATTTTTTTGGAATTTCCAAGATTTTTCTGGAATTTAAAAGTGATTTTTACCTTTGGATGGGTAAAGTCGTCATTTTGGACAAAGATGAGAATAGAAAATCTCAAATATTAGGGTTGGTCACCCACTTGACCCAAACCCTAACTTTAAGCAGTTTTCAGGACTCGATTGGGATAGGAAAGACAATTTACCCTTTGAAAGGTAAAATCGTCATTTCAGGGAAAATGATGAAATTTGAGAACCTTAGCAAGAGGATTCGCCACCTAACTGCCCTATCCTAATATGAGCATTTTCAACCTATCTCAAATACAGAGTAGGGACGAATTATCCCTAAAGAGCGTTGTCGTCAATTCCCAGAAATACAGATGAGAAATCCCAAAAATAGGATTGACCGGTTGTCTGTGGTCAATCCACAATTTTTGGGGATTTCTGGAGTGTCTAGGAATTTCCTATAATTTTTTGGGATTTTCTAGCATTTTTTAGAATTTTCTAGGATTTTTCTGAATTTTTTTATTTTTTTAAAATCATTTTCTGATTTTGATTTTTTTTATTTAAAAAAGGTTTCGGACCGGGTCGACCCGACCCACTCGGGTCGGAACCCGGCCCAGACCCGGACCCGCGAAACTCCTACGCCCAAACGACGCCATATCCTCTTTTTTTTTTTTATTCTCGGATTAATCGGGTTTGATCCGACGGTCCTCATTGATCCGCGTGGCTAATTCGTGACCGCCGGATGATCTGACTGGGATCTACGGCCTAGATTAAACGAAGACTCGACTAGGGCCGTTTGATTGTCTTACTAAAACCTACGGTCAGGATTAAAACGTGAGACTTAATCTGGACTGTTCACACATATTAACCTAAAATGACGTCGCCTACCCACTAACCTAAACGGCACCGTTTCAGTTCAATTTGATTTTCCGATTTAAAACTATTTCGAATAATCCCAATTATTAATTGGTCGGTCACCACTTATTAGACTCGATTAATCTCAGCCGTTGGATCTAAATCGTCTCAGCCTAACAAACTAATGGTCGAGCTGACTCGACAACCACGTAGACCAATGGCCGACTGCCACCTAAGCTTTGACCCGCTGACCACACCACGTCAGCTTCGTCTTCAACCTCGCGACTCCGGTGGAATGAACGGTTGAGCTTCTCCGACGATGATCTGACGGTGAGATCTTAACGAAACCGCGCGAAACCAACGTCAATCGACTCGCGACCCTCTCTAGTTTAACATATCTAAGAATTGAAGCATTTCATTCACAAAATCACGATCACCACGTAGAATGCCAAGTACGGCCATGTGAGTTCAATCGCTCAATTTACGCCAAATCATGGCAATTCCATCACAGGATAGCATCAATCAATGTTCAGGAGGCTTACCTCGAGCTCCGATCGAGCTCGCTCGGCCCAGATTTGGCTGGGCAAGAATGAACGGAGTTTGGCAATGGAGGTTGGATTGGAAGACTCGATTCGATGTGTTACGACAAAATCAATGCAAAATAAGTATGCGACGATGGTCAGTGATGTCCAAGAAACGAAATGCACACACTAATTGCAAGAATAAACAAGAAATGCATGGATCGCCATTAACACATAGTGAGAAGCTCGGAAGTCTGTCTCACCTATTTCCGCGGCCGTAGCTTGCGCGGCGATTGCTTCCTGGGAGTCTGGGCAACCTCCTCGCAACACTCATCGGCTTTGGTTTGGCCTAGAAGTGGCCCAACCCACGCCTCACAGTTCGAGCTCGAGCCCTCGACAATGGCGGTTGGAGGGCGAGCTCTCAGTCGCTTTCTCTCTCTCTCTCTCTCTCTCTCTCGATTCAGTTTCTTCTTTTCCAACTGAATTCACCCACCCCTCGCTTTGCGAAGGCCTATTGGCTTATATCGCACTTTGAAATTTTTGGTGCCGAGTGGGGGATGCGTGTATCGGCTTTGATCGCACGTGATGCCACGTGCCTTTAGGTCTAAACGGCGTCGGGGACGATGGGCATTCCGTCCAAGCCTGTTTAGTTTTCCGGCATGTCCTATCTAGTGCGAATTTGACACGAATTTGCTCTGAATTTGAGAAATATTGACTTTTGCGAGTTTGCTGGTTTGACCGGCCGATTACTCCTTCCTCCGGCGACCATTGGCCGCGATTCCAGTCTCAATCGACGGGGAATGGTCTAAGGAACTAAACTCCTAACGATGCTTCTCCAATTATAGTCGATTGGTCGGTCAATTTTGTTCTTGAAATTCGACTTTGCACTGTTCATTTGCGCGAAGGCTTAGTGAAGAAGATGTCACTGTAGCGGACCGGTTCGACCGGCGGTCTGACCGGTCTGAACCGGTTCGACCGGCGGTCTGACCGGTCTGAACCGGTTCCGACTTACAATTTTTCAAATTAAACCCAAATTAATGGGAAATTTTTGCAATTGGACCTCAGAATCGAATTTAGGGCATGAATTTTATCTAAAAATGTAATTTTGCCCAAAAGTTCATATTAATTTCAACAAAAACCTCAAATTTTCATTTAATTACAAATTGGGAATTGTGCAATTGAAGGTTCAAATGATCAAATTGGGCCAAATTACCTATGCCAATCGATTCAAAACGGTGAAACTCATTGGGCAGTATGTTTAATTTACAATGATAGTCCCTGAATTGAAAGTAATTTCAAATATGCCCAATTTCAAGGACTACAATGCAATTAAGTATGCAATTTTGCCAAATTCATGCAATTGAGCAATTTGTGCAAATAATTGGGATAAATTGCAATAAGGGACAATTAGATTGAATGTCAAGATCCTAGAAAATGCCAAAATTGTAAATTAAAAGACTCAAACGACATTTTTTTTTATCAAATTCAATCATACGTGTTACAAAGGAACATGTAAAATTGAGTCTGATTTTGGACTTTTTGTGAGGTCAAAAATACAAGAGATTTAAAATAAAAATATTGGCTATTTTTCCATATTTTTTTGACCTCAAATGCTATTTCTCTTGATTTTTCTAGCATTTTACTAATTTATGAAAATATAAAAAAATGCGAAAAATATGAAAAATTATTATTTTTTTTTGTCAAAAATGGTTCCTTAGGTTTGGCCAAGGCCACCAAAGTTGATTTTGTTATTTTTTGACTTTTTATGGATTTTTCATGAATTTTCTATGAAATAACCACAAAAAGGCTGATTCAAAATTAGGTGTCAACACCAAGAAATGGAGTCATCAAAAGACAAAACAACATTGTTCTCATAAAATAGCAGTTTCTTATGTGATGAAGCATCAGTGTCACCAGTTTTATATCAAATGGCCATACCGATTCGTGCATCCATTGATACTACAACTGCTTCGACTGATGTTCATTCTTCCAGTCCGATTGATGCTATCATTTCATCGGAAGAGGAAATTCTCTCATCATCTAAGAGAGAACTCAATCACGATGAATCGGATCATTCGATGTCTAAAAGCTCTCCTATGAATGCAAATATTCCACCACGACGATCAAGTCATACGATACAACCGCCTACCTGGACTAAGGATTACGTATGTAATTCTTCACATGCAAGGGGTATTATATATCCTATTTCTTCTTAAATATCTTTTGTAATTATCAAGGAGCATATGTGTTGCGTCAATCGCATGTCAGAAGAACGTGAACCCAGTTCATATCATGAGGCCGTTCATGACCTCGCTGGCAGAAGGCCATGGAAGAAGAAATAAAGGCCCTGGTTGAAAACCAGACTTGGGAGATGGTACCTCTACCACAACATCACAAACTCATTGACTGCAAATGGGTATACAAGATTAAGTACCGGGATGATGGTTCTGTTGAGCGATATAAGGCAAGCCTCGTAGCTAAAGGTTTCACTCAGAAATAAGGATTCGATTATCATAAAACCTTTTCCCCAGTAGCCAAGGACTTTATCTACTCTTTTTTATTTACTGCTGCTCTTCGTGATTGGCAGTTACACTAAATGGATGTTCACAATGCTTTTCTTCATGGTGATCTTGATGAGGAAATTTACATCGAGATTTTCGACGGATTACGGAGATAGGGGGAGTCTAGAGTATGCCGTCTCCGCAAATCCTTATATGGGCTCAAGCAAGCTTCGAGACAGTAGTATGCAAAATTCACCGCATCTCTTACCAAAGCAGGATTCATGCAATCTAAGCATGACTACGCCTTTTTCACATGGAAAAAAGGTACATCATGTATATACCTGATAATCTATGTGGATGACATTCTTATTATGGGAAATGATGATCTGACAATAAAAGGTTTGAAGGAATATCTTCATTTCACTTTTCATATCAAGGATCTTGGACCACCAAGTACTTCCTTGGTATAGAAATCGCCCATTCGAATTTGGGAATTTCTCTTAGCCAACAGAAATTTATACGGGAGATTATATCAGAAGTAGGTTTATTAGGATGTAAACTAGCGGTTATCCCTATCGAGCAAATTATCAAGTTGATGACAACTGATTATGATAAGGACACATCGTCAGAACTTAATAATCCATTGCTTGAGGATCCATCCAGTTATCAGAGATTGGTTGGAAAACTGATTTATCTCACGACGACAAGGCCACATATACGTTTTCCAGTATAGACCTTGAATCAATTCATACATAATCCCAAACAGTCCCATATGAATGCCGCCTTGAAGGTTGTAAAATATTTGAAGAAGTCACCAGGATTGGGTATTCTTCTATCACGAGATTGCAATATGGAAATGACTGCTTTCTGCAACACTGATTATGCTACATGTCCGATGAGTCGAAGATCAGTTATTGGATTCTGCATCAAGTTGGTACAATCCCTCCTTTAATGGAAAATCAAGAAGCAGGCTACCATATCCTTATCATCAGCTGAGGTAGAATACATGGCAATGGCAAAGACTGTGTGCGAAATAATTTGGTTGCGAGGACTACTTTAGGATCTTGGTATCTAAGTTAAGGGACCAACAGTTTTGTTTTGCGACAACGATGCAGCTATCAAGCTTGCGGGAAACCCCGTATTTCATGAAAGGACAATACATATAGAAATTGATTGCCATTTTACTTGGGAGACGATCTAGGAAGGGATAATTAAAGCAATTGGAATTAATACAACAGAACAACCAACGGGTATTTTCACCAAGGCATTGTGCCAGAGACAACACACATACCTTTTGTGCAAGCTCGGTGTCTTGGACATATATAAGCCACCAGCTTGAGGGGGAGTGTTATTAGATATGCGTGAGCAGATTGTGATCAATTTGTAATTGATCACAATATTTGGAAATCAATCACAATCACAAATTGATTTCATTAACTGTAAATCATTGTATTTGTTTTTCATTTTTCTATTTACACTTTGTATTACAAATAGCTGTACAGATGTAAAGTTTATTCCAAGCTGAATATATGAAAATCGCATTCCCCGAATTCTTCTTCTTCTTCTTTAGCTTGTGACAGTATTAACGGAACCGGCGCGGCGGGGCGGGGCTAATTCCGTCCCCGCCAGATACCCCGACGTGCAATTTTCACGAGGATAATTCGTCCTGTTAGAGGCTAAAGCACGGATTTCCCTTGCGCATCCGTAGCTTTACGTCGTCATCGTCTCATTAGTTTTCCACGTTGACATGTCATTGTATGAAACATATGACATGTCAATGTTCCAACGATTGAAGCTTTTACAACGATCAATAAAGTATTCAGGCTAAACCCATGTTGGGAAAATCTTTTATGATGTTTTTGAAATCGATAAAATAGTTGAAGATGATTCATAATGATTTATCTGAGTGTGTCGAACCAACGTCCAAAAGCAGAGGAGGTAGCGTTACCAACAGGTAATCTTGAAGCACATAAAGACGGCAGCGCCTCTCCTTAATATTAGAAGACTTTTACGATTTAAGCCCGTAATTTTTCATTATTAGTTTTGGGCTTTGGTTCATAAATAACTATTGCTATATATACTCTTTTTCGCTTATAATTGAGTGATGCAACAAGAAATGTGAGGTGCTAATTATAGTGAAAACCTTTACTGGACGTAGTTCAAGTTTAAGGGTGAACCATGATAAAATCTCGTGTCTCGATTTTTCTCTTATTTTAAGTTTTGCTTCGACTTGATTGTGCGCGAAATCATAATACTTCCTTCATCGTCGTGCCTACTTCATTGCACAATACGCACAGTTGCTCACCATGTAATTGTCATGGCGATAATGCTGCAGGAAGAATATTTTCTCTTCCACACGTGGTGCATGTCAAAAAGTTGTTTTTCAGGGTCTTACGCTACTACGGCCAGCATTATATGAATGCATGCTAGATAGGTCATCACACTCACTCACTAAGAGAGAGAGAGAGAGTCAAATCCCAACATCATCATTGAGGCAGCCTTACAACTGTTGGACATTAGAAACCATCCACATGTGAGCTGGATTGATTTAAAACTTTAGAGTATATTTCAACGATATAGACCTTCACTTATGATGATAATACTAAACAACTTTACGATTTCTTTAACTTATGAATTTCAGAAATGTCCCTAGTGAAATCACCTTGGAAAATTTATGAAGTTACATATAAGAGAAAGAAGAAGAAGAAAACAGTTTTAGGCACATGCTGGAGAAAAGCCACTCTTAAATTTTACTCCCTTCATAGCTCTAACAGGAACACAGTCCAAGACTTTAAACACACCATCACCAACCCCTCCAGGTAAAAAAGCAGACACAACATTCATATCACCACCAACCCCATACTTAGCATTAATATCTCTTGAACAATATCATTTTCCAATAAAAAGAAAAGAAAAAGAAAAGATGAGAAAAATAATCTCATGAACGTACAGTTATCTACGTACACTTTATCTTCTTCGCTTACAAAATCTGCAAACCTATGTTCTAGTATAAACAATCTTCAAACAACCTTTGAAAGGACTGGTCATGAGTGTTCGAGGGAGTCCATGGAATCTCTGTCTCAGTCAAGCATTGAGGAAATGCACATCTTTGCTTGGCAATGGCAAGAACCCATGAGGAAGAAGAAGGGTAAAAAAGAAAAAGAAAAAGAAAAATGAACAGAAGAAAATCTTGGATAAAAATTTTCAACTACCAAGAAATGGAGGAGTTAATCGAGCTTTTCCTGCACTATCTGTTGTGAAGAGGATTGGGGCCTGTGTAGACCCGCCTCTTCTCGTCCCCAAACGCTTGATCGCCACCATCTCTTTTCTCTGCATCTCCTCTCGAGCTGCCATGGAAGTGAGCTTTACTGTTCAGCTTGTTGGAGGATGAGGACTCCCCTCTTACTCTGGACAAGAACCTTCCGTGTCTATCTGCATGACATCGGGGCTCCAAGTGCAGAAGCATCAGCAAGAGAAGGGACAAACAAGCGAGCTTTCTTCTTCCTCCTACCACTTGCAGCTTCTTGCTCACAGGCCACTCCATAGCATCAGAACTTCTTGTCTGAATCTCTCTCTCTCTCTCTCTCTCTCTCTCTCTGACAAGAAGCAGAAGTTTAGAGATGTCTTGGAGACAAAGTTGGATTCCTTCTTTCTTTTTTATAATGAGGGACTATTTGTTTTTGTGCGTGGTTGTGTTTTTGGAAGACTAGGGGTTTGAAGAAGAGATCAAGGGTGGAGTTTAATGCAAGGGTTGGAAGTCAAAGTGCATTGGAGTTGGAGCTGTCTTATTTTTCCTTTGACAAAAAAGAAAGAAGAAGAAGAAGAAGAAGAAGAAAGAATAGATAATTCACTACTAACCTAGTTTTTACTATTCATGCACACACAAACATAAACTTTTGAATGCTCTCTGTTTGGAAGCCTTTCTGTCATTGGATGCCTAGAGTTCCTTTTCGTAAGTCCTGTGTAATGTCTTGGTTAACCTAATAATCTAGGGTTTGGAATAAAAGGCCCTTTGCCGATAGGAAACATAAGAAGGGCCCTGCCTATTCTAACATCGATTCCTTCTGGAACTTTAGAGTATGAGCAGTCTATATAGAGTTTTGCTTACAAAGATTTGTGACTGTTTATCAACTTGAGTACACAATGAAGAGTCCTTGGTTATGCAAATCCTTGTCAATGTTTCCAAATAGGTGAATGTGCGGAGTATTGGGTACAGTTCATAATCCTCATCGATGGGAAAGCACGGGATATGTTCCCTAATAAGTAGGCGGGGGTCCAAACAAAGAGCTTTTATAGCTCGAGCACATATCTTATTGGTAGTTTGTATTTGAGCCCATGAATAACTACCGCTACATATCTTTTTTGCTTGAAATTGAGTGTTGCAATACAAATGTGCGAAGTGCTGATTATAGCTGAATCATCTGCTCCATATAGCCTTAACTTAAGGGTAATCGAGATAAACCTTGTGTCTCGTTTTCTTTTTCTCGCTTTTACCCTTTGTTTCATCGTGGTTATGCACCGAATCCTAACACAGAGTTCGAATCTTTACAAGCCATCAAACACCACATGTTGTATTGATTTTTCTCTGTCACCTTTCCAAATCCAAGCACCTATTGTTTCTACAGTGAGCAACTTCACTTTAGGCAAGTACAAGGCAAGGCAAAAGTCGACGAATAGCCAAAACACGAGATCATTCAACTTGAAGGCCTGGATAATCAAACTTTTACCGTGGCCTAATCCACATATAGATATTTTTGTTCTTTAAATGTAATCTTTTATCCAAAGGATGCTCCCATTACCCTAGATACGGACATGATTCCATCGTACTTGTATTTTAATCACGCTAATGAAACGCACGCCCTAACAATCCACCCCTCTCTCTCTCTCTCTCTCTCGGGTTTGCATACACATAGAGAGCAAATAAAATTGAAGATGGCCAACACTGGTTCTGAGTCAAATGGAGCTCGATTTCATCATGAACAGGACGTCGTGATCTCAAATCGAGATTCGATGATCTCCTATGGTTCTACTGACTCACAGAGAGAGAGAGAGAGAGAGAGAGAGAGAGAGAGAGAGAGAGAGAGAGAGAGCGCAAGGGTAAAGGAGCCTCAACCCCATTCCTTCGTCATCAAAGCTAGCCATCTCCAGGAGTTTACTCGATCTATCAAGAGATTGGATTGGAAAACCCTAGAACCATATTTTCATCCTTCTAATTGATCTCCTTTCAAGATCCACGCACCAAATTTTCCTCACTTTGGGAAATTAAGTGCTCACTTAATCTACCAAGAGCTTGGATCACCTAATTACACTATATTAAAAAAACACAGTTGACAGTAAGTTGAGGGAGTACTCTCCTTGGATAATAGTGGAGATAAAACAATAAACTAAGAACTACCCGAATAGCCAAAATAAGTTTCGACAGGGTTAGAGCTACGCAACTATTTTGATTTCACACTTGAAGTGAATTTATAGTTCTCAACTGTCATATAATCAAAACAAAAGGAAAAATCACAAGGGTGAATGTTAAAACCGCACTTTTAGTTCTGCCTCACAACCTAAGATGAAAAGTCCATATTCGGACATGAATTATTACTAACATATTCTATAAAGGTCAATCTTTGTATTAGGGCGATATTGTGCCCTCTTACTATACGGCAATAGATTAGCAGTCAATCATACCAATCAAATCCAAATCCGGCTGGATATTTTGGGGGCAATTTTTCGTTTTCCATCAGCATTAGGACATCAACATACGCTATCGGAAGCTAATAAATTAGCCTTATTGTGTCTTATAAGCTCCATGATTACACGATGTTGGTGCTGTGGCTCTCGAATAGAATAAGAAACTTGGCTTGTCGATAGTTCAATTTAGTCTTGTTCACGAGAGGAATAGACGCACAACGCTCTTCATGAAAACACATTCCGTTGAAAAATGGAGCACAAGAAAGAAACAAACAGGACAAAGCGTGGGCCAAGAAAGATTAGTGTGCATGAAGTGGTCGCTTTCTTACGCGAAATGATGATGTTTTTTCACCTTTTTTTTTTCTTTTGCCAACTACTTTTTCAATTTGTGAAAGTCAGAGACACTTTGATGAATTTTGTGCTCCCTGACAAAATATAAAAGGAGCCAAAGTAATTTCTGACCTCACTCATCAATTTTTTTGTCTTTCTTTTTCACCTTCAATTAAATTATTTGTTAGCAGCCCCCTTTAGCCAATCTGAAATCATTGTTCAATTTACACCATACAAGACTAATTTTGAGCCGATCTGTCTAGTTTAGTTGCTTTCAGGTTACATATTAGCTTTAAAAGGATAAATCGAGATATCTAATCATCGTAAGTAATAACGTGTCGATTGTGACTCAACTTCACTTTTAAGTCGAACCCTAATTTGTAGTTCAATTTGTGAAACTTCTCAGAACGGCTCTAATAAAAGATTCTCGCGATTGAAGCGAAAGGTGTGGTTTGGCATCGTCAATGAAAAATCACAGAGAAATTCAGCGACCTATTATTTCACATATTCTAATCTGCAAGATGTCAGATTTATCGGAGGGGTTAGGGTTTCAAACAAAGTTCTTGATTGCACGATTAAAGGAAAATGGTCAAAGCGATGGCGTAAGTGAACAAGAAAAAGAAGGATGGATCGAAATCGAATCCTTGTCATGGGCGGTATCGTCATGATTGCTTTGAATGAATTATTAGAACAAAGAAAATATTGCCTTGCAAGCTACTAGGGCTGCAACTCTCATCATTTTTTTTTCCTTCTCCTCTCACCTTTATTTCTTCCCACGCCCACACGGTCAAAACTCGTGCCTCTTTCATCATTGGAACATAGATGTCCACATGAAATAGTTAATAATAATAGGACTTGGTTGGCTAATTGTCCAAGATTATATGCATCTGGGACTGCTAATGTAATTATGACGTCAGTTCGGATGATATATTACGCACTAAACAGAGCTACTCAAAATAGGGGTCTTGTCAAGATTAGGGTGGAAGTTACAGAGAAACTGTGTGATGGTGAGGATGGCGTAACAAAGGTAATAAGGTTTAATTAATACAATAATACAAGGTTGAAAAGCTTGATTTGAGGTATGCCCTCGAGGTGATGTGATGGGAATTTTATTGGTCAGCTGTTGTTGTGGGGTTGTCGAAATTATTTGGTTCATGAGGGGCGGTCTAATCAGCACTTTGTCCAGGCAAAGCTGTCTCTGGATAATTTGGATGTTGCTTGTCAACTTTCGTGCTCTCCATAAAGAAAGTATAGAAAATAATTTTCTAAAAAAGTCCTAAATTTAATATACGATGACTAATTTAATATTAAACTTTTCAATTATGTCAATTCAGCTCTAAACGTTTTGACGATTTATCAATTTAGCCCTAAACCTTTTAAAGTTTTGCCAATTCAGTCATAAACATATTATTTGTATAATTGACAGAACTGATTCTATTGACAAATTGTCTAAATGTTTAGGATTAAATTGACTCAATTTAAAGGTTTTAAGACTGAATTGATCGCCATATAATATGTTTATGACTTTTTGGACAATTTTTCCGAGAAGAAGGGAAGAGTGCATACGGAAGAAGATGGGCACATAATAGTAGTCCAACGGTGTGATTATTTCAAGGGAAGAGATCGATGAGATGTGATATTACATCGTGCCTCTCAACCCTCGTTACATCTAAGATCCTCACAAGAATGATTCAAGCGTTTCTATCTAAAGCTCTCTCGACGGTTGTTCTCTTGATTTCCCACGAGTTAGGCTTAAAGTGAACCTAATAAATCGAGCCTTCTTGGCCTGTGGATCGCCCTCGAATTGTGAAACAGGGTTTCTTAGGATTGTAGAAGCTCCATTGTACAAAAAAAAAAAAAAGGCCAAACTCAATGTATAGAGGCATAATTGCACAATTGGTCTATGGACTTTGGGCCAATGTACAATGTGGTCCTTGAACTTTCCTTGAACTTTAACCCAATATGTAATATCATCCCTAAATTTATAAATTGTTCAATGTGTTCCCTAAATTTTCAATACATGTTCAATCTGTTCCCTGAATTATATGAGATTGTTCAATGTTGTTCATTAATTTGAATTACTGGAAGTTTATGTAGTACAAGAACTAGATTAAACATATATTAAAAGTTTAAGGACAATATTGAATAAATTAAAAGTTTAGGGACTATATTATACATTGGATTAAAGATCATAGACCATATTGAACAAATTAAAACTTTAGAGATCAAATTGTATATTGCACGATAAAAGTTCATGCGCGAAAGACTGAGCCGTGTTGCGTTCTAGTTTCCCAGAGGCTGAGCTAAGAAGTCTGAACGGTTCTTCACTACTTAAATGCTTGAGTTTTCCTTTTATCCCCAACCGCAGGAAGGCTTTTATTAATTCATTCTGTGGACTTCAGTAGTATAAAGTATAAACTATAAATTAATTCATGAATATCATTTTAGTGCCAATACTTTTTAAATCCGTCTGATAAGCTTTTATTATTGAAATAACACCACGTCAAGTTTTCCTGCGGCGGAGTCACTTAAGTTATTATTGTTTAAAAATTCGCGACGCTTGAGATGAACGTTTAAATAATTTTTGACACCAAAGACAGCACCGTACACCGATACCATCTTTTTACCGAGTTTTATGGGATCAAGTTTATATGGCTATAGTTGAAGGTGGGTTTTGTATTCATAGACTTTGAACATGAAAATGGTTCGTGTTAAGATGTATATCCTTGGGTATTAAGTGAAAACACCATCTTTGTGTCATCTTCATTCGGTTTTCATCCGCTGCCCACTTCCTCCGCTCGTGAAATAACCGCCCAATTTTCTATGGAGGGACTCTCAACAATTTTATAATTTTTATTTGATTTTGCGCAACTGTGCAATGTGTTTCAAATCGGTATGATCTAATAATTCAATCGAGCTCTCTATGCATTGGCTCTCAAGTATATTCACTTTGATTCATCCTAATTATATAGGATATCCGAATCTTTCGATTTGACTAATCTCTGCAAATCCATGCAAACCGTCGCATCCACGTTTATTAGGCAATAGGTCACCCATAGTTCAGCCCACATGGCCATCGCTAGTACGTTAAACAGTAATGACGTGCTCCGAACACGGAATTTGGCGAGCCGATCCTTCAGGGGTCGACTCTAAATTTAAAGCGATGGCCGAGTCAACTACTGGCCCTTCGGCAACGCCCAAGTCATATGATCACTTCTTGACCTTGGTCGAATGTCTCCTATTGAAAGAGCGCAAAAAGAAAAGAAAAGAAAACACATCTGCAATTATAAAAAATTCAAGAGAATTTAGTCATCAAACATTATATAATCTGACAAGTTTCCCACAAACATTTGAGGGTGCCCACATGTCTTAAATCACGTTTGGTACAGAGGGAGACCTCTCACTAAGCACAGGTTGCTGTCAAAAGACTAACAGAATGGTTAGGAAAACATCATTTGTCGTCCAAGACCCGATGATGGCACGAAACGAATTTGAAGAAGTGCAAAGTACATGAAGCAAATGGCACCCAGAACTAATGAAGGCAAGAACCAACCGTTTCCAGCCACGACCATCTTTTGATTTTCATAATTGCACAGTAGTGGGGCATTGTCCTGGTCGGACGACGCACAGGAAGGTCGCCTGTTCGATGCGATGACAGGTTAAACGTGTCGCGATCTGTCTAAACAGCAGAAGCATCGGTTGTTGAATCCTTCAACTCAAAAGCAGCAGAACTACTGCTCATTTTGGTTCGTACGTTTGGTGCAGTAAAACGCGGTCATCTCGTCTTCTGCAGAAAGATTTGTTGCCATCATGCTGTAAATTTTCTTGCATGGCGCAACGGTTGCTAGGAAAATATAATATATTCAAATGGTAGAGGCAAAAACGCTAAAATGACAGATGCATAAACACTGAAATGACAGAGGAAGATTTATGTCTAACACGTCTCGATATATGTCTCATAATTTTTCTTCTTCGGAAATCTGCAATCCACATATCTATGACCCATCTTGCCACAGTTGAAGCATTTTCCTTCAAACTTGTTCTTAGAAACTCCTCCTTTATGATCCTAATATAGGCTTGACAATCTTCTTGTTCTGTTTTAAGATTGTTGACAAAATAGTCTTAAATATCAATTCTGGGCCTGTTTGGTTCAGCATTGCAGATGAACATTTGGGCTCTAAAGTCCCTTGGCCGAATGCAAATGTTGTTTGGTTCAATTTTTTGCTCACTTTGGCCAGATGCACTTACATCTCAAATGCTCTCTAAAGTCCCTTAGTCCAAAGTACTTGCGAAATGCAACTAATTTTTTTTTTATTTAACTTTGTCACCTTCGCCGCCGCCGCTAACCACACCCCGCCGGTCGTCGGTGGCTGACGATCGCCGCCGCTACCTCCGGTCTCCTCCAGTCGTCGCCACCGGTCGCCCATCGCCGCCAGTCGCCGCCTCTGGTTGCCGTCGCCGATTGCAGCCGCAGCCGTCGATCGCCACAGTCGTCACTCGCCGCCAGTTGCCGCCGCCCACAACCGCCGTTTTTTTTATAAGTAAAAATACTTTACAAAGTTCATTTTTCACCAAACAGTAGTTGCGTTAATGTTGCTTTCAATGTGTTTTTAAAATACACTTTACCAAACACTACTTGTATTTTGCAAAAGGCCTTTAGCCCAAAAGTATTTACATTTTCTCAAAGTTCATTGGTCAAATGCTAAACCAAATAGACCCTCTATTTTAAGATTGTTGGAGGAATTAAAAATGGCATTAGTGTAAACACTATGAACAGAACTACAACAGTATTGAAAGATAATGAAATTGCGATAATAGAACCATGATTATAATAGAACCGCAATTAGAACATAACCATAATTATGTAGAACCGATACAAATAACACCGAAGCCTGTGTTTAACACAATTTCCTTAAAATGGATTTGTCCCCTTTAGTACGTGCTTTTGAGGTTTTATGAACGTCTGTCTCCCAGGATACAACGGTTGGCAGCGATACATGCAAGCACGGCACTCCAAAGCTTTTGACAAACTTGAACAAATTGGAACTAAACACTATCAAAATGATGCAAATGCTGAGAATAGAAAAGAGAGGGGTGTTTTCTTCTTATCAGATAGAATGGGAAGCAATCTATTTATAGGGTAAGTGGAGAGTATTTCAGAAATAATAACGACTGATTAATTCTGCCATTATAGTATTAATTTTATAACAGCAAAATAACAGTGGCTCTGCCGTTACAATAGTAATGGCTTTGCCGTTACAGTATTAATGGCTGTACACAGTAGAATTTAATGCCATTAACCTGCTGTTACTAAATTAATTCAATAGTTGTTACAATTTCTCATTCATTCACTCATTAAAATATCTATATTTTCCAACAACGATTTCCATGGTTACTGTTGCTGTGAAAACATCAGCACGGGATCAACTTATTAGTTCATTGCCCTTCCGACAGATTATGCATGCCTGTCCAGTTTGGTTCTCAATACAGGATCTTCAGCCAAAGGATTCAAGTTGTCCCTCCCTCCATGCACAACAACCAACTTGATCTAATGAGATTTGACGTCAGGAGGACTTGTAAATGTTTCATCCGTCAGTTCACTCCTTCTGAATCTGATGGGTGGACAATCGATCGAGTGGAATTAAAGACCTTGTTTGGTTCAGCATTTGGCCAAAGAATTTTGAGTAAATGCAAAAATCTTTGGGCTAAAAGCCTTTTTCAAATTCAAGTAGTATTTGGTAAAGTGTTTTTTTTTTAAACACATTGAAAAGCAACTTAGACGTAAATACCGTTTGGTGAAAAATGCACTTTATAAAGTATTTTCACTTTTTTTAAAAAAATGGTGGTCGACGGGCGGGAGATGGCGAGTGGCAGAAGATGTTGGCGGTGATTGGCGGGTAGCGACGGGCAACGATGGTCGACAAAGGTTGTCGGCGGTCGGCGATCAACGGGCGGCGACTAGTAGCGACGGTTTGCGATGGTCGACAACCAGCGGGCGGCGGAGGTCGTTGGCGGTGGTCGGCGATCGGCCGGCGGCGGTTGCGGAGGTCGGCGGGCGGCTGTTGCGGCGGTCGGCGAGTGGCCGCGACGGTGGTCTGCTACGGTTGGCGGTAGTCGGCGGCAGTGAGCGTTGGGCGGGTGGCGGCGGTGGTAGTGGGCAATGGGCGGGTGGCGACAGGTGAAGGTGATAAAGCTAAAAGAAAAAAAATTAATTGCATTTGAGATGCAACTTGCCAAAGTAGAGGTACTTTGGGTGCGTTTGGGAATAGCATTCCCAAAGCCCCTTAGACCCCTAAAGTCCCTTGGCCCAAATTTTGGGTGTTTGGCAACCCACTTTTGGGAAATGCAAGTGTCTTGCAAAGCTGAAAGCCCAAGGCAGGTGGGGACCTGCCTTGGGCTTTGAGTATTTTCGGAAGGTTGAGAGAACAGTAAAATGATTTTTTTCCCTTCCCAAATTGCCCCTGCTTTTTATTCCATTTTCCAAGTGTACCCATGCACTGTTCATCTTCTCCTTGCAGAGGGTTCTGCACGATGCGAGGGTTCTGCATGTCGCCTTGAGGTCGCGCGGTCGGGTTCCGCGACGCCGCCCCGAGGTCGTGCAGCTGGGTTTGCCTTCCGCCTAACCCTGTGGCGTCGAGTCTCGATCTACCGCCGGCGAGGGTTCTGCGATGCCACCCCAAGGTCGCGCGGCCGGGTTCTACGACGCTGCCCCAAGGTCGCGCGGCCGGGCTTGCCTTCCGCCTAACCCTGCGGCGTCGAGTCCCGTTCTATCGCCGGCGAGGGTTCTGCGACGCCGCCCCGAGGTCGCGCAGCTGGGTTTGCCTTCCGCCTAACCCTGCGGTGTCGAGTCCCGATCTACCGCAGTGAGGGTTCTGCGACGCCGCCCCGAGGTCGCGCGGTCGGGTTTGCCTTCCACCTAACCCTGCGGCGTCGAGCCCCGATCTACCGCCGGGATTGCCTTCCGCTGACGCTTAAAGGACAGATCGAAGAGAGGTCGTGGGTGGTCGCGAGGCACCAGATCTGATGGCAACAACGTTCAAACGACCACAGAGGAGACGAGACGATTAAGGAGAGGAGGGGACGGGAAGCTTTAGCGACGCCCGCTCCGACAAGGATAGCCGGTCGAAGTTCGCTTGGCCGGTAAACCTTTGGTCGCAGCAACGGTGGCCTGGAGTCGCTGCCGGCCAAGCTTGCCCACTCCTCTTCTCTGCTACGACCATGGGCAGCGTCTCTATTTTTCATGGCTTTTCTTTATTTTTTATTTTTTTTCATTTCAAAGTTGCTTTGCAAAATGAGTCATCCAAACACCACCCTAGCTTTCACCATATGCACTTGCACTCAAAGGTCCTCGGGAAAATGGCTTTGCATTCCCCCAAAGTGTAACCAAACGCACCCTTTGAGCTAAAGGCTTTTGGAGAGCATTTGAGATGCAATTGCATCTCCCCAAAGTGAGCAAAAAAATGAACCAGACACTATTTACATTTGGCCAAGGGACTTTAAATCCCCAATGCTGAACCAAACAAGGCCGAAGTTCTTCGCGTTTGGCTTCCTGATGACCTTCGTAACCCTAATCATTCTTCGGATTCGGTCGCACATCATCGCATTGGTTTTGACGAAGATATAGCAGTGGTTACACATCTCTGATGCTTTGATGCGTGATGACGAACACTGTTGTTAAGGCATTATTTTTCCCTGCGCCGGCCCTCACCGGCCATAGAAAAAGCACAGAAAAAAGGAAAAAAAATTGGAGAAAAAAATTTAAAAATAAAAATTCTGAAAAAAATTAAAATATTATAAAAATTATCCACGTCAGCGCCGGTCGTGCAACGTGGGATGGCCGGCGTCCGCTTCGTCGATTTCCTGCGAAAATTGATCGGATAGACTCAATTGGCAAAATTGAGAGAGGGACACGACTGAATTGACAAAAGTGCGACATGTTTACGATTTTTTAGACAATTTTCTCGATAAGTCTCTTGGAGGGAAAAAAAAAAATATTGTAGGATGGGTATTGGCTTCATCACGCGCTTCAATATGTAATTTTCTGTCGGCTATATGTACTTCGATATCTGTCTGCAAACGTAGGGTGATTAAAGAATTTCCTGTGAATAATTTTTAGAGTGCTTTCCTCCGAACTGTTCCTGAACGGCCCCGAAGGCCCCCAACCATTTCCTCAATTGGGGTCACAATGGGCCCAATCGTCGAAATTAAGACGACAATAATTTCAGATTTGGATCGGCCCTTGGATGTGGACCGGCTTTAAGCTCAACAATAATGATGATGTTTCCCAACTGAGCATAGGTTTAATTTTTTTTTTACGGACCACATATCAAAGATGAGTTAAAAGCACTACGTTTTAAGGGAAAATTTCCAAATAAAAAGCTAAAGTGTTTTTTTTTTCAATAAATACATGAAGTGAACCTCGTTTCTTTGACCCAAAACAAAAAAAAAAAAAAAATTCACCTGTGGCCTCCGCCCCCTTTGCCAACGGGTTGCGACGATAGTCAGCTAGGTTGCCATTGCCTTGGCTAGAGCCTGATCCTCGCCAGAATTGAGAGAGGGCCGCGACCCTCTTTCAGATCTGGACAAGGGTTGCCGGGCCCTCACCAAGGCATTGGCGATTAGTCCTTTAGCTTGTGAAATTTTTTTTCTCAATATTTGAGTTTTGAATTTTTTAACCTAATTCAACTAAAAATTTAGGATAAATTCGTCTTCGGATGGAAATATCAGCGGCTAATCTCTTATTTAAAATAGCCGTTGATTTAAGGTTGATTTCAAAAAATTATTTGAAAAAAAAAATGAGGTATTTCATACTATTATTTGAAATTTTCCCACGTCTTAATGATGTAACTGAAATCTTCACAAAACCCAAGCGGGTGAGCTCGCGTTCCTCTTCCTGCCCGAGCAAGTGTAGTAGTCTTCCTCTTTCTTCAGCTAGGTTTTAAATCAGTTTCCTCCTCCTCCTCTTTCCGTCTTCTTCTTCTTCCTCCTCCTCCTCCTTTCAACAACAGGATTGCCTGGGAGCGCCGCGCCCCGGCCATCCAGATCGCCGGCGAACGCAGGCTGACGAGCGATCCTGGTAAACCCTGGTTCACAATCGAATTCGCTCTGCCGCTATGGCTTTTCTACTTTTTTGTCACGGACGAATCGTCTTCCCACAATTCGTCGATTGCAATGCTTTTGAGGTCTTGGCCTATAACGACCAGGCTATTTCGATTTCGGTGGTGCGGGCAGGTTTCTTCCGGACGGTGCTGATCGGCGGTGATGGACCAGGAAGCTGCTCGAACCGCCCGGGAATCTCTGGATCTCGCCTTCCACATGTCCAACATTCTCGAAACCGGACTCGATCGCCACACCCTCTCCGTCCTCATTGCCCTCTGCGACCTGGGCGTGAACCCTGAGGCGCTCGCGGCGGTCGTCAGGGAACTCCAGAGAGAGCCTTCTCCATCCGTCGCGATGCCGAGTCCGTATCAGGTTTGTAGCCATTTCTGGCCGATTCCTCTGCTGGTTCGAGCGCTAGCCCTTCGAATGCAATGCTTCTCTTTTTGAAGACTGAGTATTTTGCTCAGGGTCATGTCCGATGTTTCACTGGTCTCTCGAGGCCTCTTTGTTCTGAGGATTTTCTTTGTTCGAGCACTGCGTCATTGACACAAAGAAGATAACCCACATCCCACCATATAAGGGGCAAACGTTGTAATTGCTGACATCGCTTGCGATATCGCCTGCCCTTTCCTGGCTTTTAATCTGCCAATGTCCACCCAAAACTTTCATTTTCAAACCATTTAGGAGACATCCTCTAGTGGATTCTCTTGGACATCATTGGCATATTTTCGAACGTGCCGCCTGCAGTATTCAGAATTTCTTTCCGGTTGTAGCTATAGATTTTTCTCTAAGATGTTTTCCAGCTTGTGTTTTTGTATAATTTAGCACCTTAGCATGACTGATGATTCAGAAAAATGTGAATAGGTCATCCTGAATTGCATTACTTCTAATCTTCTATAGGTAGTGTCTTTGGGCATGCCGAAAATTCGAACTTTTGGGTAGTTGACTCTTTTCGAGCTTTTGAAGTTCAGTTTTTCCATACAATTCAGCCCTGCGAGAAAATGGCCAGTAAATTGTGCAAGGGGGGGGGGGTGTGTGGGTGGTTGTTGTTTACTTATCTGGAGACAAAGTAAAGGAAAAAAAAATTTGACGGGTAAATTTCTGTGGTCAGTGAATTAGTTGAAGGCGAGGTAGGATACAAGAATTGAGAAACTCTTCCATCTTTCCTATTAGTTATGTCCTAATTTGACGTAAGGTATGCCTCTCCTTAAAGGAATTTTCCCTTTTCATTTGCACAGAAAATATAACAATCTACTATTGGCCCAATGGTGCCACTGTCATTTTTTTTTAACACCGTGCCACTGTCATTTACATCTACATTATTTTGCAAAAAATACCACGTTACTCGGCAGTCGATATAAATGAAGCATGTTGTGGCACCATATTTTACACATGGGTGATTGGCTTAGACATTAATGGTGCATCTCTTTCAGGTAGATTATTAAGTTCTTGTGTTTGACCAAAAAAAAAAAAATTTTCTTGTGATTATTTAGAGAGCTATGGCACGGAAAAAGAAATTCAGACCTGGCGCATCAATAAGGTTTCCATATTGTCCTTAAGCTTTACAGTTTCCGAGCAACAGGGTTGTTGTGTGTTCCTGATATCGTTGAAAAACCATGGGCCAAATTATGACTTTTGTTTTCATTGTGACTTTGCAGACTCAAAAAGAGTGACAAAATGCACGTCTTGCTTTGCAGTGACAGTGCGACTGAAGATTGGGTAAGGCGGTCCTCTTTTTTTCAAGGGCGGATTAGTTGTTCCTGGGCAAATCCTAGCTTCCTATATGCAAATAAAGATGTCTGCTCCTCTGTTTCTCTGTTTGAAGAGATTGTCCATCTTGAAGATGTTACTTAGTGGGTCGTTGCTGCGTGGCTGGTTTTCCAATCTGCAGAAGTTTGTACTTGTCTACTTGGCATCTACAGCGACTGTCAATATGCCTATCTCTATCTATATTAACGCAGCTGAACATGTTCATAGAAATTTTTATGTCGGATTTTGAAGAGTTCTGTGTTAAATTGATGATGTTTGGGTTGTTTCTTCCGCAATTATGTAAACGCTGAATCTTGATAAGATTTTTTTCTGTCTCTGTCTGGAAGGAAAGAAACATGAAATGCAATGACATTTTAGGCACATTATCTTCTGCACATGCCTCCTGTAATCTAAAGTGCATGAGTCGTCACTACTTTATGGCCTTTACTTTATTGTTCTGTTTGTGTTCTTCTGGAAGGACTATTTCATTGTAATCTATTTCTGAAGATTGTAGAATGCATTTGATGGCGGTCTGCCATAAACCTTCTTCGACATAGATCAGGCAGTTGTCTCTGCTGGAGATATGATTAGAATCGGTTTTAGTGATCATCTTATTGGTCAACTGTTCCTTTTATAACTCTTCCATCTTGAAAGCTTTCCTTTCTTCCCTTCGTTGGAGCTATTTTCGGGCACTTTTAGATTTGTTAGCTCACTTCACACGAGCCATATCAGTCAGTTTGCATGTAAAACATGTGTTATCATCTAATTTAGATCATAATTATGTTACTTGTTTGTCAAATATGAGCTATCATGTTATGTAATGTTTTTTGGGGTATTTTAGCAGTTTATTTGTGAAATATGGAAAAAATGCTTTGTCGTGTTATTTTCTGTATGTTGTTCAAATTTACTATGTTGTTATCAACTATACAGTCGTATGAATAACGCCAAATGTCCAACTTTGTTCTCGTCTATTATAAAATAATTGCAGATCAGATTTAGGATTTCAATAACAGGATTTACCAATAAATCTGCACTTAGGAATATTTACTTGTGATTTGTGAGCAACCGTGGATCGTAACCTTTTTAAAAATTTATTGTTTTCAATCTATAGACTTTCAGCGATAGTGGGTGATTTTCATTTACTTACTTACATACTGTTATTATGTCTTAATTTTATTGTATTCATACATATTTAAAGCATGTAATATAGTTCTTTTTTGTGATGATGGATAATTTTTGGTTAATGCTCTAAATCAGTGTGCTAGTAGGGACAAAAGATTTGCTAGAATGGCCTAGGTGAGGGTCGGCTCGCCTACTGCCAGAAAGGGCCTCCGCGAGGTGAGGCCGCCCTTGTTGGCGGCCGGCTTGAGACTAGCCATAGGCGAAAAAGGATGGGAAAGAAGCATTGGAAAAGAGAAAAAAAATGAAGAAAGAAAAAAAAAAGGAAAAGAGAAAAAATAATAAAAAATAGCAAAATGACACCTCAAGTGTTAATATTTGTGTACAGAGCTTACTTTAGTGTCAATATTTATTTTTTGGATCATTTTAAGTGCTAATTTTTTTGAAAAATGATTATTTAAGTGCCTATTTCAGTGAGGTCGTCGGAATTTTTTTACTGTTGGCACTAAAGGGATCTTTTTTTTTTTCTCGATTTAGCACTAAAGTGATCGTTTTTTGAATTACTTAAGTGCAATTTTTTTTTTAAGAAATGATGATTTAAGTGTCAATTTCGGTGATGGCGTTGGAATTTCTTGCCGTTGGTACTAAAGTGATCATTTTTTCTCCGGTTTGATACTTAAGTGATTAAAAAAAAAATATTAACATCAAAGTTAGCGCTGTACATAAATATTGACATTGGAGATGTCTTTATGCCAAAAAAAAAAGAAAAGCAAATGATGAAAATGAGCCATTCTTTGAAATAAACAGAGCAATTTAAACCCTTATTTGAAATAATGAAATCAGTCATGTCCCAGATTTTCGTATTGGATATATCTAGCTCAGTCTGTGACCTGCATTCACCCACCGCACCATTTCCGCCGGTCAACCTTCAGCGGAAGCCACCTGAAATGCAAAGTGTTATTGTGTTTTTGCTGTCAAATTGAGAGCAAACTAATGTTTTTGATTTTGTCAGAAGGAAGGAATTCCTGCCTGCTGCAATTCTAACGCTCTTGATTTTCCCTCCGGCAAAACATCAATAACAATTTTTTTTCGGTTTCTTCTTCTGTGAGAAGCTGGGAGATCATAGGAGACCCTCGTTGTGAGCGTGGTTCAAGAGTTTCTACAATATGATATAATTACGTTTTTCGGAGAAATGCTGCTGCCGTTTGTAAGTTCTTATTTTACGTTCAACCGAATCCGTATCGCAAGGCCAAACCGAAGAATCTTCATCCCGTTCTGTTCGCGCAAATTTTTTTTTTCCTTCGATCGAACAGAAAGCGATTGTGATTCTCGTCCAATTCCACTCCATCTTTCCATTCCTCTCGTTATGTTCCCTCCGCCCTAGCAAACACAACACAAACTGTAATGAGGTTTGTAAGTAGAGTAGAACATTCTATGTCTAAACTTGTCTTGTCTCCGGCCGCCTACTAGAAAAATAAAAGGTACATGATACTAAAGTATTCACGACATTTCTTCTCTAATGCCATCTTTATCACCACCGACTCACCGAATCTTGACAAACCGAAACTGCAACTTTCTTTATGCTGTGATTTTCATGGACACTTGCACAAAAACCCTAGAAAGAGATCGTCTAACCTTTTAATTTTTTAGAATTTTTTTTATCTATGGAAAGATGTCGATATTTACTTGCAAATGAAATGCCACTTCATTACAGCTCAAAGCCCTAGTAATACCATTTTGGCTCTTGGCAACGAGAAAACACCATTTTGGCTCATGACAACGAGAAAACACTTCCATCTATTGGTCTGACTGATTGACATGACCTGATGCCGTAGAATGTTGTTGTTGTTGTTGCCCGCACGCTATGTATTTTACTCGATGATTAATTTTGTATTTGCATTTATATCACAAATAATTAGCTTCATTGAATAACGTTCGATAAAGATGATGCGTCTGAAATAATCCATCGCGTGTAATCATTAAAATGATCGATTCGGTAACGATAGGGTCACCTTGTTTTCACGAGATCGCGAGTTTATTTTTATCGTGAGTGAATCTTTGAACGGCTGGTGTTAGATCATATGTAACCATAACATGCATGATCTTTCTAGCTATTAATAGTTTAATATCGTTGTAGTGATGGGCTAAATAGCACCGACATCAATATGAGACGCGACACGACATGATACGATACGATACGATACGATACGCTGACTTGTCATTTCTATAAAAAAAATCGACACATTGTACAGCTTTGTGACATCTTTGCATGTGAGTAGATTCGTCATCAAAATACATACAATTAAAATAATCGATTTCATTTTTTCTAATTTCTACGTTTAGATTAGGTCATATAACTTAAATTCAGAGAAAAGAAATTTGAGGACAAGATAGACCATTACCTGACAGAGATGTTTGATTATTCATCTAATAAAATCTATATGTGCATATCTAATCATTTCCATTTGTCACCAAAATCTAAGTATTTGTTGTACGTGAGTGCTGGACGTGGTTCAATCTTGCGAGCTTTTTAAATAATTTGTGCATAATGTAATTATCTTAACTTGTTAATTTACATGGTACGTAAAAGGGAGTAGAGAGAGAAAAAAAATCCTTCGCGCGCATCGAAAAGACCAGGTACGTAGGATATCTTCTAAATACAATTTTCAAATCGTATCCTTGAAATCAAACTCATAATCTTTCGGCATGACAGAGGCAAATCTAGAGAAAGGACAAAAGTTTTGCGTATCCGTGCTAGCAGATTGTCTAAAATTTCACGCCCAAAGGGATCCACCACAGGTGTAGCGAGGACATAGAGTTCCGACAGGCTCCTCAAATTGGAGATATCAAGCGTGGTGAGCAACGGACACTTTACGACATGAAGCTTTGAGACGCTCGAGGGAATCTGCGGAATGCATCTCAGAGCGCGGCAATCATAAAGGTGAAGAGACTTCAAGCGGGGGAGCGCACCTCACTCGGGAGATAGGTTAGTCATGCATGGGATCGACAGCGTCAAGACTTCCAATTTGGATAGCCTCCCAATCCACCAAGGCGTGGGACCTTGCAGTTGCACCAACTGAGCTGAGCTAGAGATATCAGGCACTCCAATCCACAGTAACAGTTGTTTCAGATTGATCAGGCTTGAAAGATCAGGAGGAGTTGTCCAATTTGGGTGTGCGATACTCAGAGAAGTCAAGCTTACAGGAAGTTTAGGCAGGGCAGAGACACCCCGTGACGCTTCGGGCCACGATAACTTCAACTCCTTCAGATTCTCCAGACTTTGCATAGAGTTGGGGAACTCTGTGATTTCCGTTTCCCATAGATCCAACTGAGTCAATGATCGTAATTGACAAACGGAGTGTGGAAGTCTGCCCATTTTCAAGCATTCATTCAAAGATAAGCTTTCAAGGTTTGTCAGCGCTCCAATGGAATTGGGTAGGTGAGTAATTTTCGTACGGTCCAATGAAAGCTTCAACAACGAAGTTAGACAATTGAGTGAGTCCCTTGCTTTCGTTGATGGTGAAATCTGTACATGAGTGTTAAATAAGTCTTGAATTTTATGTACTCGGCCCGGTTAATTACCCGACCCGACATATTTTTGTGCGACCCAAAATTGGAGAGAAAATTGAGATTTGGTTCGTGACGCGGAGAGTTGGGCCGATATTTTTTTGGGCCCTATTTACTACTGCGGTTAGGGTTTATTTTGCTGTACGGCGGTTTTTTCGTCATCTGAGAGATTTGTGAGCTGTGAGCTTTGTTCAGTCGCTGAGAACGACTTTTGTAATATGCACTCTCCTTGATTATAGTGGAATCTCGTTTTGCCTCGCTCGTGGACGTAGATCACCTTGATCGAACCACGTAAATCCTTGTTGTTCTGTGTTTGTTTTTCCGCGTTTCATCACAACAATGAGGATTCTCCAGGTTCTCCATACACCACCAATCAGGAATTTCCCGTATGGAAGTTCCATCAAGGAGAAGTTCTGTGAGAGTTGGCAGTCCACCCATCACTTGCGGTAGATGGTGGAGCTCACTACAAAAGTTCAAGTTCAAGAAAACCAAGTGCTCCAATAGACCAATTGACCAATCGATTTCAGCCAATCTTTCACACCTTTCGAGAATCAATCTCTCCAACTTTAAGAATCCAGAGAAATCAGGAGTCTTGATCAAGTGATTACACCCCGAAAGGTTAAGAACTTTTAATTTCTCCGCTCTCTGCAACACGGTAAGATACTTGTCAGTAAATTTATTACATCAAGAAAATATATATGCCAATAAGAAAACCTATCTGGAGCTGATGTTACCTTGATATGTTTCCATCTGTCCCAATCATGAGTGATTTTACTCCTTGAAAAATCAAGAATGACTAAATTACACACCGAAATTTTTTTTATCTTGAGTATTCGCCGAGGGAAATTATGCCAAGAGAGCCATCTCAAATTTGGAAGGAGCTGGTCGCACAGTAAAAAGCCCTTAGGCGACGTGGTCAAGTTATGCAAAAGAAGTGTAGCTTGGGAGTGAAAACGACCGGCATCGTCATAATCAAGGGGTTGGCTATCAACACCAAGGAACCTCACATTTGGTAGCGCTGCAAATCCTTCGAGAGTGAAACGATACTCTAAATGAGCAAGTGCGTAGTTAGCTCCAGATGGACATTCGGTTCTTTGTTTTATTTCTTGCTGTTGAAGTTGTTGTTGTCCCACATTGTTTGTGGATGAGTGTTGTATGCTCTTTATATTCATGTAGTCTCCCTCCACCTAAGAGCTTAAGCTTTTGGGTTGGACTTTCTAACATGGTATCAGAGCCAGTGTTATTTCTTTCCTCGGTCATGACGCCACTACCACTTATCCCCTTGACGAGTGTGCCCGGGCCATCATCTGATTTTCAGTTCTTTGATCAGACCTATCAACGGCGCCGTTCTGCTCAACATGAGGTAGTACTGTCACCGCCTGCATTGGACTTGCATGATTCTCCACCAATTAATGCCTCGACCTCTGATCCACCAATTTCTTCCGACCCTGATCCTACTACCGATATTCCTATTGCATTGCGCAAAGGTACGCGTGCTTGCATTGGTCAACCCAATTCCCGATTTGCTCCATATACTGGTTTGTCTTGTCATACGCGTACTCGCCACCCACATTCTCAGTTTTTATCTTACGATCATCTTTCTCCTACATATTTTTCGTTTGTTGCTTCTTTATCTGCTGTGTCTGTGCCAAGTACTGTTGCAGAGGCTCTTGCTCATCCAGGTTGGCGACGGGCTATGGAGGATGAAATGCAGGCGTTACAGGATAATGGAACATGGCATCTTACATCGTTACCTGATGGCAAACAGGCTGTAGGGTGCCGTTGGATTTTCACAGTGAAATTTCTACCAGATGGCTCTATTGAGCGTCTAAAAGCGCGTCTGGTTGCCAAAGGTTACACACAAACCTATGGAGTTAATTATGATGATACATTCTCTCCTGTCGCAAAGATACCTTCTGTTCGTGTTTTCATTTCTCTTGCTGTCAGATATGGTTGGACTCTCCATCAACTTGATGTCAAGAATGCATTTCTTCACGGCAACTTGGCAAATGAGGTATATATGGAGCAACCCCCGGGGTTTGTTGCTCAAGGGGAGCCTACTGGTGTTTGTCGCCTACGTAAGGCATTATATGGGCTGAAACAGTCTCCTCATGCTTGGTTTGGTCGTTTCAGTGATGCAATTATTCGATTTGGTTTGCGGCGTTGTACCGTGGACCATTCTGTGTTTAGCTCCACTTCTCCTAAGGGATGTGTGCTCCTAGTTGTGTATGTAGATAATATTATTATCACTGGTAGTGATTCTGTGGGCATACGAAATTTGAAACAATTTTTACAGACAGTGTTCAGTACAAAAGATATGGGTCGTTTGCGGTATTTCTTAGGCATTGAGGTGGCATACTCAAGTTATGGTATCTCATTGTCATAGCGAAAATATGTTCTGGATATTCTCAATGAGGTTGGTTTTCTTGGAGCAAAGCCTGTTGATACGCCAATGGATCCTAATGTGAAGCTTGATGCATAACATGGTATCAGAGCCAGTGTTATTTCTTTCCGCGTATGTGAACCCACCCCATTAGTTAATTTCCACGTGCAGATTGCTTGCACGTGAGAGGGGGTGTTGAAGTTGTTGTTGTTGTCCCACATTGCTTGTGGATGAGTGTTGTATGCTCTTTATATTCATGTAGTCTCCATCCACCTAAGAGCTTAAGCTTTTGGGTTGGACTTTCTAACACTTGCGATTTATTGATTCTGTTCATTTTGTCACGCTTTCTCGTTGAGAACTGTTTCCAATTTATATATCACCGCTGCTGGATGATATTACTGGAGAGTGTGTAATTGGAACAAGTTGAATAGTGGGTTGCTGAAGATGTATAAGGCAGAGGTCTTGGAAAAGGTCTCCATTACGCAGCATTTTCTGTTTGGCTGGCTCATGATCATTTTGCTGCAAAAGCTGCTGATGGTCCTGAGGCTTGATCAACATGTATGTTGACGTTTTCTTCTTATTTCATGTCTAGAGTATGTGATGCCCCCATTAGTGTAGCATGAGTTCGACTCTGTCGCCAATCTGATCATGTGGACTCATCTTTGTTGCTATGTAGTTGAGGCATTTATAGTATTTCTGAATATCTCTTTTCTATCAAGCCAGATATTGGTTAAATTTTATTTTAGTTCTACTTTGTAATTTATAGAACTTGCAATGTTTGTCAACTGAATGTTCTATTTTAGAAGGCAAATAGTTTGATCAAAATATGAAACCTGGTGGGACTTGTTTATCATACTCGAGACAAGATATGCAGGAACTTCGGTAGGGACTTGTTAGCAGAAGGGTTTTTTCATGCTTCATGTGAAATGGAAGTCCTTATGTGCCTGGCACCTTGGTATTGGTTATTCCGACGCGTTTTGAATCATGGACTCTCGTTTTATTTTGGTTGCCTTTACATGAGCTTCCATGTAACCAAACAACTTTTGTTTGCAAATGGCTTTGTGCAATTTCTCTTAGTTGCTTTGGAGAGAGAAGACTGAGAATGCTGCGTTGGCATCATGAATTTTCATCATGCTCTTTGCTTTACTACTCTGTTTTGTGGTTTCATACGGGTTATTAGATCAGTTCCTATGCTATTGCACGTTATGGGAAAATGCCAGAATGTGCAAATTTTCATAGAGTTCCTCTTGAATTTGGCACAGAGCAAGTGCCGGAAAAGATCTGGCTCTTTGTCTAATCAGAATTTTACCTCAGATGATGATGAAGAATACGCTTTTGTGCACCAGATGTATACAGAGGCCTCGTGTAGTGATCTGTGCCAGCGGTTGGGGGAGGAGGGTACATGTGAAAGTGAAAGATGCCGACCTTCAGCTTCTGTAATTACTGACTGGCTGGGGCAGAACAATTCATCATGTACACAGTTTTCATTCACATAACTGTTGCAGTGCTTGAATGGCATTCTCAACTTTAGAAATGAATAAGAAATTGGTTCTCTTTTTTTTTTTCCGCCCTCTTTTGACTAGTGTCCAATGGATACATCTTGTAAGGATTATCACATGTCGTTAATTTTTGGCTAGCTAAATTAACTCTTCATCTATGTGGGGTTCTGCCTTAGGTGCTAATTTTCGAGTAGGTTTTAGTTTTTGGCCAGGATGGAGTGGATATCATTTGACTTCTCTGTTAGATGGTTAATGATCGTCACCTTTACAGATTGTCCATGTTTTCCATGGGTATCTATATTCAAGTTAGATGGAAACGAAGTGTCGGATGACTGAGTGTCAATGTGGAACTATGAGCAAAGAGGCTTGCATGCTCACTTGTCGTACAAGGTTGCGTGAGCGCGTCATCGTCTTTGATATGATAAACTTAATCAGGCACTTACTCTAAATGAGAAAATATAAAAATTGCAGCCTTTTTTTTCCTAATTTTTTAAAAAATTAAAGTTAAAAAGTATTAAATTGGGACACCGAAGGACTTTTCAAATTTAAAAGTTCACCAAACAACATTTTCTTCAAAGTTACATCCAAATGCATTTTTCAACTACAGTTTACCAAACAGTATTTGCATTTTGCCAAACCCCTTTAGCTCAAAGGTATTTGCATTTTGCCAAATTCCTTTTGCCCAAAGTTGAACCAAACAGGGCCCAAGTCGACCCAATGTTCTACAGAGCAAGTTTCAACTTCAAATCATACTGAAAGGCCTAATAATAACATTTTTGCCCATGGAAACGAGAAAACACTTCCATCTATTGGCCTGATTATTGAAATGACATGATCTGATGCCATAAAATGATGTTTTTTTTTTGTCTAAATAAAATGATGTTGCCAGACGGTGTATTTTACATGATAATTAATTTTGTATTTGCATTTAAAAATATGGCAAACAGTTAGCTTAATTCAATAACGTCCGAGGTATATGACACGTCTGAAAAGTTCCATGATATGTGATCTCGATGGAGTAACAATAAGATCAACTTGTTTTCACGAGATTGCGAGTTCAATTTATGTCGTGAGTGAATTTTTGAATGGCTTGTGGTAGATTATCTAACTAGGACATGCATAGTCTTTCTAATTTTAATATTTTGGCAGTGTTGGAGTGAAGAGTTAAGTAGCACCGACATCAACATGCGACACGAGACACGACATGACTCGACACAATATGCCGACATGTCATTTCTTAAAAAAAAAAAAGAATTCGGGTGCGTTGTACAGCTATGTGACATCTTTGCATGTAGAATAGATTTCTCATCAAAATAATGTCAACGTAACGCACAATCAAAATAATCGATTTTATTTTATTTTTAATTTTTATGTTAAGATTTTTCTTTCAGCTCATTCGGATACATTTTACAGAAGGCACATTGAAAAATCCATATCCAACATGAAAGAATTGATAACAAAGGAAGAACATCTAATTCGTATTTAAATGCTTTGTATCTACGTATATGAATTATGTTAATAGTTGAGTTTTATTAAGATTTGCTTGTTATTACTCGCTGTACGTTGCGTCACTCTGTGTCTCTGTTTGAAGAATCTTGAAGATGTTACTTAAAATCGGTTATTGCTGCATGGCTGGTTTTTCAATCTGCAGAAGTTTTGTACTTGTCTATGCGTATCTTTACCGATACTAACGCAGACGAATGTGATTGTAGAGGTTCTTTATGTGGAATTTTTAGAGTTCCGTGTTAAATTGATGATGTTTCGATTGATCAAACCTGTTGCGGACTCTTACACATTGATGTAAACACTGAAACTTGACGAGTATATATGTTTCTCTGTCCGAAAGAAGAAAGGGAACATGAAAGGCAATGACTCTAGGAACATCAATTCTTCGGCGCTTGCCTGCTGTAATTTAAACTGCAGGAGTCGTCGCTAATTTATGGCCTTTATTTCTCTGTTCGGTGTTCTTCTGGAATGACGGTTTCATTTTAATCTATTTCTGAAGATTGTTGTAGGCTTGTGACGGCGGTCTGCAATGTTTTTATCGGTGTTTTGGTAGCTTATTTGTAAAATATGGCAAAATTGCTTTGTCGTACATGTGGTTTTCTGTATGTTAACGCAAATTTACTTTGTTCTGATCGACCACATAGTCGGGCGAATGACGCCAAATGTCGAACTTTGTTTTCATCGATTATAAAATAAATGAGGATCAGATTTAGGATTTTAATCATAAGATTTATCAATAAATCTGCGCTTAGTAATATTTTATGCTTAATTTTTTTTTTTTTTGTTCATCCTCTAAATCAGTTGTCCGGTACCGACAAAAGGTATTTCTGTATTGTCCAATTCCTAGTAACTAGTAAGTATGACGCTGATTTAAATACTACTTACATCATTCATTTTATTTAAACATAAAAGTCATCAATTACCTTGTTATACCTGCAAAATGTTGCATCATAATTGGTATAGGGAGATGTTTGTGCGTTGCACGGATGGAAGAGTGTATTCTTTGGTCTTAAGAAAAATTAATTTAAGTATTCATCTTTAAAGAATTCAACTATCAATACAAAACTTAAAGGTCTTAAATAATCATATAACAATACATTCACCATTGGATGAATGTATCACTCATAAACAATTAGGTTTACCATCCACTACACAAACAATTCATGTTCACTTATCTAATTTTGAAATATGTGCAATCAGGTAATATAACCTAAATTCAGAGAAAAGAAATTTGAGGACTAGATAGAATATTACCTGCCAGAGATGTTTGATCATTCATCTAAAAAAAAAAAAAAAAAATCTAAAGATACATATCTAACATGAGCGTGTGCTCCACATGGCTCAATCTCGCGCGATCTTTACTTAATGCATCATGCAGTTATCTCAATTGGTTCATTTAGATGGTTCGAAATGTATCCTCGAAATCAAACTCATAATCTTTCAGCTTGACAGAGGAAAATCTAGACAAGTGACCAAATTTTTGCGCATCCATGTCGTTCAACCACCATTCGCATCACATTATCTGCCATTTCGGGGTCAAAGTAGTCCTCACTTGTTTCTATCTTCCATGCTAGCAGATTGTCTAAAATCTCACGCCCACGAAGATCCAACACGGGTGTAGCAAGGACATATAGTTCCGACAGGTTCTTCAAATTGGAGATATCAAGCGTGGTAAGCGACGAACAACCTACAACATGAAGCTTTGAGACGCTCGACGGAATCTGTGGAATGCAACCCAGAGCACGGCAACAATAAAGATGAAGAGACTTCAAGTGAGGAAGCACACCTAACTCAGGAGATAGGTTAGTCATGTGTGGGATCCTCAGCGTCAAGACTTCCAATTTGGATAGCCTCCCGATCCACCAAAGCACAGGATCTTGCCGTTGTACCAAACCGGATGGGCTAAAGACATGGGGCCCACCCTTCCACAGTTGCAGTTGTTTCAAATTGATCAGGCTTGAAAGATCCGGAATTGTTGTCAATTTTGGATATGCGATCGTCAGAGAAGTCAAGCTTACAGGAAGTTTAGGCAGGGCAGAGATACACAATGACTCGTCCAACCACGATAATTTCAAATCTTTCAGATTCTCCAGACTTTCCATAGAGTCGGGGAACTCTGTGATTCTCGTTTCTAATAGATCCAAGTGAGTCAACGACCGTAATTCATTAACGGAGTGTGGAAGTCTGCGCATTCCGAAGCATCCACTCAAAGATAAGCTTTCAAGGTTTGCCAGCGCGCCAATGGAGTTGGGTAGGTGAGTAATTTCTGTACGGTCCAATGAAAGCTTCAACAATGAAGTTAGACAATTGAGTGAATCCCCTGCTTTTGCTGATGGTAAAATCTGAACATGAGGATTCTCCAGGTTCTTCGTACCCCACCAATTAGGAATTTCTCGTATGGAAGTTCTATCCAGGAGAAGTTCTGTGAGAGCTGGCAGCCCACCCAGCGCTCGTGGTAGATAGCGGAGCCTACTACACAAGTTCAAGTTTAAGAAGACCAAGTGCTCCAATAGACCAATTGACGAGTCGATTTCAGCCAAACTTTGACAGTTTTCAAGAATTAATCTCTCCAACTTTAAGAATCCAGATAAATCAGGAGTCTTGATCAAGTGCTCACACCCTGAAAGGTTAAGAACTTTCAATTTCTCCGCTCTCTGCAACATAGTAAAATAACTATCGGTAAAATTTGTTACACCAAGAAAACATACACACCAATAGGAAAACTTCTTTAGAGCTTAGGGTACCTTGATATGTCTCCATCCATCCCAATCATGAGTGATTTTACTCCTTGAAAAATCAAGAATGACTAAATTACATACAGAAAATTTCCTTATCTTGAGTATTCGCCGAGGGAAATTATGCCAAGAGAGCCATCTTAAATTTGGAAGGAGTTCGTTGCACAGTAAAAAGTCCATAGGCGACGTTGTCAAGTTATGCCAAAGAAATGTAGCTTGGGAGAGAAAAGAGTCAGCATCGTCGAAAGCAAGGGGTTGGTTATCAACACCTAGGAACCGTAGATTCGGTAGCGCTGCAAATCCTTCAAGAGTGATACGATAATCTGACCATGCCTCAAACTTCAAACAGAGGGCTTCGAGCTTCTCATTTCTCTAAATGCGCAAACACGAAAATCAATGAAAAAGAAGGATGCGGTTAGCTAATTAGGAGAAAAATGTAGTTCTTCTTTGAATTTAAGGCAAATCTGTATCTAGATAGTAGGGCGTATCTAAAGATGTTTAAGTTTTCTCTCACATAGGTTTTGACACTTCAATCTCAGTAATCTAAGCAATGTTTGTAAAACACGTGGAGATTTTAAAACTATGTAGAATAAATTGTGATTATTTTCATTGAGGGGAAAGTGCCCATGATTACTAAAACGTAAAATATCTCGTGCGCAAAGGAAATCGGACCCAAGATTTACCTTCTTCCTTCGTAGTATGTCCAATGCATCATTGTGATTCCACAACCTACTTCGCTTATCTAATTCCCCGTGACTTTCTTGAAAAACAATTTTTCTACCAAGGTCTTTCAGCTGATCATGCATCCACAACTTATTATCTTCTTTAATTTTAATCAACGACATCAACTGAAGAGTTTCAAGACCTTCTGTTGGGCATAAACCACAGTCTTCCCACATGTATATTACCGTACTCTCATCATATCCATCGAAAAGACAAGCTATATCAAGAAATATTTGTTTCTGACTAGGATCTAGTGCTTCATAACTAACCATCAACTTACTTCTGATTCCCTTGATGTCTCCTTTTTTCCACTTCATCAAGTAATCATCCCACATTCCTTTTCTTTGTCCACAATATGACAAAGTCGAACCCATAACCTCAAGAAGCAACGGAAGACCTTGGGCAATCTTCACAATTTCTTTGGATTGTTCTAATTTTTCAATTGGTGGGTGATCTGTTCTGAAAGCATGCTTGCTAAACAGCTGAAGGGATCTATGGGAATCCATTCCCTCAACTAAATAAGTCAATCTTACTTCGAATGCGTGGAGAACCATTGCATTTCTTGTGGTTATAAGTATCCGGCTTCCAGGACCAAAGCAACATCGCCTCCCCAAAAGTGCAGTTAGTTGACTCTTGTCATCGACATCATCAAGAAGAATAAGAACTTTCTTACTGGAAAACCTCTCTTCGATCGTCCTCATTCCCATCTCAACGTAATCAACAGTTGGAAGTGTCTGATTTGAGAGATCTGAAATTAGTCGGTTTTGCAAATGCACAAGTCCTTTCGAGCTTGAAGTATCTCTAACATCACCTAGGAAACAAAAGTAGGAAAACTCTCGAGCAAGCTGGTTGTAGACTACTTTGGCAAGAACAGTTTTTCCGATGCCGCCCATTCCGTGGATCCCCACAATCTTTACATCATCCTTATCGGTGTCTATCATCCCCATAACCTCTTTGACACTATCGTCAATACCAACCAAGAAGTCACAAACCACCAAATAGGCCTTCTTCAGCTCACTTAAAACCGTGGTAACGACTTGTTTAACTAGTTGTCCTTCGTGGCTAATGAAAAAACAACGACAAAGGCCAAGGCAAAGTAGAAAGTAAGTTAGAATAGATGAGCTGAGATTTATAACGTCAGGAACTGAGATCAGTCTCTGGAAGCCACGGGATGCAACAAGAAATGCCAACGGAAAATACCACATTCGTTCAACAGAAGGAACAAATTTTTGGACTTTGCAAGGCATACAGTAGGTGATCACTGTCTTGCTAATAAGACAAAAATAGGCAAAAGCACACTTTTAGTGCCAAAAGTTGCGTACGGAGATCACTTTAGTGCCAAAAGTTTCAAACGGATCATTTTAGTGCCAACTTTCTTTAAAAACGATCACTTAAGTGCCAACTTTTTTTAAAAACGACCACTTTTAGTGCTAGAGCTGACGTGGCTTGTTAAAAATCCGACACGTGTTATTTTTATTATTTTTTAAGCGGACGTGACACATCATAGTTGGCACTAAAAATGATCGTTTTTAAAAGAATTTGGCACTTAAATGATTGTTTTTAAAAAAAAAAGTTGGCACTAAAGTGATTCGTTTGAAACTTTTGGCACTAAAGTGATCTCCGTACACAACTTTTGGCACCAAAGTGATCCGTTTGAAACTTTTGGTACTAAAGTGATCTCCGTACATAACTTTTGGTACTAAAAGTGTACTTATGCCGGCAAAAATAGGTTGATAAGAAGGAGAGACACGATAAGATAATTAGGAACTTGTTAGCGACGTTTGCTATGTCCCATCCGTTTAGCCCTCCAACCTCATTGAGAGCGGCTCTCCACTTTCCGATGGTCTCATCGTCCACCCGCTTCTTGTTTTCGTGCACAAGCAAGGCCTCACCGTAACTCCCTGTTTGGTGACGAATCTCAGATGGTTCGACAAAGTAGAAAATGGGCATGATTATCTGCTCCTTCCTTTTCCTACGTTCCACCATCTTAGCCAGCTCCATAAGACACCATTTACTAGAAGCATAACTCTTGGACAAGATGGGTATGGAGATCTTCAATTGCTCAATCGCTCCCAGGAGATCCGGACCAATCTCTTCACCGATGCGAAGATCTTCATCGTCTCTATATGTACGGACCCCTGCTTCTCCGAGACGGGTGTAGAGATAATCGCAGATGCCCTTGCGAGTGTCCGGTCCTCTAAAGCTCAAGAACACTTCATAGTCGCACCCTTCCATCGCGACCAGTCACAGAGAAAATGAAGCGCCGGACTCGCACTGTCTAAGTAAAAGCAGATTTCTAAGTTCTATGAAGCTGAAAGCTTCTGGATATGCATAAATGTAAATATAAAACGCCATATGGGACAGTTGAATTTCTCCACAAAGATAATAAGACAACTAATAAACCAAATTGTGTTGTGTCTACAAACACAGGACCGGGTAACCACCAGGTACCAAAAAGCTTTTTTCGAGAGTTATGGAAAAGGGTCCGGAGGAATAATACAAGCCCCAAAATCAAAATTTTTCATGTGGGGTGTTTGTGAAAATGCACGACCCACTAAGGAAGTTTTACTAAGGAGAAACATAGTCGGATATGTTACCTGCGATTTGCAAAAACCTGCTGGTGAATGGACGGACCCTGCACTGAGCATTCAAATTATACCTCAAAGGCCTGACTCGAATGGAAGATTGGTTGCTTAATTTCATTTATACTTCGGTGAGCTTCCATTTTTCTGGCCAATATCCTTTGGCAAGTTTGGAAAGCCAGGGATAACTTGGTCTTCGGAAAAGCGAAAAACCAGAGAGCCAAGGCACCTCGTTAGAACAAGCCATGGCAGAGCATCAATTCATTGTCCCCTGGCCTAAGAAAACTCACCTCAGATCTGGAGGCGCTCGGTAGAAGGAAGGAACCCTCAAAATCGACATTGACGCCTCCTTTGTGGAAGCATCTAGGGGAAGGAGGAGGAGCAGGAGTTGACCCAAACAAGAAGGCACAAGGAAAATATGCAGAGACTGAGAAGTTCGATTCCCCCCGGCCCAATGCTTTTCTACGACAGATGAAATTTTGATGACACTGACAAATACACACCCGTATATAAGGCGCCCGGCCAGATGGACTGCTTGCAAGATTTTCTTGTGAGAATCTGGGAGATCAGATTCATAGGAGACCCGATCGAAATTATATCTGATCTTCTTTCTACCTTTCCTGTCACGGAGGGAAGCGGGATAAATGGCTGATACTACCGGGTGAGAGTTTCCTAGTGAGTTCATGTCTGTCGAGAGAAATGAGCCGAGCCAATTTCACCCTCGTCCCAAAGTTCTGCTTGTACCGAAGAACAAACACCATATTGAATGACGATTTTTTGCACTTGTGATTTCTCAACTAAATTCATTCGAATGCATATCGCAAGACCGAACCAAAGAATCTTCCTCCCATTCCAATCGTGCGATTTTTTTCTTCCTTCAATTGAGCAAAACAATTGCGATTCTTGTTCCACTCCACTTCATCTCATTTCGTTTCGCATTCCATTCCTCTCATTATGTTCCTTCTATCTTAACAAACACAGACATTTAGTCATTTATCACGGAAGGGACGGTGAAAAATCATCATCTATTGTAATAGAACGTTATGTGTCTAAATTTGTCTTTTATTCAGCCAGCTACTGGGAAAAAAAAGAAAAAAAGAAAAAGTTACATAATATGTTCCCCACATCCCAACCAACACAGTTACAATATTGTTACGACAATGCGGAAACTAAAACGAAATTGAGACAGATGAGAAGAACGGAACACACAAGATTTACGTGGAAACCCTTGCGGGAAAAACCACGGGAAAGAGAAGAAGCAAAATCCACTATGAGAATCAAGGGATTACAAAAGAGGCAACGTAAGCTTCTCACTATCTAACAGTTTGAGTAAAGAGCAATATTTATAGTATTACCCCTCAAACCCTAATGTTGGCCCAAGACCCATAACTTAAGCCTATAACCTATTCAAGACATACATAATAAATATTCCCCAACTATATTCCCCAATAAGAAATTTCTGTCGTACATTTATCAGTTATCACTTTATTCCTTTCCTTTCTTTTGGGCCAAATTATTCTCGTTGTTAATTAATTAATTAAGTAAAAGCGTTTCATGGCTTTTCTCGCTGGAAATATAAACAAAAGGAACGCTGGTTTCGAAAGCCAAAAATAAAAATAAAAATATTAGCAATGATTGTAAATATTTATTCTGATTTCCGAAGCATCTAATCCAAATCCAAAGGATCCCGCTAACATAGTAGTGTGACAGTATAACGGTAGGATGCTAGGCATAAGATTAGCAATGGATCCCGTCATGACTGTTATATATCTTTTTTTTTAGCATTCATAATACTTGCGGTTGATATTATACCACTATATTGCTACACTGCTCAAATCCCCGATCGAAATTCTGATATTAGCCTCGATTTTTGGAGTTTCTATTATTCCCTGTCTCTCTGTCCCTCTCGCTACTCTTCAAAGCTCCCCCTCCAGAAGATATTGAAAGGAAAGACAGAATTTTTTTTTTTTTTTTTCCATTCGAGAAAATGTGGACTACTGAGGAGGATTGTGAGAGAGCCATTTGGAGGCTAGGGGGCATTGCAGAACGGGAAGCAGGCTTGATTCATGTCGCAAAAAAAGATATATTCACCGCTAAAGGGGTAAGGGAGTGGGAGGATGTTTTCGAACTGGTCGAACCAACAACAATCGCAGCAAATATGTATCTGTCCTAACTCAACCTGTTCAAGATGAGGAGGTGAGAGCAGCAGCTTTTCAACTGATGGTTTTACTGGCGTTTTCGATCAAAAGCATCGGGATGCACTTGGCCCTCTGGTGACAAATGCAGTCATGGGCATTTGTTCAAGTCTGGTCGGCTCCCTCTGTCCTTAAAACTCTTGTAACAATCTCTAGATTCCAAAGGTTTCTTTTCCTGAAGATGCTTCCCTTTTGTCATCCTATTAGCCTGTGTTGTGTTATCCACATGACCGTTTCAACAATCCTTGTCAATAGGTTAAAATGGCCACTGAATTGTACAAGGGGGGGGGGGGGGGGGGGACTATTTGTTACTTATCTGGAGGACAAAGTTCGAAAAACATTTGATGGTAAAGTAAAAGAATTGAGAAACTCTTCTATCTTTCGTATTAGTTATGTCCTAAAGTGACATAAGCTATGCCTCTCCTTAAAGGAATTTTCCCTTTTCATTGGCACAGATAATATGACAATCTACTACTGGCCCAATGGTGCCCCTGCCATTTACATCTACATTATTATGCAAAAATACCACGTTACTTGGCAATTGACACATATGAAGCATGTTGTGGCACCGTACTTTACACATGCGTGATTGGCTTAGACATTAATGTTACATCTCTTTCAGGTTGATTATTAGGTTCTTGTGATCATTCAGAGTGCTATGGCGCTGGAAAAAAGAAATTCAGACCTGCATTCGGGCGCATTCATAAGATTTCCATATTGTCCTCAAGATTTACAGTTTCCGAGCAACAGGATTGTATGGATGTCACCCTTTTCTTGAATCCATGCTCATCCCCTTCTAAGCTCCTTTTTGTGGGATCCTTATATCATTGAACAACCATGGGCCAATTTATGATTTGTGTTTACATTGTGACTTTGCAGACTCAGAAATACCGACGAAATGCAGTGACAGTGTGACTGAAGATTGGGTAAGGCTTTCCTCTTTTTTCAAGGTAGGATTAGCTGTTCTTGGACAAATCCTAGCTTCCTATATGCAAATAAAGATTTCTGCTCCTCTGTTTCTCCGTTTCAAGAGACTGTCCATCTTGAAGATGTCACTTAGTGGGGTTATTGCTGCCTGGCTGGTTTTTCAATCTGCAGAAGTTTTGTACTTGTCTACTCGGAATCTACAGTAAGTATACCTATATTAACGCACATGTTCGTTGAGATTTTTTTATGTGGAATCTGAAGAGTTTCGTGCTAAATTGATGATGTTTTGGTTGATCAAACCTGTTGCGACTCTTCGGCATCGATGTAGGCATTTGACTACAACAATCTTCAGAAATAGATTACAATGAAACAGTCTTTCTAGAAGAACACGAACATACGAGTGCAACAATCTTCAGATATAGATAACAATGAAACAGTCATTCCAGAAGAACACGAACAGATTCAGTGTTTAGATCGATGCGGAAGAGTCGCAACAGGTTTGATCAACCGAAACATCATCAATTTAGCATGAAACTCTTCAAATTCCACATAAAAAAAATCTCTACAAACATGTTCGGCTGCATCAATACGGTAGAATGCTTTGATGTGTGGTTTTCTGTATGTTATTCAGATTTGCATTTGTTATAATCTAATCGAAAACTTTGTTCCCATCGATTATAAAATAATTGAAGATCATAAGATTTATCAATAAATCTGCTCTTAGAAATATTTACTTATAATCTATGAGAACCGTTGAATATAACCTTTTTAAAATGCATTATTTTTTATTTGTAGACTCTCCATAATAGCGGATAATTTTTTTTTTTTTTTTTGCATTGATTTACTATCAGTTATGCTTTGATTTTATGATATTTCTAAAAAAAAATTGGTCAGAATATTCGAACTCTTGTATAAACTATAAAGCATGTAATACGATTATTTCTTTTTTGTGGCGATGGATAAGTTTTACCTGCGAGAGATGTTTGATCATTCATTCATCTAACAAGATCTATATATACATATCTAATTATTTTCGCTTGTCATCGAAAGACGCATAGTTGTACTATTTTTCGCTTCACGTGGCTCAAACCTCACGTGCTCTTCACTTGACGTATCATGCAATTATCTTAATTTGTTCATTTACATGGTTCGCAAAAGAGAGTAGAGAGACAAAAAAAAAAAACTTTCCTGTTTATCGAAAAATCCAAGTACACGGATATCTTCCAACACAATTTTCGGATTGAATCCTTGAAATCAAACCCATTACGTTTCAACTTAACAGAGGCAAATCTAGAGTGGCGGCAAGAGTTTCGTGTGTCCGTGCTGTTGGGAAATTTCGTCGGTAATGGGATGAACAATGAAATCAGACTTTAAGGCGTGTAATCACTTTCTTTAAGGATTTATTCGCCCCACAACGTTGCTAATGGTTTCCGGCAAATATCCTCCAGGATACAACAAAGTCTCGGTGAGAATAGCAGATAGCAATTCTGATATTTCTCCAAGGTCTCTCTAGAAAATAATCGGAAACAAAGGCCGTTTCACTCTTGTATTGAAAGAATAAAAATTGAAAAGTGAAGTTGAAGATTCTGAAAATGAACATAACACTTGAATATATAATGAGAACGAACACACCTTTTCGCGTCCGAAAAGTAGTTAATTCCCATGCAACTCTTCGTGTCCAAACAGTTTATTCAATCGCATCTTTTCATATATGAATCGGTAGTTATTTTCGAAGAGACACAAACACTCCAAAGGTTGTAAGAGTGCCTTAGAAAATAACTACTAATTGAATATACACAACCTTTCAAAGGTTGTCAGAATCCTTCGTGAACAGTCGCACTGCTTCAATAGAAAACAATGGTAATTGTTGATTTATGCCAAATATAGTCCACGTGCGCACTCACATCTTTTCGATGTGGGACAAGGCACCTCTTAATTTGTTTTTACAAACAAATCACCAACAATCCCTCACTTTGTTTGTGAAAACAAAATTTCTCAAAAACTACAGCCAATATTTCCATGAGATTAATATACATAAGTGAAGGTCTCTTTCGAGTTAAACCTTCATTTAGTGCAAGTATCTCAAAACTCTATCAAAGTTACAAGTAGCTTGGCTTTAAACTTGTTGCTCTATGTAATAGAATCAGACATACCGCACATATACTAACCTCTTGTTTCAGCGAGAAGTTCATATTTACTCAGCACTATTATGGCCTTGTGCTTGTACCTGTTTCATGAGCTCTCTAGAAAGCAACCCTAACTTTCGTAAGAAGCGGCACCACTCCTAAGCTCATATAGGTGAAGTATTATCACGTGTTTCTGTTACTAATAAACACGTTACTAAAACGTATTATACTTCATTAAGAGTATAACTCAACCTCTAAACGTAACAGACGATACTGACTTCTCATGTCCGGGCTAGTGTCAGCATCAAACAATCACTATCAGTAACTTGTTTTTACCCATTAAACCTTATAACTAGTGATGTGCTAGTATCAGGTCGGGTTACATTACTGGTGATTTTAATTAAAGGGTTTCAGCCCCATTTCTCTTGAAATCCACCTTTACCACATCTTTTGGTAAAACCTTTATAAAGAGATCAGTCAAATTCTTACTTGACTTCATCTAGACAATTGTTATGGTACCATCGTTAATCAATTATCTCTCACACTTATGCCTTAGGCAAATAAGTCCAGACTTTTTATTATACGCACTACTATAAGCTCTTGTTAAAGTAGCTTTGACTGTTTCAATGAACAGAAATAAGAGGCATAAGAGGCATAAGACTAGGCAATAATTTCACATCTAATAACAAATTTCTAATCCACTCAGCCTCTTTTCTAGTTGCCTCTAAAGCAATGAACTTCTCTTCCATCGTTGAGTGAATTGCACATATTTGTTTCTTGCTTATCCAAAATACATCACATCTCCCTATTGTCAAGATCTATATATAAGTGGAATGGCTATCATCCACACTTGTAATCCAACTAACATCGGTGTATCCTTCTAATACAACCGGATAATTATTATAGAATAATCGCAAATCTTTTAGTTCTCTAAACTAAAACTTTGTGATAACAAACAATGTTCTATATTGGGATTACAACTATATCTACTCAACTGACACATGAAAAATGTAATCTCAGGTTTAGTACAATGCATCGCATACATTAAAGATCTAATAGCACTCACATATTTAACTTGTGCTACTATTTTACCAGTAGTATACTTTAATTTCATACTGGTATGAAATAGTAAAGTTTCTTTGAAACCAAGATGTTAAATCCATTTAACATCTTTTCAACCTTAATCACATTGGTTCAAAGAGTGACCCCCACTATTTTTTAAACTTCAATTCATAAGATAGTATCTACATTACTAAAATATTTCATATTCAAAATGAAAGGTAGATACTTCTCAATCACAATGATTCAAGTAATAAAAGTTCCAAAGATAAACACGTCATCAATCAGAAACTTTTACTAACCTTCGAATGAAACTTATCTCTCTTTGTTTTCAGAGACTTTTCACCATGAAAAGAATTAGTGCCAATTCTTTGGTGAATATACTTGCCCGTCACGGTGTTTGTTTAAATCCATAAAGAGATTTAACTAATTTATATGCTTTCCTCTTATTTTTTGGGAAGAACAAAACCCCCTAGTTGTTCTATATAAATTTTCTCATTTAATCTCTATTTTCTTGATATCGTCAGTCTCTAGATATTGATCTCTAACATCAAACTATCATCTCCAAATTCAAGAACATGCATCTCATATTCATCAAAACCAGAGAAGCTACTCATGAGTGAGGAAAGGTACTTCTCTACCTTTCTCCTTTTCAAGACAGAATGATATATGCCATGATAGAGTATCCTTCCAATGGAACAGTTGCTCTCTCCACCAATTTTTTAAACTTTATCTTAATATCGGGCAAGAGATATGTCGCTTGTCTCGTTATGTGCATCCAAATCCGTTAGGCACAAAACCAAATGAAATATATACGAATTCGGATCACAAAGAAGAGAGTCAATCTAATTCTCCAATTTCTTATTCTTAGAAAGATCAAGAAATAGCAAAGAATAGTCATAACAAGTCAACGAGACCTTTTGAATGCCTTCTCGTACTTGGCTGTCCTCCACGAAGATGAGGGCGACTCCGGTGTGAGGGAACGACAATTTCGAGTCCCACATTGCAATCACAGCCACGGAGGATTCAATGATCCTTTCGGAGGACAAGTCGTAGAGCCCGCGAGGGTCAGGCAGGGTGGCACAAGGGGTTCTTGAACGAGGCAGGATTTCGTACCCATCTTCACTGGATGGGAGGTGTCTACGCTGGAGACACATATCTAAAGCATCCAAGAAATGAAGTTGAAAGCTCTTGAAATTTAGGGAATTGGTGAATGTCACAAAGTAACTGCCAATTGTCGAAACGGTGGGATCATGCAAACTTGTGGAAGGCCACTTTCTGTTGACTTTACAAACTTCAATTTCCCAAGACTCATCTTTCCACTGGCAAATCTATGACTTTCGGGGCAACAATATTGTGGAGGCCTTCCGTTGTTGCTATTGCAGAAGCACCATCACCTTTTTACAAATTGACGAATAGTCATCTTCAAGTGCACCTTGGATTAGTCGAAATGGTAATTCAAAGAGAAACCGTAGATTAGCATTTTGTCTCTCCAACAAACACGATTGTTGCCGAACTCATCCTTAAAGATGTACAAATTCCACCCAAATATTTCTGACTCCATCATTCCGAATAAATCCTTAAAATTGTTGGGAAATTTCGTCGGTAATGGGATGAACAATGAAATCAGACTTTGAGGCGTGTAATCACTTTCTTTAAGGATTTATTCGCCCCACAACGTTGCTAATGGTTTCCGGCAAATATCCTCCAGGATACAACAAAGTCTCGGTGAGAATAGCAGATAGCAATTCTGATATTTCTCCAAGGTCTCTCTAGAAAACAATCGGAAACAAAGGCCGTTTCACTCTTGTATTGAAAGAATGAAAATTGAAAAGTGAAGTTGAAGATTCTGAAAATGAACATAACACTTAAATATATAATGAGAACGAACACACCTTTTCGCGTCCGAAAAGTAGTTAATTCCCATGCAACTCTTCGTGTCCAAATAGTTTATTCAATCGCATCTTTTCATATATGAATCGGTAGTTATTTTCGAAGAGACACAAACACTCCAAAGGTTGTAAGAGTGCCTTAGAAAATAACTGCTAATTGAATAGACACAACCTTTCAAAGGTTGTCAGAATCCTTCGTGAACAGTCGCACTGTTTCAATAGAAAACAATGGTAATTGTTGATTTATGCCAAATATAGTCAACGTGCGCACTCACATCTTTTCGATGTGGGACAAGGCACCTCTTAATTTATTTTTACAAACAAATCACCAACAAGCTTTTTCAATTGTCGCTAAAGCAATAAATCTGATTCTATCGTTGAGTAAGTTATGCATGTTTGTTTCTTGCTCGCCCAAGATACAACACATCCACCTAATTTCTTGTAATCCAATTAGCATCGGTGTATCCTTCTAATACAGCCAAATAATTATTATAGAACAATCACAAATCTTTTAATTCTCTTAACTAAAATCTTGTGACGACATTACAATGTTATATATTTAGATTACTATTATATCTACTCAACTTACACACGAAAATGTAATCTTGGGTCTAGTACAATGCATCGCATATTTTTGTTCAATGTGACAATTAGGCTACTTTGACAAGATGTCATAGTGGCACTTATAATGAAATGTCTAGACTTATTAGCCTAAAGCATAAGTGCGTGAGACAATTGATTCAAGAGGGTACCACAACAATAGTCTGTGTAAGATCAAGTAAGAATCTGACTGATCTCTTTACAAAGACTTTATCAAGAGACGTGGTAAATGTGACTTCAAAAGAAATGGGCTGAAACCCTTTAATTAAAATCGCCAGTAATGGTAACCCGACCTGATACTAGCACATCACTAGTTATAAGGTTTAATAGGTAAAAACAAGTTACTGATAGTGATTGTTTGATGCTGACACTAGCCCGGACATGAAAAGTCAGTATCGTCTGTTACGTTTAGAGGTTGAGTTATACTCTTAATGAAGTATAATATGTTTTAGTAGCGTGTTCATTAGTAACAGAAACACGTGAAAATACTTTACCTATATGGGCTTAGAAGTGGTGCCGCTTCTTACGAAAGTTAGGGTTGCTTTCTAGAGAGCTCATGAAACAGGTACAAGCACAAGGCCATAATAGTGCTGAGTAAATATGAACTTCTCGCTGAAACAAGAGGTTAGTATATGTGCGGTATGTCCGATTCTATTACATAGAGTAACAAGTTTAAAGCCAAGCTACTTGTAACTTTGATAGAGTTTTGAGATACTTGTACTAAATAAAGGTTTAACTCGAACGAGACCTTTATGTATGTATATTAATCTCATGGAAATGTTAGCTGTATCTTTTGAGAAATTTTATTTTGTAATTTTGTTTTCACAAACAAAGTGGGGGATTGTTGGTGGTTTGTTTGTAAAAATAAACTAAGAGGTGCCTTGTCCCACATCGAAAAGATGTGAGTGCGCACGTGGACTAAATTTGGCATAAATCAACAATTACCATTATTTTCTAGTGAAACAGTGCGACTGTTCACGAAGGATTCTGACAACCTTTGAAAGGTTGCGTCTATTCAATTATCGGTTATTTTCTAAGGTACTCTCACAACCTTTCGAATGTTTGTGTCTCTTCGAAAATAACTACCGATTCATACATGAAAATGTACGATTGAATAAACTGTTTGGACATGAAGAGTTGCATGAGAATTAACTACTTTTCGGACGCGAAAAGGTGTGTTCATTTCTCATTATATATTCAAGTGTTCTGTTCATTTTCAGAATTATATTCACTTCTTCTCTCAATTTTCGTTCCTTGAACACAAGAAAAATACAGCCTTTGTTTCCAATTGTTTCTTAGAGAGATCCTGGAGAAATATCAGAATTGCTATCTACTATTCTCGTTGAGACTTTGTTGTATCCTAGAGGATATTTGCCGAAAACCATTAGCAACGTTGTGGGGCGAATAAATCCTTAAAGAAAGTGATTACACGCCTCAAAGTCTGATTCCATTGTTCATCCCGTTTTTGACGAAATTTCCCAACACGTGCAGTTCAAGCACCTTTCGCATCAAATTATCTAGCATTTCGAACTCAAAGTAGTCCTTACTTGTATCTATCTTCCATGCTAGCAGATTGTCCAGAATTTCACGCCCAAAGGGATCCCCCACGGGTGTAGCAAGGACATATAGTTCCGACAGGTTCTTCAAATTGGAGATATCAAGTGTGGTAAGCGACGAACAATACACGACATGAAGCACTGAGACGCTCGAGGGGATCTGCGGAATGCATACCAGAGCATCGCATTTATGAAGATGAAGAGACTTCAAGGGAGGAAGCGCACTTAACTCAGGAGATAGGCTAGTCATGTGTGGGATCGTCAGCGTCAAGATTTCCAATTTGGATAGCCTCCCGATCCACCAAGGCATGGGATCTTGCCGTTGTCCCAACCCGGATGGGCTAGAGATATGGGGCCCACCCATCCACTGTAGCAGTTGTTTCAGATTGATCAGGCTTGAAAGATCAGGCATTGTTGTCAATTTTGGATATGCGATTGTCAGAGAAGTCAAGCTTACGGGAAGTTTAGGCAGCGCAGCAATGCCCCGGAAACGCAATAAGCTCAACACTTTCAAGTTCTCTAGACTTCCCATAGACTCGGGGAACTCTATGATTCCCGTATCCAATTAATATATCCAATTGAGTCAATGATTGTAATTCATTGATGGAATGCGGAAGTCTGCCCATTCCCCTGCATCGATTCAACGATAAGCTTTCGAGGTTTGTCAGCGCTCCAATGGAGTTGGGTAGGTGAGTAATTCCTGTACCGTACAATGAAAGCTTCAACAAAGAAGTTAGTCTACCCAACGCTTGTGGTAGATGGCAGAGATTACTGCAAAAGTTCAAGCTCAAGAAAACCAAGTGCTTTAATAGACCAATTGACGAGTCGATTTCAGCCAAGCTTTCACACTTTTCGAGAATCAATCTCTCCAACTACAAGAATCCGGAGAAATCAGGAATCCCGATCAAGTGATTACATCCCGAAATGTTAAGAACTTTCAATTTCTCTGCTTTCTGCAACACAGTAAGATAACTGTCAGTAAATATGTTACCCCAGAAAACATATACACTAATAAGAAAACTTCTCTAGAGCTGAGGGTACCTTGATATGTTTCCACCCGTCCCAATCATGAGTGATTTTACTCCTTGAGAAATCAAGAATGACTAAATTACACAACGAAAATTTTCTTATCTTGAGTATTCGCCGAGGGAAATTATGCCAAGAGAGCCATCTTAAATTTGGAAGGAATTGGTCGCACGGTAAAAGGTCCTTAGGCGATGTCGTCAAGTTATGCCAAAAAAGTGTAACTTGGGAGAGAAAATGGTCGGCATCGTCATAAGCGCTATCAACACCAAGGAACCTCACATTTGGTAGCGCTGCAAATCCTTCAAGAGTGAAACGATACTCCGACCAATCCTCAAACTTCAAACAGAGGACTTCGAGCTTCTCATTTCTCTAAATGAGTAAACAAGAAAATTAATGAAAAAGAAGGTGGCGGTTAGCTAATTAAGAGAAAATTAATGTAGGATCTTCTTTGACTTTAAGGCAAAAGTTTGTATGAAGATAATTTGGCGTATCTACAGATGTTTTAGTTTGCTCTCACATCAGTTTTGAAAATTTAGTAATCTAAGAAATGTTTGTGAAATATGTGGAGATTTCAAAACTGGGTATGTAGAATAAATTGTGATTGTTTTCATTAAGAGGAGAGTTGCCCTGATTACTAAAACATAAAATATCTCGAGCACAAAGGAAATCGAACCCAGGATTTACCTTCTCCCTTCATAGTATGTCCAACGTGTCATTGTGATTCCACAACCTACTTCGCTTATCTAATTCCCCCTGACTTTCTTGAAAAATAATTTCTCTACCAAGATCTTTCAGCTGATCATGCATCCATAACTTATTATCTTCTCTAATTTTAATCAACGACATCAACTGAAGAGTTTCAAGACCTTCTGTCGGGCATAAACCATAGTCTTCCCACATGTTGAACAAAATCACCACAGATAAGCCCACAATTAAAATCGCGGGAGAGGAGTTCTGCATATTTGCAGAACGCACGACTTTCATGAGCGAGCACCTAGAACTAAAAGCAAGGAATAGAATCGAAGAGAGTAAATTCTTTCGATACCCTCGCGCTTCGATCTTCAGAACTGATCGAGACACAAAACTTTTCACTTTCACAGAGAAAGTCGATAGCATGTTTCAAAATAAATCAACGACGTACAACTTTTTGTAATTCAATAAGGCTTTTGGCCTACATAGTTCCCGACAGGATCGTAGTTACAAGTGACCAAAGTACCACCCGTTGCGCATCGAGCCTTTGCGCATCCCAGCCGAGCCGAGCCGCGCCACACCACCTGTGTGTAATGCCCACAGACCTTCCCCGGTGCGCATGAGTTGGAGTTGTAGTCATAGTTGGGCTTTTCCCCCACCCACATGTTTACCGCTTCCTTGGCAGTGATATCTGAGGAAGTCCATGTTAAAAACATGTCTCGAATTTGAGTCCCGAATGAAACTCGGGAGTTAGGCACATTGGCATTGACTCGGGAGTTAGGCACAAGTTGGCATTGACTCGGGAGTTAAGAGTTTGGCAAGTTTGGCAAGTATGAAAGACAAGAGTTTGGCAAGTATGAAAGACAAGAGTTTGGCAAGTTTGGCACCTCTTTCTTTTGACTTGGAAATTAGGCATAAGTTGGGCACAATTTGGCATGCTTCCTCCTTCCATATGGCTATATAAGGAGAAGAAGATGCAATTGAAGATGTGCGCCGAAACCAAGTCATTCGGTGGCCGAGAGAAGAGAGAGTTCTTCTCGTGAGGGTTTTGCTTGTTGTCATTACACCTGGGTGATTTAGCCAGATAAATTCTCGTGAGTAGAATTTGTATAATTCCTTGAGTGAGATTTCACTAGGAATTGTGAGGGGTTAAACACTGTGTGAGTCTGAGGTGTAATTGGGGGCTGGGAAACACCGAGAGTGTGTTTGAGTGCTCGAGTGATTGTAATCTCGTTGTATCGCTTGTTTCTATAGTGGATTCCGTGCTGCTCTCCCCGTGGACGTAGGTTCCGACATTCGGACCGAACCACGTAAATCTCGTGTCCTTTATTATTATTTCGTTTTATTTCTCTGTCGACTTTCTACAGCTGTCGACTTTGCAAACGCTCATCGATCCGATTCCGCTGCGACACCGATCAAGGTGTCCTATTTCACAACAATTGGTATCAGAGCTAGGCTTGCTTGAGTTAAAGCAAATCGATGGCGACAGAAGCTAAAGTGAAAATCGACAGATTTGAGGGGAAGGACTTTGGTTTCTGGAAGATGCAGATAGAAGACTACTTATATCAGATGAAGCTGCATGAGCCCCTGTCTGGGCAAAAGCCAGAAACGATGAAGCAACCCGATTGGGAATTGCTGGATAGACAAGCGATGGGTGTTATTCGGCTGACGTTGGCTCGTAACGTCGCATTTAATATTGTCAAGGAGAAAACCACTGCGGGTTTGATGAAAGCCCTGTCGGACATGTACGAGAAGCCCTCTGCGATCAACAAAGTCTATTTGATGCGACGTCTGTTTAACTTGAAGATGAGCGAAGGTACATCTGTTGCTAATCATATCAATGAATTCAATGTGATAGTTAGTCAATTGAGTTCAGTTGAGATTGACTTTGAAGATGAGGTACGTGCTTTGATTCTATTATCCTCATTGCCTGATAGTTGGAATACTACTGTTACTGCTGTTAGCAATTCTTCTGGGTCAACTAGTTTGACGTTTGATGGGATTCGAGATTTAATTCTAAGTGAGGATATTCGTAGAAGAGAATCTGGCGAATCTGTAGCTACTGCTTTAGTAGGTGAAAGAGGAAGAGCTAGTACACGTGTTAGCAGAAGTAGTATGAACATGAATAGATGCAGTCAGTCTAGGACTGGCGGTGATGTCTGTTGGAATTGTGGCAAGAGAGGGCATCTTAGAAGAAATTGTTTTAAGCTGACAAATGAAAGAGCTAAGGAAATTGGAGTTGAATCTGCAGATGATGTTGCAGCTGTAGCTGAAAATTCTGATGATGTCGATTGTGTCTTGTCTGTCACTGAGAATTCGTCATTTGACGGTTGGATTATGGATTCTGGTTGTTCTTTTCATGCTACACCAAACAGGAACTGGTTTACTTCTTATCAATGCATGGATAGTAGTAAAGTGCAGTTGGGAAACAACGCTGAATGCGATGTTGTGGGTGTTGGTGATATTAAAATCAGAATGCATGATGGTATTGTGAGGACATTGACTGGGGTAAGACATGTTCCAGAATTGAAAAAGAACTTAATTTCCTTGGGTGCTCTAGATTCAGCTGGATGCAGGTATTCTTCACGAGGTGGAGTCCTAAAAATTGTTCGAGGTGCTCTGGTGATAATGAAGGGAATCAAACATGGCAGCCTGTATGAACTTCAAGGTAAGACATTGATAAATTTTGCTCATGAGACGTCGACATCTGTTCGAGAGTCTAACGGCTACTCGAGGAAGGCCTGGGTGTTTGTGCGAAAGCACATGTTTGATGCTGTTGTCAGGAATACGCATTCAAGAGCTTTGATCGGAATGGAGACTGGTAAGTTGATCAAGCATGTGCGAACTGACAGTGGCATGGAGTCCTGCTCGAAGCTGGTAAATAAATTCTGCATGGAAAAGGGCATAGTGAAACATCGCACTAGTGCTAGTAAACCACAGCAGGTTGCAGAATTGATGAGCAGAGAGTTACTAGAGATGGCCCGTGAAAAGATCTCTAGTGCTGGTATGGCTGGGAAAATTCCAGCAGATGCGCTTAGTATGGCGAGCTACCTGGTGAATAGATCCCCATCGACTGCGATTGGATATCAGACTCCCAAAGAAGTATGGTCAGGTAATGTTGCTGATGATTCTAATTTTAGAATGTTTAGTTGCCCGTGTTATTATCGAGTAAGTGATGGTAAGCTCGATGTGGAGGCAAGGTGCATATTCCATGGTTATGCACAAGGTGAGTGTGGCGATCAGTTGTGGTGCCTGATAGATTCAACTGTATGCAGCAGAGAAGTTACCTTTGACGAGTCTCTAGTACTTCTAGCTAGGAGTGTTTGTGGCAGTGTTTATACGGATCTGGACGGTGTTCAGCTTGAGGTGGAGTTACAACCAGAAACTCCTGAGGTAGCGGATACTAGCGAAGTAATCGACACATATGATATTTGGATTAAGGTGGAGCCGGCAAAGCCAACGATTACTGTAGTTACTGAATTTGATAAGGAGCATGTTGGACTTTCTGTCAGATATGGATACAATAATGATTTTGCTTTATCTGTGATACAGAAAGTTATGTTAGAAAATCCTTATGGAGTAGCTAACTGTACAGGTGGAGCTGATGTCCTGAGGCCTATGATTATGGCAAAGTTCAAGCGTGGCTTGAACTTGAAATATCTTTGTGCAGATTGAGCCCAAGAGGGCTGTGGGAGAGTAGCAGGCGAATTCATTGAAGCGATTGTGACTTGGCTCAAATGTCGAGCCAAGGTGGAGATTGTTAAAAACATGTCTCGAATTTGAGTCCCGAATGAAACTCGGGAGTTAGGCACATTGGCATTGACTCGGGAGTTAGGCACAAGTTGGCATTGACTCGGGAGTTAGGCACAAGTTGGCATTGACTCGGGAGTTAAGAGTTTGGCAAGTTTGGCAAGTATGAAAGACAAGAGTTTGGCAAGTATGAAAGACAAGAGTTTGGCAAGTTTGGCACCTCTTTCTTTTGACTTGGAAATTAGGCATAAGTTGGGCACAATTTGGCATGCTTCCTCCTTCCATATGGCTATATAAGGAGAAGAAGATGCAATTGAAGATGTGCGCCGAAACCAAGTCATTCGGTGGCCGAGAGAAGAGAGAGTTCTTCTCGTGAGGGTTTTGCTTGTTGTCATTACACCTGGGTGATTTAGCCAGATAAATTCTCGTGAGTAGAATTTGTATAATTCCTTGAGTGAGATTTCACTAGGAATTGTGAGGGGTTAAACACTGTGTGAGTCTGAGGTGTAATTGGGGGCTGGGAAACACCGAGAGTGTGTTTGAGTGCTCGAGTGATTGTAATCTCGTTGTATCGCTTGTTTCTATAGTGGATTCCGTGCTGCTCTCCCCGTGGACGTAGGTTCCGACATTCGGACCGAACCACGTAAATCTCGTGTCCTTTATTATTATTTCGTTTTATTTCTCTGTCGACTTTCTACAGCTGTCGACTTTGCAAACGCTCATCGATCCGATTCCGCTGCGACACCGATCAAGGTGTCCTATTTCACAACAGTCCACACGATGTTCTCCCCATAGGGTCCGCCCGAATGAGCAAGTCGCTTGCAGTCGTGGGCAAGTTGGTTGGCGTAATCCTTCGCATAGACAGCCACGTCCTCATCCCACGCTACCGGGCCCACACCGACCTGAGAGCGAGCCGCATTGTGGGCGGCGACATAGTCTTGCGGCGAGTCCTGGGCGATGGACAGAGGGATCACCGCTAGGGTCGGCGCAACGAGGAAGACGAGAGGTAGAGGAACAATCGTATGGGAACTCATATCGTGAGAGACCAAGAGAAATTTGGCAAAGGAAGGATCTTGGGTGATTGATGAAGGGATGAGCAAAAGCTGGAAGGGTATTTATAGGGTTATCATGTGGAAAAGTCGAATGCTCAAATTAGGAAATGACTTGGCTGTTAAAGACAGAAGAGAAATAAGAAAAGACAGAAGAGCAACTTAGGTCTCTGCGTTGCATGGCTTATCCCTGTGCAAATCCTATTCAAGATCGCGCATATCCCTTCTTCGAAAGTTAATTTCACAGCTTGTTATTGGATGATGCAAGAATCTATTTGTACCTGTCCTTCAATTTCTTCATTGTTATAGGTATGTAATTCACTCCCTCCCCACATAAACGGAACTTCGAAGGGGCTGGCGGCTAGGTTGGAAAAAGATAGAAATCCTAGGAAATGGGGAGAGAAAAAGCACCCTCAATCGGGATGAGGTTTTTTTTTTGGAAGTATAATAAAACATTAAATGTCTAAATTTGTCTTGTATCCAGCCGCCTGCTAGAAAGAGAAGCTGCATGGTACAAAATATTTACGAGATACCTCATCTAACGCCATCTTTTATCACCACCGATTCACCAAATATGGACAAACCAACGCTGCAACTTTCTTATACAGTGATTTTTGGAAAAAAAAAATGCTCAAAATTGGCTCCCACGGTTATATTGGCCAAGGCTTATGGAGTTGATTTTCAAATTTTATGATTTTTTTTGCTATTTTTAATTAATTTTGAAAAAAAAAATTAAAATAAAATATGTTTAAAAATCAGGTGTCAGCCATAACAAGCTAAAAAAATAATGTATTTTAAATTATTTTAATGTGCATTGAAAATTAGTCTTCAATTTTGGATAAAATTTTACAAAGTAACTACGTAGTTATTTGACTTAAATGTAAAAAATTAGGAAGAGAAATAGTTTTTCGAAATAGGAATTTTTTATAGTTACCAAACATGTTTCTATTTCAAGAACAGAAATTTTGGGCAGTTATCAAACACTTCTGATTCTCTAAAACTCATCTAGGAATAGAATCAAAAAAAGTCATTTTAATCAGAATCAATTTTTCGGAACAGAATGGTTACCATGCGCAACCTAAAAAACCAATGGTGACTGGTTGGAAAAGTTAAGCCTCGTGTCAAAATTTCAACCTTTCACGAGAACTGTGGCGTCTACACAGGACCGGGTAAACCACCAGGTACCAAAAAGTTTTTATTAAATCTGTAGCAAAACAACTTGCCCAATATGCAATGTTAGATTTTAAAAAATCTGGTTTCTATTTGTTGGAACATTGAAAAAAGGATAGCATATTCCTGGTGGAGAAACAGAGAACAGATACCTGGTTTGCATTGGAAACGATTGGAAACTATGGGAAATTCTTAAACTTGAAAAGGGCAATAGTGATTTGGGTTTTCGAGCTTGAATATCCTTCAACAAGGGGAAGTTGGGAAAATAAGCGTGGGTTACGAAACAATCTACCTCCTCTTTATGGAGCTAATTAGGGCTTGTTTGATAATGTTTCTATTCCAAAAAAGTGATTCTGATTAGAATCATTTTTTTTTATTTTGTTCCCTAGATGAGTTTTAGAGAATCAAAACGCGTTTGGTAACTACATAAAATTTATGTTCCCGAGCAGAAATGCATTTGGTAATTGAAAATAATTTCTCATCCCAATTTGTCATTTAAATCAATTAATTCCATAGTCACATTTGATAACTTTCCTCAAACCTCACAAGTGCGATCGTCTTGCACCGTGACATTTTTTTAGTCAAAATAAGGATGCTTCAGATTTGTTGTTTTCACTGCTTCTCTTGAGACTTTGCATATGCTAAGGACGAAAGAGATGACTATGATTATCTTTTATTGCTCAGAATCTGGTTACACCATTCAGCTGTTTGTGGATCTCACTCCCTAATTCGGCTCAGGATGCGTAAGAACTTATGCTATTGATTCTCGTAAACTGTACATTACAACGGTAATAAGTACTTATCACACAACATTTTTGTCTTTTCTCTTATTTGATTTTTTCTTGTTTTTATTAGACTTTTCTTTTTTCTTTTCCTTACAAATTAACAAAAATAAAATAAAAAAGAAGACAAAATGCAAAGGCAAGAGGGCTGCCCCTCTCGTGCCAAACCGGGAGGGCGGCGAAGGCCGGTGAGGTCGTGCGACGCTTCTGCGAAGGCAAGCAATCCCTCGCCCAAACAAGGAGAGAGTCAAGCCCTCTCCCGGATCTGGGCAAGGGTCCCGATCACCTTTGGTTGTGGCAGTCGCTAGCCAAAGGCCGCCCCTGTCGACCCCCACCAGCGGCGGGCCGATGACCTTTTTTTAATTTTTTTTAAAAATAAACAAAAAATCAAAATGAGAAATGACGAAAATGCCCTTTTAGCTCAAACACTTTTTTGAAACTTTAAGACCACTTTAGGCTCTTATTTGAAGCCTACTATGCCATTTCAGGCCTTTATTTGAAATAAGATTCACTTAGGGCCCTTATTTGAGAAAATGAGAAAATTTCAGGTCCTTATTTGAAATGTTTCCTTTTTTATATTTATCAAGGACAACAAAAAATCACCATAAATTGTGATGAGATTTTTTTTTTTTTTGGTCAGAAGGAAATATTACATTTCACGTGGAAAGGAAATACATAACTTTAAGACAAAAAAAATCCGACCGAGTTAACAGTCTGCAAGACTCGTTCATTCTACAAGAATAGATTTGTCATAGCATGATAACACAATCGGCGGCCGATCACCGAAACTCGCATCATCAGTAATGGGCACCCGTCATGCTTTCCCTTTCTAACACCTACAGCTTTGCCAAAAGGCGGTACACGTCTAAGTTTGGTGTCCCCAGCACCATCACCATATAGAGATGATAGTAACACAAATAGGTTGAAAGAACACAAATAATGCCTTGTGAATGCCAAGTCTATTTTTAGATCGGGATAGAAAAGCACGCAAACTGGGTGAGAGAAGCTACAAAACATACACAGGTTGAACAAAATCACCACAGATAAGCCCACCATTAAAATCGCGGGAGAGGAGTTCTGCATATTTGCATAACGCACGACTTTCATGAGCGAGCACCTAGAACTAAAAGCAAGCGAATAGTATTGAAGAGAGTAAATTCTTTCGATACCCTCGCGCTTCGATCTTCAGAACTGACTGAGACACAAAACTTTCCACTTTCGCGGAGAAAGTCGATAACGTGTTTCAATAAATCAACGACGTACAACTTTTTGTAATTCAATAAGGCTTTTGGCCTACATAGTTCCCGATAGGATCGTAGTTACAAGTGACCAAAGTACCACCCGTTGCGCATCGAGCCTTTGCGCATCCCAGCCGAGCCGAGCCGCGCCACACCACCTGTGTGTAATGCCCACAGACCTTCCCCGGTGCGCATGAGTTGGAGTTGTAGTCATAGTTGGGCTTTTCCCCCACCCACATGTTTACCGCTTCCTTGGCAGTGATATCTGAGGAAGTCCACACGATGTTCTCCCCATAGGGTCCGCCCGAATGAGCAAGTCGCTTGCAGTCGTGGGCAAGTTGGTTGGCGTAATCCTTCGCATAGACAGCCACGTCCTCATCCCAAGCTACCGGGCCCACACCGACCTGAGAGCGAGCCGCATTGTGGGCGGCGACATAGTCTTGCGGCGAGTCCTGGGCGATGGACAGAGGGATCACCGCTAGGGTCAGCGCAACGAGGAAGACGAGAGGTAGAGGAACAATCGTATGGGAACTCATATCGTGAGAGACCAAGGGAAATTTGGCAAAGGAAGGATCTTGGGTGATTGATGAAGGGATGAGCAAAAGCTGGAAGGGTATTTATAGGGTTATCATGTGGAAAAGTCGAATGCTCAAATTAGGAAATGACTTGGCTGTTAAAGACAGAAGAGAAATAAGAAAAGACAGAAGAGAAACTTAGGTCTCTGCGTTGCATGGCTTATCCCTGTGCAAATCCTATTCAAGATCGCGCATATCCCTTCTTCGAAAGTTAATTTCACAGCTTGTTATTGGATGATGCAAGAATCTTTGTCCCTGCCCTTCAATTTCTTCATTGTTATAGGTATGTAATTCACTCCCTCCCCACATAAACGGAACTTCGAAGGGGCTGGCGGCTAGGTTGGAAAAAGATAGAAATCCTAGGAAATGGGGAGAGAAAAAGCACCCTCAATCGGGATGAGGTTTTTTTTTTTAAATTGTGATTTTTGGAAGTATAATAAAACATTAAATGTCTAAATTTGTCTTGTATCCAGCCCATGGTACAAAATATTTACGAGATACCTCATCTAACGCCATCTTTTATCACCACCGATTCACCAAATATGGACAAACCAACGCTGCAACTTTCTTATACAGTGATTTTCATGGGACACTTGCGCAAACGCACCGTTTTATTTTTCGAAAATTTTTATTTATCTGTGGAAAGATGTCAATATTTACTTGCAAATGAAACGCCACTTCATTATAGCTCAAAACCCAATGTTCTATGCAGCAAATCCATACGGTTTCAACTTCAAACCATAATAAAGGCCTTACTATAACATTGTTCTCATAGAAACGAGAAAACTCGACAATTAATTGCATTTGAAAATCTCGCAAACAGTTAGCCTAATTCCATGACGTTTGGTACATCTAAAATGTTCCCTCGTATGTGATCATTTAGATGATTGATCCGATAATAATATGGTTACCTTGCTTTCACGAGACTTCGAGTTTAATTTATTTTGTGAGCGAATTTTTGAACAATTCGTGTTAGACCCGCCAGTGGCCATGCCTAGAGCCGCCCGTTCGTTTGCATTCAAACGACGTCTCAGAATGAAGTGACAGCGGTGCAAACCATCAACCGATACACACACACACACACACACACACTCTCTCTCTCTCTCTCTCTCTCTCTCTCTCTCTCTCTCTCTCTCTCTCTCTCTCTCTCTCTCTCTCTCTCTCTCAAACCTTTAATTTCAAAAGGGGGGGACCTCAAAGTCGTCTTTCTTACTCTCTCTAGCCATGGAGGACCTCGTCGGCAACGCCCTCCAAGCCCTTTATAGGCAATTCTGTGAACCGGACGACGACCCCATCGCTTCGCAAGTCTCTCAGTCTTCTTCTTCCTCCTCCTCTCAAGTGTCCACCTCCGAAACTTACCTCCTTGGCTTCATCATCGCCAACATAGTCGTAATCCGCCACTATTCTGGCACCATCAGCGACCGCGAGATGGTGGGCCTCGTCTGCAAACCTTTGAATCCTTACGTTGAGAACGCCATCTGGGTCCTCAACACCAGGACCATCTAGGTCGGCCACATCGAGCGCGACGTTGCCGCCGTCCTTGTCACTTTGATTGACTCCAATTTGATCTCTGTGGAGGGTATTGTACCCAACACTCGCAGCGGCGGCAGCAAGTTCAGGATCCCCTGCCAATTTCACATATTTACGAGGGTCGAGGCCCTCGACCTCGTGACGTTGGCCATTTCGCAAGGCGGATTGGCGCTCATTTCGGACGCGGGTGCTTCGTTTGCCTTGTCGGGGGCGGTCGTGGTGAAGTAGAATAAGTGTGGAAAGGAGGTGAGAAGTGTGGATGAGATTTTGTAGCTGGTGGACAAGAATGTCGGGAAGAATGCTATGATGGAAGCCCTGGAGCCACCAAGGGAGGTGATAAACCCCAAATTTCTTGAAAGATCTGAAATTGACTTTTGCATAGTCGGAAACTCTAATGACCGAATTGATCCAAATCAAGGCCATCAGTGGATTCGCCATGATGAAATTTATAGGCAGGGGTGTTTAATTTTCATGGGTGTCCCTAGGTAGGGGTGTGCATGGTCCGGGCCGGTCAGATCCCGGCATGAACTCGAGGACCGGACCAATAGTCCGGTCCCCATACTTTCGGGACCATGGACCGGACCAGGACCGAACAGGACCAGGACCGTCGGTCCAGTCCGGTCCCGATCCCGATCCCGGTCCCGGCCCAACCGCTACAAAGCCTACTACTACATTTTTATTCTTCCTCCAGCTGACCGCCAAGCCCAGCGACCAACTAGAGGTGGGGGCGAGCTTCGTTGGCCCTCATCTTGGCTGGAAAAAGATGAAAATAAAAGAACAAAGAGAGAAAAAAAAAGGAAAAACAAATCCTAGAAAATATTAAAATATATTAAACGACTATTGTATTCCACATTTGGGCTCGACAACTTGAGTCACCGAATGCCAAAACACCACTAGGATAGCATACTGAATGCCGTATGAATGCTGGGCCGGTCCGAGAGTTATACATATAAATTGCTAGGCCGGTCCGGGATTCTTCTTACTCTTGAGAACGAAGAGGATTCCGTTTTGTTTTCAATTTTTTTTACAATTATATATATTTATATATATAAATAATTATATATTATTGGCGGTCCCGTCCAGGCCGGGCCGGTCCGATCCCAACACAAGAACCCGAGGACCGGACCGCCCAGTCACCGGTCCCATTTATTGGGACCGGGGACCAACCCATCCACCTCAAGGACCGGACCAACCCGCCCGGTCCGGTCCGGTCCAGTTTGCACACCCCTATCCCTAGGAAGGACTTAATTTTAAGATTCGCGAAATCGTGGACTAAATTGCAAAGTAATTATGCATTTGAGCCATTTTGGTTAAAATTGAACAAATTGAAGGGCAAATTGGCGCAAGTGCACTTTAAGGCTCTAGATACCAATGTCATAGCTTATTAGAAGTGTAAATTGAAAATTAAAAGACTTAAAAAAAAATTATGCTCGATTCGGGTTTATGTTTGTAAAGGAACATAGTTACCCAAGTCGAATTTTTGAGATTTAAAATTATTGACTATTTTTGTGTATTTTTCTGACCACGACATGGCATTTTTATGATTTTTGGTTTATTTTTATAATTAAATAAATTCAAAAAATATTGTTTGCTCAAAATTGGCTCCCAAGGTTAGGCCAAGGCTTCCGGAGTTGATTTTGAAATTTTGTGATTTTTTTTTGCTATTTTTAATTAATTTTAAAAATAAAATAAAAATAAATGATGATTAAAAATCAGGTGTCAACAATGACAAACTAAAAAAATAATTTATTTTAAATTATTTTATTGTGCATTAGAAATTAGTCTTCAATTTTGGATAAAATTTTACAAAGTAACTACATAGTTATTTGACATAAATGAAAAAAATTAGGAAGAGAAATAGTTTTTCGAAATAGAAATTTTGTATAGTTATCAAACGCGTTTCTATTTCAGGAACATAAATTTTGGGCAGTTATCAAACACTTCTAATTCTTTAAAACTCATTTAGGAACAGAATAAAAAAAAGTCATTTTAATCAGAATCAGTTTTTCGGAACAGAATGGTATCATGTGCAACCTAAAAAACCAATGGTGACTGGTAGGAAAAGTTAAGCCTCGTGTCAAAATTTCAACCTTTCACGAGAACTGTGGCGTCTACAAATGCAGGACCGGGTAAACCACCAGGTACCAAAATTTTTTTATTAAAGCTGTAGCAGAAGCACCTCTAACATTGCATATTAGAGATGCATCAACATCGGCCCGAATAGCAACTTACTACTAACGCCACAAACATATAGAGCATTGCGGAGCAAAAAAAAAAAAAAAACCTAGGAGGTAAAGGGCGTCCAATATTCGTTTCATTTAGATTCTGCGAAACATGACGATGAACTCGGCAGCGCTCTCCAACGCGTGGTCCGGTATTGAGCCTTTTCGATTCGACTAACATCTTGTGTTACCTTTAGATCAAATTTGACCGGGCAAAGTAAGTAACATATACTCGATCACAACTTTCGATCAAAGCAAGTGGTCTTGATCGAAAGTTGTGGACTATTTCGGCATCTATTCGATTTCAATCAAATTACACATCCTATGAAAAAATTATCTTCCAAAAAAATTACCCAAAAATATATGAAAAAACGTTGATCGTGATCAATACAAAAATTCGAATAAGACCCATCTTATTCGACAGGCCTTTTTTTTCCCCCTGTATTTCTCTCTCACATGGAGGTGATATGATTTACCATGTGGTGTCCACATTGTCTATTGCTCCTCATTGTTTCAATAATATTATAGTCTAATTTGATCCTTTTTTTTTTCCTAACTATAGCTACATCTAAACCCGTTTGATAAATGTAGGCGTTGAAGCGCTGCTAGATAAGTTCAACTCCATTGGCCAAGCAAATAAGCTTTTCGAGTTCGACTACGTTTCGATAAATATGGAAGGCCAGAATTTCCCAAACGATTATGACGTAAGCCGCGGAAATAATTATTTGGTATTTCGTTCTTAGAAACACATAAAAGAAATATCTCGAAATCACGAACTCGCTGTGTTAAGTCAATATCAACCAAAGTACAAGTTGGATGGAGTTTGCGTTGCATGAGTAATTGTATGTCAAGTCCTAGTCCTAAACAAAATAGAATGGTAGGTTAAGTCATTTAGAAAGCAACCCGACCCACTCATTGTGTTTTGACATAAATGAAAAAAATTAGGAAGAGAAATAGTTTTTCGAAATAGAAATTTTGTATAGTTATCAAACGCGTTTCTATTTCAGGAACATAAATTTTGGGCAGTTATCAAACACTTCTAATTCTCTAAAACTCATTTAGGAACAGAATAAAAAAAAGTCATTTTAATCAGAATCAGTTTTCCGGAACAGAATGGTATCATGTGCAACCTAAAAAACCAATGGTGACTGGTAGGAAAAGTTAAGCCTCGTGTCAAAATTTCAACCTTTCACGAGAACTGTGGCGTCTACAAATGCAGGACCGGGTAAACCACCAGGAACCAAAATTTTTTTATTAAATCTGTAGCAAAACAACTTGCCCAATATGCAATGTTAGATTTTAAAAAATCTGGTTTCTATTTGTTGGAACATCGAAAAAAGGATAGCAGACTCCTGGTGGAGAAACAGTGAACAGAAACCTAGTTTGCATTGGAAACGATTGGAAACTATGGGAAATTCTTAAACTTGAAAAGGGCAATAGTTATTTGGGTTTTCGAGCTTGAATATCCTTCAACAAGGGGAAGTTGGGAAAATAAGCGTGGGTTACGAAACAATCTACCTCCTCTTTATGGAGCCAATTTTAGGGCACGTTTGATAATGTTTCTATTCTAAAAAAGTGATTCTTATTAGAATCGGTTTTTTATTTTATTTTGTTCCCTAGATAAGTTTTAGAGAATCAAAGCGCGTTTGGTAACTACATAAAATTTCTGTTCCCGAGCATAAATGCATTTGGTAATTGAAAATAATTTCTCATCCCAATTTGTCATTTAAATCAATTAATTCCATAGTCACATTTGATAACTTTCCTCAAACCTCACAAGTGTGACCGTCTTGCACCATGACATTTCTTTGGTCAAGATAAGGGTGCTCCAGATTTGTTGTTTTCACTGCTTCTCTTGAGACTTTGCATATGCCAAGGATCAAAGAGGTGACTATGATTATCTTTTATGGCTCAGAATGAATAAAATCCATCTCTACCGCATTGGTGGCTCAGTTTTACCCTTGGATACCATGCGGATGGTCACTGATGCAGCATTGTACTCCAACAACATATCAAACAAGGCTTAGGAAAAATCGAAAGGCAAAATTATCGAAAATAGAATTGGCCAGTTGAATGGACCCATTTCCTACCTTTTGAGATTTTTGTTTTTTTTTTTTTTTGGAATTTTCTGGATTTTTTAGAACGATTTCCTCATGACGGGAAAAATCATCATTTGGGAGAAATCGAAAGGAAAAATTGTAAAAAAAAAATAAAGAAAGAAAGAAAGGATTGGCTAGTTGAAATAACTCATCTCCTAATTTTTTTAGATTTATTGGAATTTTTTCTGATTTTTTTTAGATTTTTTTATGAATTTTTTATTTTTTGGATTTTTTTAATGATTTTCTGATTTTTTAAAATTTTATTAATTTGCAAAAAAATGTTATTTGGACTGGATTAGGTTGACCCGACCCACGCCTCACGGGCACCAGACAAAAGTAAAAAAAGATTATTATTATCTTTTTTATTCTCAAAAGTGTTTCTTTTTTTTTAGAAACAATTATTTTGTTTATTATTTTTCGTCCAAAAGTGTTTCCGGGAGTAGAATCAAAATCAAAATCGAAATCAAATCATTTGCGTAACCAGACATGTTTTTTATTCTTTTTTGTTTTGAAAAATAGAAACAGTGGAACAGAAACGTTACCAATTAAGCCCTTAGTAAAAAGCCTTTATTTTTCCTCATGGTGATTTGTGGGCTGCTCAAAAGGGACATCGATCTACGTGGGGTTGGCAAAGTCATCTGACAGGTAGAAGTCCTTCTTTGAGACGGGCGGTAGGGAATAAAGAAAAAAATCAGTATTAGGGAAGCAAGGTGGCTGCCTAGAGGAGTAATCGATGAGCAGATTAACAATGAAATCCTTACAATCCCACTGGGTTCGCAGTTCAAAGAAAGGACAAGTTTGGTTTGGACCGACACCATGTCAGGGAAGTATATGGTCAAGAGCGGGTACATCAAAATCAGGGAGGAGATTGAACAGCAAACTAGGATCTCAGCCTCCACGTCCTACCATATACCCCCGAGAGTTAGGGAAAAGGATTCGAAGGATTAGTACAAGCCCCAAGAATCAAAATTTTCTTGTGGGGCATCTGTCAAAATTCACTACGCACCAAGGAAATTCTACTAAAGAGAAGCGTAGTCAAAGACGTCACCTGCGATTTATTACTCTGCCCCTGGACCAGTCGAGTATGGACGGGACCCTGCACTGAACATTCAAATTATACCTCACAGGCCTGACTCGAACGGAAGATTGGTTGCTTAATTTCAGTCGTACCTCGGGAAGCTCCGATTTTCCTGGCCAGTATCCTCTGGCAAGTTTGGAAAGCCAAGAATAACCTCGTCTTCACAAAGCGAAACCAGAACCAACGCACACCTCATTAAAGCAGCCATGGCAGAGCATCAATTCATTGTCCACCGGGCTATGGAGGAGGAAAAAAATTGGAGTTGAGTCTTAAAGTCAACATCGAGCCAGTATCCTTATTTATTATTGATGGTTTCTTCTGGATAGATGTTGGAGTACCATAATAGATCTCATGGAACAATTTTGAGTCAGGTACAACTTACGTTTTCTCTCATGGAACCACATTAATGCACTAGCTGTAATGTTGATAACGAATTATCTGAGACATAATTATGATGGCATGTTGCTTAGTAAAATGTAAAGAAATTCGCTATTCTTTATATAGGGGTCATCAAACTCTTTTCAGCATCTTGAGCATTCCACAAGCAATAGGTAAGTACAATTCTTGGAGAGACATGATGAAAATATCAAGCATTTTAGAAATTGACGTGTGTCCATCTTCCTTAATTTTAGCATTTGAATCTGATAGTTGTTAGTCCTTGCTATCTCTTGGTGACGCAGCGAACTGTTTGGTGAGCCGAAGGCCAATTCATAAGGCCTTTCTCAAGGTGCTATTATGTTTTTTGGTGCAAAAGGTAAACATGCAACTTGTGGCAAAACTGTTCATTGAGAAACTGTTCATTGATGAATGCCAAAATTTTCCAAAACTGTCAATGAGAAACTGTTCTTGTAGAATGAGTGCAGGTGCTTTGAAGTTGCATTGTAACAGCTTTCTAGATGATTTCTCTCAAACTCTGCTTCGAAACTTTTTTTTTCTAATGGCTCAATCTATATACCATAAAGAAACTGGCGTGGCTAACTTTATGTCTATGAACACAAAATTCTAGGTGACTGTGGAGAGCTAGACCTGCCACAAATCGATGTCCGACACCTGAGTTTTGATGGCAACGGTGGTTCTCTTCCTCCCACCCAAATCGACGCCCGAACCGGAACCGACCCATTGACCGGGCCCGAACCGGAACCGACCTTCAAGGGCCGATTCCGGTTCCAACCGCCATTTTTAAAAAAATAATAAAAGAAAAAAATAGAGAAAATGATAATTGCTTGAAATGAGAATTGAACCCTTGATCTTTTGGTTGAAGTAAACGCTCTAAACCACTTAACTACCTTCAATTTGATTGTTCATATTACAAATAAATTATAAAAAAAAAAAAATATATGGACAAATTGAACCGGCGGTTCCTTGAACTGGGCCTGAAACCGGAACCGTCTCTTCAAGGGCCGGTTCCGGTTCCAGCTTTTTTAGGAACCGTAACCGGCCACGTCTAGGGAGGGGAGTTCTTTTAACTTTTTTCGTCACAGTGGAGTGGAGAGAGAATCGCCCGCGTGATTCAAAAATTCTGACAAGTGGGCCATAAAATCCACGTGTCGAAAGATGAATGGTGAGCTGGGCCACGTCAGCTTTACCTAGTACCCAATATTTTCTCCCTATGTTGAAGCTTCGGCTTTGGTGTTGGTGGTGGTCGCCGTCGGCTTGACCCTGATAAAAAGATACAAGGAAAGTGGGCTTTTTTCGAAAATGGTAAAAAAAATACCAAATTAGGACTAATTTTTTTATTATATTTATGAAAATGGGACCCATGCGGCACTATGGTGCCACAGTGGTCCCTTTCTTCATTTTTTTTTTAATTTCGTTTTTTTACTTTTTTAATTATTTTATATTTATAACATATATATTTATATAACCTTGTAAATATATTTTTTTTCTTTTAAAGCTTATTTTTATAACATAATTATTAATAATTAATTGAAAATTTTATTAAGATATATAATTAATTAATTGAAAATTGGTAAGATATATGAAGATAACATATCCAAATTAAAAGAACATGTATAACAATTCATGAGCAAAAAAATCTAACAAATCAAATTGTAATAATAAACAATAATCCTCAATCCCAATTACATTTACTGACGATGTCGTTCTCCTACATGGCCTCATGTTCCGCAATCAGGTCATCTCCATTGTTCGGTAGGTCTAGTATTGTATCGAGAACGAAGATGAGGTTCCGAATGAGTAGGACGTGTAGATGACGAAGACATATCCTGTGATGGGAAGAGTGTGGCTGTGATGTGGATGCCTCATTAAAGTAAGAAAATATCTCATGCTCGGATGGTACATATCCTACTGTAGAAGGGCATGGAAAAAGAAGAGAGAATCAGATCCATAAGAACTCAGAGAATTAGCTGGATTCTAGGACTGTCGATTGTCACAAAAGGAAAAATCGGATCCATAATGAAATGGGCCAGTAAATTGGTTGAACCTGCATTGAAATCTGTCTGGCTGAACCTAGAGTGAACCTTGGAGTGAAATCTGTTGTACAATAGGCCAGAAGTAGGGGACGTCATCATTAACTGAATGAGCTTGAGTGGTCCTCCGGGTCGATTGAACAGTCTCAGGTGGGTCATCCTCATGCGGCTCAATGGGTATTGCTATAGGTGCTGGTTGGGGTGGTGGCAACATTGTCATCCGCCTTTTTTCATTGTAGGTGTAAATCATTTCCCTAGCTATCCTCGTTATAGCATGCATGTCATCCACCTCTATGTGTGTCTACAGTACCACTTAATATATTTCGAATGATAGCGAAGTAGGTCCGTTGTAGGAAAGCCATGGACTATAAATAGTCAAGACGATCGTCCCATATATCAATCTAGCATCTGGGCAAATCGACCAATTCCTTGCAACTAGCCTTAATTCAATATCATGAAAGGCTATATGATTATGGGGAGGAATAGGTATTGTCTGTTGTATACCAAACTGGCAAAGTACTTGACCTGGATAATGCCACTCAACGATGCGGGAACAGATGACTCAGACATGAAATTCCACCATAATTGTTAATGGCAGAGCACGAAAATCTTTCAGCATCCGGTTAACCGATTCAACTAAATTCATTGTCATCAATCCATATCGCTTTCCATCAACTTCATAAGCCTTAGTTCATTTCTCCCTTGAAATCTGGTCACACATTCAGCTGTTTGTGGATCTCACTCCTTAATTCGGCTCATGATGCGTAAGAACTTATGCTATTGATTCTCGTAAACTGTACATTAAAACGGTAATAAGTACTTATCACACAACATTTTTTGTATTTTCTCTTATTTGATTTTTTTTCTGTTTTTATTAGACTTTTCTTTTTTCTGTTTCCTTAAAAATTAACCAAAAAAAATTTAAAAAAGATGACAACATGCAAAGGCGAGAGGGCTGCCCCTCTCGTGCCCAACCGAGAGGGGGGGCGAAGGCCGGTGTGGTCGCACGGCGCTTCTGCAAAGGCAAGCAATCCCTCGCCCAAACAGGGAGAGGTTCAAGCCCTCTCCCGGATCTAGGCAAAGGTCCCGATCGCCTCTGGTTGGGGCGGTCGCCAGCCAAAGGCCGCCCCCGTCGACCCCCCACCAGTGGCGGGCCGACGAACTTTTTTTTTTTAATTTTTTTAAAAATAAAGAAAAAATCAAAATGAGAAATGACGAAAATGCCCTTTTAGCTCAAACACTTTTTTGAAACTTTATGACCACTTTAGGCTCTTTTTTGAAGCCTACTATGCCATTTCGTGCCTTTATTTGAAATAAGATTCACTTAGGGCTCTTATTTAAGAAAATGAGAAGATTTCAAGCCCTTAATTGAGATTTTTCCTTTTTTATATTCATCAAGGACAACCAAAAATCACCATAAATTGTGATGAGAATTTTTTTTTTGTCAGAAGGAAATATTACATTTCACGTGGAAAGGAAATACATAACTTTAAGACAAAACAAATCCGACCGAATTAACAGTCTGCAGAGACTTGTTCATTCTATAAGAATAGATTTGTCATAGCATGATAACACAATCGGCGGCCGATCACCGAAACTCGCATCATCAGTAATGGGCACCCGTCATGATTTCCCTTTCTAACACCTACAGCTTTGCCAAAAGGCGGTGCACGTCTAAGTTTGGTGTCCCCAGAACCATCACCATATAGAGATGATAGTAACACAAATAGGTTGAAAGAACACAAATAACGCCTTGTGAATCCCAGATCACTTTTTAGATCGGTATAGCAAAGCACGCAAACTGGGTGAGAGAAGCTACAAAACATACACAGGTTGAACAAAATCACCACAGATAAGCCCACCATTAAAATCGCGGGAGAGGAGTTCTGCATATTTGCATAACGCACGACTTTCATGAGCGAGCACCTAGAACTAAAAGCAAGCGAATAGTATTGAAGAGAGTAAATTCTTTCGATACCCTCGCGCTTCGATCTTCAGAACTGACTGAGACACAAAACTTTCCACTTTCGCGGAGAAAGTCGATAGCGTGTTTCAATAAATCAACGACGTACAACTTTTTGTAATTCAATAAGGCTTTTGGCCTACATAGTTCCCGATAGGATCGTAGTTACAAGTGACCAAAGTACCACCCGTTGTGCATCGGGCCTTTGCGCATCCCAGCCGAGCCGAGCCGCGCCACACCACCTGTGTGTAATGCCCACAGACCTTCCCCGGTGCGCATGAGTTGGAGTTGTAGTCATAGTTGGGCTTTTCCCCCACCCACATGTTTACCGCTTCCTTGGCAGTGATATCTGAGGAAGTCCACACGATGTTCTCCCCATAGGGTCCGCCCGAATGAGCGAGTCGCTTGCAGTCGCGGGCAAGTTGGTTGGCGTAATCCTTCGCATAGACAGCCACGTCCTCATCCCACGCTACCCGGGCCCACACCGACCTGAGAGCGAGCCGCATTGTGGGCGGCGACATAGTCTTGCGGCGAGTCCTGGGCGATGGACAAAGGGATCACCGCTAGGGTCAGCGCAACGAGGAAGACAAGAGGTAGAGGAACAATCGCATGGGAACTCATATCGTGAGAGACCAAGAGAAATTTGGCAAAGGAAGGATCTTGGGTGATTGATGAAGGGATGAGCAAAAGCTGGAAGGGTATTTATAGGGTTATCATGTGGAAAAGTCGAATGCTCAAATTTGGAAATGACTTGGCTGTTAAAGACAGAAGAGAAATAAGAAAAGACAGAAGAGCAACTTAGGTCTCTGCGTTGCATGGCTTATCCCTGTGCAAATCCTATTCAAGATCGCGCATATCCCTTCTTCGAAAGTTAATTTCACAGCTTGTTATTGGATGATGCAAGAATCTTTGTCCCTGTCCTTCAATTTCTTCATTGTTATAGGTATGTAATTCACTCCCTCCCCTCATAAACGGAACTTCGAAGGGGCTGGCGGCTAGGTTGGAAAAAGATAGAAATCCTAGGAAATGGGGAGAGAAAAAGCACCCTCAATCGGGATGAGGTTTTTTTTTTGGAAGTATAATAAAACATTAAATGTCTAAATTTGTCTTGTATCCAGCCGCCTGCTAGAAAGAGAAGCTGCATGGTACAAAATATTTACGAGATACCTCATCTAACGCCATCTTTTATCACCACCGATTCACCAAATATGGACAAACCAACGCTGCAACTTTCTTATACAGTGATTTTCATGGGACACTTGCGCAAACGCACCGTTTTATTTTTCGAAAATTTTTATTTATCTGTGGAAAGATGTCAATATTTACTTGCAAATGAAATGCCACTTCATTATAGCTCAAAACCCAATGTTCTATGCAGCAAATCCATACGGTTTCAACTTCAAACCATAATAAAGGCCTTACTATAACATTGTTCTCATAGAAACGAGAAAACTCGACAATTAATTGCGTTTGAAAATCTCGCAAACAGTTAGCCTAATTCCATGACGTTTGGTACATCTAAAATGTTCCCTCGTATGTGATCATTTAGATGATTGATCCGATAATAACATGGTTACCTTGCTTTCACGAGACTTCTAGTTTAATTTATTTTGTGAGCGAATTTTTGAACAATTCGTGTTAGATTATCCAACTATGACATGCACAGTCTTTCGAACCGTTAATATTTTAATAGTATTCTCGGATTAATCTCCCTTCCTAATTTGTACTTATCAAAATGAAAAGAGAAGAAAAGTCTACGGAGTGCCCAAGCTTTCCTCCACTCTCTATCTCTCTCTCAGAGAGGGATACAGCGGGGGGGGGGGGGGGGGGGGGGGGGGGGGGGGGGGGGGGGCGACCCGCCAAGGCATGGCCATGTGCCGGAACCGCCGGTCCCACTTCCAAGATTAGGATGAACCGAAATCGGAACCGGAACCTTAAGTGACAGTTTCGGTTTCGATTTTTAACGGCCAGTTCAAGGCCCAAGTCGGGCCCAGTTCCAGTTCAATATCGATAATGGAACCGGAGGTTTCGGTTTCGATTTTTTAGTTTAAAATTAAATTGTAAAGGATTTGTAATAAAATTGTAATCCAATTATAAAATAATGAATTACAAAATAAAAAATAAAAAATTATCAAATTATCAAATATTAATCTTAATAAAATTTCGGTTACGACTCTTTCCCTTTTTAAAAATTTTTTATCCCGGATTTTTTTCGGTTCGGAACCGGCCCGGATCCGTAACCGGGTCCTTATGCCACGGGCCGGTTCCAATTTGGAACTACAGGCCCGGTTAACGGGCCGGTTCCAGTTTGACTCGGGTCGGTTCCAGGCCAAACCCAGCCCGTGGCCATGCCTAGACCCCCCGTTTGTTTGCATTCAAACAACGTCTCAGAATGAAGTGACGGCGGTGCAAGCCATCAACCGACACACACACACACACTCTCTCTCTCTCTCTCTCTCTCTCTCTCTCTCTCTCTCTCTCTCTCTCTCTCAAACCTTTAATTTCAAAAGAGGGGACCTCAAAGTCGTCTTTCTTACTCTCTCTAGCCATGGAGGACCTCGTCGGCAACGCCCTCCAGACCCTTTATTAGCAATTTTGTGAACCGGATGACGACCCTCATCGCTTCGTAAGTCTTTCAGTCTTCTTCTTCTTCCTCTCAAGCGTCCACCTCCGAAACTTACCTCCTCTGCTTCATCATTGCTAACATAGTTGGAATCAGCCACTATTTCAGCACCATCAGCGGACGCGAGATGGTGGGCCTCGTCCGCGAACCTTTGAATCCTTACGACTAGAACGCCATCCGGGTCTTCAACACCAGGACCATCTAGGTTGGCCACATCGAGCGCGACGTTGCCGCCGTCCTTGCCCCTTTGATTGACTCCAATTTGATCTCTGTGGAGGGTATTGTGCCCAACACTCGCAGCAGCGGCAGCAAGTTCAGGATCCCCTGCCAAGTTCACATCTTTGCGAGGGTCGAGGCCTTCGACCTCGTGACGTCGGCCATTTCGCAAGGCGGGTTGGTGCTCATTTCGGACGCAAGTGCTTCGTTTGCCTTGTCGAAGGCGGTCGTGGTGAAGGAGAAGAAGGGTGGAAAAGAGGTGAGAAGTGTGGATGAGATTTTGAAGCTGGTGGACAAGAATGTCGGGAAGAATGCGATGATGGAAGCCCTAGAGCCACCAAGGGAGATGATAAACCCCAAATTTCATGAAAGATCCGAAATTGACTTTTGCATAATCGGAAACTCAAATGACCGAATTGATCCAAATCAAGGCCACCAGCGGATTCGGCATGATGAAATTTATAGGTAGGGGTGTTTAATTTTCATGGGTGTCCCTAGGAAGGATTTAATTTTAAGATTCGTGAAACCGAGGACTAAATTGCAAAGAAATTATGCAATTGAACCCTTTTTGGTTAAAAACTAACAAATTGAAGGGAAAATTGACTCGATTGTACTTTAAGGCTCTAGATACCAATGTCATAGCTTATTAGAAGTGTAAATTGAAAATTAAAAGACTCAAAAAGGAATTTTTATGCTAGATTCGGGTTTATGTTTGTGAAGGAACATAGTTACCCAAGTCAAATTTTTGAGATTTAAAGTGACCTTTCTGAAAGGGAATTAAAATAAAATTATTGACTATTTTTTTTGTATTTTTCTGACCACGAAATGGCATTTTTATGATTTTTGGTTATTTTTATAATTAAATAATTTCAAAAAATATTAAAAATTTTGAAAAATATTTTTTGCTCAAAATTGGCTCCCAAGGTTAGGCCAAGGCTTCCGAAGTTGATTTTGAAATTTTATGATTTTTTTGCTATTTTTAATTAATTTTAAAATTAAAATTAAAATAAAAGATGATTAAAAATCAGATGTCAACAATGACAAACTAAAAAAATAATATATTTTAAATTATTTTATTGTGCAATGGAAATTAGTCTTCAATTTTGGATAAAATTTTACAAAGTAACTACATAGTTATTTGACTTAAATGAATAAAATTAGGAAGATAAATAGTTTTTCGAAATAGGAATTTTTTATAGTTATCAAACACGTATCTATTTCAGGAACAGAAATTTTGGGCAGTTATCAAACACTTTTGATTCTCTAAAACTCATCTAGGAACAAAATAAAAAAAAATCATTTTAATCAAAATCAGTTTTCCGGAACAGAGTGGTTACCATGCGCAACCTAAAAAACCAATGGTGACTGGTAAGAAAAGTTAAGCCTCGTGTCAAAATTTCAACCTTTCACGAGAACTGTGGCGTCTACACATGCAGGACCGGGTAAACCACCAGGTACCAAAAAGTTTTTATTAAAGCTGTAGCAGAAGCACTTGCCCAATATGCAATGTTAGATTTTAAAAAATCCGATTTCTATTTGTTGGAACATCGAAAAAAGGATAGCAGATTCCTGGTGGAGAAACAGTGAACAGAAACCTAGTTTGCATTGGAAACGATTGGAAACTATGGGAAATTCTTAAACTTGAAAAGGGCAATAGTGATTTGGGTTTTCGAGCTTGAATATCCTTCAACAAGGGGAAGTTCGGAAAATAAGCGTGGGTAACCAAACAATCTACCTCCTCTTTATGGAGCCAATTAGGGCTTGTTTGATAATGTTTCAATTCCAAAAAAGTGATTCTGATTAGAATCAATTTTTTGTTTTATTTTGTTCCCTAGATGAATTTTAGAGAGTCAAAACGCGTTTGGTAACTACATAAAATTTCTGTTCCCGAGCAGAAATGCATTTGGTAATTGAAAATAATTTATCATCCCAATTTGTCATTTAAATCAATTAATTCCATAGTCACATTTGATAATTTTTCTCAAACCTCACAAGTGCGATCGTCTTGCACCATGACATTTTTTTGGTCAAGATAAGGATGCTTCAGATTTGATGTTTTCACTGCTTCTCTTGAGGCTTTTGCATATGCCAAGGATCAAAGAGGTGACTATGATTATCTTTTATTGCTCAGAATCAATAAAATCCATCTCTGCCACATAGGTGGCTTAGTTTTACCCTTGGATACCATGCGGATGGTCACTGATGCAGCATTGTACTCCAACAACAAATCAAACAAGGCTTAGGAAAAATCGAAAGGCAAAATTATCGAAAATAGAATTGGCCAGTTGAATGGACTCATTTCCTACCTTTTGAGAATTTTTTTTTTTGGAATTTTCTGTATTTTTTGGAACGATTTCTTCATGAGGGGAAAAATCGTCATTTGGGAGAAATTGAAAGGAAAAATCGTAAAAAAAAAAATTGGCTAGTTGAAATAACTCATCTCCTAATTTTTTTAGATTTACTTGGAATTTTTTCTGATTTTTTAGATGTTTTTTTATGAATTTTCCATTTTTTGGATTTTTTTAATCATTTTCTGATTTTTTAAAGATTTTTATTAATTTTCAAAAAAATATTATTTGGAATGGATTAGGTTGACCCGACCGACGCCTCATGCGCACCCGACAAAAGTAAAAAAAGATTATCGTTGTCTTTTTTATTCTCAAAAGTGTTCTTTTTTTTTTTTAGAAACAACTTCTTTTATTTAATATTTTTTGTCCAAAAGTGTTCCCGGGAGTATAATCAAAATCAAAATCAAAATCATTTGCGTAGCCAGACATGTTTTTGATTCTTTTTTGTTTTGAAAAATAGTAACAGTGAAACAGAAACGTTACCAAATAGACCCTTCGGAAAAAGCCTTTATTTTTCCTCATGGTGATTTGTGGGCTGCTCAAAAGGGACATCGATCTACGTGGGGTTGGAAAAGTCATCTGACAGGTAGAGAAGCGATCAGTCCTTCTTTGAGACGGGCAGTAGGGAATAAAGAAAAAAATCAGTATCAGGGAAGCAAGGTGGTTGCCTAGAGGAGTAATCGATGAGCAGATTAACAATGAAATCCTTACAATCCCATTGGGCTTGCAGTTCAAAGAGAGGACAAGTTTGGTTCGGATCGACACCATGTCAGGGAAGTATATGGTCAAGAGCGGATACATCAAAATCAGGGAGGAGATTGAATAGCAAACTAGGATCTCAGCCTCTACGTCCTACCATATACCCCGAGAGTTAGGGAAAAGGATTCGGAGGATTAATACAAGCCCCAAGAATCAAAATTTTATTGTGGGGCATCTGTCAAAATTCACTACGCACCAAGGAAATTCTACTAAAGAGATGCGTAGTCGAAGACGTCACCTGCGATTTATTACTCTGCCCACGGACCAGTCGAGTATGGACGGGACCCTGCACAGAACATTCAAATTATACCTTACAGGCCTGACTCGAACGGAAGATTGGTTGCTTAATTTCAGTCGTACCTCGGGAAGCTCCGATTTTCCTGGCTAGTATCCTCTGGCAAGTTTGGAAAGCCAGGAATAACTTCGTCTTCACAAAGCGAAAATCAGAGCCAACGCACAGCTCATTAGAACAGCCATGTGATGTAGGACAACTGATGTCGTAATTTCACTAATCGGGAAAGTTACCGAATTCTCCAAGTTGCCAAATATCTAACTTCCCGAATACTCGAGATGCCGAATCTTCCACTTACCGAACTTCCGATTTACCGAATTTGATATCGTTTAGATTTGATTCTAATATTCATTTTAAGATATCTTTAGATTTGATATGCAATATTACAATATTCATTTTCTATTTTAGGAAACTTAGCAATAGAGATATATGCGATATTCGTTTTGAATTCTCTTTTGATTAGATAAGATTTGATTCGTTTTAGCATTATCTTCTGTAACTCTAGGAGTCATATCTATATAAAGGACGTCCATCCTTTGTAATGCGACAGACTTCAGACTTTCGTTAATCGAATTCAGAGTATTCTAAGGAATTGATTTCCTGTTTATCGCTACCCTGCGTCATTTGGTATCAGAGCGAGGTTTCCTCTAGATACGATGTCTCATAACGTGAATCGATATACTTCCGTAGATGAGGGCCATCTTGGTGAGCCTATTACACGGAACTTGTTTACCGAGTTTGCCGAGGTAACTCGACGAGCTCTGCAAGACCGCCGACGGACGATGCAAGACTTGATTGCCGCTAACCAACGGTTGTCTGCAAACCCAAGCCACACACTTGGCGTTCTTCCAGCCGAGCGAATTCCTGTCGCTCGTGATCCCGAAGTACCTATGGATCGTGGGGCAAATCACCGACGTCACCGACAAAGGTCACAAGCCTATGTCAAGGATTTTGAAGTAGATTTTCTGGACATGCCTATTCGAGGAGGTTGCAGATATGATGGATTCCAGGATGAGCATGTTCATGGAGGTCGACGATATGTAGGTTACCGATGATATCCTGAACAATATCAATTGAATGTTGATATCTCTACCTTCAATGGCAATTCGGATATCGAAGACTTTTTGGAGTGGCGCTGGGAAGTTGAGGAGTTCTTTGAAGCCATGAAGATCGATGAGGAAGACCAAGTAAAATTCGTGGCGAAAAAGTTGAGGCGCGACGCTTTATCCTGGTGGGAGCAGACGCAAATATCTCGATGCCGACAAGGAAAAGCGTTCATCCGAACGTGGAGACGGATGAAACGAATGTTAAAGGTTCGATTCCTTCCACCTAACTATGAGCAAGACTTGTTAAATTCAAACTACTCGCTAGATTCTTTGTGCCCTTCTTTCTCCTATTCTCCCGCCAAGACCTCCGAAGCTCTCAAACCAATTAGTTTCGTTGAGCAAGTCCATGTAGACGTTGGCCGAGAAGTGGTTCAAGCAAAACTGGATGTGTTAGACGGCGACGATGGAAGCGCAGAGGAGGTCGGTGAGACCATCAACCCATAGAAATTGGTGGTATTGACGTACGATCAGCACAACAATCATATTAAAGCTGTCACAAACAATTTTGAGGCTGCTACAAAGTCTGTTGAAAATTATGAAAAGAAAATTTCAAAACCAGGGACCATTGGAGAAGGGAACGCAGATGGCCTTGTATGAGAGAAGACTGTTGCCAATGAAGATGATATCATGGGCATAAAAAATCTAAACAAGGGAAATATAAATGCCAGACCTGATGAAGAGAAACTGCTACAGTGCTCCGATTTTGTATCGTTGCCAATGTCCAGTGTTGAAAGCCCTGTAGATTGTGCTGGCATGGCAACATCTGAGTGGCCATCTTTTAAGTCTCCATCAAATTCTGCGATTCACTTAGTTTCGGTTGATGAAAAAGGAGAACCCGAAACTTGGCATCAAAAGGTCCTCGATGCTTGCCAAGTTTTTTTGCAATTGCATGTCTGGTTCAGAAAGTGATTGTGCTTAAGAGAGTTTCTCGCCTATATTTCTTTCTCCAAATTGTGAAAAAAATTCATCGCACGGCAATTCATAACTATTTCAAAGAGAAATTCAAATTTCTTGTTACCGACACGATTGATGGGCCAAATGCCTCGACAAAGTGCATTCGAGTAAGAGTAAGTTCTCGAGGTCAGTCCAGGTGTAAAATGTCAAAGAAGAGGAAGAGGCAGCGGAAGAAGTGGAGGCAATGGAAGTACAGGTGGAAGCGGATCCATACACGACGTTATAACTCGAAGACAAGTTCTTTTGAAGAAGGGGAGACTGATGTAGGACAACTGACGTCGTAATTTCACTAATCGGGAAAGTTACCGAATTCTCCAAGTTGTCGAATATCTAACTTCCTGAATACTCAAGATACCGAATCTCCCACTTACCGAACTTCCGATTTATCAAATTCGATATCGTTTAGATTTGATTCTAATATTCAATTTAGGATATCTTTAGATTTGATTTGCAATATTTCAATATTCATTTTCTATTTTAGGAAACTTAGCAATAGAGATATATGAGATATTCGTTTTGAATTCTCTTTTGATTAGATAAGATTTGATTCGTTTTAGCGTTATCTTTTGTAACTCTAGGAGTCATATCTATATAAAGGACGTCCATCCTTTGCAATGAGACAGACTTCAGACTTTCATTAATCGACTTCAGAGTATTCTGATGAATTGATTTCCTGTTTATCGCTACCATGTGTCACCATGACAGAGCATCAATTCATTGTCCACCAGGCTATAGAGGAGGAAAAAATTTGGAGTCGAGTCTTAAAGTCACCATCGACGCCTCCTTTGTTGAAGCTTCGGCTTTGGTGGTGGTGGTCGCCGTCGACTTGACACTAATAAGAAGATACAAGGAAAGTGGGCTTTTTTCGAAAATGGGTTAAAAAATACCAAATTACGACTAATTTTTCTTATATTTATGGAAATGGGACCCGTGCGGCACTATGGTGCCACAGTGGTCCCTTTCTTCATTTTTTTTTGTTAATTTTGTATTTTTTTTACTTTTTTAAATATTTTATATTTATAACATATATATTTATATAAATTTGTAAATATTTTTTTTCTGTTAAAGCTTATTTTTATAACATAATTATTAATAATTAATTGAAAATTTTATTAAGATATATAATTAATTAATTGAAAATTGGTAAGATATATGAAGATAACATATCCAGATTAAAAGAACATGTATAACAATTCATGAGCTAAAAAAATCTAACAAATCAAATTGTAATAACAGATAATAATCCTCAACCCCAATTACATTTACTGACGATGTCGTTCTCCTACGTGGCCTCATGTTCCGCAATCAGGTCATCTCCATTGTTCGGTAGGTCTAGTATTATATCGAGAACGAAGATGAGGTTCCGAATGAGTAGGATGTGTAGATGACGAAGGCATATCCTGTGATGGGAAGAGTGTGGCTGTGATGTGGATGCCTCTTTAAAGTAAGAAAATATCTCATGCTCAGATGGTACATATCCTACTGTAGAAGGGCATGGAAAAAGAAGAGAGAATTAGATCCATAACCACTCGGAGAATTAGCTGGATTCTAGGGCTGTGGATTGTCACAAAAGAAAAAATCGGATCCCTCATGAAATGGGCTAGTAAATTGGCTGAACCTGCATGGAAATCTGTCTGGCTGAACCTGGAGTGAACCTTGGAGTGAAATCTGTCATACAATAGGCCAGAAGTAGGGGATGTCATCATTAACTGAATGAGCTTGAGTGGTCCTCCGGGTCGATTGAACAGTCTCCAGCGGGTCATCCTCATGCGGCTCAATGGGTATTGCTATAGCTGCTGGTTGGGGTGGTGGCATCATTGTCATCCGCCTTTTTTCATTGTAGGCGTAAATCATTGCCCTAGCTATCCTCGCTATAGCCTGCATGTCATCCACCTCTATGTGTGTCTATAGTACCACTTAATATATTCTGAATGATAGTGAAGCAGGTCCGTTGTAGGAACGCCATGGACTATATATAATCAAGACGATCGTCCCATATATCAATCCACCATCTGTGCAAATCGACCAATTCCTTGCAACTGGCCTTAATTCAATATCATGAAAGGCTATATGATTATGGGGAGGAATAGGTATTGTCTGCTATATACCAAACTGGCAAAGTACTTGACCTGGATAATGCCACTCAACGATGCGGAAACAGATGATTCAGACATGAAAATCCACCATAACTGTTATTGGCATAGCACGAAAATCTTTCAGCATCCCGTTAACCGATTCAACTAAATTCATTGTCATCAATCCATATCGCTTTCCATCAACATCATAAGCCTCAGTCCATTTCTCCCTTAGAATCTGGTCACACCATTCAGCTGTTTGTGGATCTCACTCCCTAATTCGGCTCAGGATGCGTAAGAACTTATGCTATTGATTCTCGTAAACTGTACATTACAACGGTAATAAGTACTTATCACACAACATTTTTGTCTTTTCTCTTATTTGATTTTTTCCTGTTTTTATTAGACTTTTCTTTTTTCTTTTCCTTAAAAATTAACAAAAAAAAAAAAGACAAAATGCAAAGGCAAGAGGGCTGCCCCTCTCGTGCCAAATCGGGAGGGCGGCGAAGGCCGGTGAGGTCGTGCGACGCTTCTGCGAAGGCAAGCAATCCCTCGTCCAAACAAGGAGAGAGTCAAGCCCTCTCCCGGATCTGGGCAAGGGTCCCGATCACCTTTGGTTGTGGCAGTCGCTAGCCAAAGGCCGTCCCTGTCGACCCCCACCAGTGGCGGGCCGATGACCTTTTTTTAAATTTTTTTTAAAAAATAAAAGAAATCAAAATGAGAAATGACGAAAATGCCCTTTAGCTCAAACACTTTTTTGAAACTTTATGACCACTTTAGGCTCTCATTTGAAGCTTACTATGCCATTTCAGGCCTTTATTTGAAATAAGATTTACTTAGGGCCCTTATTTGAGAAAATGAGAAGATTTCAGGTCCTTATTTGAAATGTTTCCTTTTTTTATATTTATCAAGGACAACCAAAAATCACCATAAATTGTAATGAGATTTTTTTTTTTTGGTCAGAAGGAAATATTACATTTCACGTGGAAAGGAAATACATAACTTTAAGACAAAAAAAATCCGACCGAGTTAACAGTCTGCAAGACTCGTTCATTCTACAAGAATAGATTTGTCATAGCATGATAACACAATCGGCGGCCGATCACCGAAACTCGCATCATCAGTAATGGGCACCCGTCATGCTTCCCCTTTCTAACACCTACAGCTTTGCCAAAAGGCGGTACACGTCTAAGTTTGGTGTCCCCAGCACCATCACCATATAGAGATGATAGTAACACAAATAGGTTGAAAGAACACAAATAATGCCTTGTGAATCCCAGGTCTATTTTTAGATCGGGATAGAAAAGCACGCAAACTGGCTGAGAGAAGCTACAAAACATACACAGGTTGAAAAAAATCACCACAGATAGGCCCACCATTAAAATCGCGGGAGAGGAGTTTTGCATATTTGCATAACGCACGACTTTCATGAGCGAGCACCTAGAACTAAAAGCAAGCGAATAGTATTGAAGAGAGTAAATTCTTTCGATACCCTCGCGCTTCGATCTTCAAAACTGACTGCGACACAAAACTTTCCACTTTCGCGGAGAAAGTCGATAGCTTGTTTCAATAAATCAACGACGTACAACTTTTTGTAATTCAATAAGGCTTTTGGCCTACATAGTTCCCGATAGGATCGTAGTTACAAGTGACCAAAGTACCACCCGTTGTGCATCGGGCCTTTGCGCATCCCAGCCGAGCCGAGCCTCGCCACACCACCTGTGTGTAATGCCCACAGACCTTCCCCGGTGCGCATGAGTTGGAGTTGTAGGCATAGTTGGGCTTTTCCCCCACCCACATGTTTACCGCTTCCTTGGCAGTGATATCTGAGGAAGTCCACACGATGTTCTCCCCATAGGGTCCGCCCGAATGAGCAAGTCGCTTGCAGTCGTGGGCAAGTTGGTTGGCGTAATCCTTCGCATAGACAGCCACGTCCTCATCCCACGCTACCGGGCCCACACCGACCTGAGAGCGAGCCGCATTGTGGGCGGCGACATAGTCTTGCGGCGAGTCCTGGGCGATGGACAGAGGGATCACCGCTAGGGTCAGCGCAACGAGGAAGACGAGAGGTAGAGGAACAATCGTATGGGAACTCATATCGTGAGAGACCGAGAGAAATTTGGCAAAGGAAGGATCTTGGGTGATTGATGAAGGGATGAGCAAAAGCTGGAAGGGTATTTATAGGGTTATCATGTGGAAAAGTCGAATGCTCAAATTAGGAAATGACTTGGCTGTTAAAGACAGAAGAGAAATAAGAAAAGACAGAAGAGCAACTTAGGTCTCTGCGTTGCATGGCTTATCCCTGCGCAAATCCTATTCAAGATCGCGCATATCCCTTCTTCGAAAGTTAATTTCACAGCTTGTTATTGGATGATGCAAGAATCTTTGTCCCTGCCCTTCAATTTCTTCATTGTTATAGGTATGTAATTCACTCCCTCCCCACATAAACGGAACTTCGAAGGGGCTGGCGGCTAGGTTGGAAAAAGATAGAAATCCTAGGAAATGGGGAGAGAAAAAGCACCCTCAATCGGGATGAGGTTTTTTTTTTGGAAGTATAATAAAACATTAAATGTCTAAATTTGTCTTGTATCCAGCCCATGGTACAAAATATTTACGAGATACCTCATCTAACGCCATCTTTTATCACCACCGATTCACCAAATATGGACAAACCAACGCTGCAACTTTCTTATACAGTGATTTTCATGGGACACTTGCGCAAACGCACCGTTTTATTTTTCGAAAATTTTTATTTATCTGTGGAAAGATGTCAATATTTACTTGCAAATGAAATGCCACTTCATTATAGCTCAAAACCCAATGTTCTATGCAGCAAATCCATACGGTTTCAACTTCAAACCATAATAAAGGCCTTACTATAACATTGTTCTCATAGAAACGAGAAAACTCGACAATTAATTGCGTTTGAAAATCTCGCAAACAGTTAGCCTAATTCCATGACGTTTGGTACATCTAAAATGTTCCCTCGTATGTGATCATTTAGATGATTGATCCGATAATAATATGGTTACCTTGCTTTCACGAGACTTCGAGTTTAATTTATTTTGTGAGCGAATTTTTGAACAATTCGTGTTAGATTATCCAACTATGACATGCACAGTCTTTCGAACCGTTAATATTTTAATATTATTCTCGGATTAATCTCCCTTCCTAATTTGTACTTATCAAAATGAAAAGAAAAGAAAAGTCTACAGAGTGCCCAAGCTTTCCTCCTCTCTCTATCTCTCTCTTAGAGAGGGATACAAAGAGAGGGGGGGTCGACCCGCCAAGGCATGGCCACGTGCCGGAACCGCCGGTTCCACTTCCAAGATTAGGATGAACCGAAATCGGAACCGGAACCTTAAGTGGCGGTTTCGATTTCGATTTTGAACGGGCAATTCGAGGCCTATTTCGGGCCCGATTCCAGTTCAATATCGATAATGGAACCGGAGGTTTCGGTTTCGATTTTTTAGTTTAAAAATTAAATTGTAAGGGATTTGTAAGAAAATTGTAATCCAATTATAAAATAATGAATTACAAAATAAAAAATAAAAAATTATGAAATTATCAAATAATGTATTATCAAATATTAATCTTAATAAAATTTCGGTTACGACTCTTTCCCTTTTAAAAAAATTTTTATCCCGGATTTTTTCCGGTTCGGAACCGGCCCGAAACCGTAACCGGGTCCATATGCCACGGGCCGGTTCCAGTTTGGAACTGCAGGCCCGGTCAACGGGCCGGTTCCGGTTTGACCCGGGTCGGTTCCGGGCCGAATCCGGCCCGTGGCCATGCCTAGACCCACCCATTCGTTTGTATTCAAACGACGTCTCAGAATGAAGTGACGGCGGTGCAAACCATCAACCGACACACACTCTCTCTCTCTCAAACCTTTAATTTCAAAAGAGGGGAGTCGTCTTTCTTACTCTCTCTAGCCATGGAGGACCTCGTCGGCAACGCCCTCCAGGCCCTTTACAGGCAATTCTGTGAACCGGACGACGACCTCATCGCTTCGCAAGTCTCTCAGTCTTCTTCTTCCTCCTCCTCTCAAGTGTCCACCTCCGAAACTTACCTCCTTGGCTTCATCATCGCCAACATAGTCGGAATCCGCCACTATTCCGGCACCATCAGCGGCCGCGAGATGGTGGGCCTCGTCCGCGAACCTTTGAATCCCTACGACGAGAACGCCATCCGGGTCCTCAACACCAGGACCATCCAGGTCGGCCACATCGAGCGCGCCGTCGCCGCCGTCCTTGCCCCTTTGATTGACTCCAATTTGATCTCTGTTGAGGGCATTGTGCCCAATACTCGCAGCGGCGGTAGCAAGTTCAGGATCCCCTGCCAAGTTCACATCTTTGCGAGGGTCGAGGCCTTCGACCTCGTGACGTCGGCTATTTCGCAAGGCGGGTTGGTGCTCATTTCGGACGCGGGTGCTTCGTTTGCCTTGTCGGAGGCGGTCGTGGTGAAGGAGAAGAAGGGTGGGAAGGAGGTGAGGAGTGTGGATGAGATTTTTAAGCTGGTGGACAAGAATGCCGGGAAGAATGCGATGATGGAAGCCCTGGAGCCGCCGAGGGAGGTGATAAAGTCTGCGCTCTTCGATCACCAGAAGAAGGGGTTGGGCTGGTTGGTTCATAGAGAGAATTCCGGGGAATTGCCGCCGTTTTGGGAGCTGAGAGATGGTGAGTATGTGAACGTGTTGACGAACTATCACACAGATAAGCGGCCGGAGCCTCTGCGAGGCGGTATTTTTGCCGATGATATGGGGTTGGGTAAGACTCTCACTTTGCTTTCTTTGATTGCTTTTGACAAATTTGGTAGTCTTGGTGTAAACAGTGGTGGTGAACAATGTTGGCATGACGAGGTTAGATCTGATTCGGCTAACAGAAAGGGTAAGAGGGGTAGAACGAGTAAAGGGGTTTATCAGTCTCAAAAGAAGCGTAAAACCCGAAACAATGGTTCGACTAGCAATTGGAAGGCAACGTCTGGGAGTGTAGATGATGAGATGACTGATGCGCCGAGGACCAAATCGACATTAGTTGTGTGCCCTCCGTCTGTGTTTTCCACTTGGATTAAGCAGCTAAGTGAGCATACTATACCTGGGAAAATGAAAGTGTATATGTATTATGGGGACAGGACGAGAGATGCTGAGGAGCTTAGGAAATATGATATTGTGTTGACGACATATACCATATTAGCTACTGAGGGACCTTGGGAAGAATCTCCGGTGAAAAAGATAGAGTGGTGGAGAGTCATTTTAGATGAGGCTCATTTGATTAAGAATGTGAATGCCCAACAGAGCCTAGCGGTCACTAACTTGAAGGCTAAGAGGAGGTGGGTGGTAACTGGGACACCTATTCAGAATGGTTCGTTTGACTTGTTCTCGTTGATGGCATTTTTGCGGTTTGAGCCTTTTTCTATAAAGAGTTATTGGCAAAGCTTGATCCAGCGTCCCCTCAACCAAGGGAATCAGACAGGGCTTTCGCGTCTCCAGGTAGTTTTTTGGTGTCGATGTTTATCTAACAATATATGCATTGAAGAGAAAGGTATATGTCTGGTTTTGAGGATTAATATTGCAGCATGTCCATTTATGAGGTTATGTTAAAATGGAATTTTCTAGGCATATTATTTGATGATTAGTTTTTGTCTTATCTTACTTTAGAAATCTTAAAATGCTGCTTGAGATTATTAATAGATGATACATCGCAGTTAATCAAATGTGAGGGACAGAGAGAAGTGTATAGTTTCTCCTTCTTCCATGTGATTCATTGACTAGTATGAGCATTATAACAATCACTTTGACTTATAGAATCAGGATAAATGTCTTTGATGATGAAATCACCTCAGTAAGTTCATATACAGCTTTTATTCTCATGTGCCTAATAGTTGTGTCTGTTAATTTCTGTTCTTGTGTGAGACATGCCCTGGACGTGGTATTATAATGTACTTTGCTCCATTTCAGGTTCTGATGGCCACCATTTCTCTACGAAGGACAAAGGACAAGGGTTTGATTGGATTACCCCAAAAAACAATAGAGACTTGCTATGTCGAACTTTCTCTTGAAGAACGTGAACTGTATGACCAGATGGAAAGAGAGGCCAAGAGTGCTGTCCAAGAATGTATCAATGCTGGTAGTTTGATGCGAAATTACACTAATGTTCTTGGTATAATCCTAAGACTTAGACAGATATGCATTAGCATGGCTTTGTGCCCTCCAGATCTGAAGTCACTTCTCCCATCTAACAATATTGAAGGTATTTCCAAGTCCTAACAGTCTGATGCTGTGTGTCACTTTATACTCGGTATATTATTTCATCGTCGAGAGGACAAGTTTGTGAAAATTGCTTGAGGTAGTTTTGGTAGTTGAGCTAGTGTTGTGCAATTGTTGTCACAGCTGTTTTTTGTTGTTTTACGTCTGTAAACATTTGTCATGCAGAACTAGGTTTCAGTTGTTTAAACATTTCTGGTTCTTGACTTTCCCCTAGTTTAACCACTTGGTTAAAATTGGAAAGAAAGAAAGAGCTGCGGTCATAATGGTTCCTCTAGTTCACTTAATAATCTGTTGATGGATCAGCATGTGTATTTGGATGTTCTCTTTTGCCTATCTTGGGAGATTGATTAGGGCAATGGCTTCCTTCGTTAGTAATTAAGTTTGGAGTAAGACTCTATCAGGGATGGGAGTTGGACATGTTTTACTCTTCTTAACTGTCTGTATAGCTTGCTTGTGAAGAATTCAGCCTGGATCTAAAACTCTGGTCGTCTCAAATATGAAGTCAGTTTACTTTTTTTTTTTGGTCAGAAAAGTCAGTTTACTTCAACAGTATTAATGTGGATATTTGGTACATGCCGGTCATCCCACGGCAGCATCACATGATGAAACTAATTCTGCAATCTGCCTGCTACTCAGCTATCTAAAATTGCCTTGGGAGTTATGATTAGGATCTGAAGAAGTGTTTTGTTACATTGAGTTTGAAGAACACACTTTTAAGACTATAGAACTTAAGTTTTGGTTAATCATTGATATCCTTAAATTCATACTTTGGTTAATTATGCAATTGAATTTTCTATTCTTAAGTTACCAGGCCTAGAATGAGTCATATGTTGAGATTTGCATTTCTATTATTTGCCCTTGGGAGACCAACTATGGTTGTGGAGGTCTTTTGTGCTTTTCTTAGATGTGCAATGTACAAAAGATTATGACGATATCAAATGTGGCGGATATATCTAATAACCCAGATCTCTAATGTGGCAGATGTATCTAATAACCCAGAGTTGCTGACGAAGTTGGTTGCAGTGCTACAAGATGGTGAAGATTTTGATTGCCCGATATGCATTTCTCCATCTACTGATCTCGTAATCACATGTTGTGCTCACATCTATTGTCGAGCCTGCATTCTCAAGACTCTACAGAACTCGAAAAGGAACTGTCCCCTTTGTCGCGGTCCTTTGACCGAGTCGGACCTGTTCTCTGCTCCACCGGAATCATCTGAAAGTGGCAAAGTGAAAAATTGTTCCGAATCTGTTTCTTCTGCCAAAGTTACTGCTCTTTTGAAACTCCTCCTAACTGCAAAGGACCGAAATTTGACTTCAAAATCAGTCGTGTATTCTCAATTTAGAAGAATGCTATTACTTTTGGAAGAGCCACTTAGAGCAGCCGGTTTCAAGATCTTGCGCCTAGATGGCTCGATGAATGCAAAAAAGAGGGCACAAGTGATCGAAGAATTTGGAGCACAGGAGCAAAGCACACCCACTGTGTTGCTCGCCAGCCTCAAGGCTTCTGGCACTGGTATAAATCTGACAGCTGCATCAACAGTTTATCTACTAGAACCGTGGTGGAACCCTGCCGTCGAGGAACAGGCCATGGATCGAGTTCACAGGATCGGGCAGAAAGAGGATGTGAAGATCGTGAGATTGATAGCACGTAACAGTATTGAAGAGAGGATATTAGAGTTGCAGGATAGGAAGAAGAAATTGGCAAGGGAAGCTTTTGGGAAGAGGGTTTCGAAAGATCGGAAGGAGATTGGGTTGGACGATCTCCGGGCGCTCATGTCCTTGTGAATGATGGATGATCTCCGGGTTCTCATGTCCTTGTGAATGATGGACAAGTAGTCGTGCATAGTTTTTCTCACAAGTAAATTTTTGTTTGCCTACTTTTGGCTGTTTTCAATGTCGATCGGGCGAATTTCAGACAGAATGCTGTAAACAGCTTCTGAAATTTTGTGTGTAAAACCTGGACCCGACATATGTACTTAAGCTCAGTTTGCCATAAACATGAATTGCTTTCTACAGCCGCGGTTCTTCTCTCTCCTGAACCCTCACTTTCTTTTCTTCCTATATTATATATCGGCCAATCCGATGTTCCATAACAAAATTTCTTCTTTGGAGGACTAATGGCACTTACAATTCCGGGTGCCCAGATGCAACTGCTCTTGTTGAAAATGTTGCCACCAAGTCCATGGCTTTGCTGGGATGTTAGGTCATGGACCTCTTCAAGCAGGTAACAGCTATTCAATCTTCAAATTTAGACAGCAGTTTCAGTTTCATCATCACATCGACAATCTGTAACTCATAGCGGATTCAATGAAACCACATGAGAAATGATTCAATCTTTTTCTTCATTCGAGTACTAATTCAACCTTCGAGTCACACCTGCACTTTTGATAGTGACACATCTGCCCAGAAAAAACTTACCAATCTCACAAAAGCCAAGTCGGAGCCATGGCTTCAACGTTAAGACTGTCGGAAGTGGGGGAAGATACTGAATCTCGCATTCCCGAGGTAGTGCTTCTTGCTTGATTAACTACTGATCCAGAGTTAGATGTCATTGCCTAGAGGTCTGCACACCATTTTATCAAACCATTCAACCACTGGAAGCTTACACAGGGAACGGTGATCCCAGGAGTAATATCGAAATCACTTTTAATCTCCCAAGAGAAAGCTGATTATAAGTATGTTATTGCGTCGTATCAGATGGTTATAAGAGAGGAAAACAGGGCAGAACAAAAAGCGCAACACATTGCCCAGGGTGCATTTTATGGCTTGCTCGGTGCTGCGGAACGCAGGTAGCTCAGGAGAGCAGTCGAATAGTTAACCAGCATATCTCTAGGTGGATAGCATTCCTTAATCAGCGGCATCTCGATGAAGTTTTGTGCCCATTCATGAAGGGATGGGAACCTCTCAGGATCAAGTATCTTAAACCCTCCAGTTTCTTCCATGACGCCGAGCCAATGCGGGATCCAACCGGCCACGAGATCCAAATAGCCTATCTTGTCTCCCGCGAAGAACTTCTTCCCTTCGATCTGCTTCTCGAGATATGCGAAAGACTCCAATGCATCCGCCACTGCTTTCCCCTTTTCCTGCGCATCTTCAGCACGACAGGCTCCCCAAGTGCCGAAGACACACTGTTCTCAGAACAAGCACAGGTTGTCATCAAGAAGAATTATTCGACTCGATCGGGAAATCAATTCTGCTGTAGCCACAAACATGCATGATATAAAAAGAGTCAGAGGAGTCACCTTGTCATCAGCAAACTGAGCCCAGAAACGAGCTTGAGCTCTCTCATAAGGTTCTTGAGGCAACAACGGATAAAGATCGCCTTCCTTCCATTTCTCATCAATGTACTCCAGAATCACTTTTGACTCCGCGATCACGACCCCATCGTCCAAGAGCACCGGGACCTTCTTGTGCGCCGGGTTCGACTTCAAAAGCAATTCGCTCTTCCCCTTGCTCCAGTCCTCGAAAATGAGCTCGTACTCGAGGCCCTTCAGCTTTAGAGCCCACTCGATCCTCGTGCAGAACAAGCTCGTCGCGGATACTATGATCTTTAACTTAGCCATGTTCGTGTGTTTTCGTTTTTTCGAGCAGTATGCGAGATCTCACGTATATGAATAAACATGAGAAGTGTTCTTGAATACGACCGCCCGCCCTAGTCCACTGCCGCCAAGGTTGAATCTTGGAGCAGAAGAAAGGCGCGGCCATTGACGAGAAACAGTGAAAGGCAAGACCAAGAAGGAGAAACGAAATAGATTAGGTAGTGTACACCCAAGTTCAACATAAATTCATCTTGAAACAAGAACAAAGCTCAATACACAGGTCTAAACTTAGTATCAACCACTATAAACTCGCACAGAATGAAGCGTTGGTCCATGGATCGAGCCGAATTTAATCTCACGAACCATAGAAGCAGAATAGACTTATTATGCACCACGTCATGAGGTTCCAAGTAAAAACATCTCGGAGTCTCTCGTCTTCTTCGCCCTGGTCCTTGATCGAAAAAAGAAGGGTACGTATACGGTTTCTTCGCCTGCAAGGGATCGCCATGGTTTCTTGAAAATGACCTTCAACTTGAGTTTTGATATCTGCCAAGTTTGAAGAATCGTGGGTCACGGACAGGTTCTTGGAAGTTGCGTCATTGACAAGTAAAAGGTAAAGGGACAGAGAATGTAAGTAAAAAGGTAATAATTGCTATAAATTATTACTTTCTTTGCAATGCAATGAGATCGACATAGGTACATTGTTAATTGGGCACAAAACTATCACAATTTATATCTGTGATGGACTAATTTTATTCAAGAATTTACTCGAAAAACATTAATGACCCAAAAACAGATGCGATTCCTCAACGAATTCTATATAAAGATTAACATCGAGCATCTAGTCACTAGAGGATCCGAGGGTCCTCATCAGCCCAACTTATTTGGTATGTCTGACATAAAATAAGCGTGTATACATGTATTTTTATGGGCCTAATACTAAAAAAAAACCTCTAAATTTAGCATTTGTATCAATTATATCCAAAACTTTTTTTTGTCCCATAAAAAACCCCAAACTTTTACTTTTGTCCCAATTCTACCCAAAATTTTACTTTTGTCCCAATTCTACCGAACTAGTATAAAAAAAAAACCATCAACTTTTAATTTTGTCCCAATTCTAACCAAAATTTTTACTTTTGTCCCAATTCTACCGAACTAGTATAAAAAAAAATCCTCAACTTTTAATTTTGTCCCAATTCTACCCAAAACTTTTACTTTTGTCCCAATACAAACAAAAATTCAAATTTTACTTTTATCCCAATTCTACCACCGTCAAACTTTTGTTCATAATCACCGTTAGGTAATCCTACCTGACTCGAATTTTCTTGTCGAATTTATCAATGAATTTTCGAAATTTAGAAACAGTAGGTTTAAAAGACGATGAGATTTTAAAAAAGTTCGTCAAAATATATTCATGTCTAGCCATTCTTTGGGCTGTTGAGTGCCAAAAAAAAATACGAAATGCGCCGTATTTAGTGACTATATATCTCTCAGCAATATATAGGGGTAGCAAAAAATAAAGAGAATTTCAAAAAAAATTCATGTCAGCTTTGCCGATGTGTAATTCATTAATGACTTGGCAATGTCACGTAAGATTAATTAATGATGATTATAGACAGAAGGCTAATTGTGGTAAAATTGAGATAAAAGTAAAAGTTGAGGGTTTTTTTTTGTACTAGGCGGGTAAAATTGGGACGAAAGTAAAAGTTTTGGGTAAAATTGGGATACAAGTAAAAGTTACGGATTTTTTTAGTACTAGGCCGATAAAATTGGGACAAAAGTAAAAATTTTGGGTAGAATTGAGACAAAAGTAAAAGTTTGAGGATTTTTATGAGACAAAAAAAGTTTTGGATATAATTGTCACAAATACTAAAGTTGGAGGTTTTTTTGGATATTGGGCTGTATTTTTTGGCTACATACACATGAATTTTTAGTGCCAGTTCTGCAAATTGAATAATTTTGTTTAGTAAATGCTTCTGCAGTATTTCGACCAAAAAACAAAAACAAATATGATTCTTCTGTAAATCATATCACACTCGACGATTTTGTTCTCTCTCAAATTCCCTTTCAAGTGTACTTACCAAGGGCGGCATCCATTCTGAAACCCAAGAACGGAATGACCATGGCCCAAGTTGGAAAGGATGCTCATGGAAAGACGAGTATACCCATACCGGCCCTGTAGCACCGACATGACACGCTGACTCGTGATTTCTAAAAAAATAGAACATTTTGATGCGTTGAAATATGTTGTATATTAAATGTATATTTTTATTTATACATGATAAATTTCCATGTATATATAAAATATCAAATACAAACACATTTTGACCCCAAATTTATGGAAAATGCTTAAAATTGACCGAGTATGTGTCAGGATGCTGGACTCGCATGTCGTTGGGTTGTCTAGAGCACTGACCACGTGTTGGTCTTATGTCGAAGAATGTCCGTCACGACACGTGGGACACCGAAGAGTGTCGGTGCTACATAGAGCCCCAATACCTCCTCTACACGCCTATAAACTTATCCTTAGCGACCCTGCAAGGTGAAACGGGGGTCGCGCGGCACATGGCGAGCGAGGCGACGTCAGCAACCCCAAACCTCCGTGGGCGAAGCTTCCCAACCCAGTCTTTGTTCAAGTAGCAATGATAAAACAGGAATACCATTATAGTAAGGACAAGATTGACTAAAACAAGACTCGCGCTTTTTCCTCCTCTTATAGCTTTGACACTCCTTTTTGTATGTGTTTTGACCATCCTATCCCTTGTTTGTGGCCTACCAAATCTGATACAATTTTATATGATTCTTTTTTTAATTCTTTTTTTTGTTTCTTTTTTTTTCTTGCGGGTCCCACCTTCCTCCTTTTCTTCTTCTTCTTTCTCCTTCCCATGCCTCCCAAACGTCTCTTTTTTTTTCCTGCACAACTTCGCTTCGACGCGTTCCTCTCCTTCCAAAACCCCCGAATAGCTTCGCCACTTTATCATGTTCTCCCAAAATAGGATAAATGGAAGGAACAAACGCACACAATAACATTGCTTCTAAGTCATGAGATGATATCATAAGAACCATCTGGCATGGATGTATCATAAGAATTTTAGATTGTAGCAAATAATCTGAGATAAAAACTGGGGTGAGATATCAACAAAGCATGAGTGAGCGAAATAATGGGTTAAACAAGTATAAAGGATTCCAACAGAAGTGCGATTACGAAATGGTTGTTGAGAAATCAAGTTCAACTCGCACAACTAAAATCTAGGGCTAAAAGTAACAGTTGCAATACAAAGAAAAAACAAATGCGGCATTGCACATTGTGTTCCAAGGACACTAAAAACTGAAATAAGATTAAACCACTAATTCAAATCTCGCTTCCTACCTGTAAGAACACAACTCGCATAAAATTACCTTTGTGCTTCTTAATATTACCTTCGTGTGGAGAAAAGGGGATCGTTGGGGAGCTCACTGGTGAGCCCAATGTCGATGCCGGTGAAATTGTGGAGGAGGATGGGATTGGCATAGTAAAGCCGAGGTCTTTGGAAGGAGAGGGAATCATCGAAGCGAACGTCATGCATGAGAAAAAAAAAAGAGACGATTAGAAGGCGTGGGAAGGAGGAAGAAGAAGAAAAGGAGGAAAGTGGGACCCACAAGGAAAAAAAGAAACAAAATAAAAGAATTAACAAAAAAGAATCATATAAAATTATATCAGATTTGGTGGGCCACACACAAAGGATAGAATGATCAAAACACACATAAAAATGAGTGTCAAAGCCATAAAGGGAGTGGAAAAAGCGCGAGCCTAAAACAATATTCATTAAACATATGATTTTCAAAAATATCGAAAGCCCAAAGAGGGGCGAAAACAGAAAAATTATCCAAAAAGTCTTCAACCTATTGCACTTTTGCCAATTGAATCTTAAACTTTTTTCTATCAATTGAGTCCAATCGGCCAATTTTTGGCTAGAAATCGCCGACGTGGCCCAACACTGATGTGAATAATTTTTACTAATCAATTACATATCTGTTCCAAACTAGATATCGAATTCTGTGGAAAGCCGAAATATATTTATTTTTCCTTTTGGTCAGATACTAATATTTCAATAATATGATTTTTGAATTTCTTTTAATTTTTTTTCCTTTTGTTTTCCTTTACTGGGTTATTATTTTTCGCAGCGGTCGGATAGAGTCGTTCCGGCCGTTGGGCAAGGTGTCGCAGCCCTCACCAACAATTTGAAACTAAAATGTCCATTTTCTTCTTCTATTTTTAGTATGCGGACGTTTGAATTAATCATCTATATATGTATTGTTATTGCTTAAGCATGATGATCTGCGCGTGGTTAGAGACTTTCTCCACAAAATGTCGCGTGCCTTGTTATTATGAGTATTTTTGGATGGAAAAGACGATTTGAGAGCTCCACCGCATGATGAGATAATATTGGATGGTGTATTCACGTACTATCTCAAACTGGAGTGACCAACGACTTCGTGCTTTCTGATTAAAATTGTAGTTACTACTTCATAATTTCTGTGATTTTGTTATCAACCTAAAAAGAAGTAGAGAACGATTACTTTTCTAAGGCGGCACCGTGTAAATTCTTGTGTCAATACTAATTTCTTTCTATCATAGTTCTTAAAAGCAAATAGTCTTTAATTATTGTTATCTTTCTATCCTAAAAAAAAGTTACCATCGGTTGATAAGTTAATCCACGTGACAGGGCACTACATTCGGGGAAAAGTACCAAATAAATCCCTAAACCTATTGCATTAGCACCAATTCGGTCCTAAATCATTTAATTGGACCAATCTAGTCCTAAATATTTTACATTAGTACCAATTCAGTTCATCCGATCAATTTTATGATCGAAATTCATTGATGTGGACACTGACCGTGCCATGTTAGACGGCCGCTGACCTGGACATTTTTAATAATATGTATTTCTTAAAATACTTTTTAAATTGTTTTTTCTTTTTTTCTTTTTAAAATTTGGCTTTGGTTAGTAAGGCAATTGGGCGAGGGCCTTTGCCTTCGCGACCCCGCTTGCTGTGGACGATGCAGCTCTCACCCAGATCTAGCGAGGCTCGCAACCCTTGCCTGGCCCAAGAAGGGCTAGCCAGCTCTCGCCAAGTGGCTGGCGAGGGTCACCAGCAACCCTTGTCGATCAAAGCCAAATTTTTTTAAAAAATACAATTTTAATTTTAAAGAAATATATATGTAATTAAAAAGATGTCCATGTCTGCACCAATCACACCACATAAGATTGCGAGCGTCCACATCAGCGATTGTCGCCTAAATTTGGCTGGATAGACTGAATTGGTACAAATGCAAAAGATTTAGAACTAAATTGGTCAAATTGAAAGGTTTAGCACTAAATTTGTGCCAATGTAATAGAATTAAGACTTTTTTGGTACTTTTCCACACTGCATTCACCATAGTCAAACATTTAATTCACTAAAAAAAATAGCCTTTTAGCCACGAAATTTGCAACGAAAAATCTTCCAAAATTCGTTGCAAATCAATTTTGCGACGAAATTTGCAACGAAAAAAAATTCGTTGCGAATTCGGCGTCGCAAATTTTGCAACAAAAAATTCGATGCTTCATCGCAAATTTGCAACGAATACAATGTCGTCGCTGATTTGCAACGGCTAAGTTTTTCGTTGCAAATTTGCAACGACAAGTTTATTCGTTGCAAATTTGCAATGACTAAGTTTTTCGTTGCAAATTTGCAACGAATAAACATTTCGTTGCAATTGCAATGAAAAAACGTTTCGTTGCAAATTTGCAACGAATAAAGTTTCTTTGCAAATTTGCTGCAACAAAAATGTATTTCGTCACAAGCTTTCTTGCGACGAATTTACATGTTGTCGCAAATCTGCAATGAATTATTTTTCGTCACATATGTTGCGACGACATGTAAATTCATTGTAAATCTGCAATGATATATCGCAAAATTTGGAAATCGGCGCCAGCCACGACTTTTTTTCCGTCAGAAAATTCGTCGCTAATTGGTGACCGATTATATAAATACGTATATATTTTTTGTCTTGTCGACAATATTTCATTAATTTTTAAATATTCTCGATGGATTTTGCAGGCATGTAGCCATAATGATCTTCTCAAAAGACCATTTCTGCAGTCGCAGGCTTGCATAACAATCCCGAAGATGTAAAAATCATCAAGCGTGTTCCATCAAACACTGAGACTCAAGAATGAACAGAATAAGTACAGGACATATCCAACTTCTGGAAATTTACAGAAGGGACATCAGAAGAGAGTGGTAAATCAGCATCAATTAGGGGTGAGCGATTCCAGGTTCCGGGTAGGTTCCACATGGAATCAAGAACCTACCCGCTAGTACAGGTTCCTCATTTTTTGGAATCTGGAACCTACCCTGCACACAGTGGGACCTGAAACCTACCCTATCACAGGTTCCAGGGTCCGGTTCCAAGGTACCCGGGAACCTGCCAATATAACTTCAATTATGCATATCATCAAAGCTTTGGCCCAAATCATCAAAGCTTTGACAAAACTGTGGATTCTAAGCCATTATGCAATACATAAAACGTTTGGCCCAGATCATCGAAGCTTTGACAAAACTATGGATTATGTAGTACATACAAGGATTTCATCCATCCTGTCCGCTAAACATTCCATTTCAATTCCCTATTGAATATCAAACTCTTGTGTGGAGGCAAATAAGTAATCAATTTCCAGCATATGGAAAGGATTTCCAAGTTACTTTTGCACATGATTCCAGAATGCAAATCAATTGAAAAGTTAAATCGCAAGGAGAGATTACACAATAGCAGAGACCCTGGGGCAATAACGCTCCCACATGGTGCGAAACCTCCACTATCGTCCAAGGTCCCAAAGTTTTATTGTCACATTTCCTTTTGTAACTTTTTGCATATTGAAACCAACCTACATATAACATTACAAACAAAGTACTTAAGAAAATTTCTCTGAACATTAAAGTGTACTAAAATCCAGAGCAATTCCAAAAGCGAACATTGACAGTTGGTATCATGTCTTCAGTGTAGCCTCCTTTCTGTCAAACATCAAAGTAGATACGTGAAGAACATATCACCAATGCTGTCATAAAGAGCAAAAAGAGTTTGCATCTACTCATAGCAAATCCTCGAGAATGATTCATCGCCAACCAAACAGAGGAATCGTGGCCACAATATAGATGGCCAATTTCTGCAAGCCGCGCGTTTGTGTTCAAATGAAAACACCAAGCAAGAACAAGGCGGTATCGTTCCAATTTGTCTTGAATTTTGGAACGCAAACTGACACTTATTGTTTATTTTTGACAGGGGAGTCGCCTTGGAGACGAACAAGTTTTTACATCCCACGTACTACTTGTTAGGGTACATGACCGAGGGTAGGATGTATCGTTTCGATTTTCAAAAAAATTCGTGAATATACAATGATATGCTTCTCTTACATTTTCAGGGGTCTGCAGCCGCGACAGGTAGGTAAGTATCCCTTTCCCAGTTAGCTGGAGATAAAGAATATTAAAATCCTTTCAGTCGTCATGAAAATTATCCAATGCATCGATGTTCATGATTTAAATCGGGAGGTTGCCCAAAGCATGAATAAAACATGCACGATACATCACAAAATCCCCTCAATGGATAAATTTTGGGAAAGAAGGGAGTGAATTTTTCCAAATATCATTATTTGTCAAATCATTCAAAAGGAAGTTTACTCAAAAGAGAGGCGAGCCTAATCCAAACATGTTCAACACACACTTGAGAGATGAGTGGAGTGGGCAGATAGCAAAATCTGGGTCTACGATGGTAGGGACCATTTGCAGTGATTACATGGGTTGGGACGACAGAGGCATTCGTTTCATATCCCCAAACACTACAGGTGACCGTTGATAAACCCCTTTGAACGGCGTTTTTCATTCTTAACCCTGTCAAGAACCACCCCACATCGGGGCAAAATGGAGGTGAGTCCAGCAGCATCAGGAGAAAATGGTTAGAAATTTTCTTGCTCGGACTAACATTAATCTTTGTGTGTTGTTTATATGGTAATCCAAGTGCCATAGGATGATGAGAAGCATTCATTTCTCTATCCCACACACCGAATCCTTTGCATAGCCAAGTTGAGCCTGCAAAATCATTTCATAAACCTGTTGGTGATCATTGCACATTCCAAGACGGATGCAGCATCACTTCAGAAACGAAGGAGTTCAAGACTTAGGGTTTGCAAAAAAATTCTTAAGTTAATTCTTAACCTTGTTAGACCTTTGATCATAGGTCAAACATGATCCCATGAAGAGGAGAAAAAAATGGGATTTCAAAAATGAATGAGAAAAATCCACGGCATTAAGAAAAAGCAAAGTGCCTGGTAAAAGCAAGGCCGATGCTCGATTGATCCCCAATGAAGCCGGATGGGAAAAGAGGAAATCCCTGAATGAGCCAAATCCAAAAGGGCTGCTCCCCAAATGCTGCCAAACACAGAACAAAGACATAGAGAGAGTCGGTCTCTGAATGCAACAAGAGACGCTCTCTAAAGAGCTGGTGCACACCTCAAAATCGGTTGTGCACCTCAAAGACTAAAGATGCAGAAAGGAAATGACAGGAGGCAAATCAGCAATGATCACCAATGTCAAACCCGTCATGAATTCTGGGCCAAAAACAAGCCTTTTTCGATCCCCAATCCTACCAATATTACAACCTTGAAACAGTCTTCTCTGACTAAGACACTTGGGTTAACATATAACTTAGCTCGAAGAAGTACGAGCAAGACTATTTCTTTCTCATTTTGCAGGGTTCTTGACTTGTAAACCCGGAGCAGATGGTGAAGACTTTCATTCAATGGCCTCGACTCCAAGGCGGGTCCCCCTTGAAGATCAATAACCAAGCCCAACATTACGGTCCCGTGGAAGACCTCCCGACCGATCAAAATGTATGCGCTGCGAATGAGCCTAAAACCTAGGCACAGGTTAGTAGGGAATTGAGTGCATCCCCTATAAAAACCACTATATCAAAACAGGTGAGAAGACCTCCTTGTCGAGAAATATTCCAATTGATTGTTTTGAACAAACTCTTTTTGGAACTTTCAAACTGTTGATCCAGATTTTCCATGCAAGAAATTTGTGATCACATTAGCATGTTGTAAGAATGCTTTGGATAACCTCCAGCATCAAAATGCACATTTCATGACTAAAACTTAAGTCATAAAATTTTGTCAATTGGACAATTATTGTCTTCCCAAAGATTATCAACATTTTCTTGGTGAATGTTGACAGCTAAATTTTGATTTTTCTAAAATTATTTATTTTTTCACAAAAATGAGAATTAGACTTGATTCTAAAAAATAAATAAATAAATAAACCATTTCACATGTTTATTCTTATTGTTATTGTGCTGTATATTGCATTTGCATTTGCATTTGGACTGGGCGTTTGAGTATAATTTATCAAGCGATTTGGACCCAATTGATGGGAAATTTTGTGTGATTAGAAGAATTGCGCGGAAAATTATTAAGAAGGATTGGTTCTTTTTGCGAACTTATATTCTAAGGCTTTGATTGGGAAGTCGGTTACTTAAATGAAGTTTTTTAGCAAATATGTGGAATTGGACCTGAGCTCACATGATGGACTCACATGTGATGTTTGCTGTCAATACAAAGGAGCATGGGGGACCTATCCTGAAACAAGTTAAGCCCACGTAGGTTTGAAAGTCGGCCAGCATGAAGGACACTTTTTTGGATCGACAACAGAGGAATATTATGAGCTTAATTGAAATATTTGGACCGGGGCATGTGGGCTTTTAATAAATCTGTTCAGGAATGATTATGAATTTGAGCAGATTATGATCAAGAAGGCTAACAAATCTCAATTATATGGCAAATCGGTGTCTCGCGTTAGGCAAGAATCTTCCTTGAGAAAAGCCATTGTTCACGTGAAATTTTGGTTAAAAAGAGAGAGAGAATCACTGTCTGGGCATGGGAAATCAAGCCAAATATAATCGCACACTGGGCAAAGAAAGAATCGGTCAACAAAGGAAAGGAATAAAATATAAAATATTTGAGTGCATCAGAATAAAGAAAGAAAAATTGTTCTTTCCTTTGAGAACTGCAGCCATCCCACTTATAAAAGCAAGTTAGCTACGGACCAAAAGGACGGGGGAGAATTTTTTAGAATTTCACTACACGGGGGGGACGGGAGAATTCCATCAGAGAGAAAGAAAACCAAAAAAATACGTGAGCTTAGAGAGGCAAAAGAAAGAAAAGGTGTTCGGTCTAAGTAAGCTTTGACCGAGCATCTCTCGCGTGGCTTATCATCGCAACATCATCAACCCAGACGCTGCCACCGTTCGCCCAGTGCTCATCCCCCGAGCCGCCACGGGCAGCCCCAAAACCATCACGGTCCACTCATCACCGCCGACGCACGTGGTCACAACCGTCGATCGAGAACTAATCCGCGTAGCCCAAGACCTTCTGCTGTTCGTCGAGTTCGATTAGCTCCCGTTGGCATTATTTGAAGATCTAATTCTTTTGTTATTTGTAGTAGACTTCCCGGGAAATTTTGGCGATAAATCGAGTTGCGAGGCGCGTTCTTGGACAAATTTTCCAGGCTGTGCATGTAAAAAAAAAGGGCTGCTTTGAAAAGGTATGAATCTCTTGCTTTTGATTGCTAATCTATGTGTATTTACTTGAAAATTTGCATCGTCACTCTTGGATCCCCTGAACACGTTTGATTTGCAAGTACAACGAGAGAAAACTAAACCTTTTTATTGAATCCATGCTTGAAACCAGAAGTTGATGTTCTTAATGTAATTTTTTTTAAGATGAGTTGATCCACGAATTGAATTGTATGTTGATTTTTTTTGGGATTGACAGAATGAAGTTAAGAACACTTTTCTCCTCTAATCAACAAGCTATTCAATTGTAAAAAAAAACGAGACAGAATGTTTATATAAAAAAGGAGGTTCTCTGCATGCATGTATCCTCATGATTGAATTTGTCATGTAATGGGAATAATCCTTGCCTTGAGTTATCATGTTGGTCTGGATTATATTGTCTCGTAATTACCTGGTGCTATCTCATGTGTTGTCGGTCGATTTAATCTATCATGTGATTTTTTTTGCTTCTTTTGTCGTGCTTGCTTATTGTGAAATTTGCACTTAAATAAACAATCATGCCTATAATTCATGCTCCTTTGTGCCTTGTCCCTTCGGAATATGTATGTCAATGCACGCAATTTGACTTCGTTTTTGAAGTATGATCGTGTTCGAACATATATGAGTTTTATACATCAAACCCTCTATTTTGAGGGGCGGATTGATAACTCCAAAGGATTTCATGGTTTGCCCTACGTATATAGGGGTGGCGGTAATTCTATATGTAATCCGTTCTCTGGCCCTAATCCAAGGGCATGTTGCGTATTAATCGGAATTTTCGGAATTTAAGGTGAATTATGGGCAAGATTGTTTATTTTTGTTCAAATTTTTGTGTTTAACCTTTTTAGTTAAATTCCTAAAAAATACCAAAAAATATCATTTGTATTGCATATTTCATGATTGCATGTCATATTTTTCATGTCATTCATATTCGCCACGTCATTAGGCCATGTCATGCACTTTTGCCACGTCATTATGCCATGTCATGCATTTTGCATCTCATATAATTAGATCGCATTAGCATTGCATTTAATAAGAGAAAATCCCAAAAAAATTAAATCATCAAATCAAGAACTTTTTCATGAAAATTGGTACCGGAAGGGCAGTAATTGAAAAATTATTGTAACAAAATCCCCGAACTCATTCGATCTCTGGTTTGCATGAAATAAAGTATTTCCTCCCAAGTACTTTGTTTAGGTTTCTAATCTACCTACCACAAAAGATTAGTGGCGACTCCAAATTTCAAAATTTTGGCATGTTAGTAATTAAATTTGAGTTGCGAATTGGTAGAGTTTGGGAGAACTCGAACTAGGTTAATTAATTTAATTAGTCTGGTAATCCATTAACCTAAAAAAAGGATTTTTAGGTCGCGACAGTGAAGAAAAAAAAAATCTTTCAGGTTTGAACTTTCTGCACGATACCTGGAGAACCCAGCTCCCAGAATGTCACCTCAACAGAATCAAATGAAGCTTTGTCAAAATAAAATCTTTCTCTGCTTCAAAACTGAATTCCCGACAAATTTCGGGATCTTTCAAAAGAATGAGTGAGGATAGAACCTTTTTCAAAAAAAAAATCAAGAAGTCCTAGCATGACGTGGAGAACCCTCGTCCTAGGACCCCTTTTCAAAAGTCAAACAATCCTAGCATGACGTGGAGAACCCTCGTCCTAGGACCCCTTTTCAAAAATATCAAACAGGCCTCATCGGACGTGGAGAACCCTCGTCATGAGACCCCTTTTCAAAATTCAAGCAGTCTCATCGGACGTGGAGAACCCTCGTCATGAGACCCCTTTTCAAAACAAACAAAGGTAGAAACCGCCTAAAGGGTCAACACAATGGTAGAAACCGCCTGAAGGGTCAACACAAGGTAGATACCGCCTGAAGGGTCAAAATGATGGTAGATACCGCCTGAAGGGTCAAAATGATGGTAGAAACCGCTTGAAGGGTCAACACAAGGTAGATACCGCCTGAAGGGTCAAAATGATGGTAGATACCGCCTGAAGGGTCAACACAAGGTAGATACCGCCTGAAGGGTCAAAATGATGGTAGAAACCGCATAAAGGGTCAAACAAAGGTAGAAACCGCCTAAAGGGTCAAAACAAAGGTAGAAACCGCCTAAAGGGTCAAAAATATGGTAGAAACCGCCATAAGGGTCAACTTATTGGTAAATACCGCCGTAAAGATCAACACAAAGGTCCGATCCACCATACGGATCAAAATCCTTGGCAAATCCCAAAGCGTAGGATGCGCCTTCCTTAGATTCCTACCAGTTAGGAATCCCATAATGGTATGACCTACCATACAGGTCAGAACTTAATCTCCCTAGGATATTCTGAATGACGAGTCCTAGGCATCTTCTTGAAAGTCGTCGCAACCGGCAGCATCGAACAGGTAAGTGGCAGGTATATCTCTCTATTATCTCACTCTCTCATGTCAAATGAATGTTTCCCCCTTCAAGAAAGAGCATACATGGACAAGCATCGAGATTAGATGTTGTCGCGACCCTCTCGAGGTTGCATGTGGGCTCTCGAGGGTTAATGGGCCGTCCAGTCTGGTCGGACGCGGGCCTCTCCCAAGGCCCGTTACCCAAATCGCAACGGAGGTATGCGTAGTCGACCTTCAGTGTGGTCTGGTGACATGTGCTAAGTGTGCATGCCATGGAGTCGCCACCAATCATTTTTTGGAGGGTATGATTGGACCACCCTATTGAATAGTCGGGAGTTTCTATTCAATTCTGCGATAACCAGAGAAATGGGTTCGGGGACTTAGTTACGTCAACTGTCAGAGTTGACGCCCTTTCGGTACCTAAGTTGACTGAATTTTCTTACCTAAGATTTCATGCAGATGAGTGGAGTACGAATCCTAAATCTAGGAATTCATGCAAATAGGAATGACTATCCTAGCAATCACAATCAATAATAAAATGCGCAAATCAATGAATCCAAATATGTAAAATAATCACATCAAATCAACATGACACTCCTAATAAGGCTCTATTAGCCTAAATAAGTATCAATCAAGCTTAGGAATGATTTAGACATGATTTTACCCATCAGGGGTAAAGTCGTAATTTTGAGACAAAAGGGACGATTTGCCTAAAAAGGGAAAAATCGTCATTTCGGAATGAATCCGGAGTAAAACAATGTCAAAAATAGGTTTGGTCACTCAATTGACCCATTTCCTATTTTTTTTTTGCAATTTTCATGATTTTCTGGAATTTTAGAAATCGATTTACCATTCGAAGGGGTAAAATCGTCATTTTCTAAAAATGGGAATGAAATGTGGAAATCTTAGATATAAGGTTTAGCCACCTATCTGGCCCATCACCAAATTCTAAGCAATTTCCACAATTCATCGGAATATCAAAGACGATTTACCCTTTGAGGGGTAAAATCGCCATTTTGGATTAAATGGGAGAAAATCCAAAAAATGGAAACAAATCAATTTTTTTGTCATTTTCAGCCTTCAAAAATTTTTAGAATTTTTTTTAGGAATTTTCTGCAATTTTTCTCAATTTTTTTTTTGAATTTTTCCTTAATAATTCATTTTTTTGGAAATTTTTTTATTCTGAAAATCACCTAATCACGACACGTGGCTCATCTGCAGACGTCCGATCTAGCATTTTTTGTTTTTGTTTTTATAGGACGCAACACAATGCAAAAAATAAAGAAGATATTAAGTCATTATACAACATAAACATAAGCAAATGAGATGGGATCCGGTGAATTTTACGACGTCGGAGTCCGTCGGTGCTCGTGCAACAATGTGTGGGGGGTATAAACCACCAGCAGGAGGCTCGGCCTTCCGATTCTGGGGTAGCACAATATAATTTACAGAAAATAAATAAATAAAACACCTTGGACGCCAATAGGAGGCTTAGCCTTCCGATTCTGGGTCTTTTATGCGAAATATAGAAATGCTATGACATAAAGTAAATACACAACAAATATTTAGACACCAACAAGAGGCTCGGCCTTCCGATTCTGGGTCTTTTATGCGAAATATAGAAATGCTATGACATAAAGTAAATACACAGCAAATATCTAGACACCAACAGGAGGCTCGGCCTTCCGATTCTGGGTCTTTTATGCGAAATATAGAAATGCTATGACATAAAGTAAATACACAGCAAATATTTAGACACCAACAGGAGGCTCGGCCTTCCGATTCTGGGTCTTTTATGCGAAATATAGAAATGCTATGACATAAAGTAAATACACAGCAAATATTTAGACACCAACAGGAGGCTCGGCCTTCCGATTCTGGGTCTAATAGGTAAAATGTAAGAAGTGAGAGGTGGTCTTACCAAGATTGAACCCAAAACAAGCTCGGAAATCCAATTTGGCCCTCGCGGACTCAAGTCTGATCAGTCTGACCTTTGCTCCTTCAAACAGCTCTACGGGACAAATGGCTCGGCCAAATTGGACTCACGATATGTCATTAGAACGGCAAGAGAATAAGCTTTCTAACAGTATATGGCTCGTTCCCATACGATTCCTAACGAAAGAGTTATGGCCGAAAAACCGGACGGTTTTCAATCGCCCAATGACCAGAATCTGTCCCAGAAAACTCCTTCAATTCAACCATTAAAACCCATCCAAAACTCAACTAGACTACAATCTCAGCTTGCTAGATTCCTAAGTTAGGTTCTAGAAACATCTTATCGAATATTGGAAGCAAGGCAAGCCCTTGAATCACTCACAATGTTCACGGCACCACCTTGACAGAACCGGTTCAGATTTTTCGAACAAAACAATAAGGGATCAGCCCTTAAATCCAAATATAATCCATCTTCAAACCATAAAACACAATAATATATGTCTTAACAAGGAGTGAGAGGTGGTCTTACCAAGATTGAACCCAAAACAAACCCGAAAATCCAAGTTGGCACCCGCGGACTCAAGTCTGATCAGTCTGACCTTTGCTCCTTCAAACAGCTCTACGGGACAAATGGCTAGGCCAAATTGGACTCACGATATGTCATTAGAACGGCAAGAGAATAAGCTTTCCAATGGTATATGGCTCGTTCCCATATGATTCCTAACGAAAGAGTTATGGTCGAAAAACCGGACGGTTTTGGGTCTGGGCGGCGGGCTGAGCGAGAGAAAAAAAAATCGAAAAATGAAAGAGAGAGAGTTGAGGGAGAGGAAGAGTCGGGAGATGATGAGGGGGAGGAGATAAATAGGCAGCGGGAAGGAGAGAGGGAGTGGGGGAGAGAGAGAGAGAGAAAAAAAAATATAATAATAATAAAATAATAAAATAATAAAAGTAAAAATAAAATAAAATAACAAAAAGAGAAGACAAAATCATTAGTCCCCTTTTCCTTTTAAATGATGATGTTTCCCTCCTTTTCCTTTTAATCATTACTAATATTTTTGTCAAATTCAATTTTATGGTGATCAGAGAACACCCGAAATCGAACTTGAATTTTACTGTTTTATGAGGTCCTAAAGTAAAGAAAATTAAAAATAAAAAATACCGACTATTTGTGACCTCAAATATTATTTTTCTTGATTTTCTTTTTCTTTTTTTCTTTTTTTTTTTGTATTTTTCGAAAATATATTAAAAAAATGAAAATTATGAAAATTATTTTTTTGGTCAAAATGGTTCATTTAGCTTGGCTAAGGTCACCAAAATTGATTTTTCAATTTTTCAACTTTTTATGGATTTTCTATGAATTTTCAAAAAAATGAAATAAAAATAAATAAATAAAAAAAGTTGATCAAAATTTAGGTGTCAACAGCTGCCCCTCTTTGAGAGGAATCTCGTTAGAGGTTTCTCTCAAAGATAAGGTGACACCTGAGTCCTGATCGACTCGACTCGGGAAACTAAAGGAAAAGGAGTCTTGACATCCAATCTCCATGCTTGTCCATGTATGCTCTTTCTTGAATGGGGAAACATTCATTTGACATGAGAGAGTGAGATAATAGAGAGACATACCTGCCACTTACCTGTTCGATGTTTGTGCGATTTTCGCGATGTCTGATGGATTCAAGAGAATTTCTAGGAACTCGTTACTAGAGTATCCTAGAGAGGTTAAGCTCTGACCCGTATGGTAGGTCAAACCATAATGGGATTCCTAACTGATAGGAATCTAAGGAAGACGCGTCCCATTTGGGATTTGCCAAGGATTTTGATCCGTATGGTGGATCGGACCATTGAGTTGACCATTATGACGGTTTCTACCATGAGTTGACCCTTCAGGCGGTTTCTACCTTTGACTGACCTTTCAGGCGGTTTCTACCATTAATTTTGCTTTGAAAAGGGGTCTCATGACGAGGGTTCTCCACGTCCAATGAGACTGCCTGGTTTTTTAAAATGGGTCTCATGACAAGGGTTCTCCACGTCCGATGAGACTGCCTGATTTTTGAAAATGGGTCTCATGACGAGGGTTCTCCACGTCCGATGAGACTGTTTGATATTTTTGAAAATGGGTCTCATGACGAGGGTTTTCCACGTCCGATGAGACTGCCTGATTTTTGAAAAGGGGTCTCATGACAAGGGTTCTCCACGTCCGATGAGACTGTTTGATATTTTTGAAAATGGGTCTCATGACGAGGGTTCTCCACGTCCGATGAGACTGCCTGATTTTTTTTAAAATGGGTCTCATGACAAGGGTTCTCCACGTCCGATGAGACTGCCTGATTTTTTAAAATGGGTCTCATGACGAGGGTTCTCCACGTCCGATGAGACTGCCTGATTTTTGAAAATGGGTCTCATGACGAGGGTTCTCCACGTCCGATGAGACTGTTTCTTTTTTAAAATGGGTCTCATGACGAGGGTTCTCCACGTCCGATGAGACTGCCTGATTTTTGAAAATGGGTCTCATGACGAGGGTTCTCCACGTCCGATGATACTATTTCTTTTAAAAGGGTTTTTCTTCCTTTTTTTTTTAGAGATCCCGAAGTTTGTCGGGAATTCAGTTTTGAAGCAGTGAAAGATTTTATTTTGACAAAGCTTCACTTGAGTTTGCTGAGCCGACATTCTGAGAGCTGGGTTCTCCAGGTATCCTGCAGAAAGTTCAAACCTGAAAGATTTTTCTTCACCAAGAAAATGTTAATAATCTTTGGGAAGACAATAATTGTCCAATTGACAAAATTTTATGACTTAAGTTTTAGTCATGAAATGTGCATTTTGATGCTGGAGGTTATCCAAAGCATTCCTACAACATGCAAATGTGATCACAAATTCCTTGCATAGAAAATTCGGATCAACAGTTTGAAAATTCCAAAAAGAGTTTGTTCAAAACATCAATTGGAATATTTCTCGACAAGGAGGCCATCTCATCTGTTTTGAGGTAATGATTTTTATAGGGGATGTACTCAATTCCCTACTGACCTGTGCCTAGGTTTTAGGCTCATTCGCAGCGCATACATTTTGATCGGTCGGGAGGTCTTCCACGGGACCGTAATGTTGGGCTTGGATATTGGTTTTCAAAGGGGGGACTCACTTTTTGAGTCGGGGCCATTGAATGAAAGTCTTCACCATCTGCTCCGGGTTTACAAGTCAAGAACCCTGCAAAATGAGAAAGAAATAGTCTTGCTCGTACTTCTTCGAGCTAAGCAATATGTTAACCCAAGTGTCTTAGTCAGAGAAGACTGTTTCAGGGTTGTGACATTGGTAGGATTGGGGACCGAAAAAGGCTTGTTTTTGGCCCAGAATTCGTGACGGGTTTGACATTGGTGATCATTGCTGATTTGCCTCCTGTCATTTCCATTCTGCATCTTTAGTCTTTGAGGTGCGCAACCGATTTTGAGGTGTGCACTAGCTCTTTAGAGAGCGTCTCTTGTGGTATTAAGAGGTTGACAACTCTTTCTGTGTTTTTGCTCCACGGCTGACATCATTTGGGGAGCAGTCTTCTTGATCTGACTCCATTAGGGGTTTTTCCCTCTTCTTTTCCCTACCAGGTTTCTTTAGGGATCGATCAAATTGTTTACCCGAGCATCGGCCTCGCTTTTACCAGGCACTTTGCTTTTTCTTGATGCTGGGGATTTCTTTAATCTCTTGTCGAAAGTGGGATGCTTGGCAATTGTGCTAGATATATGACTTTGCTCTTAGCACGCTTGAGTATCAACTTAGTAGTTTTCTTCGTAAACCCTAAGTCTTGAACTTCTCCGTTCCTGAAGTGATTTGTCTTTGCTTTGGAACTTGCAATGATCACCAATGGGTTTATGAAATGAATTTGCAGGCTCAACTTGGCTATGCAAAGGATATGGTGTGTGGGATAGAGAAATGAATGCTTCTCATCATCCTATGACATTTGGATTACCATATAAACAATATACAAAGATTGATGTTAGTCCGAGCAAGAAAATTTCTAACCATTTTCTCCTGATGTTGCTGGACTCACCTCCATTTTGCCCCAATGTGGGGTGGTTCTTGACAGGGTTGAGAATGAAAACCGCCGTTCGAAGGGGTTGTCAATGGTCACCTGTAGTGTTTTGGGGATAAGAAACGAATGCCTCCGTCGTCCCATTCCATGTAATCGCTGCGGATGGTCCCTACTTCCGTAGGTCCAGATTTTGCTATCTGATCCGCTCCACCTCTCTCTCAAGTGTGTATAGGACGTGTTTGGATTAGGCTTTGCCTTTCGTCTTTTGAGAAAACGTCCTTTTGAAAGTTTTGAACTTTTGATTGGAAAAAATCTCTTTCAATTTTCTAAAAAATTTTACCCGTCAAGGGGATTTTATGATGCACCATGCATGTTCTTATTCATGTTCAGACAACCTCCTGTTTTAAAACATGAATGCCAATGAAGTTTGAATTCTATGTCTTTTCTAGACATTTGATTCTGAAAGCTTTTCTTTTTCTCTCTGTTTTTTATTTAACATCTTCAATGGATTGGGGAAAGGGATACTTACCTGTCCCCCGCGGCTGGAGATCCCTGAAAATGCGGAAGAAACATGTTATTGTACGTTCACGAATTTTTCAAAAAATTAGAACGATACAATTTACCCTTGGTAATGTATTCCAACGGGTAATACATAGGATGTAAAAACCCGTTTTGCCTTGATGGCGAGCCCCTGTAAAAAACAAACAATAAGTGTCAGTTTGCGTTCCAAAATTCAAGACAAATTGGAACGATACCGCCTTGTTCTTGCTTGGCGTTTTCATTTGAACACAAACGCGCGGCTTGCAGAAATTGGCCAACTATATTGTGGCCACGATCCCTCCGTTTGGTTGGCGATGAATCATTCTCGAGGATTTGCCCCAGAGGAGATCCATTTGTGTTTTTGGGCGCATTCCAGCGCCATTATTCAAAGTTCCTTTTATTCAAGGAAAAAGGAAATTGTTATCGGAATGCATGTCAAAGCATGATGTGTGGAAGCGATACTTTTTACCCTCCACTCGATCTTATAATCAAAGACCATTTCTTGGAGTGCATGACTTCCAAGGCCGATAATTTTGTTCGCTCCCCAATTAGTGAGTTCTTTTCTTTTGTGGCTTTCGGCGCCAACGCCTTCCTGCTAAATGAGGAAAAACTCATGTTACATGTGGGATCTTTGGAGATCAAATTGGAACGATACAAAGTTACCGTTCACCCAAATTTGTATCTTGGGGTTTACTTCTGATGCGGACGACTATGTCATTGCGTCCCTGGATTTTGCCAGAGAAGAAACGTCCGGCGTACAAATGATTCACTTGCCCCAGTTAGGCATGGTTTTTCATGCCTGCCCCAACTAAATTCATTCCTGCATTTTGCTGCAATCATCATCCACTTTGGGAATGTCTTCTCTCGTCTGTATTTATGGGTGTTGTTCGTGAGATTAACGGCCGTTCTGCCCCAGTTGGGCGACGTTTATCCTGGCAACATGCCTTAGCACTTTCTGTGTTTGTTGGCAATTTTCAATTCAATTTTGACAATGTCCATGCACCTGCACATGAAGAAACAGGTGTAGGTTTTGGCTTCATTTGAAATTTCAGGAAAGAGATACTCCCTTCGGGGTTTCCAACATTTGAAGGGACGGTGTTCTTCAAGTATTTTGCCTTGGTAAGGCTTGTCTTGATGTTTGTTATCTCTGGATTTAATAACCCTGGTCCGATGCGTCTTTATGGGGGATCATGAGAGTTTGCCCTCGGTTTGGCCTCTTCAAAGAAAATGGGAGAACTCACTCCCATGGGTTTCGCCGATTCTGATCTTCTATCTCAATTGTCAGAATCTTCAATTATTTTTATCCATCTCTAGATGGCTTGACAGTCTTGGGATTTTTCGTGTGGCGGTTTTGTGATTCTCTCGATCATCGTCGCCATTTGAAGTATTTGATGTTTCTCTTTTCCGGGGTAGCGGGGCGATTTATCCCCAGCCACTGGATGCTTTGTCTAGGGCTGGCTGATTTAGTCGTAGGCAATTTGATCCTGCCGCATTGACGCATTCAGGCTATTTGACATCAGTAAGCTTGGGTTTACTCGTGATTGAGTACTTCAACAACCTGCGCGATGAAAGGAGTGAAAGAGTCAATCACCGCGTAAGGAGCTTTAATTGAAACGATTACGGATTTACTATCCCCGCTCTGGTCACTTCTGGCGTCCAAGACGGTGGAAATTCTTCAGTGGTCCCATTCATTCTCGTCATCACCTGCAAGAATGAAAAACCATATCAACTCGTGAACCAGTCAATCTGATTTGGAACGGATACAACTTTTTCGACTTAGGGAGAGCCAATCCTAATTAGGTTGCTCCTTCTTCATAATTTGATTTAATTTGTCATTGCAATCCCAATGGGTGACATCTGCTGAAGGCACATTTCTTTCTGTCTTATAGGGAAGACAAATTTTCTTTCGTTTGTCTTTGACCATCTTATCCTGTAGACAAAAGACATAAAGGTCCCCGTCAGGTATAATATTCGAAGGGCTTATTGGAACGATTACAGTTTCACCATCGTTCCATGATCATCTTGCATGTGATCGGATGAGGACATTTTTGACAAATGTATGCCATGTAAAACATGTCCCTCGTGTCTATCCACAAATGGATTTTCCTTCTGTAACTGTTTTTCACCTGAGAGGAAAAGATAGGAAATATTATGCCGGTATCTGATTGAAAATCAATTAGGAACGACATGTCTTTACACTTGACCCGGCTGCCCCGGTCAAAAGGCATTTGCCCTCATCAGTTGACTCTCCAGGGTGGTCCAGCGCTTTTCCATGCCATCCTGGTTCGTTTAAACTCGCGACTGATTCTTCACACAAGTCTTTGGATTTTGATTCATAAGCGGCGCTGAATGACCTTTTGGTTTCGAGGTGTACCAATCATTCACATACATGCGCATGAGACCAGTGAGGTTTGACTTCTAAGAATCAAAATAGGGTTTGGAACCTAAGGCCAAGGCTCCCACTTCGAGTTCTAGAAAGGGTAGATTCCATTGCACAACTATCGTTGCATTGGGACCCAATCCATAGTTCGAAATGAGCAGAATTAAAAATGGATTACCCCGTGTTTTTCCTCACGGAGATTCCATTTTCAATTCCTTCTATTATTTTCCTAAAGAGGGCGCCCGAGGTTTTAGGCGCGGCTGTGTGTGTTCATTGTGTCGTGCTAAAGCAATAAACATGCATTTCATTTAGCAAACACCGCTTCAATATAAACATCCACACAATCATACATCCTAAACTCCTACCTGCATCAGACAGAGTTAATGAACACTTCACCCCTTATTTCTCAAATCTGCAAAAACATTTAACACCTCAAGGGTTAAAGTACGTACCTCAACTTGAAGAGCATCTGCATAAAACATGTCAGAAAAATCAATCAACTTTTTAATCGGCTCAAGTTCTCTAAGTCCCCAGTGGAGTCGCCAGTCTGTCGCGACCCTCTCGAGGTTGCATGTGGGCTCTCGAGGGCTAATGGGCCGTCCAGTCTGGTCGGACGCGGGCCTCTCCCAAGGCCCGTTACCCAAATCGCAACGGAGGTATGCGTAGTCGACCTTCAGTGTGGTCTGGTGACATGTGCTAAGTGTGCATGCCATGGAGTCGCCACCAATCATTTTTTGGAGGGTATGATTGGACCACCCTATTGAATAGTCGGGAGTTTCTATTCAATTCTGCGATAACCAGAGAAATGGGTTCGGGGACTTAGTTACGTCAACTGTCAGAGTTGACGCCCTTTCGGTACCTAAGTTGACTGAATTTTCTTACCTAAGATTTCATGCAGATGAGTGGAGTACGAATCCTAAATCTAGGAATTCATGCAAATAGGAATGACTATCCTAGCAATCACAATCAATAATAAAATGCGCAAATCAATGAATCCAAATATGTAAAATAATCACATCAAATCAACATGACACTCCTAATAAGGCTCTATTAGCCTAAATAAGTATCAATCAAGCTTAGGAATGATTTAGACATGATTTTACCCATCAGGGGTAAAGTCGTAATTTTGAGACAAAAGGGACGATTTGCCTAAAAAGGGAAAAATCGTCATTTCGGAATGAATCCGGAGTAAAACAATGTCAAAAATAGGTTTGGTCACTCAATTGACCCATTTCCTATTTTTTTTTTGCAATTTTCATGATTTTCTGGAATTTTAGAAATCGATTTACCATTCGAAGGGGTAAAATCGTCATTTTCTAAAAATGGGAATGAAATGTGGAAATCTTAGATATAAGGTTTAGCCACCTATCTGGCCCATCACCAAATTCTAAGCAATTTCCACAATTCATCGGAATATCAAAGACGATTTACCCTTTGAGGGGTAAAATCGCCATTTTGGATTAAATGGGAGAAAATCCAAAAAATGGAAACAAATCAATTTTTTTGTCATTTTCAGCCTTCAAAAATTTTTAGAATTTTTTTTAGGAATTTTCTGCAATTTTTCTCAATTTTTTTTTTGAATTTTTCCTTAATAATTCATTTTTTTGGAAATTTTTTTATTCTGAAAATCACCTAATCACGACACGTGGCTCATCTGCAGACGTCCGATCTAGCATTTTTTGTTTTTGTTTTTATAGGACGCAACACAATGCAAAAAATAAAGAAGATATTAAGTCATTATACAACATAAACATAAGCAAATGAGATGGGATCCGGTGAATTTTACGACGTCGGAGTCCGTCGGTGCTCGTGCAACAATGTGTGGGGGGTATAAACCACCAGCAGGAGGCTCGGCCTTCCGATTCTGGGGTAGCACAATATAATTTACAGAAAATAAATAAATAAAACACCTTGGACGCCAATAGGAGGCTTAGCCTTCCGATTCTGGGTCTTTTATGCGAAATATAGAAATGCTATGACATAAAGTAAATACACAACAAATATTTAGACACCAACAAGAGGCTCGGCCTTCCGATTCTGGGTCTTTTATGCGAAATATAGAAATGCTATGACATAAAGTAAATACACAGCAAATATCTAGACACCAACAGGAGGCTCGGCCTTCCGATTCTGGGTCTTTTATGCGAAATATAGAAATGCTATGACATAAAGTAAATACACAGCAAATATTTAGACACCAACAGGAGGCTCGGCCTTCCGATTCTGGGTCTAATAGGTAAAATGTAAGAAGTGAGAGGTGGTCTTACCAAGATTGAACCCAAAACAAGCTCGGAAATCCAATTTGGCCCTCGCGGACTCAAGTCTGATCAGTCTGACCTTTGCTCCTTCAAACAGCTCTACGGGACAAATGGCTCGGCCAAATTGGACTCACGATATGTCATTAGAACGGCAAGAGAATAAGCTTTCTAACAGTATATGGCTCGTTCCCATACGATTCCTAACGAAAGAGTTATGGCCGAAAAACCGGACGGTTTTCAATCGCCCAATGACCAGAATCTGTCCCAGAAAACTCCTTCAATTCAACCATTAAAACCCATCCAAAACTCAACTAGACTACAATCTCAGCTTGCTAGATTCCTAAGTTAGGTTCTAGAGACATCTTATCGAATATTGGAAGCAAGGCAAGCCCTTGAATCACTCACAATGTTCACGGCACCCCCTTGACAGAACCGGTTCAGATTTTTCGAACAAAACAATAAGGGATCAGCCCTTAAATCCAAATATAATCCATCTTCAAACCATAAAACACAATAATATATGTCTTAACAAGGAGTGAGAGGTGGTCTTACCAAGATTGAACCCAAAACAAACCCGAAAATCCAAGTTGGCACCCGCGGACTCAAGTCTGATCAGTCTGACCTTTGCTCCTTCAAACAGCTCTACGGGACAAATGGCTGGGCCAAATTGGACTCACGATATGTCATTAGAACGGCAAGAGAATAAGCTTTCCAATGGTATATGGCTCGTTCCCATATGATTCCTAACGAAAGAGTTATGGTCGAAAAACCGGACGGTTTTGGGTCTGGGCGGCGGGCTGAGCGAGAGAAAAAAAAATCGAAAAATGAAAGAGAGAGAGTTGAGGGAGAGGAAGAGTCGGGAGATGATGAGGGGGAGGAGATAAATAGGCAGCGGGAAGGAGAGAGGGAGTGGGGGAGAGAGAGAGAGAGAGAAAAAAATATAATAATAATAAAATAATAAAATAATAAAAGTAAAAATAAAATAAAATAACAAAAAGAGAAGACAAAATCATTAGTCACCTTTTCCTTTTAATTGATGATGTTTCCCTCCTTTTCCTTTTAATCATTACTAATATTTTTGTCAAATTCAATTTTATGGTGATCAGAGAACACCCGAAATCGAACTTGAATTTTACTGTTTTATGAGGTCCTAAAGTAAAGAAAATTACAAATAAAAAATACCGACTATTTGTGACCTCAAATATTATTTTTCTTGATTTTCTTTTTCTTTTTTTCTTTTTTTTTGTATTTTTCGAAAATATATTAAAAAAATGAAAATTATGAAAATTATTTTTTTGGTCAAAATGGTTCATTTAGCTTGGCTAAGGTCACCAAAATTGATTTTTCAATTTTTCAACTTTTATTGATTTTCTATGAATTTTCAAAAAAATGAAATAAAAATAAATAAATAAAAAAGTTGATCAAAATTTAGGTGTCAACAGCTGCCCCTCTTTGAGAGGAATCTCGTTAGAGGTTTCTCTCAAAGATAAGGTGACACCTGAGTCCTGATCGACTCGACTCGGGAAACTAAAGGAAAAGGAGTCTTGACATCCAATCTCCATGCTTGTCCATGTATGCTCTTTCTTGAAGGGGGAAACATTCATTTGACATGAGAGAGTGAGATAATAGAGAGACATACCTGCCACTTACCTGTTCGATGTTTGTGCGATTTTCGCGATGTCTGATGGATTCAAGAGAATTTCTAGGAACTCGTTACTAGAGTATCCTAGAGAGGTTAAGCTCTGACCCGTATGGTAGGTCAAACCATAATGGGATTCCTAACTGATAGGAATCTAAGGAAGACGCGTCCCATTTGGGATTTGCCAAGGATTTTGATCCGTATGGTGGATCGGACCATTGAGTTGACCATTATGACGGTTTCTACCATGAGTTCACCCTTCAGGCGGTTTCTACCTTTGACTGACCCTTCAGGCGGTTTCTACCTTTGACTGACCCTTCAGGCGGTTTCTACCATTAATTTTGCTTTGAAAAGGGGTCTCATGACGAGGGTTCTCCACGTCCAATGAGACTGCCTGGTTTTTGAAAATGGGTCTCATGACAAGGGTTCTCCACGTCCGATGAGACTGCCTGATTTTTGAAAATGGGTCTCATGACGAGGGTTCTCTACGTCCGATGAGACTGTTTGATATTTTTGAAAATGGGTCTCATGACGAGGGTTTTCCACGTCCGATGAGACTGCCTGATTTTTGAAAAGGGGTCTCATGACAAGGGTTCTCCACGTCCGATGAGACTGCCTGATTTTTGAAAATGGGTCTCATGACGAGGGTTCTCCACGTCCGATGAGACTGTTTGATATTTTTGAAAATGGGTCTCATGACGAGGGTTCTCCACGTCCGATGAGACTTCCTGATTTTTTTAAAATGGGTCTCATGACCAGGGTTCTCCACGTCCGATGAGACTGCCTGATTTTTTAAAATGGGTCTCATGACGAGGGTTCTCCACGTCCGATGAGACTGCCTGATTTTTGAAAATGGGTCTCATGACGAGGGTTCTCCACGTCCGATGAGACTGTTTCTTTTTTAAAATGGGTCTCATGACGAGGGTTCTCCACGTCCGATGAGACTGCCTGATTTTTGAAAATGGGTCTCATGACGAGGGTTCTCCACGTCCGATGATACTATTTCTTTTAAAAGGGTTTTTCTTCCTTTTTTTTTTAGAGATCCCGAAGTTTGTCGGGAATTCAGTTTTGAAGCAGTGAAAGATTTTATTTTGACAAAGCTTCACTTGAGTTTGCTGAGTCGACATTCTGAGAGCTGGGTTCTCCAGGTATCCTGCAGAAAGTTCAAACCTGAAAGATTTTTCTTCACCAAGAAAATGTTAATAATCTTTGGGAAGACAATAATTGTCCAATTGACAAAATTTTATGACTTAAGTTTTAGTCATGAAATGTGCATTTTGATGCTGGAGGTTATCCAAAGCATTCCTACAACATGCAAATGTGATCACAAATTCCTTGCATGGAAAATTCGGATCAACAGTTTGAAAATTCCAAAAAGAGTTTGTTCAAAACATCAATTGGAATATTTCTCGACAAGGAGGCCATCTCATCTGTTTTGAGGTAATGATTTTTATAGGGGATGTACTCAATTCCCTACTGACCTGTGCCTAGGTTTTAGGCTCATTCGCAGCGCATACATTTTGATCGGTCGGGAGGTCTTCCACGGGACCGTAATGTTGGGCTTGGATATTGGTTTTCAAAGGGGGGACTCACTTTTTGAGTCGGGGCCATTGAATGAAAGTCTTCACCATCTGCTCCGGGTTTACAAGTCAAGAACCCTGCAAAATGAGAAAGAAATAGTCTTGCTCGTACTTCTTCGAGCTAAGAAATATGTTAACCCAAGTGTCTTAGTCAGAGAAGACTGTTTCAGGGTTGTGACATTGGTAGGATTGGGGACCGAAAAAGGCTTGTTTTTGGCCCAGAATTCGTGACGGGTTTGACATTGGTGATCATTGCTGATTTGCCTCCTGTCATTTCCATTCTGCATCTTTAGTCTTTGAGGTGCGCAACCGATTTTGAGGTGTGCACTAGCTCTTTAGAGAGCGTCTCTTGTGGTATTAAGAGGTTGACAACTCTTTCTGTGTTTTTGCTCCACGGCTGACATCATTTGGGGAGCAGTCTTCTTGATCTGACTCCATTAGGGGTTTTTCCCTCTTCTTTTCCCTACCAGGTTTCTTTAGGGATCGATCAAATTGTTTACCCGAGCATCGGCCTCGCTTTTACCAGGCACTTTGCTTTTTCTTGATGCTGGGGATTTCTTTAATCTCTTGTCGAAAGTGGGATGCTTGGCAATTGTGCTAGATATATGACTTTGCTCTTAGCACGCTTGAGTATCAACTTAGTAGTTTTCTTCGTAAACCCTAAGTCTTGAACTTCTCCGTTCCTGAAGTGATTTGTCTTTGCTTTGGAACTTGCAATGATCACCAATGGGTTTATGAAATGAATTTGCAGGCTCAACTTGGCTATGCAAAGGATATGGTGTGTGGGATAGAGAAATGAATGCTTCTCATCATCCTATGACATTTGGATTACCATATAAACAATATACAAAGATTGATGTTAGTCCGAGCAAGAAAATTTCTAACCATTTTCTCCTGATGTTGCTGGACTCACCTCCATTTTGCCCCAATGTGGGGTGGTTCTTGACAGGGTTGAGAATGAAAACCGCCGTTCGAAGGGGTTGTCAATGGTCACCTGTAGTGTTTTGGGGATAAGAAACGAATGCCTCCGTCGTCCCATTCCATGTAATCGCTGCGGATGGTCCCTACTTCCGTAGGTCCAGATTTTGCTATCTGATCCGCTCCACCTCTCTCTCAAGTGTGTATAGGACGTGTTTGGATTAGGCTTTGCCTTTCGTCTTTTGAGAAAACGTCCTTTTGAAAGTTTTGAACTTTTGATTGGAAAAAATCTCTTTCAATTTTCTAAAAAATTTTACCCGTCAAGGGGATTTTATGATGCACCATGCATGTTCTTATTCATGTTCAGACAACCTCCTGTTTTAAAACATGAATGCCAATGAAGTTTGAATTCTATGTCTTTTCTAGACATTTGATTCTGAAAGCTTTTCTTTTTCTCTCTGTTTTTTATTTAACATCTTCAATGGATTGGGGAAAGGGATACTTACCTGTCCCCCGCGGCTGGAGATCCCTGAAAATGCGGAAGAAACATGTTATTGTACGTTCACGAATTTTTCAAAAAATTAGAACGATACAATTTACCCTTGGTCATGTATTCCAACGGGTAATACATAGGATGTAAAAACCCGTTTTGCCTTGATGGCGAGCCCCTGTAAAAAACAAACAATAAGTGTCAGTTTGCGTTCCAAAATTCAAGACAAATTGGAACGATACCGCCTTGTTCTTGCTTGGCGTTTTCATTTGAACACAAACGCGCGGCTTGCAGAAATTGGCCAACTATATTGTGGCCACGATCCCTCCGTTTGGTTGGCGATGAATCATTCTCGAGGATTTGCCCCAGAGGAGATCCATTTGTGTTTTTGGGCGCATTCCAGCGCCATTATTCAAAGTTCCTTTTATTCAAGGAAAAAGGAAATTGTTATCGGAATGCATGTCAAAGCATGATGTGTGGAAGCAATACTTTTTACCCTCCACTCGATCTTATAATCAAAGACCATTTCTTGGAGTGCATGACTTCCAAGGCCGATAATTTTGTTCGCTCCCCAATTAGTGAGTTCTTTTCTTTTGTGGCTTTCGGCGCCAACGCCTTCCTGCTAAATGAGGAAAAACTCATGTTACATGTGGGATCTTTGGAGATCAAATTGGAACGATACAAAGTTACCGTTCACCCAAATTTGTATCTTGGGGTTTACTTCTGATGCGGACGACTATGTCATTGCGTCCCTGGATTTTGCCAGAGAAGAAACGTCCGGCGTACAAATGATTCACTTGCCCCAGTTAGGCATGGTTTTTCATGCCTGCCCCAACTAAATTCATTCCTGCATTTTGCTGCAATCATCATCCACTTTGGGAATGTCTTCTCTCGTCTGTATTTATGGGTGTTGTTCGTGAGATTAACGGCCGTTCTGCCCCAGTTGGGCGACGTTTGTCCTGGCAACATGCCTTAGCACTTTCTGTGTTTGTTGGCAATTTTCAATTCAATTTTGACAACGTCCATGCACCTGCACATGAAGAAACAGGTGTAGGTTTTGGCTTCATTTGAAATTTCAGGAAAGAGATACTCCCTTCGGGGTTTCCAACATTTGAAGGGACGGTGTTCTTCAAGTATTTTGCCTTGGTAAGGCTTGTCTTGATGTTTGTTATCTCTGGATTTAATAACCCTGGTCCGATGCGTCTTTATGGGGGATCATGAAAGTTTGCCCCCGGTTTGGCCTCTTCAAAGAAAATGGGAGAACTCACTCCCATGGGTTTCGCCGATTCTGATCTTCTATCTCAATTGTCAGAATCTTCAATTATTTTTATCCATCTCTAGATGGCTTGACGGTCTTGGGATTTTTCATGTGGCGGTTTTGTGATTCTCTCGATCATCGTCGCCATTTGAAGTATTTGATGTTTCTCTTTTCCGGGTAGCGGAGCGATTTGTCCCCAGCCACTGGATGCTTTGTCTAGGGCTGGCTGATTTAGTCGTAGGCAATTTGATCCTGCCGCATTGACGCATTCAGGCTATTTGACATCAGTAAGCTTGGGTTTACTCGTGATTGAGTACTTCAACAACCTGCGCGATGAAAGGAGTGAAAGAGTCAATCACCGCGTAAGGAGCTTTAATTGAAACGATTACGGATTTACTATCCCCGCTCTGGTCACTTCTGGCGTCCAAGACGGTGGAAATTCTTCAGTGGTCCCATTCATTCTCGTCATCACCTGCAAGAATGAAAAACCATATCAACTCGTGAACCAGTCAATCTGATTTGGAACGGATACAACTTTTTCGACTTAGGGAGAGCCAATCCTAATTAGGTTGCTCCTTCCTCATAATTTGATTCAATTTGTCATTGCAATCCCAATGGGTGACATCTGCTGAAGGCACATTTCTTTCTGTCTTATAGGGAAGACAAATTTTCTTTCGTTTGTCTTTGACCATCTTATCCTGTAGACAAAAGACATAAAGGTCCCCGTCAGGTATAATATTCGAAGGGCTTATTGGAACGATTACAGTTTCACCATCGTTCCATGATCATCTTGCATGTGATCGGATGAGGACATTTTTGACAAATGTATGCCATGTAAAACATGTCCCTCGTGTCTATCCACAAATGGATTTTCCTTCTGTACCTGTTTTTCACCTAAGAGGAAAAGATAGGAAATATTATGCCGGTATCTGATTGAAAATCAATTAGGAACGACATGTCTTTAAACTTGACCCGGCTGCCCCGGTCAAAATGCATTTGCCCTCATCAGTTGACTCTCCAGGGTGGTCCAGCGCTTTTCCATGCCATCCTGGTTCGTTTAAACTCGCGACTGATTCTTCACACAAGTCTTTGGATTTTGATTCATAAGCGGCGCTGAATGACCTTTTGGTTTCGAGGTGTACCAATCATTCACATACATGCGCATGAGACCAGTGAGGTTTGACTTCTAAGAATCAAAATAGGGTTTGGAACCTAAGGCCAAGGCTCCCACTTCGAGTTCTAGAAAGGGTAAATTCCATTGCACAACTATCGTTGCATTGGGACCCAATCCATAGTTCGAAATGAGCAGAATTAAAAATGGATTACCCCGTGTTTTTCCTCACGGAGATTCCATTTTCAATTCCTTCTATTATTTTCCTAAAGAGGGCGCCCGAGGTTTTAGGCGCGGCTGTGTGTGTTCATTGTGTCGTGCTAAAGCAATAAACATGCATTTCATTTAGCAAACACCGCTTCAATATAAACATCCACACAATCATACATCCTAAACTCCTACCTGCATCAGACAGAGTTAATGAACACTTCACCCCTTATTTCTCAAATCTGCAAAAACATTTAACACCTCAAGGGTTAAAGTACGTACCTCAACTTGAAGAGCATCTGCATAAAACATGTCAGAAAAATCAATCAACTTTTTAATCGGCTCAAGTTCTCTAAGTCCCCAGTGGAGTCGCCAGTCTGTCGCGACCCTCTCGAGGTTGCATGTGGGCTCTCGAGGGCTAATGGGCCGTCCAGTCTGGTCGGACGCGGGCCTCTCCCAAGGCCCGTTACCCAAATCGCAACGGAGGTATGCGTAGTCGACCTTCAGTGTGGTCTGGTGACATGTGCTAAGTGTGCATGCCATGGAGTCGCCACCAATCATTTTTTGGAGGGTATGATTGGACCACCCTATTGAATAGTCGGGAGTTTCTATTCAATTCTGCGATAACCAGAGAAATGGGTTCGGGGACTTAGTTACGTCAACTGTCAGAGTTGACGCCCTTTCGGTACCTAAGTTGACTGAATTTTCTTACCTAAGATTTCATGCAGATGAGTGGAGTACGAATCCTAAATCTAGGAATTCATGCAAATAGGAATGACTATCCTAGCAATCACAATCAATAATAAAATGCGCAAATCAATGAATCCAAATATGTAAAATAATCACATCAAATCAACATGACACTCCTAATAAGGCTCTATTAGCCTAAATAAGTATCAATCAAGCTTAGGAATGATTTAGACATGATTTTACCCATCATGGGTAAAGTCGTAATTTTGAGACAAAAGGGACGATTTGCCTAAAAAGGGAAAAATCGTCATTTCGGAATGAATCCGGAGTAAAACAATGTCAAAAATAGGTTTGGTCACTCAATTGACCCATTTCCTATTTTTTTTTGCAATTTTCATGATTTTCTGGAATTTTAGAAATCGATTTACCATTCGAAGGGGTAAAATCGTCATTTTCTAAAAATGGGAATGAAATGTGGAAATCTTAGATATAAGGTTTAGCCACCTATCTGGCCCATCACCAAATTCTAAGCAATTTCCACAATTTATCGGAATATCAAAGACGATTTACCCTTTGAGGGGTAAAATCGCCATTTTGGATTAAATGGGAGAAAATCCAAAAAATGGAAACAAATCAATTTTTTTGTCATTTTCAGCCTTCAAAAATTTTTAGAATTTTTTTTAGGAATTTTCTGCAATTTTTCTCAATTTTTTTTTTGAATTTTTCCTTAATAATTCATTTTTTTTGGAAATTTTTTTATTCTGAAAATCACCTAATCACGACACGTGGCTCATCTGCAGACGTCCGATCTAGCATTTTTTGTTTTTGTTTTTATAGGACGCAACACAATGCAAAAAATAAAGAAGATATTAAGTCATTATACAACATAAACATAAGCAAAGGAGATGGGATCCGGTGAATTTTACGACGTTGGAGTCCGTCGGTGCTCGTGCAACAATGTGTGGGGGGTATAAACCACCAGCAGGAGGCTCGGCCTTCCGATTCTGGGGTAGCACAATATAATTTACAGAAAATAAATAAATAAAACACCTTGGACGCCAATAGGAGGCTTAGCCTTCCGATTCTGGGTCTTTTATGCGAAATATAGAAATGCTATGACATAAAGTAAATACACAGCAAATATTTAGACACCAACAGGAGGCTCGGCCTTCCGATTCTGGGTCTTTTATGCGAAATATAGAAATGCTATGACATAAAGTAAATACACAGCAAATATCTAGACACCAACAGGAGGCTCGGCCTTCCGATTCTGGGTCTTTTATGCGAAATATAGAAATGCTATGACATAAAGTAAATACACAGCAAATATTTAGACACCAACAGGAGGCTCGGCCTTCCGATTCTGGGTCTAATAGGTAAAATGTAAGAAGTGAGAGGTGGTCTTACCAAGATTGAACCCAAAACAAGCTCGGAAATCCAATTTGGCCCTCGCGGACTCAAGTCTGATCAGTCTGACCTTTGCTCCTTCAAACAGCTCTACGGGACAAATGGCTCGGCCAAATTGGACTCACGATATGTCATTAGAACGGCAAGAGAATAAGCTTTCTAACAGTATATGGCTCGTTCCCATACGATTCCTAACGAAAGAGTTATGGCCGAAAAACCGGACGGTTTTCAATCGCCCAATGACCAGAATCTGTCCCAGAAAACTCCTTCAATTCAACCATTAAAACCCATCCAAAACTCAACTAGACTACAATCTCAGCTTGCTAGATTCCTAAGTTAGGTTCTAGAGACATCTTATCGAATATTGGAAGCAAGGCAAGCCCTTGAATCACTCACAATGTTCACGGCACCCCCTTGACAGAACCGGTTCAGATTTTTCGAACAAAACAATAAGGGATCAGCCCTTAAATCCAAATATAATCCATCTTCAAACCATAAAACACAATAATATATGTCTTAACAAGGAGTGAGAGGTGGTCTTACCAAGATTGAACCCAAAACAAACCCGAAAATCCAAGTTGGCACCCGCGGACTCAAGTCTGATCAGTCTGACCTTTGCTCCTTCAAACAGCTCTACGGGACAAATGGCTGGGCCAAATTGGACTCACGATATGTCATTAGAACGGCAAGAGAATAAGCTTTCCAATGGTATATGGCTCGTTCCCATATGATTCCTAACGAAAGAGTTATGGTCGAAAAACCGGACGGTTTTGGGTCTGGGCGGCGGGCTGAGCGAGAGAAAAAAAATCGAAAAATGAAAGAGAGAGAGTTGAGGGAGAGGAAGAGTCGGGAGATGATGAGGGGGAGGAGATAAATAGGCAGCGGGAAGGAGAGAGGGAGTGGGGGAGAGAGAGAGAGAGCAAAAAATATAATAATAATAAAATAATAAAAGTAAAAATAAAATAAAATAACAAAAAGAGAAGACAAAATCATTAGTCCCCTTTTCCTTTTAAATGATGATGTTTCCCTCCTTTTCCTTTTAATCATTACTAATATTTTTGTCAAATTCAATTTTATGGTGATCAGAGAACACCCGAAATCGAACTTGAATTTTACTGTTTTATGAGGTCCTAAAGTAAAGAAAATTACAAATAAAAAATACCGACTATTTGTGACCTCAAATATTATTTTTCTTGATTTTCTTTTTCTTTTTTTCTTTTTTTTTTTTGTATTTTTCGAAAATATATTAAAAAAATGAAAATTATGAAAATTATTTTTTTGGTCAAAATGGTTCATTTAGCTTGGCTAAGGTCACCAAAATTGATTTTTCAATTTTTCAACTTTTTATGGATTTTCTATGAATTTTCAAAAAAATGAAATAAAAATAAATAAATAAATAAAGTTGATCAAAATTTAGGTGTCAACAGATGTCAAGACTCATTTTCCTTTAGTTTCCCGAGTCGAGTCGATCAGGACTCAGGTGTCACCTTATCTTTGAGAGAAACCTCTAACGAGATTCCTCTCAAAGAGGGGCAGCTGTTGACACCTAAATTTTGATCAACTTTTTTTTATTTATTTATTTTTATTTTATTTTTTTGAAAATTCATAGAAAATCCATAAAAACTTGAAAAATTGAAAAATCAATTTTGGTGACCTTAGCCAAGCTAAATGAACCATTTTGACCAAAAAAATAATTTTCATAATTTTCATTTTTTTTAATATATTTTCGAAAAATACAAAAAAAAAAAGAAAAAGAAAATCAAGAAAAATAATATTTGAGGTCACAAATAGTCGGTATTTTTTATTTTTAATTTTCTTTACTTTAAGACCTCATAAAACAGTAAAATTCAAGTTCGATTTCGGGTGTTCTCTGATCACCATAAAATTGAATTTGACAAAAATATTAGTAATGATTAAAAGGAAAAGGAGTGAAAACATCATCATTTAAAAGGAAAAGGGGACTAATCATTTTGTCTTCACTTTTGATTATATTATTAGTATTTTTACTTTTAAATATTTTATTATTATATTATTATATTACTATTTCATTATTTTATTTTATTTTTATTACTATTTATACTCCCCCCCTCATCATCCGTAGGGTTTCTCCTCCTCCTCCTCCTTCTTCTTCTTCTTCTTCTTCTTCTTCTTCTTCCTCTCCCACGCTCATTCCATATATTCTCTCTTCCATTTTTTTTGTCATCACACTACCACCCTCCACATTTCTTGCGTTTCCGGCCTATTGGACCGTTGGATCGAGCTGAATTTTTGTGTACAAGGTCTTCTTGATCCCTTCTTCATATCCACCGTTCGGATCTTTAAACAAATCTCTCAAAGTGGTCGTACAACAGCCAAATCAGAAGCTGTTCCAGGCGTGGGAACTGTATACCCGCCGACATTTCTTGAGTTTCCGGCCGATTGAGCCGTTGGATCGAGCTGACTATTTGTGTGCAGGGTCTTCTTAACCCCTTCTTCATATCCACCGTTCGGATCTTTAAAAAGATCTCTCCAAGTGGTCGCACAGCAGCCAAATCAGAAGTTGTTCCTGGCGCAGGAACTGTTCATCCGCCGGTATTTCTTCAGTTTTCGATCCATTCGACCATCGGATCGAGGTAAAATTTTGTGTATAATCTCATCTGAATTCTTTCTTCATCTTCACCGTTCGGATTTGTGAAAATAGTTCAACGTCCTCCTCATCCGAGCTCGGATTATTGTTTATTTTGTATTTTTTTCGTATTTACTGTGTATTTACTTTATGTCATAGCATTTCTATATTTCGCATAAAAGACCCAGAATCGGAAGGCCGAGCCTCCTGTTGGTGTCTAAATATTTGCTGTGTATTTACTTTATGTCATAGCATTTCTATATTTCGCATAAAAGACCCAGAATCGGAAGGCTAAGCCTCCTATTGGTGTCCAAGGTGTTTTATTTATTTATTTTCTGTAAATTACATTGTGCTACCCCAGAATCGGAAGGCCGAGCCTCCTACTGGTGGTTTATACCCCCACACATTGTTGCACGAGCACCGACGGACTCCGACGTCGTAAAATTCACCGGATCCCATCTCCTTTGCTTATGTTTATGTTGTATAATGACTTAATATCTTCTTTATTTTTTGCATTGTGTTGCGTCCTATAAAAACAAAAACAAAAACAAAAAAATGCTAGATTGGATGGCTGCAGATGAGCCACGTGTCGTGATCCGATGATTTTCAGAATAAAAAATATTTTTAACATTAAAAGAAATGAATTTCGAATTTTACAAAAATTAAAATGATTCGATTGTCACCGAGACGCCACGTGGCGAGTTAGGGATCGTCAGTTGGGATTTATTTTCAGAAAATTTATAAAAAAAATCAAATAAAAAAAATTCAAAAAAATGAATTATTAAGGAAAAATTCAAAAAAAAATTGTGAAAAATTGCAGAAAATTCAATCAACTTAGGTACCGAAAGGGCGTCAACTCTGACAGTTGACGTAACTAAGTCCCCGAACCCATTTCTCTGGTTATCGCAGAATTGAATAGAAACTCCCGACTATTCAATAGGGTGGTCCAATCATACCCTCCAAAAAATGATTGGTGGCGACTCCATGGCATGCACACTTAACACATGTCACTAGACCACATTGAAGGTCGACTACGTATACCTCCGTTGTGATTTGGGTAACGGGCCTTGGGAGAGGCCCGCGTCCGACCAGACTGGACGGCCCATTAACCCTCGAGAGCCCATGGCGAATCTCGAGAGGGTCGCGACAGACTGGCGACTCCACTGGGGACTTGGTTCTTAACCATTTAGTGGACTTGAGCCGATTAAAAAGTTGATTGGTTTTTCTGACATGTTTTATGTAGACGTTCTTCAAATTGAAGTATGTACTTTAACCCTTGAGGTGTTAAACGTTTTTGCAGATTGGAGAAATAAGGGGTGTAGTCCGTTGTTGACACCTGATTTTTGGTCATCCGTTATTATAGTTTGTATTTCTAAATTTAATTAAAAATAACAAAAAAAGTCACAAAATTATAAAATCAACTTTGGAAGCCTTGGCGGAGCCTTAGGAACCAATTTTGAACAAAAAAATATTTTTCGTAATTTTTAGTATTTTTTCGAATTTATTTAATTATAAAAATACCAAAAAAATCAGAAAAATATCATTCGTGGTCAGAAAAATACACAAAAATATTCAGTAATTTTGTTTTAATTTCCTATTCAAGTGTGACACTTTAAATCTTGAAAATTCGGCTCGGGTCACTATGTTCCTTCGCAAACATAAACCCGAACCGAGCCTTAAAAATATATATATAATAAAATAAAAATAATAAATAAATAAATAAAATAACAAAGAAGGGGATAGTGTCCCACAAAAGTTGAGGCCTAGTTGTCTTTGTCTACACAGAGCATTCCATTACACATAAAATAAGAGCAAGAGATGGTGGGAAATACTAAAATACACGGTCAAAGTCTGAAAGGTTGAAGATGGCAAACAAGCCATCGTGGAGCAAAAAGAAAAAGTTGTGGGATTTGTGGTGGTGCCCAAGTCATCCAGAGAGGGGAATTGAGGAATGGGATAAAAAAATGGAAAGGGCTGTGAAGTAGGGGATCCAAGATTGTTGCCGTCCTCAGGTAGTGGAGAGTGGTCCATCCGCAAAAGGAGAGCCGAAAGAGGAAAAGTCCTTGAGACAACTTGGTGGGGGGTTGATAAAAAAAAACCAGAGGACCATTGGGGAGGAGATGGCTAAAAAAAAATCTTCTCGGGCGATATCTGGTTATCAACGAGTTGCTATTGTACAACGTTGGGTGGGCGACGGGCTTCAAGTTTGACGAGTGCCATTGACATCGTCACCCTCGCTGTTGAGCCGCACCACGGTGTCCGACCGCTCCTGCACCGTGCGAAGTGATTCCATCGAGACGAGCTGCCGATCCCCTCGTCCATGACGAAACCAACTGCTGCTCCACGAGCCGCCGGCTTTGTTCCCCGATCCAAGGTGTCGAGGCTGTTGTCTCCGTCGACGACCACGACGGGTTCTTGTCGTTCGTCGCTACTACACTAAGAATCCAGTCACTTTGGATTACCTGCTGTTTTCCGTGTCCCAACGCTGATCACTTCAGCCAAGCAACCCCCATCTCGAGCGCTCCTGCATGGTTTCCAATCGAGCCTATCGCTAGCGCTCCGCGATTTGTGTCTGCAGGTTTTACGATAAGGCGAAGTCCCGCGAGAGTTCTTCGCTGTTGAACCAGTCGCCAACGCAAGTTCCTCGGCTGTGAGCCTTGCGAGCAGCAAACTGGGGCCTTCCTCTCCCAAAAAGCCACGGTCATAAGGGTCATGAGAACTTCGATTAATTGATTATAAATTCTGGATTGTCTTCTCTTAGTTTTGTCCCGATCTGACGTGTGAGTTTTGTGGTTGCGCCTCATGCAAACGACGGATTATTCTTGGCATGGAAAGCATGAAGGAGTGATAATCACAGATTCCATGGAAGGGAGAAGGTCATTAACAAGGGCAATTTCTTTATTCCTTTTCCTTTGCAGGTTAACACGTGACATGAGCAAATTCAATTACCACGAATCACAAGCATCGCTGGCGAAGTCTAACCATGGGCGTTTGACCACTTTGAACCACCGAGTTCATCATTCAGTCTAATAAAAAATGATTGATCGCAGGTCGTCCCGAGATGGTCGCGGGCTGGGGCTGGGCGATTGAAGGCCGGTGTCCAATCCGGTATGTTTTACGTACCCGATCCGTATATCAGGATTATTTTTCTAAAATATTGTCTTTATAGACTTGATTTGTATGTATTTGTTTCAGTCTAGTGGTTAGCTTATTTATCTGGTTGAGTGTTATCTATTGTCAAAAACATACTTTTTAATAAATAAAAAGTAAAAAAAAAAAGAATAAAAAAAATTAAAAAAAAATGGAGGTCAGGAAGACGAGCGTATGAAAGGGCATAGAGGTTTAGGAACTTGGGGCATAGTTTAATCCAAAACTGAAAGTGGACCTAAAAAGTCGATGGCGATCCGCGGCGCGACGAAGTGGATGTTGACGGGTGGTCATGGCAGTGTCGAGGTAGGCGGTCCGACGAGTCGACGGATGTATCGGATGTGAACGGGCTTGTCGGCGTTGGCGTTGTCGTTGGCCGGCGAGGATCGAAGCGGCGAACAATGAGTGTTTGGATCTCCTGTGAGTTCGTGGAGGAAGGCGCCTCACGGAGAAGTCCCATGCAAGATGACAACCCAAAAGAAAAGTTGTTAAAAAAGGAGAAAAGCAGAATAAAAAAATGATGATGAGATTTAATTGGGTTGGCGTGTGCGCAGGGGATGTAAAGACTTGTCCGGACAAATTTGTTGTCTTAAGTTTTAGTTTGGGCCTATTTTATAAGGTTGGGCCCGAATTAAAAAAGAAAAAGAAAAAAAAGAAAATGGGATGGTCATATTTGGGCCTCCTGTAGGAGAAAAAAAAACATTGGGCCAGGTCGAGTTGGGCTTTAGTATAAATATTTGCCATAAAAAAAAGAAGATGAGAATGGGCCTTTCTTTTAGATTTTGTTCGGGCTTCTTGTGAATTTCGAAGGGTTGGGCTTAGAGGCCCAATCTGGATCACCAGTTTCCGATTAAATAATAAAAAATAATAATAATAAACTCAAAAAATTAATAAAAAATAGAAAATCATAAAAAATTCTAAAAAATTCCAAAAAATAGGAAATGGCCACGTTCAACTGGCCACGACCTATTCCGGGTCATTTAACCCCCGATCTTTCCAGAAATGACGGTTTTGCCCTTCCGGCAAACCATCTTCCAAAAAAAATCCTAAAAAATTCAGGAAAATCCCAAAAAATAGGAAAAGGCCACAAACAACTGGCCAAGACTCGTTCCGGGTGTTTGAACCCCGACCCTTCTTAAAATGACGATTTCGCCCTCTGGGCGAATTGTCTTCCAAAAATTGAAGAAAAATCAAGAAATTCCAAAAAATTCTCAAAAATGGGAAATGGCTACAATCAACTGGCCATGGAATATTTTGGGTAATTCGGTATCCAAATCTCCCAAAAATTGATGATTTTTCCCTTCGGGCTAATCGCCTCCAAATCTTCTCATTTTACCCTTGACTGAAATCACACCTTCCCTAAGCCCTTATGGCTATGCTAGGAAGCCTTTGACTTGAATTGATGTGCATCGATGAGATTTATTTATGCACTTATTTGCGCTTTCATTTAAATTGATTGTGATTGATAGGAATAGTCTTCCAATCTGCATGAAACCTTGAATCAAACTTACCCCATCCAAAACTGCGCCTGCATGGGCTCTTAGCTAGGAAAATCACTCGCGTTAGGTACCGAAAGGGCGTTGGTAATGACACCAACGTAACCAAGTCCCCGAACCCAAAATCTCTGGTTCCGCAGAACTGATCGATCTCTCCCAATCGGTCAGTAAGGTTTCCGGTCTACCCTCCAAGAAAGACCGGTGGCGACTCCAAATGCATGTACAAGTTGCACATGCCACCACGACCACACTGAAGGTCGAAAGCGATCGACTGTTATCGTCAAATCCTTTGAATAATACTCCCGCCGCGATTTGGTATGGGCCTGGGAGGGTCCGCGTCGATCCAAAGCCCGCGATCCGCACCCTTGTGCGGTGGAAGGCCCGCGATCGGTAATCCATTAGCCGCGTCCGCTTTCGGACGGGTCGCGACAGCTGGCGACTCCGCTGGGGACTTTGTTCTAGAACCTATGGTTCTAGACCTCAAGTGGACTTAGGCCGTAATTAAAACGCTGAGTGATTTTTCTAACCATGCATGCGCTCTTGAAGGTGAGGTAAGTCCGCTTATGGTAGGTGTTATATGTTTTTGCAGATTGGAGAAATAAGGGGTGTAGTCCGTGATTAACATTGTCTTATGCAGGTTAGGCGTAGGAATGTATGTTGTGTGGATGATTTGAAGTGCTGATTGATAAACTGCTGTGCATGAATTGCATTGTGATGATCACAACATGTGGACATACACAACCGCCCCTAAAACCCCGGGCGCCGCCTTTAGGAACACAATAGAAGGAATTGAAAATGGAATCTCCATGAGGAAAAACATGGGGTAATCCACTTTTCAATTCCGCTCACTTCGAACTATGGATCGAGTCCCAATGCAACGATAGCTGTGCAATGGAATCGGCTCTTTCTAGAACTCGAGGTGGGAACCTTGACCTTAGGTGCCAAATCCTTTGATTTTTAGAAGTTTTATCCTCACTTGTCTCATGTGCATGTCTTTAGATGGTTGATATATCTAAAACCACCTAAAAAAAAATCGGTGATCCTGGAGTCACATCTCGAAGACTGGAACTGGGGCATCTCCAAGTGTTCGGACCACATTCCTTTGATTGGTTTGGCATTTTTAGTTCTCTTGTATAAGACTAATGTTGCTTAGGTCCTCTCTATCTCGTCCCTTAGATTGATTGTATTAGGGATCTATTTGTATTGTATACATTTCGATAAGGCTCATTTCTATCGAAAATAGGGGCAAATTCCCCAAACCCGTGGAGCATAGTGAATTCGTCTCTTCAGTGTAAAATACATTTGGCCGCAGAGCCACTCGTTTGGTAAAAGGACGTATCGTTCCTAATGGATTTTTAATCAGATCTGGGGATAAATTTTTCTCCATTTTTTTTTATCTCAGGTGATAAAAGAGACAATGCACCCAAAAGCTCGTGCATTCAAATGACAAACCAGACGTCGCCCAGCTGGGGCAAATGGACCGTAGGCGTTGCAAATACCTTCAAGCACGGATAGAGGAATTTGATAGATGTTGTTCATATCAATACGCAACATCATAACGGAATGCAAATCAAGAGTAAAGTCGTATCGTCCCAATTTATCTTGGATTTGGGAATATGAGTTAACACTTGTTATTTATCCTTGATAGGGACTCGCCATCAAGGAGGACAGATTTTCACAACCTGTGTGCACTCGCAGGGGCACACGACCAAGGGTAAGATGTATCGTTCTAATTTTTTGAAAAATTCGTGAACGTACAATAACATGTTTCTTCCGCATTTTCAGGGATCTCCAGCCGCGGGGGACAGGTAAGTATCCATTTCCCCAATCCATTGAAGATGTTAAATAAAAAACTGAGAAGAAAAGAAAAGCTTTCAGAATCTAATGTCTGGAAAAGACATAGAATTCTAACTTCATTGGCATTCATGTTTTGAAATAGGAGGTTGTCTGAACATGAATAAGAACATGCATGGTGCATCATAAAATCCCCTTGACGGGTAAATTTTTTGGAGAAAACGAAAAAAAAAAAATTTCAATCAAAAGTTGTTCAGAACTTTCAAAAGGACGTTTTCTCAAAAGACGAGAGGCAAAGCCTAGTCCAAACACGTCCTATACACTTAAGAGAGAAGTGGAGCGGATAAGACAGCAAAATCTGGACCTACGGAAGTAGGGACCATTCGCAGCGATTACATGGGTTGGGACGACGGAGGCATTCGTTTCATATCCCCCAAACACTACAGGTGACCGTTGATAACCCATTTGAACGGCGGTTTTCATTCTTAACCCTGTCAAGAACCACCCCACACCGGGAAAAAAAGGAAGTAAATCCAGCAGCGTCAGGAGAAAATGGTTAGAAATTTTATTGCTCGGACTAACATTAATCTTTGTGTGTTGTTTATATGGTAATCCAAATGCCATAGGATGACGAGAAGCATTCATTTCTCTATCCCACACACCATATCCTTTGCACAGCCAAGTTGAGCCTGCAAATTCGTTTCATGAACCCATTGGTGATCATTCCAAGGCGGAAGCAGCACCACTTCAAAAATGGAAGAGTTCAAGACTCAGGGATTACGAAGAGGATTCCCGAGCTGATATTTAAAGCATGTTTAGACTTTCAGACATATGTCTGACATAATCCCATCAAGGATGAGAAGAACCGGGATTTAAAAAATAATAATAATAATAATAATGATAATAATCCCTAGCATCAAGAAAAAGCAAAGTGCCTGGTAAAAGCAAGGCCGATGCTCGTGTAAGTTGTTTGATTGATCCACAATGAAGCCCGGATGGGAAAAGAGGAAATCCCTGAAGAAGCCAAATCAAAAAAGGGCTGCTCCCCAAATGCTATCAAGCGCAGAACAAAGACATAGAAAGAGTCAGTCTCTGAATGCAACAAGAGACGCTCTTTAAAGAGCTGGTGCACATCGCAAGATAGGTTGCGCGCCTCAAAGGCTAAAGATACAGAAAGGAAATGACAGGTGGCAAATCAGCAATGATCACCAATGTCAAACCCGCCATGAATTCTGGGCCAAAAACGAGCCTTTTTCGGTCCCCAATCCTACCAATGTTACAACCCTGAAACAGTCTTCTCTGACTAAGACACTTGGGTTAACATGTAGCTTAGCTCGAAGAAGTATGAGCAAGACTATTTCTTTCTCATTTTGCAGGGTTCTCGACTTGTAAACCCGGAGCAGATGATGAAGACTTTCATTCAATGGCCTTGACTCCAAAGAGGGTCCCCCTTGAAAACCAATATCCAAGCCCAACATTACGATCCCGTGGAAGACCTCCCGACCGATCAAAATGTATGCGCTGCGAATGAGCCTGAAACCTAGACATAGGTTAGTTGGGAATTGAGTGCATCCCCTATAAAAAAAACCACTATCTCAAAACAGGTGAAAAGACCTCCTTGTCGAGAAATATTCCAATTGATGTTTTGAACAAACTCTTTTTGGAATTTTCAAACTGTTGATCCAGATTTTCCATGCAAGGAATTTGTGATCACATTTACATGTTGCAAGAATGCTTTGGATAGCCTCCAGCATCAAAATGCACATTTCACAATTAAAACTTAAGTCATATGGTTTTTGTCAAATGGACAGCCGTGGTCTTCCCAAAGATTACTAACGTTTTCTTGGTGAAGAAAAATCTTTCAAGCTCAAACTTCTGCAGGATACCTGGAGAACCCAGCTCCCAAAATGTCGCCTCAACAGACTAAAGCGAGGCTTTGTCAAAATAAAATCTTTCACTGCTTCAAAACTGAATTCCCGACAAATTTCGGGATCTTTCAAAAGAAGGGGTGAGGATGTGACCCCTTTTCAAGATTTAGGCAGTCTCATCGGACGTGGAGAACCCTCGTCCCGAGACCCCTTTTCAAAATTTAGGCAGTCTCATCGGACGTGGAAAAACCTCGTCATGAGACCCCTTTCCAAAAATCAAGCAGTCCTAACTTGACGTGGAGAACCCTCGTCCTAGGATCCCTTTTTCAAAAATATCAAACAGTCCTAGCATGACGAGGAGAACCCTCGTCCTAGGACCTCTTTTCAAATATCAAACAGTCCCAGCAGACGTGGAGAACCCTCGTCTCGGGACCCCTCTTTCAAAAAAGCAGTCTCATCGGACGTGGAGAACCCTCGTCATGAGACCCCTTTTCAAAATTTAAGCAGTCTCATCGGACGTGGAGAACCCTCGTCATGAGACCCCTTTTCAAACCAAAACAAAGGTAGAAACCGCCTAAAGGGTCAAACAAAGGTAGAAACCGCCTAAAGGGTCAAAACAAAGGTAGAAACCGCCTAAAGGGTCAAAACAAAGGTAGAAACCGCCTAAAGGGTCAAACAAAGGTAGAAACCGCCTAAAGGGTCAAAACAAGGGTAGAAACCGCCTAAAGGGTCAAAACAAAGGTAGAAACCGCCTAAAGGGTCAAACAAAGGTAGAAACCGCCTGAAGGGTCAATCCAATAGTAAAAATCACTTAAATGGTCAACTCAATGGTCCAATCCACCATACGGATCAAAATCCTTGGCAAATCCCCAAAGCGTGGGATGCGCCTTCCTCAGGTTCCTACCAGTTAGGAGTCCCATAATGGTATGACCTACCATACAGGTCGGAGCTTAATCTCCCTAGGATATTCTGAATGATGAGTCCTAGGTATTTTCTTGAAAATTATCGCGATAGACAGCATCCGACAGGTGAGCTTCAGGTAAGCCTCTCACTCCAGCCCAAGTTCAAATTGCGATAGCAAACCGAGGATTAATTTGAACATTCATCAAAAGGCTTAAGGTTCCAATGTCACAACATTTCTTTTCCCCAGTCGAGTCAGTCAAGATCCAGGTGTCATTTTGTCTTTGAAAGCAACCTCTGACGAGCTCACTCTCAAAGAGGGGCAGCTGTTGACACCTGATTTTTGGTCATCCGTTATTATAGTTTGTATTTCTAAATTTAATTAAAAATAACAAAAAAAGTCACAAAATTATAAAATCAACTTTGGAAGCCTTGGCGGAGCCTTAGGAACCAATTTTGAACAAAAAAATATTTTTCGTAATTTTTAGTATTTTTTCGAATTTATTTAATTATAAAAATACCAAAAAAATCAGAAAAATATCATTCGTGGTCAGAAAAATACACAAAAATATTCAGTAATTTTGTTTTAATTTCCTATTCAAGTGTGACACTTTAAATCTTGAAAATTCGGCTCGGGTCACTATGTTCCTTCGCAAACATAAACCCGAACCGAGCCTTAAAAAATATATATATAATAAAATAAAAATAATAAATAAATAAATAAAATAACAAAGAAGGGGATAGTGTCCCACAAAAGTTGAGGCCTAGTTGTCTTTGTCTACACAGAGCATTCCATTACACATAAAATAAGAGCAAGAGATGGTGGGAAATACTAAAATACACGGTCAAAGTCTGAAAGGTTGAAGATGGCAAACAAGCCATCGTGGAGCAAAAAGAAAAAGTTGTGGGATTTGTGGTGGTGCCCAAGTCATCCAGAGAGGGGAATTGAGGAATGGGATAAAAAAATGGAAAGGGCTGTGAAGTAGGGGATCCAAGATTGTTGCCGTCCTCAGGTAGTGGGGAGTGGTCCATCCGCAAAAGGAGAGCCGAAAGAGGAAAAGTCCTTGAGACAACTTGGTGGGGGGTTGATAAAAAAAAACCAGAGGACCATTGGGGAGGAGATGGCTAAAAAAAAATCTTCTCGGGCGATATCTGGTTATCAACGAGTTGCTATTGTACAACGTTGGGTGGGCGACGGGCTTCAAGTTTGACGAGTGCCATTGACATCGTCACCCTCGCTGTTGAGCCGCACCACGGTGTCCGACCGCTCCTGCACCGTGCGAAGTGATTCCATCGAGACGAGCTGCCGATCCCCTCGTCCATGACGAAACCAACTGCTGCTCCACGAGCCGCCGGCTTTGTTCCCCGATCCAAGGTGTCGAGGCTGTTGTCTCCGTCGACGACCACGACGGGTTCTTGTCGTTCGTCGCTACTACACTAAGAATCCAGTCACTTTGGATTACCTGCTGTTTTCCGTGTCCCAACGCTGATCGCTTCAGCCAAGCAACCCCCATCTCGAGCGCTCCTGCATGGTTTCCAATCGAGCCTATCGCTAGCGCTCCGCGATTTGTGTCTGCAGGTTTTACGATAAGGCGAAGTCCCGCGAGAGTTCTTCGCTGTTGAACCAGTCGCCAACGCAAGTTCCTCGGCTGTGAGCCTTGCGAGCAGCAAACTGGGGCCTTCCTCTCCCAAAAAGCCACGGTCATAAGGGTCATGAGAACTTCGGTTAATTGATTATAAATTCTGGATTGTCTTCTCTTAGTTTTGTCCCGATCTGACGTGTGAGTTTTGTGGTTGCGCCTCATGCAAACGACGGATTATTCTTGGCATGGAAAGCATGAAGGAGTGATAATCACAGATTCCATGGAAGGGAGAAGGTCATTAACAAGGGCAATTTCTTTATTCCTTTTCCTTTGCAGGTTAACACGTGACATGAGCAAATTCAATTACCACGAATCACAAGCATCGCTGGCGAAGTCTAACCATGGGCGTTTGACCACTTTGAACCACCGAGTTCATCATTCAGTCTAATAAAAAATGATTGATCGCAGGTCGTCCCGAGATGGTCGCGGGCTGGGGCTGGGCGATTGAAGGCCGGTGTCCAATCCGGTATGTTTTACGTACCCGATCCGTATATCAGGATTATTTTTCTAAAATATTGTCTTTATAGACTTGATTTGTATGTATTTGTTTCAGTCTAGTGGTTAGCTTATTTATCTGGTTGAGTGTTATCTATTGTCAAAAACATACTTTTTAATAAATAAAAAGTAAAAAAAAAAAAGAATAAAAAAAATTAAAAAAAATGGAGGTCAGGAAGACGAGCGTATGAAAGGGCATAGAGGTTTAGGAACTTGGGGCATAGTTTAATCCAAAACTGAAAGTGGACCTAAAAAGTCGATGGCGATCCGCGGCGCGACGAAGTGGATGTTGACGGGTGGTCATGGCAGTGTCGAGGTAGGCGGTCCGACGAGTCGACGGATGTATCGGATGTGAACGGGCTTGTCGGCGTTGGCGTTGTCGTTGGCCGGCGAGGATCGAAGCGGCGAACAATGAGTGTTTGGATCTCCTGTGAGTTCGTGGAGGAAGGCGCCTCACGGAGAAGTCCCATGCAAGATGACAACCCAAAAGAAAAGTTGTTAAAAAAGGAGAAAAGCAGAATAAAAAAATGATGATGAGATTTAATTGGGTTGGCGTGTGCGCAGGGGATGTAAAGACTTGTCCGGACAAATTTGTTGTCTTAAGTTTTAGTTTGGGCCTATTTTATAAGGTTGGGCCCGAATTAAAAAAGAAAAAGAAAAAAAAGAAAATGGGATGGTCATATTTGGGCCTCCTGTAGGAGAAAAAAAAACATTGGGCCAGGTCGAGTTGGGCTTTAGTATAAATATTTGCCATAAAAAAAAGAAGATGAGAATGGGCCTTTCTTTTAGATTTTGTTCGGGCTTCTTGTGAATTTCGAAGGGTTGGGCTTAGAGGCCCAATCTGGATCACCAGTTTCCGATTAAATAATAAAAAATAATAATAATAAACTCAAAAAATTAATAAAAAATAGAAAATCATAAAAAATTCTAAAAAATTCCAAAAAATAGGAAATGGCCACGTTCAACTGGCCACGACCTATTCCGGGTCATTTAACCCCCGATCTTTCCAGAAATGACGGTTTTGCCCTTCCGGCAAACCATCTTCCAAAAAAAATCCTAAAAAATTCAGGAAAATCCTAAAAAATAGGAAAAGGCCACAAACAACTGGCCAAGACTCGTTCCGGGTGTTTGAACCCCGACCCTTCTTAAAATGACGATTTCGCCCTCTGGGCGAATTGTCTTCCAAAAATTGAAGAAAAATCAAGAAATTCCAAAAAATTCTCAAAAATGGGAAATGGCTACAATCAACTGGCCATGGAATATTTTGGGTAATTCGGTATCCAAATCTCCCAAAAATTGATGATTTTGCCCTTCGGGCTAATCGCCTCCAAATCTTCTCATTTTACCCTTGACTGAAATCACACCTTCCCTAAGCCCTTATGGCTATGCTAGGAAGCCTTTGACTTGAATTGATGTGCATCGATGAGATTTATTTATGCACTTATTTGCGCTTTCATTTAAATTGATTGTGATTGATAGGAATAGTCTTCCAATCTGCATGAAACCTTGAATCAAACTTACCCCATCCAAAACTGCGCCTGCATGGGCTCTTAGCTAGGAAAATCACTCGCGTTAGGTACCGAAAGGGCGTTGGTAATGACACCAACGTAACCAAGTCCCCGAACCCAAAATCTCTGGTTCCGCAGAACTGATCGATCTCTCCCAATCGGTCAGTAAGGTTTCCGGTCTACCCTCCAAGAAAGACCGGTGGCGACTCCAAATGCATGTACAAGTTGCACATGCCACCACGACCACACTGAAGGTCGAAAGCGATCGACTGTTATCGTCAAATCCTTTGAATAATACTCCCGCCGCGATTTGGTATGGGCCTGGGAGGGTCCGCGTCGATCCAAAGCCCGCGATCCGCACCCTTGTGCGGTGGAAGGCCCGCGATCGGTAATCCATTAGCCGCGTCCGCTTTCGGACGGGTCGCGACATCCGTGATTAACATTGTTTTATGCAGGTTGGCGTAGGAATGTATGTTGTATGGGTGATTTGAAGCGCTGATTGATAAACTGTTATGCATGACTTGCATTGTGATGATCACGACACCTGAACACACACAACCGCGCCTAAAACCCCGGGCGCCCCTATAAGCAAACAATAGAAGGAATTGAAAATGGAACCTCCGTGAGGAAAAACACGGGGTAATCCATTTTTAATTTCGCTCACTTCGAACTATGGATTGGGTCCCAATGCAACGATAGTTGTGCAATGGAACATACCCTTTCTAGAACTCGAGGTGGGAGCCTTTAAGCCTCAGGAACCCCACCATTTAGGTGTCAAAACTTCACAAGTTTACATGCGCATGATCGATGTGTTTGACATGTCTTACCCCCTTCAAAAGGTCTGTAAGTATCATTCCTTTCATCCTTTGAACTCAGTATAACTTTTTTCCATATGCTAACACGTCTTTCTACCTACCATAGGGGCAGGTAGTTTTAATCACGGAACCAAGAATAACTCGTATTATAACTCGTCTCCGAGCCAGAATGGAGCAAGAGGAGTTGGGATCTCGCGTGAATAGTTTGGAAGGTCAGATGGCGTCAATGGCCACCATGCTAGCAGAAATGAAAGCCATGATGGTTGCTGCACAAGAAAGAAATCATGACCTCAGCCAGGATGCTCCGCCCGCACCCCCCAATGCTTCGAATGTGGCGCGAACTCAGGAAGAGAATGTGGCCGAGAATGTTAATCGAGTGTTAGCAGCTGATGCACTACCGAAGGCCGCGTCTGTAGTCATCGACCTAGAAAAAGACAAAAAGGAGAAACCCCCGGGCAAAATCGAAGAAGGCGCAAAGAGGCTGGCGAAGATAGATGAATGCCTAAGCAGCCAAGGGTATGAGTTGGCTCGATTTGACAAGATATCACCATTTGCAAAAATTGAAGCGCCGTCAGACTATAAAGAACCCGATTTCGTCAGAAAATACAACGGGACGAGCTGCCCCCGAGCCCACTTAAAATATTACCTGCGCAAAATGGCACTTTTTTCTGACTACGTTCCCTTGCTGATGAACACATTTCAAGAGAGTCTGGCGGGTGCTGCTCTGGCTTGGTTCATCGAATTAGATTTGGAGGACTATGATGGATGGGAAGACCTGGCGGAGGACTTTTTACATCAATATAAGTTCAATACTGCTACAGCCCCTTCCAGAGAAGATTTGCTGAGGACCACAAAAGGGAAGAATGAGGCAATCCGCGCCTACGCTCAAAGATGGCGGGCCTTAGCAACACAAGTCAAACCGTCCATTCCAGAGGACGAGCTAGTCGACCTTTTCTTAAGAGCGTTGCCTTACGAATATTTCGATAGGCTGAACACATCTGGTTGTCAAACATTTGTACACCTCATAAAAATCGCAGAAAGGTTGGAATGGGCGATGAGGGAAAGGAAAGCACCAGAAATCGCAACAAGACGCCAATATCCGGCCCGAAGGGAGAAAGAGGCTGAAGTTGATGTGGCCTTCATACCAAACCCACCCAACCCTAAGCAGTTCTCCAATTCAAGTACGGTGCAAGGAAACTCGTCGATGTCGGTACAGAAACCATATGAACTAAGGAGGAAGTTGCCTCCCAAGCAGTTCACCCCACTGCCAAGGCCGTTATCGAAATTACTTCCTATGTTACTAGAGGAGCACTTAGTGGCTAAGGAGCCTCCAAGGCCGAATCCGGTGAAATTTAACGGGTACGATGAAAGCCAGTCATGTGCCTATCACATGGGAGAGAAGGGCCATAACGTAGACAATTGCATTGTTTTGAAGTACAAGGTACAAGCCCTTATCGATAATTGCATCCTTGAATTCGACAAAACAGAGCCGAACGTGCAAAATAATCCACTTCCTGATCACCAAACCGTGGGGGTGATCTTCGACAACAAGTTCGACCGGTTCTTCTCCGAGGATTCCAAATGGTTGAAGGACGAGGGGATAGAAACGACATCGGAGGAACTTGATTTGACCAGCTTGTCTTTGGGAGATTTTGTCAAATCACTCGACGGCGACGCTCCTACCATGGAGTAAAGAGATATCTGTCTCTCTTCGACGCATCTAAATCCACATTAGGTGCCTCGGGCTTTTTCTTACGTGTTGTATTGTAATATAAGTATACTTAAAAAAAAACAAAAAAAAATCATCAAAAAATCAAAAATAAAAAACGGGGACGTGTGGGAGCCACAAATCGGTCAATGACGAAAAAAAAAAAGAAAAAGCTGAGACCTGATTTCCCACATGTCTCCTGGTTTGCAAAGTTTTGGGATGCGAGGATGCCCAATGATATGAGGGCTAGCTCCCATCCTACCCTTTCAATTTTTCTTAAGACGTCTCCGAAAGAAGTTTATCATTACATGAACTTTCCCTATTTTATAACCGTCTTTGTGACACTTCAAGCATGTCATTCCAAGCATACATATCAGTTGTTAAATAACTCAGGTTCCCGAGGAGGAGCTTCCCTCCTAAATGGGGAATAAAACGATGCGGAGCCATCCATTCCGGCGACGATCAAAAGCAGGGGAATCAGATGGCAGTGCTTCCAAATGACGAAGCAAGGAGTACCCCTTTTCATAACATAATTCTGACTGAATGTTTTCAAGAGCGTTCTAATGGCTCAATTTGTGAACAAAATCTTTGAGAAGACCTGAAAAAGTTTCTCATCACCTGGAAATCTCTGTGAAAAGAATGCTTGAAAAGAAAATCTCAAGTTTTATCAATTGGCACATCTGATAAAAATACCTTCTTTGAATAGAATGAAAAGCACGAATTCATAGATGACCAGGATTGGCAAAACTCGTGGGAGCAAGTCTCTCCCTTTTCTCCGAGAAGCCTAGCCAAGGGCAAACTCTCATGATCCCCCCCTAAAAGTGCAACAGACCATGGTCCTCAAATCCAAAGAGGACAAACAGCAAAACCGGCCTCACCGGGGCAAATTGCTCGAAAAGTGCGTGGACTCCTTCAGATTGGATTAGAAATCTCCAACAAAAGCGGAAAGCGTTAAGGCATGACTGGGGCATGCGAATCAATTTTTCCCTGGGCAAAGAAGGACGTTTCTTCTCTGGCAAAATCCGTAGACGCAATGACAGAGTTATCCGCATCAGAAATAAACCCCAGGATACAAACCTAGAGGCGGTAACTTTGTATCGTTCCAATTTGATCTCCATAAATCCCATACTTAACATGAGTTTTCCTCATTTAACAGGAAGTCGTTGGTGCCAAAAGCTGTTGACACCTGATTTTTGACCAAGTCTTTTTCAGTTTTATTTTCGAAAAATCACAAAAAGTTCATAAAAAGTCAAAAAATTACAAAATCAACTTTGGTGGCCTTGGCCAAGCCCAAGGAACCATTCTTGACCAAAAAATAATTTTTCATATTTTTCACATTTTTTAGTATTTTTAGAAAATAGGAAAATACTAGAAAAATCAACAAAAATAGAATTTATGGTCACAAAAATATAGGAAAATAGTCAATATTTTTCTTTTAAATCCCTTGTCATTTTGGCCTCATCAAGAGTCGAAATTCAAGTCTAATTTTGTGTGTTTCTTTGTAACACACATGGTTAAATTTGTCAAAAAAATATGTTCTGAGTCTTTTTATTTGCAATATTTGGCATTTCTCGAATCTTGACATTTGACTTGATTGCCCCACATTTCAATTTGGTTCAATTGTGCGCCAATTTGATCAATTTTGGCTTTAGGGACCTAATTGCATGAAATTCTTTTCATTTTAGTCCCTATTACGCCAATTCCGAAATTAAACTTTTCCGAGGGACACCCATAGAACCCCAGTGCTTCCTCCCTATAGTATTCGACCCCCTGAATCTAATGGTGGGCTCAATTTGGGGTCGATTCGTCCATTAGGAACCCCAATTTGACGAAAATCAAATTCGGATCCTACTCCACATTTGGGGTTTTCAATCAATTCAAAAGGAATTTGCCACGAAAATCACATTTCTAGGTGGAGTCTGTGCCATAGAGTCTAATTTTGATGTCAATTTTATGATATTGGTACATCAGGACGTCCAATTTGAACAGAAAATTTAGAACCGGGTCAACTGGGTCGGGTTGACCGATCCAGTCAACCCGGTTGACCAAACCAATAGAGCAAAAAAACGCTCTCTGCTTGTTGGATCTTGGAGGAGGACGTCGCGCAGGATGGGGGCTGGTTCGCGCAAAACAAAAAGAAAACAAGAGAACGAACGAAGGAAGTCAGTTAGTGGCGATCAGTTGAGAGATTAGTTGAGTGGTGGATTCGGTTGAGAGAGTTGGTTGGAGCAACGAAGAACAAAAAGCAGAGAGGGCGAGAGGAAGGGGGCAAGTCTGTTCGCGCAGAAGGAGAACAACAGAGAGTGAGAGGGCTCGCGAAAGAAGAAGAGAGGGAGAAAGCGAGAGGGTGAGAGCGGTTTTCTTCGCGCGAAGGCAGGAGAGTGAGAGAGATACAGAGAGTGAGAGAGCTCTGAGAGAGGGAGAGAGAGAGAAAGGAAGCCGCGAGCTTCAAAGGCTCGGCCACGGCGAGCGGCGAGAAACCGAAGCTTCGGGTATATCCTCCGAGCTTCGTGACGCCCCAAGGAATCTCCAGAACCGAGCGGTGTCGCGTTTCATCGCCGAAATAGGTGAGATACTCTCCCGAGCTTCTTCTCGGCCTCCAATGGCAAGTCAAGCTAGAGTCGTTCATCTGCCGTGATTTTTATTGCAATCTGTTCGTATCGCTTCCCTGAGCATTTTCTCTTTTGATCCCATGTCATTTCGACGCCGGAATCGCCGAGTCTGACCTCCGACCACCCGAACCTGTCGAGAGCTTGAGAGCTCAACCCGAGCGAAACCGAAGCCTCGCAATGGCCGGGTAAGTTTTCTTGAGCTCTTATGATGCTTCTTGAAGGATTTGGCAGGTTAGATATCGTCAGAAATGGCTAGGGGGGACTCTCGCCGGAGATTAGCTCCGGCCTGGGATGGCAGGTTAGTCGAACTTGGTTATGCTATGTGAAGCTTGGTATATGTTGTAGAGGAGATCGAAACGAGTTGAATGGCGGTGGTTTCGCGAGTTTTGGTGGTCTGGACGCGGAGAAAAGGCCCTCCGACGAGGCGCCGGCGACGCAGCGCCGGCGCCGATCGTCTTCTTCGGCGAGGCTGTTGACCGGTCAATGAAAGTTGACCGGTCAACGCCTACGTGGCGCTGACGTGGCGCCCACGTGGCAGCCACGTCAGCCATCCGCGAATAACCGAATAACACAAATTGATCCGACGGTGGTTATTATGCCACATGTCGAGATCTTGCTTTTTCTGAAATAAAAAATCTTTTTTCTAATAACGGATCGGACGGCTGTAGTTCAATCAGGTATTCCAATCGGAACCGTCGGTTTTCAGCCATAGATCTGGCCGTCCGCGCATCAATACGTGGCACAATCAGGACCTTTGATTCAATTTAGGCGGGATTTTAGAATTTGAGCGGGAGGTCTGAAGCGGCGTCGTTTTAGGCGCGGCGCGGGCCCGGATCCGGGCCGGGCCGGTCGCCCGTGGGCCGTGGGCCGGGTCACCCGACCCGGCCCGGATAACATTTTTTAAAGAAAAAATTCCGAAAATGATTTTAAAAAAATAAAAAAAAAATCAGAAAAATCTTAGAAAATCCAAAAAATGCTAGAAAATTTCAGAAAATTCCAAAAAATTGTGGAAAAATTGTGGAAAAATCCTAGACACTCTAGAAATCCCCAAAACTCGAGGATTGACCACAGACAACTGGTCAACCCTATTTTTGGGGTTTCTTATCCAATTTTCCGAGACTTGACGACATTACCCTTTAGGGGTAAGTCGCCTCTGCTGTGCATGCTAGAAAAGGCCGATAATTCCAAGGTGAGAATTAGGGTCGATTAGACGATCAATTCTTAGGTTTGGGTTTTCGAGTCCCGCCTCTTTTCTCAAAATGACGATTTTGCCCTTTAAAGGGAAAATCGTCTTTCTTATCTCAATCGAGTTCTGAAAATTGCTTGAAGTTAGGGTTTGGGTCAGGTGGACGACCAACCCTAATATTTGAGATTTTTAGTTCTCATCTTTGTCCAAAATGACGACTTTACCCCTCCAAGGGTAAAATCACTTTTAAATTCCAGAAAAATCCTGGAAATTCAAGAAAAATAGGAAATGGATTGGATTGATGGCCAATCCTATTTCCTCTGTCTTTTGACTTCCCAATTCATCTAAAATGACAGATTTACCCTTTTAAGGGTAAATTCTCCCCGAATTGTTCAAAATTACGATTCTGCCCCTCAGGGGCGAATCATGTCCAAATCACTCCTAAGCCTTGATTGATATTTCTCTAGGCTAATAGGGCCTCATTAGGGATGCCATGCTGATTTCATGTGTTTTATCCGCATGTACTGGATCCTTGATTTGCGCACTTATTTCTATTGGTTGTGAGTGATAGGGTAGTATTTCCCATCCGCATGAACTCCTAGATTTAGGATCTGTACCCCACTTATCTGTATGAATATCCTAGGATCAGATAAACCATTCAACATAGGTACCGAAAGGGCGTCAACTCTGACAGTTGGGGTAACTAAGTCCCCGAACCCACTTCTCTGGTTTCCGCAGGATCGAATAGACTACTCCCAACTATTCGATAGGGTTTTCCGATCGTACCCTCCACGAAACGATTGGTGGCGACTCCTTGGCATGTACACTCATCACATGTCACTAGACCGCACCGAAGTTTGACCACGTATATCCAGCAGTTGCGATTTGGGTCATGGACCTTGGGAGAGGCCCGCGTCCGATCCAGCCAGCGATCGGGCGGCCCATTAGCCCGCTCCGGGAGAGGGTCGCGACAGACTGGCGACTCCGCTGAGGATTTTATTCTAAACCAGAATCTCTGGTTACGAATTCCAGAGGACTTGAGCCGATTAAAAAGTTGTTTGGTTTATCTGACCTTATTTTCTGCAGATGCTCTCGAAGGTAAGGTACGTACACTAACCATTGTGTTAGATGTTTTTGCAGATTGGAGAAATAAGGGGTGGAGTGATTGTTGACATCTTTTCCTGCAGGTTGGAGTTGGGAATGTATGTTTATTTTTATGCACATACTGAAGCGGTGTTTTGATACAAGCTGCTGTGCATGACCTTGCATTGTGATGATCACGACACATCGCACACACTGGCGGTCAAACCCCGACTGCAACCACCTCTAGGTTACCTTAGATAGGGAAGGGATGCGAAAAGGATCTTGTGTTTGATGGCACTTGAGACTTTCGTATTCGTTCCCGCCTACCATCTGCATTGGCGATATCTAGCCCTCTTGGGTAGGTACCCTTGGGGAGGAATCTGCCTCATGTGGATCGTGGGAGCCTGAGCCGTAGGTTCCTTACTTGATTTTCGATTTTTAGAGTATACCCCTCATTTGTCTCATGCGCATGTCTATGAGAGGTTGGTATACCTAAAACCAAAAAAAAAAAAAATCCCGCTGATCATTGTAAGTATGACTTCTCCCTCTACTTGTTCATTTCCTAGTGAAATTTCATTATAGGAAATTCATGGAAATCAACCGAATGCCCTGCGTGTTTGAGTTTACAAATGAGAATTTTGACAATGAATTTTAGATGCAAAATTGGAACACTTCTAAGCCGTCCCTACGGAATAGATGGTTCATCCAAATTTTCAATCATGGGTTAAGATGACATTTCTTTTTGTCTAAAATTCTTCCAATTCAATATTTTGGGGCATGAAGTTAAGGCCATGTTTGCAATCACATTTTATGTAGTGAGTTCTTAAAAAGATCACGTGATTTTCACAAGAAAAATGTCACAAAGCAATCTTTCAAGATTAATGCCCCCATTTGCGTATTAAACGTTTGGAATTAAATGGGTGCTTGATTGATGACCATGGATCGATCTTTTAATGACGTATCCTCTTATCTTGAAATCTTGGCGGACATCAGATGCCCGTAAATAGGGATTATGGGATATGTATTGTCGCATTGCTTTCATTATAAGAGGCGACCTCATTGAGAGATGTCTTTGCTATGAAAAATGCTAAGTGTGTCTCCTTTCTGACAGGTTATACATGACATACATTTATTGAAGATTCATTCATCTATTCGCATGCGAGATGTGATCGAACGATGGTAAAACTGTAATCGTTCCAATAAAAACTTCGAGTGTTATACTTGACTTGCTTGGTTATTCCTTTTGCCAATAGGGTCAAAACGACTGAAGGCCAATGATGCGATGCTTATTTTCCCTGTAACATGAAAGGAGTTGCGTCTTCATCAAGAGCCACCCATGGGGTTTCCAAAATAAGATGAATCGACAATAATCAGCCCAGAACAAGACAACATGAAAATGGGGCATGCCTGATTTGGATCGACCTCTCTAAGTTGAAAAGGGTGTATTCGTTCCAAATTAAATTGATTTGTTTAAACAATGACATGGTTACTCACATTTGCAGGTGATTATAAAAAATGAGTGGGGATCGTTAATGAACATTCCTTCACCTCTAATGATCAAGATGATGGGAGCTGAGGAAATATACGCTGGGGATAGTAAATCTGTGATCGTTTCAATTAGAGCTTTTTGTGCAACAATTGACTTATTTATTCCTCATGTCATGTAGGTGAAATAAAATGATTGTGTGAGGTCGACATTTGTCCCTTTAAAGAAGACTCAATTGTGGACCCTCAAAACTGGAGGCCAATGTGACATGGCACGATCGCCAATTGAAGCACGTCTCAAGGAGTACAAGCACTCGTGTTTCTCATCATGAGATTGATGATCACTCAACCACAAAAGGGTGTATATCGTTCCCCATTTCAATCCTCTCAAGATATGAAATGATCATTGTTGACACCTAAATTTTGATCAAACTTTTTTTATTTATTTTTTTAAAAAAATTCATATAAAATTCATAAAAAGCTAAAAAAAATTACAAAATCAACTTCGGTAGCCTTGGCCAAGCTAAAGGGACCATTTTGGGTAAAAAAATATTTTTTCATATTTTTCATATTTTATTATTATTATTTTCGAAAAATATAAAAATAAAAAGAAAACAAAAAAAGTAGTATTCGAGGTCACAAAAATATATACAAATAGTCGGTATTTTTATTTTTAATTTTCTTTACTTTAGGACCTCATAAAACAGTAAAATTCAGGTTCGATTTTAGGTGTTCTCTGATCACCATAAAATTGAATTTGACAAAAATATTAATAATGATCAAAAGGAAAAGGAGTGAAAACATCATCATTTAAAAGGAAAAGGGGATTAATCATTTTGTCTTCGCTTTTGATTATTTTATTATTATTTTTATTTTTTAGTATTTTATTATATTTTTATTATATTTTTATTTTATTCTTCTCTACCCCCCTGATCATGCGCAGCAGCTTCTGACTCTCTTCTTCTTGATCATCTTCTTGACTTCGGCTGGGGATTGCATTGAAGGATTTTTCAACTTTTTTTGGTTCTCGCGCGCGACCATTTGCCTAACACCATCACCGACTACCACCAACATTTCCTTCGTACCTTGACACCACCGCACAGCCACCTTCCCCCTCCAGTCCGCGCCCGGTCTCGAGCCGTCGCGCCACTCCCTCGGCTGCGACAGGGAGCCAACGCGGCTCGCGCCGCCGTGTTCCGTCTCCGATCACCTCCAGTCGCGCCGCCGTGCCCCTTTCCTGACCACTTCGAGATGCGCCAAACTCGAAACCGACGAGCGTGTGACTCTCTTCCTTACTCGCCACTTCATCTGTCTCCAAGACTAGACCCGACGCTCCTCGGTGCCAGTCCCCCCGACGCCATCGCTAGCCACTGAGAAGTCGAGCCGGAGATCCCAAGACCCGGAACCCAGCCGTCGAGAGACTCACAGACCTCCCTTCATCTTCTGCTCATACGGACTCTGGCCATCTCCTTCGTCCAGATTCCGTCGCTCAGCCAACCCGAGCTCGCCCGCGAACCCGATGCCAGCTCATCACCGCGACCCCTCCTCCTGTCCCGAGCCGGTCTCGCCGTTCCAGCTGCAGCCGTGAACACCCCGGAGCTCCCGCCGCGTGCTCGTGAAGCCCCGAAGGACGCAAGGCCAACCCGTGTTCCTTTGAGCCGAAGGAGCCACGCCGGGCCGTGTGCCAGTTCGTGACCGGCCCGTGCGCCGGCCAAGTCGGGTCGTGACCCAGTCGCTCTTAGGCCATGGCCGAGAATCTGGGCCGATATCCTGAGCCATGGCCGAGCCCGTTGGCCGAGATCGCGGGCCGAATGGCCGAAAACAAGGCCTCATGTGACCAAGAATTTGAGCCCGTGCAGTGCCTTGCTGTGCCCAAGTCCGAGGTTCTCGTGGGCCGTCGTCGTATTCACCTCGTCGCCTTTGTGCCGACTCGAGACCAACCGCCGGAGTTTGTGATGCGCATGGAAACAGTCGCACGTTGGGGCTAGGCGATTGAAGACCGGTGTCTAATCAGGTATATTTTGCGTACTCGTTTTGTATATCAAAATCATTTTTCTAAAATATTGACATTATAGATTTGAGTCGCATGTATTTATTTCAATCTAGTTGTTAGTTTGTTTATTTGGTTAAGTGTCATAGGTTGTCGAAGAAAGTATTTTCGGAAAATAAAAAAAAATCAATAAAAAAATGGAAAATCATAAAACAATTCAAAAAAATTCGGAAAAATCAAGAAATTCCAGAAAAATCCCAAAAATAGGGAATGGTCACAATCAACTGGTTATGGAGTATTTTGGGCAATTCGGTGTCTAAACCTTCCAAAAATGACGATTTTGCCCTTCGGGCTAATCGTCCCCAAATCATTCCATTTTACCCCTAGTCCGAAATCACATCTCCCCTAAGCCCTTATGGCTATACTAGGAAACCATTGATTTGAATTAATGTGTATTGATGTGATTTATTTATGTACTTGATTGCGTTTTCATTTAAATTGATTGTGATTGATAGGAACAGTCTTTCAATCTGTATGAAACCCTGAATCAAGCCTACCTCACCTAAAATTGCGTCTGCATGAACTCTTAGCTAGGAAAATCACTCACGATAGGTACCGAAAGGGCGTTGGTAGTGACACTGACGTAACCAAGTCCCCGAACCCAAAATCTCTGGTTCCGCAGAATTGATCGATCTCTCCCAATCGATCAGTAAGGTTTCCGGTCTACCCTCCAAGAAAGACCGGTGGCGACTCCAAATGCATGCACAAATTGCACATGCCACCACGACCACACTAAGGTCGAAAGCGATCGACTTTTATCGCCGAATCCCTCAAAGAAATACCTCCGCCGCGACTTGGTACGGGCTTGGGAGGGCCCGCGCCGATCCAAAGCCCGCGATCGGTAATCCATTAGCCGCGTCCGCCTTTCGGACGGGTCGCGACAGCTGGCGACTCCACTGGGGAATTTGCTCTAGAACATATGATTCTAGACCTCAAGTGGACTTAGGCCGTAATTAAAACGCTGAGTGATTTTTCTAACTCTGCAGGCGCTCTTGAAGGTGAGGTAAGTCCGCTCATGTTAGGTGTTATATGTTTTTGCAGATTGGAGTGATAAGGGGGGGTAGTCTGTGATTAACATTGTCTTATGCAGGTTGGCGTAGGAATGAATGATTGTGTGTATGTTTTATATTGAAGCGGTGATTGTTAAATAAGATGCATGTTTATCGCTTTAGCACGACACCAAAAATACACACAACCACGCCTAAAACCCCGGGCGCCGCCTATAGGAAAACAATAGAAGGGATTGAAAATGGAATCTCCGTGAGGAAAAACACGGGGTAATCCACTTTTCAATTCCTCTCATTTCGAACTATAGATCGAGTCCCAATGCAACGATAGCTGTGCAATGGAATCGGCTCTTTCTAGAACTCGAGGTGGGAACCTTGACCTTAGGTGCCAAATCCTTTGATTTTTTAGAAGTTTTATCCTCACTTGTCTCATGTGCATGTCTTTAGATGGTTGGTATATCTAAAACCACCTAAAAAAAATCGGTGATCCTGGAGTCACATCTCGAAGACTGGAACTGGGGCATCTCCAAGTGTTCGGACCACATTCCTTTGATTGATTTGACATTCTTAGTTCTCTTGTATAAGATTAATTTTGCTGAGATCCTCTATATCTCGTCCCTAAGATTGATTGTATTAGGGATCTATTTGTATTGTATACATCTTGATAGGCTCATTTCTATCGAAAATGGGGGCAAATTCCCCAAACCCGTGGAGCATAGTGGAATTCGTCCCTTCAGTGCAAAATACATTTGGCCGCAGAGCCACTCGTTTGGTAAAAGGAAGTATCGTTCCAAAATGATTATTTTCTTGATATGGGAATAATGCTTCCTTTCTTTTTCCTCTCAGATGATGATCAAGAGCAGAGGACGCAGGATGTAATGCTTTCAAATAACAAACAGGGAACATCAAATACCTCAAATGGCGACTGTGATCGAGAGAATCACCAAACCGCCACATGACGAATCCCAAGAATAGCAAGCTGTCTCGAGACAGATAAAATTGATCAAGGACTCTGACAATCGAGATGGGTGATCAGAATCTGCAAAAATCAATGGGAGCAGGCTCCCCCCATTTGCTTTGAGGAGCCAAACCGGGGGCCAACTCTCATGATCCCCCATGAAAGCGCATCAGACCAGGGTCATCGAATCCAGAGATGACAAACAGCAAAACCATGCCTAACTGGGGCAAGTGAATCATTTGTACGCCGGACGTTTCTCCTCTGGCAAAGTCAATGGACGCAATAACAGAGTCGTCCGCATCAGAATCAAACCCCAAGATACGAATTTGGGTGAACGGTAACCTTGTATCGTTCCAATTTGGTCTTCGAAGACCACATGCCTAACATGAGTTTTTACTCATTTTACAGGAAGTCGTTGGCGCTAAAAGCCTCAAATGAAAAGAGCGCGCTAACAGGGAGGCGAATAGAATCATTGGCCTTAGAAGTCAGGATTCCAGGAGATGGTATTTGATTATAAGACCTAGTGGATGGTAAAAAGTATCGCTCCTACGTCACATTCTTTGACATGCATTTTGATAAAATCTTCTTCTTTTTTCCTTGAATAAAAGAAACCTTGAAGAATGGCGCTGGAGTGCGTCCAAAAACACAAATGGATCTTCTCTGGGGCAAATCCTTGAGAATGATTCATCGCCAACCAAACGGAGGGATCATGACCACAAGATAGAGGGCCAAATCCTGCAAGCCGCGAGTTTGTGTTCAAATGGAAACACAAAGCAAGAACAAGGCTGTATCGTTCCAATTTGCTTTGAATTTTGGAACGCAAACTGACACCTAACTCCCGTCTTTGACAGGGGTTCGCCATCAAGGCGAAACAGGTTTTCACACCCCATGAATTACCCGTTGGAGTATACGACCAAGGGTAAGATGTATCGTTCTAATTTTTTGAAAAAATTCGTGAACGTACAATAACATGTTTCTTCCGCATTTTCAGGGATCTCCAGCCGTGGGGGACAGGTAAGTATCCCTTTCCCCAATCCATTGAAGATGTTGAATAAAAAAACAAAGAAGAAAAGAAAAGCTTTTAGAATCTGATGTCTAGAAAAGACATAGAATTCTAACTTCATTAGCATTCATGTTTTGAAACAGGAGGTTGTCTGAACATGAATAAAAAACATGCATGGTGCATCATAAAATCCCCTTGACGGGTAAAATTTTTGGAGAAAAAGAAAGATATTTTTCCAATCAAAAGTTATTCAAAATTTTCAAAAGGACGTTTTCTCAAAAGACGAGAGGCAAAGCCTAATCCAAACACGTCCTACACACACTTGAGAGATGAGTGGAGTGGGCAGATAGCAAAATCTGGGTCTACGGAGGTAGGGACCATTTGCAGCGATTACATGGGTTGGGACGACGGAGGCATTCGTTTCATATCCCCCAAACACTACAGGTGACCGTTGATAACCCCTTTGAACGGCGGTTTTCATTCTTAACCCTGTCAAGAACCACCCCACATCGGGGCAAAATGGAGGTGAGTCCAGCAGCATCAGGAGAAAATGGTTAGAAATTTTCTTGTTCGGACTAACATTAATCTTTGTGTGTTGTTTATATGGTAATCCAAGTGCCATAGGATGACGAGAAACATTCATTTCTCTATCCCACACACCGAATCCTTTGCACAGCCAACTTGAGCCTGCAAATTCATTTCATGAACCCATTGGTGATCATTCCAAGACGGATGCAGCACCACTTCAAAAATTGAAGAGTTCAAGACTCAGGGATTACGAAGAGAATTCCCGGACTGATATTTAAAGCATGTTTAGACTATATGTCTAACATGATCCCATGAAGATGAGAAAAAGTGGGATTTCAAAAATGAGAATGAGAAAAATCCACGGCATCGAGAAAAAGCAAAGTGCCTGGTAAAAGCAAGGCCGATGCTCGTGTAAGTTGTTTGATTGATCCGCAATGAAGCTGGATGGGAAAAGGGGAAATCCCTGAAGGAGCCAAATCCAAAAGGACTGCTCCCCAAATTTTATCAAGCGCAGAACAAAGACATAGAGAGAGTCAGTCTCTGAATGCAACAAGAGACGCTCTCTAAAGAGCTGGTGCACACCGCAAGATAGGTTGCGCGCCTCAAAGGCTAAAGATGCAAAAAAAAAAAAAAAAGAGACAGGTGGCAAATCAGCAATGATCACCAATGTCAAACCCCTCATAAATTCTGGGTCAAAAACAAGCCTTTTTCGGTCTCCAATCCTACCAACATCATAACCCCGAAACAGTCTTCTCTGACTAAGACACTTGGGTTAACGTATAGCTTAGCTCGAAGAGGTACGAGCAAGACTATTTCTTTCTCATTTTACAGGGTTCTCGACTTGTAAACCCGGAGCAGATGATGAAGACTTTCATTCAATGGCCTTGACTCCAAAGCGGGTCCCCCTTGAAAACCAATATCCAAGCCCAACATTACGGTCCCGTGGAAGACCTCCCGACCGATCAAAATGTATGCGCTGCGAATGAGCCTAAAACCTAGGCACAGGTTAGTAGGGAATTGAGTGCATCCCCTATAAAGACCACTATCTCAAAACAGGTGAAAAGACCTCCTTGTCGAGAAAATATTCCAATTGATGTTTTGAACAAACTCTTTTTGGAATTTTCAAACTGTTGATTCAAATTTTCCATGCAAGGAATTTGTGATCGCATTTGCATGTTGCAAGAATGTTTTGGATAACCTCCAGCATCAAAATGCACATCTCATGACTAAAACTTAAGTCATAAAATTTTGCCAATTGGACAATTGCTGTCTTATCAAAGATTACCAATATTTTCTTGGGGGAGAGAAACCCTTAAAAAAAAGAAAAAAAAAGAAAAAGTCCTAGCATGACGTGGAGAACCCTCGTCCCAGGACCCATTTTCAAAAAAAAAAAAAAAACCCTTTTTCAAAATTTAGGCAGTCTCATCGGACGTGGAAAACCCTCGTCATGAGACCCCTTCTCAAAAATCAAGCGGTCCTCGCATGACGTGGAGAACCCTCGTCCTAGGATCCCTTTTCAAAAATATCAAACAGGCCCTATCGGACGTGGAGAACCCTCGTCTCGGGACCCCTTTTAAACAAAATCAAGCAGTCTCATCGGACGTGGAGAACCCTCGTCATGAGACCCCTTTTCAAAATTTAGGCAGTCTCATCGGACGTGGAGAACCCTCGTCATGAGACCCCTTTTCAAAACAAACAAAGGTAGAAACCGCCTAAAGGGTCAAAACAAAGGTAGAAACCGCCTAAAGGGTCAAACAAAGGTAGAAACCGCCTAAAGGGTCAAAAATATGGTAGAAACCGCCTAAAGGGTCAATCAAAGGTAGAAACCGCCTGAAGGGTCAATCCAATAGTGAAAATCACTTAAATGGTCAACTCAATGGTCCAATCCACCATACGGATCAAAATCATTGGCAAATCTCAAATGGGACGCGTCTTCCTTAGATTCCTATCAGTTAGGAATCCCATTATGGTTTGACCTACCATACGGGTCAGAGCTTAACCTCTCTAGGATACTCTAGTAACGAGTTCCTAGAAATTCTCTTGAATCCATCAAACACCGCGAAAATCGCACAAACATCGAACAGGTAAGTGGTAGGTATGTCTCTCTACTATCTCACTCTCTCATGTCAAATGAACGTTTCCCCCTTCAAGAAAGAGCATACATGGACAAGCATGAAGATTGGATGCCATGACTCCTTTTCCTTTAGTTTCCCGAGTCGAGTCGATCAGGACTCAGGTGTCACCTTATCTTTGAGAGAAACCTCTAACGAGATTCCTCTCAAAGAGGGGCAGCTGTTGACACCTAAATTTTGATCAAACTTTATTTATTTATTTTTTTAAAAAAATTCATATAAAATTCATAAAAAGCTAAAAAAATTACAAAATCAACTTGGTAGCCTTGGCCAAGCTAAAGGGACCATTTTGGGTAAAAAAATATTTTTTCATATTTTTCATATTTTATTATTATTATTTTCGAAAAATATAAAAATAAAAAGAAAACAAAAAAAAGTAGTATTCGAGGTCACAAAAATATATACAAATAGTCGGTATTTTTATTTTTAATTTTCTTTACTTTAGGACCTCATAAAACAGTAAAATTCAGGTTCGATTTTAGGTGTTCTCTAATCACCATAAAATTAAATTTGACAAAAATATTAATAATGATCAAAAGGAAAATGAGTGAAAACATCATCATTTAAAAGGAAAAGGGGATTAATCATTTTGTCTTCGATTTTGATTATTTTATTATTATTTTTATTTTTTAGTATTTTATTATATTTTTATTATATTTTTATTTTATTCTTCTCTACCCCCCTGATCATGCGCAGCAGCTTCTGACTCTCTTCTTCTTGATCATCTTCTTGACTTCGGCTGGGGATTGCATTGAAGGATTTTTCAACTTTTTTTGGTTCTCGCGCGCGACCATTTGCCTAACACCATCACCGACTACCACCAACATTTCCTTCGTACCTTGACACCACCGCACAGCCACCTTCCCCCTCCAGTCCGCGCCCGGTCTCGAGCCGTCGCGCCACTCCCTCGGCTGCGACAGGGAGCCAACGCGGCTCGCGCCGCCGTGTTCCGTCTCCGATCACCTCCAGTCGCGCCGCCGTGCCCCTTTCCTGACCACTTCGAGATGCGCCAAACTCGAAACCGACGAGCGTGTGACTCTCTTCCTTACTCGCCACTTCATCTGTCTCCAAGACTAGACCCGACGCTCCTCGGTGCCAGTCCCCCCGACGCCATCGCTAGCCACTGAGAAGTCGAGCCGGAGATCCCAAGACCCGGAACCCAGCCGTCGAGAGACTCACAGACCTCCCTTCATCTTCTGCTCATACGGACTCTGGCCATCTCCTTCGTCCAGATTCCGTCGCTCAGCCAACCCGAGCTCGCCCGCGAACCCGATGCCAGCTCATCACCGCGACCCCTCCTCCTGTCCCGAGCCGGTCTCGCCGTTCCAGCTGCAGCCGTGAACACCCCGGAGCTCCCGCCGCGTGCTCGTGAAGCCCCGAAGGACGCAAGGCCAACCCGTGTTCCTTTGAGCCGAAGGAGCCACGCCGGGCCGTGTGCCAGTTCGTGACCGGCCCGTGCGCCGGCCAAGTCGGGTCGTGACCCAGTCGCTCTTAGGCCATGGCCGAGAATCTGGGCCGATATCCTGAGCCATGGCCGAGCCCGTTGGCCGAGATCGCGGGCCGAATGGCCGAAAACAAGGCCTCATGTGACCAAGAATTTGAGCCCGTGCAGTGCCTTGCTGTGCCCAAGTCCGAGGTTCTCGTGGGCCGTCGTCGTATTCACCTCGTCGCCTTTGTGCCGACTCGAGACCAACCGCCGGAGTTTGTGATGCGCATGGAAACAGTCGCACGTTGGGGCTAGGCGATTGAAGACCGGTGTCTAATCAGGTATATTTTGCGTACTCGTTTTGTATATCAAAATCATTTTTCTAAAATATTGACATTATAGATTTGAGTCGCATGTATTTATTTCAATCTAGTTGTTAGTTTGTTTATTTGGTTAAGTGTCATAGGTTGTCGAAGAAAGTATTTTCGGAAAATAAAAAAAAATCAATAAAAAAATGGAAAATCATAAAACAATTCAAAAAAATTCGGAAAAATCAAGAAATTCCAGAAAAATCCCAAAAATAGGGAATGGTCACAATCAACTGGTTATGGAGTATTTTGGGCAATTCGGTGTCTAAACCTTCCAAAAATGACGATTTTGCCCTTCGGGCTAATCGTCCCCAAATCATTCCATTTTACCCCTAGTCCGAAATCACATCTCCCCTAAGCCCTTATGGCTATACTAGGAAACCATTGATTTGAATTAATGTGTATTGATGTGATTTATTTATGTACTTGATTGCGTTTTCATTTAAATTGATTGTGATTGATAGGAACAGTCTTTCAATCTGTATGAAACCCTGAATCAAGCCTACCTCACCTAAAATTGCGTCTGCATGAACTCTTAGCTAGGAAAATCACTCACGATAGGTACCGAAAGGGCGTTGGTAGTGACACCGACGTAACCAAGTCCCCGAACCCAAAATCTCTGGTTCCGCAGAATTGATCGATCTCTCCCAATCGATCAGTAAGGTTTCCGGTCTACCCTCCAAGAAAGACCGGTGGCGACTCCAAATGCATGCACAAATTGCACATGCCACCACGACCACACTAAGGTCGAAAGCGATCGGCTTTTATCGCCGAATCCCTCAAAGAAATACCTCCGCCGCGACTTGGTACGGGCTTGGGAGGGCCCGCGCCGATCCAAAGCCCGCGATCGGTAATCCATTAGCCGCGTCCGCCTTTCGGACGGGTCGCGACAATCATCTCCTTTTCTATATGTAGGGATGAAGAAAACTGAGTGCTTATTCATGAAGCAACACTTCAAGGTGTAAATGTACACAAATAGAGATAAATCTACACTTGTGGATCTCGAGTAGTGGGGTACTTGAGGAGCGGCCTGAAGTCATGACGAATCAAAAAGACCATGAAATTGAAATGCATCAATAGAGCAAAAGTGGTGAAAGATCACCCAACCTCAAGAAGGAGAGTGACAGAACCCAAAAAGTGTCGAGCCTCGTGCAACATCAAATGCCGAGACCTTCGGATAATTACGATGAAGTTTTATCCTCTGATGTCACAAAAGGGAGTAAATTCTCCCTTATTCTGATTCTATCTCATACAAATGACTGAGATGCTTCTCTTTCATATAAAGAAAATGATAGTTGAAGACATGTGTCAGAATAGATCGAAGAATGTCAAACGCCAAAATCACCTGACATGGAAGTGATTGACTCAACCAACAAGGAAGGCGTTAGCATGATACAATGGAGCTTCATATGGATAAATCATCTAACTCAAGGTGGAATATTCAGTTGCTGGGGGCAAATCATTTTCCTATCCAGAAAGCATGCCGAAGTCGAAGACATCAGATTCATCATGGTGGTATGTGGGGCAAGTCCCCGAAACCTTGGTTATCACTCATGGAACGTAATGGAATGAAATTCATCCATTGAATACAAAAAGCGTTTCGCCATAGCAACAACGCTTCCAAGAAGAACGATGTCGAGCCATCCCTCTTGGTAAAAAAGGACGTATCGTTCCTAAATAAGTTTCAATCAGATGTGGAAATAATATTTCCTATCTTTTTCCTCTCAGGTGATAAACAAAGTCAAGACACCCAAGAAGCAACGACTTCAGATGGCAGAACAGGGAGTACCCGCTTTTCATATCATCTCACACATGCATTTAGGATAGATGATTTCAAAAGCGTCATAATGGCTCAATTTGCGAACAAGATTCTCGAGAAAACTTGAAAAAGTTTCTTAGCAATTAGAAGTCTCTTTGAAAAGAGCATTCAAAAAGAAAGAATTCAAACTTTGTAGATTGACGTACTTAATGAAGAGATACTTTCTGTGAACAAGAATGAAATGCACGAATCCATTTTTCGTTGCAAACAAGAATCATCTTAGATCACTTGCATCATACATATCATGCATGCATCATTCATACGCATATTCTCCCTTGAAAGATGTCGACAGGTCAAGGCAAAAGAATCCAAGTGAAAGGAAAATGCCAAGACCCAAGGAACGAAGGGTAAATTGTATCAATTCCAATTGCCCATTTTGTATGCTGTTCTGACACGAACCTTCTATCCTTTGATAGGGAAATATCGAATAGTTCAATGGCAACTATGGTGGCTGATATTAAGGCAATGCCGGAAGCCTCCCAAGCCAGACAGACAGCAGTTCCTAAACAACTCAAATCCATCTCTTGCACCCGATATAGCTGATAAAGAAACGACGGGAAATACTCAATGGGCGGAGGAGGATATCCGTGAGCCGAACACCCCGTCGCAACAAAAAGCGTTCCATGTTGTTATCAACCTCGAGAATGAGGAAAAAGGGGAAGCAAACCGTAAAAATCAAGGTGGAGGCTAAGAGATCAGCCAAGATCGAAGAATGCTTGAGCAGCCAAGGTTATGAGTTGGCTCGTTTAGACAAGATATCTCCCTTCGCCAAGGTGGAGACTCCTCCTGACTACGAGGAACCAGACTTCGTGAGGAAGTATAATGGGACAGGCTATCCCCGTGCTCACCTCAAATATTATCTACGCAAGACGGCGCAGTATTCAGACTATGTTCCATTACTGATGAACATGTTCCAAGAAAATCTAGCTGGCGCCGCTCTGGCTTGATTCATTGAATTGGACCTGCATGATTATGATGGGTAGGAAGATCTTGCAGAGGATTTCCTTAGGCAATATAGGTTCAACACAGCTACGACCCCGACAAGGGAAGACCTTCTACGAACCTCAAAGGCAAGAGGAGAATTGATCATAACATACGTCCAGAGATGGCGAGCTTTGACGACCCAAATAAAGCCGTCAATCCCAGACGACGAGCTGATTAATTTGTTCCTGAAAGCACTCCTCTACGAATACTTCGACAAGTTGAACACCTCAGGGATGTCAGACCTTCGCACAATTAATAAAGGTGGCCGAAAGGCTCGAATGGGCCTTAAGAGAAAGGAGGCCTCATGAAGCTTCTTCCAGAAAACAATATCCCTTGAAAAAGGATAGAGAGAAGCGGGACTGGACATAGCGTTTATACCAGATCCCCACAAGCACAAGACGTTTGGCAATTCCAATCATACCAAAGGAGGATCATCCTGGTCAACACCGAAAGTGCAAGAACCTAGAAAGAGGCAACCCCAAAAGCAGTTCTCTCAGCTCCCGAGACCTTTGTCCAAGCTACTCCCGATGCTGCTAGAATAACACTTGGTGGCAAAGGAACCACCTAGAGCGATAATTGCTATATCCTTAAGCTAGAGGTACAAGCTTTGATTGACAGCCAGATTCTAAAATTTGACAACGTGGCTCCAAACGTACAAGAAAACCCGCTCCCTGATTATCAAGCAATTGGGGGAATATTCACTGAAGATGAGGAAAACCACCTCCAGCTGAAGGTGGACATGTTTAAGCTGACCGACCTTCTGGCGACCGCTTCATCATACCCAAAAGCAGGTGAGATCTCTGCAGACGTAAAGAAGCTATGTATCGCCAAGATGATGAGCTTGGGGATAATGTCCGATATTACCGATAAAGAATTCGAAGGAGTCGAAGCTTATCTATCTTTGGAAGGAAGCCATTTCATGATCAAAACTGAGCAGGGTAGCACCTAGGACATCCCACATGAGAACCTGGTAGATAATCTTGGGCCGGTCATTCAGTCAGAAGAAGAATTTGAAGATGATGAACTGAAAGCCAAGAGGTAAAGTCTAGCAGATCGCAGATTCATGGCTAACGCACCTGAAATAGGTGAAATTATAGACAACCTGGGTCAGGGCTCTGGAGGATACAACTTTAAAGTGGAGTACTCTGCTCCCCCTAGCTGCTATCAGATAATGGAAGATATCATATCAGACGGATGAGGATGCATGGATGATCCCGTTCAACCTGAAAAGGCCTTTTTCAAAAGAACCTGAGTCATCCTTGACCAAGTAAGGGTTACTAAGCTTGGCACAAAGCAGTATGCTGAAACAAAGAGATCAAAGAATCAACAGCAGGGTTTAGCTGAAAGAGAATACGCGAGATCTGCCACATCAGCAGCATTAGGCGACGATGACCGACATTGTCGACTGAGAGACGAAATCTCCTCAAGGGACCTTGACAACACTATGTCAATGATTGAAACCACTACGACTGTGGTAATTAAACTGGAAGAGCTTGACAGCCTGAATAAGGTAGAAGATTGCCTAGTCAAGCCTATTTTGATTCGATTGCTGGAAGAGGAAGAAGACGGCACAGCTGAACCAGAGACGTCTTATCAGACGACAGTAACTATAAAAGTCCCTCAGGTAGAAAGGTACGATCCTAAAGCAGTCCACTGGGACTATGGGACAGAGGAAGAAGACGATGATGAAGGTTATGCGTCTACCCGCAGGGAATAGAATGCCTTTGAGGAATCAACGCCTCCTACTTCGGAAGAGCCGATTACTGTTAATTTGGGGGATATTGAAAATATCAAAGAAGTCAAGATCGGTGGACATTTATCCCGAGATAAAAGACTCAAGTTCACAGAATTACTAAGAAGGTCGTTAAGATGTCATGCGACAAATTCCAAAGATGTCGAGCTACCAAGAGGTAGATAAAAGTGATCGAAGATTCGGATGGTTGAGATAAATAACCAGAACCGGCAAAGAATGTTCATTAGGGAAAACCCCTCCTTTCCTGTCAAGAGACCAAGTTGGGGGCAGGATTCTCATGCGACACCAAGACAGCATATTGGAGCAAGTTGTCAAGCCCAAAGACAACAAGCATCAAGACATCCCCTATTGGGGCAAAGCAACCGAAAAAGATGATTTCCTTGATTAACGGAAATGCAAATACCTCAAAGGGAGTATCATGTTCCTTGGTGATTTATGTAAAGTTAAACATGGATGAATACTCATTGCTTCATGTACAGGTACAAAGACCTCTTCAAATCGAATTGGAAATCGTCAAATGATACGAAAAATGCTAAGGCATTTGGCCGAGGTAAGCGTCGCCCAACTGGGGCAAATGGATTGTTGATGTTATCAACACCTTCAAGCATGGATGGAGGGATTCGACAAATGTTGCCCGTATCAGTATACAATATTGGAATGGACTCAATCAAGAGATAAATGTCGACAATTGACAAAAGAAGGGTAGTTGGGTGTCGTATCCAATTTACTCGTTTTTCTTGCATTTGCTAATGCAAAATCATTTCTTTCTGTGGCAGAATACTCCATTATGACATTATCAGGAGTCCAACAAAGAGGAGAACATCACAAGGATGGTCACAAGTGACAAAGATGCATGAAGCAAACGACTTTCTCAAGCATTGGAAGGACGACACTTCAAAGGTGAAAAGTCAAGTGAAGATCCAAGTAAGAGATAATCCAAACTGGATAAGGGATCGCATGAAAATGCAAAAATGAATAGAACCATTTGACTGGGGCAAGGATTACCTAGCCATGACAAGTCATGCCTAACTGGGGCAAGCGAATCATCTACGCAACTGGAGGAAAAAGTGGCATTTCATTCCCAGCAGGATCAATGAACGTGATAGAAGAGTCGTTCACATCAGAGTTAAACCTCAAGATACAAACTTGAGTGAAGGGTGACTTTGTGTCGTTCTAATTTGATCTTCAAATGATCTTTCTCCTAATATGAATTTGCCCTAATTTCAACAGAAAAGTATTGGCATTCAAAAGGACTCAGAAGGAAAGAACTCGCCGACTCAACTTCAAGGCGAGATGATCTTTGGAGATAACAGCTTCGGAAGTCAAGCATTCAAGAAATGATCTTTGGCTATAAGATCGAGTGGAGAGTAAAAAGTATCGCTTCCACACTACATGCTTTAACCTACATCTTGATGAGATTTTATTTTTCCTTGAATAAGGAACTTTGAAGAATGACATGGGGCACGTTCCAAAGATGAATGAAGCCATCAAGCAGGATTCGTTGCCCCAATCAGATGAAGGCGTCATCGCCATAGGTCAAAATGGCTGATTTATGTAATCTGCGCATTGGCGTTCAGATGAGAATGCATGATCAAGAAGACCTAACGTCGTGGTGGTCAGGTGCACATCCTTTCTCTTCAAAGACTGAGAGTTTCAAGAAATTTTAGAACTCTTAACCACTCTGTGTTGTTAAGAAAAATGCAGATTTTCATGAATCTATCCACTTCCATTGGAGTGCATGATCAAGGGTAAGGTGTATCGTTCTAATTTTCTGAAATTCGAGAGCATACACTGACATATTCCTTTTATGTTTTTCAGGAATCCCTAGCCGCGCTGGGCAGGTAAGTATTCCTTTCCCAATCTTGTAGGTTTTTAAGACTGTCAGAATCCTTACTTCTAGAATTTGAAGGCTTCTTGGAATCTAGCATGCATTCAAATCTCATGTCTAGAAAGACGCAAAATTCTCACAATCATGTCATTGGCATTCATGATTAAACTTGGAGGTTATCTGAACATGATTGAAATATACATTGTGCCTCATAAATCCCCTTGGAGGGTAAGTTTTGGAGAAAGCAAAATGAACTCTTCCAACAAAAGTTGTTTAAATCATTCAAAAGGATGTTTTCTCAGACAAGAGGCAAGCCTGGTCCAAACACGTCCCATACACGCTTAAGAGATAAGTGGAGTGATAAGTACAGCGAGACCTTGACCTACGGACGTAAGGGTTATTCGCAGTAATTACATGGATTGAGACGACGGAGGCATTCATTTCTCTATCATAAACACTACAGGTGACCATTGATAACCCTTTGAACGACGATTTCATTCTATACCCTTGTCAAGAACCACCCCACAATGGGGCAAACTGGAGGTACGTCCAGCGGTATCAGGAGATAAATGGTTAGAAGTTCTCTTGCTCAGACTTGCATCAATCTTCGTGTGTTGCTTGTCATTTTAACTTCTATGGTAATTCAGGTGCTTTAGGATGACGAAAAGCATTCGTTTCTCTATCCTATACACTTTTACCCTTTGCACAGCCCAGTTGAGCCTATACGTTCATTTCACGAACCCGTTGGTGATCATTGCATATTCCAAGACGGAAGCGACGTCACTTCAAGAGCGGAAGAGTTCAAAACACTGGATTTGTGGAAAATTCCTAGATTAATGTTGGAGTGCTGAGATTCAAGTTGTACATCTAGCACACTCATTTGAAAATTCTGATCCCCAAAAGAAAAGAAAAGGTGGGATCTCGACAAAAGATGAGAAAAAGAAAAAAGAGAGAAAAATTCGATCTTGGGCACCAAAAAAAAAAAGCAAAGTGCCTGGTAAAAGCAAGGCCGATGCCCATCCAAATACTTGTACACTTGTGAATCATGTGTTTGATCTTGTAAATGCCAAAAAATGGCATGATACCTTTGTATAGGTCACCAGTGAGATCTGATTATAAAAGAAAATCCCAAGGGAGCTGGACAGCAAAGGATACTCCCAGATTATGTCACATTCAGATGACAAAAGCATAGACAAGGTATTGACGCCGTCTTGACATGAGAGAGATGTTCTCTAAAGACAAATATGCACTTCAAAGACTGAAGACGCTCTTTGAACCAGAAGGGGCAAGATGGCAATAAAACTTGCAGTGATCACCAATGATAAACCATTCGCGTATTCTGAGCCAAAAACAATCCTTTCTTGGGTCCCCAATCCTACCTACGTTACAACCCTGAAAAGCCTTTTCTGATTAAGGCACATGGATTGACATAGGGTTTAATGTCTAAGCTTAGCTCGAAGAAGTTCGAGCAAGATTATTTCTTTCTCATTTTGCAGGTTTCTTGACTTGTAAACCTGGAGCAGACATTGAAGACTTTTCTTCGAAAGCCTTGACTTGCATGCAAGTCCTCTTTGAAAACCGTTGACCAAGCCCAACATTATGGTCCCTTGGAAGTCCTCCTGATCGATCGAGGTGTATTCACTGCGAATGATCCTGAACCCTATGCGCAGGTTTGATAGGAAATTCGAGTGCATTCTTGGTAAAAGACCATTATCTCAAAACGGTGAGAAGTCCTCTTTGATGAGAATACTCCGTTGGACATTTTAACCAAACTCCTGTGGGTAATTTCAGATTGTTTGATTCAAATTTTCCTCACAATGGATTTTTGATCACTCCCGTATGTCGCAAGGTGTTTTGGATAACCTCCAGCATCATAATGCATTCATTGAAATTTTTCATGACTATGATATAAGTCATAAAGTGCTGTCAGTTTGACATCGGATATCACTTAAAGACCATTGATGTGCCTTTGGTAAGAAAATTTTCAGATTGGAGCTTCTACAAGATTCTTGATGACTTCAGCTCCTAAAATGGCTTGTATCACTCTTGGTGAGAAGCGTTTAACATGTCTAAACTTCTACATAATTCCTGGCAATCCCAGATCTCAGAAGAACACAACATTTCTTGGTAAGAAAGAGTTTACATGTTCAAGCTTCTGTAGGACCCTTGGTATCTCCAGACCTCAGAATGCTACTTCTTTTATGAAGAATATATTTCAAGTTTAAACTTCTGCAAGACCCCTGATAACCCCAGGTCTCAGAATGACACATTTCTCTAAGAAGGAGAGTTATATGCCTGAGCTTCTGACAGATTCTTGGTAACCCCAGATTCTAGAATGCGACTGTTCTTGGTTAAACTTCTATAGGAATCATGGTAGCCCCAGATTCTAGAAGGATGCCTTGCTCTGTGAAGAAGAGCTTTCAAGTTTATTTTCCTGCAAGATCCCTGGTAATTCCATATCTCAGGAAAACATATTCTTATGAACAATTTTGCAGGTTTGATCTTTCTGCAGGATACCTGGAGCTCCCAGATCCCAGAATGTCACCTCCAATGTCAAAAGGACAATCACCGAAATCATCCCTCTGTGAGATTTCAATTTTATAGGTTTGATCTTTCTACAGGATACCTGGAGCTCCCAGATCCCAGAATGTCACCTCCAATGTCAAAAGGACAATCACCGAAATCATCCCTCTGTGAGATTTCAAATTTATAGGTTTGAGCTTTCTGCAGGATACCTGGAGCTCCCAGATCCCAGAATGTCACCTCCAATGTCAAAAGGACAATCACCGAAATCATCCCTATGTGAGATTTCAAATTTACAGGTTTGATCTTTCTGCAGGATACCTGGAGTCCCCAGATCCCAGAATGTCACCTCAAATGTCAAAAAGACAATCTTCGAAATCATCCCTCTGTGAGATTTCAAATTTACAGGTTGGAACTTTCTGCAGGATACCTGGAGCTCCCAGATCCCAGAATGTCACCTTCAATGTCGAAAGGACAACATTCAAGATAGTCTTTCTGCGAGATCTCAGGTATCCCCTAGATCCCAGAAGAATCTTATCAAAGTTTTTGCAGGTTTAAGTTTTCTGCAGGATACTTGGAATCCCCAAATCCCAGAATAACGCCTCGCGTGTCGAAAGGACAATTTTCAGAATCAGCTTTCTGTGAGGTTCTAGGTAACCCCTAAACCCAGAATAGCCCATTTGGTAAAGCCTTTTAGTAGGCAAACCTTTTCCAAGACCGATCTACGGACGAACGATCGAGTCTTCGACTAGTCCCAACAAGACGGGATATGTCATTTCATAGGCAAAGCCTTTTAGTAGGCAAACCTTTTCCAAGACCGATCTACGGACGAACGATCGAGTCTTCGACTAATCCCAACAAGACAGGATATGTCAATCTTTAGGCAAAGCCTTTTAGTAGGCAAACCTTTTCCAAGACCGATCTACGGACGAACGATCGAGTCTTCGACTAGTCTCAACAAGACGGGATATGTCAATCTTTAGGCAAAGCCTTTTAGTAGGCAAACCTTTTTCAAGACCGATCTACAGAACGATCGAGTCTCCGACAAACCCTAAGAGACTGGGTGCGTCATCCATAGGTTCCTAACAGACAGGAGTCCTATTCACGGTCTGATCCACCATACGGATCAAAATCCCTATTCATGGTCTGATCCACCATACGGATCAAAACCCTGACAATCCCTAGGAGACTGGGTGCGTCATCCATAGGTTCCTAACAGACAGGAGTCCTATTCACGGTCTGATCCACCATACGGATCAAAATCCCTATTCATGGTCCGATCCACCATACGGATCAAAACCCCGACAATCCCTAAGAGACTGGGTGCATCATTCACAGGTTCCTGTCAAGTACAGGAATCACATTCTGGTACGGCCTACCATACAGGCTAGAGTTTAACCGCCCTAGGATACTCAAAAGACGAGTCCCTAGGTATTCACTTGAACCCGTTATACACCGCGCAGGCCGCACGAGCATCAGGCAGGCGATCAACAGGTAAGTAACAGGTGGGTCTCTCTACTTTCTCTCTCACGTCAGCAAAAGAATGAAGAGCAAAGCGTTCACCAGTGGGACAAGAAAGATTGAGTGTCAAGATTCGTTTTTCTTTTCCCCAGTCGAGTCGGTCTAGACTCAGGAGTCACCTGTCTTTGAGCGAAACCTCTCACGAGATTCCTCTCAAAGAGGGGCAGCTGTTGACACCTGATTTTTGACCAAGTCTTTTTCAGTTTTATTTTCGAAAAATCACAAAAAATTCATAAAAAGTCAAAAAATTACAAAATCAACTTTGGTGGCCTTGGCCAAGCCCAAGGAACCATTCTTGACCAAAAAATAATTTTTCATATTTTTCACATTTTTTAGTATTTTTAGAAAATAGGAAAATTCTAGAAAAATCAACAAAAATAGAATTTATGGTCACAAAAATATAGGAAAATAGTCAATATTTTTCTTTTAAATCCCTTGTCATTTTGGCCTCATCAAGAGTCGAAATTCAAGTCTAATTTTGTGTGTTTCTTTGTAACACACAGGGTTAAATTTGTCAAAAAAATATGTTCTGAGTCTTTTATTTGCAATATTTTGCATTTCTCGAATCTTGACATTTGACTTGATTGCCCCACATTTCAATTTGGTTCAATTGTGCGCCAATTTGATCAATTTTGGCTTTAGGGACCTAATTGCATGAAATTCTTTTCATTTTAGTCCCTATTACGCCAATTCCGAAATTAAACTTTTCCGAGGGACACCCATAGAACCCCAGTGCTTCCTCCCTATAGTATTCGACCCCCTGAATCTAATGGTGGGCTCAATTGGGGTCGATTTGTCCATTAGGAACCCCAATTTGACGAAAATCAAATTCGGATCCTACTCCACATTTGGGGTTTTCAATCAATTCAAAAGGAATTTGCCACGAAAATCACATTTCTAGGTGGAGTCTGTGCCATAGAGTCTAATTTTGATGTCAATTTTGTGATATTGGTACATCAGGACGTCCAATTTGAACAGAAAATTTAGAACCGGGTCAACTGGGTCGGGTTGACCGATCCAGTCAACCCGGTTGACCAAACCAATAGAGCAAAAAAAATGCTCTCTGCTTGTTGGATCTTGGAGGAGGACGTCGCGCAGGATGGGGGCTGGTTCGCGCAAAACAAAAAGAAAACAAGAGAACGAACGAAGGAAGTCAGTTAGTAGCGATCAGTTGAGAGATTAGTTGAGTGGTGGATTCGGTTGAGAGAGTTGGTTGGAGCAACGAAGAACAAAAAGCAGAGAGGGCGAGAGGAAGGGGGCAAGTCTGTTCGCGCAGAAGGAGAACAACAGAGAGTGAGAGGGCTCGCGAAAGAAGAAGAGAGGGAGAAAGCGAGAGGGTGAGAGCGGTTTTCTTCGCGCGAAGGCAGGAGAGTGAGAGAGATACAGAGAGTGAGAGAGCTCTGAGAGAGGGAGAGAGAGAGAAAGGAAGCCGCGAGCTTCAAAGGCTCGGCCACGGCGAGCGGCGAGAAACCGAAGCTTCGGGTATATCCTCCGAGCTTCGTGATGCCCCAAGGAATCTCCAGAACCGAGCGGTGTCGCGTTTCATCGCCGAAATAGGTGAGATACTCTCCCGAGCTTCTTCTCGGCCTCCAATGGCAAGTCAAGCTAGAGTCGTTCATCTGCCGCGATTTTTATTGCAATCTGTTCGTATCGCTTCCCTGAGCATTTTCTCTTTTGATCCCATGTCTTTTCGACGCCGGAATCGCCGAGTCTGACCTCCGACCACCCGAACCTGTCGAGAGCTTGAGAGCTCAACCCGAGCGAAACCGAAGCCTCGCAATGGCCGGGTAAGTTTTCTTGAGCTCTTATGATGCTTCTTGAAGGATTTGGCAGGTTAGATATCGTCAGAAATGGCTAGGGGGGACTCTCGCCGGAGATTAGCTCCGGCCTGGGATGGCAGGTTAGTCGAACTTGGTTCTGCTATGTGAAGCTTGGTATATGTTGTAGAGGAGATCGAAACGAGTTGAATGGCGGTGGTTTCGCGAGTTTTGGTGGTCTGGACGCGGAGAAAAGGCCCTCCGACGAGGCGCCGGCGACGCAGCGCCGGCGCCGATCGTCTTCTTCGGCGAGGCTGTTGACCGGTCAATGAAAGTTGACCGGTCAACGCCTACGTGGCGCTGACGTGGCGCCCACGTGGCAGCCACGTCAGCCATCCGCGAATAACCGAATAACACAAATTGATCCGACGGTGGTTATTATGCCACGTGTCGAGATCTTGCTTTTTCTGAAATAAAAAATATTTTTTCTAATAACGGATCAGACGGCTGTAGTTCAATCAGGTATTCCAATCGGAACCGTCGGTTTTCAGCCATAGATCTGGCCGTCCGCGCATCAATACGTGGCACAATCAGGACCTTTGATTCAATTTAGGCGGGATTTTAGAATTTGAGCGGGAGGTCTGAAGCGGCGTCGTTTTAGGCGCGGCGCGGGCCCGGATCCGGGCCGGGCCGGTCGCCCGTGGGCCGTGGGCCGGGTCACCCGACCCGGCCCGGATAACATTTTTTAAAGAAAAAAATTCCGAAAATGATTTTAAAAAAATAAAAAAAAATCAGAAAAATCTTAGAAAATCCAAAAAATGCTAGAAAATTTCAGAAAATTCCAAAAAAATGTGGAAAAATTGTGGAAAAATCCTAGACACTCTAGAAATCCCCAAAACTCGAGGATTGACCACAGACAACTGGTCAACCCTATTTTTGGGGTTTCTTATCCAATTTTCCGAGACTTGACGACATTACCCTTTAGGGGTAAGTCGCCTCTGCTGTGCATGCTAGAAAAGGCCGATAATTCCAAGGTGAGAATTAGGGTCGATTAGACGATCAATTCTTAGGTTTGGGTTTTCGAGTCCCGCCTCTTTTCTCAAAATGACGATTTTGCCCTTTAAAGGGAAAATCGTCTTTCTTATCTCAATCGAGTTCTGAAAATTGCTTGAAGTTAGGGTTTGGGTCAGGTGGACGACCAACCCTAATATTTGAGATTTTTAGTTCTCATCTTTGTCCAAAATGACGACTTTACCCCTCCAAGGGTAAAATCACTTTTAAATTCCAGAAAAATCCTGGAAATTCAAGAAAAATAGGAAATGGATTGGATTGATGGCCAATCCTATTTCCTCTGTCTTTTGACTTCCCAATTCATCTAAAATGACAGATTTACCCTTTTAAGGGTAAATTCTCCCCGAATTGTTCAAAATTACGATTCTGCCCCTCAGGGGCGAATCATGTCCAAATCACTCCTAAGCCTTGATTGATATTTCTCTAGGCTAATAGGGCCTCATTAGGGATGCCATGCTGATTTCATGTGTTTTATCCGCATGTACTGGATCCTTGATTTGCGCACTTATTTCTATTGGTTGTGAGTGATAGGGTAGTATTTCTCATCCGCATGAACTCCTAGATTTAGGATCTGTACCCCACTTATCTGTATGAATATCCTAGGATCAGATAAACCATTCAACATAGGTACCGAAAGGGCGTCAACTCTGACAGTTGGCGTAACTAAGTCCCCGAACCCACTTCTCTGGTTTCCGCAGGATCGAATAGACTACTCCCAACTATTCGATAGGGTTTTCCGATCGTACCCTCCACGAAACGATTGGTGGCGACTCCTTGGCATGTACACTCATCACATGTCACTAGACCGCACCGAAGGTCGACCACGTATATCCAGCAGTTGCGATTTGGGTCATGGACCTTGGGAGAGGCCCGCGTCCGATCCAGCCAGCGATCGGGCGGCCCATTAGCCCGCTCCCGCTCCATGCGCTCGGGAGAGGGTCGCGACAAAAGCCACAAAAGAAAAGAACTCGCCAATGAGGAGGCGAATAAAATTATTAACCTTGGGAGTCAGCACTCCAAGGAAGGGTCTTTGATCAAGTGGAGGAACTATGAAGAGTGACGCTGGAATGCGCCCAAAAACACAAATGGATTTCCTCTGGAGCAAATCCTCGAGAATGATTCATCGCCAACCAAACAGAGGAATCGTGGCCACAATATAGATGGCCAATTTCTCCAAGCCGCGCGTTTGTGTTCAAATGAAAACACCAAGCAAGAACAAGGCGGTATCGTTCCAATTAAAAACAAAAACAAAAACAAAAAAATGCTAGATTGGATGGCTGCAGATGAGCCACGTGTCGTGATCCGATGATTTTCAGAATAAAAAATATTTTTAACATTGAAAGAAATGAATTTCGAATTTTACAAAAATTAAAATGATTCGATTGTCACCGAGACGCCACGTGGCGAGTTAGGGATCGTCAGTTGGGATTTATTTTCAGAAAATTTATTAAAAAAATCAAATAAAAAAAATTCAAAAAAATGAATTATTAAGGAAAATTTCAAAAAAAAATTGAGAAAAATTGCAGAAAATTCAATCAACTTAGGTACCGAAAGGGCGTCAACTCTGACAGTTGACGTAACTAAGTCCCCGAACCCATTTCTCTGGTTATCGCAGAATTGAATAGAAACTCCCGACTATTCAATAGGGTGGTCCAATCATACCCTCCAAAAAATGATTGGTGGCGACTCCATGGCATGCACACTTAACACATGTCACTAGACCACACTGAAGGTCGACTACGTATACCTCCGTTGTGATTTGGGTAACGGGCCTTGGGAGAGGCCCGCGTCCGACCAGACTGGACGGCCCATTAACCCTCGAGAGCCCATGGCGAATCTCGAGAGGGTCGCGACAATCACTTAATGGCTGAGCTTCAAAGGTACTCAGAACAACCTGTGAGAGTGGAAGGAAGAACACATATAATTTAGGGTTTATTATTTATAAATAATATTCGAGTTCTAAAGTATTTAGTGTACATGAGAGTAGACATAGCATTCAAATTGCGAGATATGACTTAATATCTTATTCATTTAATGAATGTCTGCTCTAAGGGCTCTATTGAAAACAAAACAAAACAAAAACCCGTCTAAAATTTAGGGTTTGACTGAATTAACTTATAGTCGCTTATGAATTGCAATGCTTCGCTTAAAATGTACGTTATCATTTAGAAGCGCCATGCAATTCTAACACCGAGAATGGACTAAGCCGAGGGCAACAAAAATCTCCGATCATATTATCTTTTTGTGAATTTCACATGGGAGCAGTCAAACCACATTGCCATTTTCATTTTTTTTTTAATATTCATTCATTCATTTCCACTGCTTGGAAGCAGATTTGGAGAACGCCTTGTTGTCTTAATCAATTAATTTAATGTTATTGTATCTGATCTTGACGTGATATCATTAAATCAATCTTACTATTTTTTTTTACAAATATCTAATTTATTGTCGCCAATGGTGGAGTGAGCAACTACGTTGTGCTTTTTCATCTACCGGGGCTACAACGTGGGCGGAACCTTGGCCCAAAGTCTTTGGGAGACGAAACAAAAACCAATTCTTTAGTTTTTCACTCGATACACTGGGTAGGACTGTTAGAATATATTTTTAATATTCAATTGTGGGCTTTATTAATTATTATTGTAAATATTATTTGGTCTAATAAAGATAAGATATATACAGTTTCCTAATTTTAGTCGGATATGGGGTTGGATAGCATGGGCCGAGATAAACCTAATCTTTGATGAGGGGATAGGTTCCATTCTCTATAAATAGAGCTCAAGTCCCTCCTCTAAACCCTGATGTCCGCATAACCTCACATAAGGAACCGTCAGAAGCAACGCGTGAGGGGGCCTTCTCATTGAAGCCAGCGATAAAGGGGGTTCATAGATGAGAAGCTCTTGGGTATCGGATCGTCACAATTCCGCATCAAGAACGATGGATCCGAAACAAGGTACATTAATTCTTTTACTCAATGGATTGGTGATTTGTGTATCTATACGTGTGATTCTTGAGTCGCTGCATACGGATTATAGTCGTAACTTACATGTGGTATTAGAGCCTATGCGTATTAGATCTCGAATTACGTTTTCGGTATTTTTTTCGAAATTTTATTTTCGATGGAAGTGAACTTTGAACCCGTATTCAAAGGAAAACCATATAAAGATCACCACCATGCGCTGGCATTTACCCCCAAACAGATTCTTCGATTAAAAAATAAAAAATAAAAAATAGAAAATCTTTCCCGTCATTGATGTGGGAAAATTCAAGAAACGTGAGTCGGAGGCTTGTTGCTCGTGTGGACGTGGTCTTGTTGAGCGCGCATGCTATAGCTTAAAAAATGGAAATTGTGGAAATCAGTTTCTTGTTGCGTGCTGAGGATGGGTTGCAGAGAAAAGTCCACTAGGGACTTTCACTTTCGTCCACCAATCCTATCACATGGAGTCTCCTCTCAAGGTCTATCTCCAATAGTATATATATATGCTATTGATCTGAAAGGTTACAGGGAATTTGGATAGTGCGGCCATATTGTAATTCATGTGGAGGCTACACGTTAGTTGTCCCACGCAAGCTAGACTTGGGCCTGCACATGCTTGGCATGTGCAGGTTGACGTCATCTGATGTCACTTAAGCCCGGGTGACTCGACTCGACTTGGCTACCCAATTCGACTTGTGAACCCGACCTGACTAGTTGACTATTGACTCGGGCCATCCGGTCGAAACGGTCGTTGACCGTTACGGTCGGATCGCATGACCTAGTTCGCTGGTCGGCTAAGGGGGTAACGGTTGGCTCGGACCGATTTTCAGTACCGGCTGAGACCGAACACGTGCGATGCACTTGTCAGCGCGTGGGGACCATGCGTAGAGAGAATAAGGCACGCATGAGGGCGCGTGACAGCTCGGATCGGCAAATTTCAGGTATCGACGTGCTCGTATGCTCATGCTCTATCACGTATTTCTCTATGATTTTATGAAATACATGTGTAAGCTAATATGTAAGTACCACATAGATATGTAGAGCATGTATTGTTCCAAGTATAAATGAAAATTAGCAAGGTGTGTAATTTTGAGGATGATTACCCCTAATTTCTGAAATTACATGCATACGGTAAATGTGAAATATAAAGTTTATATCCCAATCTCAGGTAAATTCAATTGGGTTGTGACCGCCAAAGTGGCACACTTAGTTGAGTTTAATAAAGAACAGTATACAATGTATTGGGATGTCTCATGTTTTAATGTGTAGTTATACTCCCAAATGAGGTAATTGCATATTGGTGCATCGAGGGTTACATGTACAGCATATGGTTGAGAATTAATTAGTCTAAGTGTTGTCATACACCCAAAGGTGATGATTAACGAAGATTGAAATAAATTCTCATGGCCGTTGTAATGTCGGGAGTATACAACTGCATGTCGTGTTTTCTGCCCAAATGTGATTATATGATGATATATGTATCTCTCAAGGTGAAATTTCACATTATGCTAATTGAAAACATTGATTATTTTTCCAGTCACCGTTTCTGTGAACGGCAACTCTGTTAGAATTAAAACTTATTGAAAATTGAATGAGGATTATCTGTTTACAAAGAACTGGCAAATATTTGTATTACTCTTGTCAAGAGAGGCCCCGTAGATTTCACTTTCATTAGTGAGAACTTTCAAAAGCATTATGTGCTTATTCGGTAAAGAGCAATCGGATTCGCTTATTTGATATAAAGCGATCCACTAAAAAAACACTTGAAAAGTGTTTTTGTCAGTTAACTACACTGTTAAATAAATAAATGAGGCCTTTGAGGCTTTGAAATTATATCTCATTTTTTATTAAGAGTGGTAAATATCTGCAATGACTCCTCAACATCAAGTGTAATGGTTATATTAAGATTAAATATTACGTCTTAAAGTTAGTTGGAATTGCATTTTAAGCGGTTTTGAAATCATATTCATAAAGTATTATAGTAAATCATCGGTTATTCTGAAGATTTGGATCCATGAAAAGTATCATTTGAGAAGAATGGTGATTGCTACTTCTTTTATAAAAAGAACAATCACATAAAGAAATGCTACAGTTAATACAAAGACTTGGTTATCTAAGTATGAGCATAAAGTAATGATTATTTGGTGTTGGTATGTGAATTCATTCTATCTAAGGCCTCATCTGGTTTGTGATGGCTAGATAGCGGCGCGACATATAATGTTGCGTTTACCATATAGGAATTCATAAACTGAAAGGTACTAAATCAGGTTGAATCAATCTTATTATGGAAACAACTATAAAGTTAATATTGAATTGATGGGAATGTCATTCCGAATTCTGGTTTTATTGTGACATTAAAAAACATATTTTATGTACTCTCCTTAAAGACGGCATTTATTTTCTGTATCAAGTTTGGACATGTGTAGTTACTCTTTTGAGATTTCAAATAAAATAATTACTATTTATTTTAATTAAAATAAAGTTCGGTACTACTCTATGTCCAATGGATTCTACATATTATGTTTATCTCCCAATAAATTATACGTCACTTATATAGCTAAAACGTTGTTTGCAAAAGGTCTCTGCATAAGGAACAATCATGCGCATTATGGAATAAATTTCTTGGTCACATCAGTAAAGAAAGAGTGGAAAGACAGATAAAGGCAAGCATTCTCCTCACTCTTAAAAGTGGCCTAGACACATGCGTAGATTGAAATAGGGGTAAGATAACTAAAATAAAGGATGAAACTGTAGTCGATAGTTATGACCTATTAAAGGTCATTTGTACTGGTATAAGTGGATCATATATGACAATATTATGTAGAGTTTTTATTTCATCACATTTAAATGATGATTTTTCTCTATATGTTTTTATACTTGATTAAAGACAAGTTTCATTTCCGTGACAAGTTCAATATATTTCTGACTATAGTCAATAAACTTAAAAAATGTTCAATTAGCATAATGTGACAAGTTCAATATATTTTATACTATTAAAGGTACTGGTGTGGTAAGCACCACTGTGTCGTTCTTCCTGCCTATACAGATGATCATGGAGCATTCTAAGTTATGATTTGATTCTGTTGGGGTTCAGGATCTTGTTATTAAGACAATTCCTGATGAAGTTTATCAAACCCCACAAGCGCAGAATAAAGGTTAAAGTAGCTCCTCTTAAAAGATCTATCAGGCAGAGACGATCAGTTATATCAAGTCATACTGTATAGTCTATCTAGAAGAGCATGACTACAAAATCGACTATATAATTGATCTGGTAATTTATACAGTTGTTATTTCTTGTTCTTAATTATAACTGTGGTTGGGTGCATGGTAGATGAGATACAGACTATGAAACATGCGGTGTTTGAAAGCTTATTAGTATGCTTCAATGTCACAAGTCCATCTGTTGCAATTGGGTGTGTATAACTTAAGGGGACTCTAGATGAAAGTTTTTTGTCTACTTTATTATATCAAATTATATTTTGATCAGTGTTTTTATTTAAGAAGTTTAAAGACAGACTGGTGGTGAAATTTTTCACTCATAAAGAATGAGCAGACTTAAAATAAGTTTTCTTTTCAGTCTCTCATAAAGTTTTTTTTTTTAGTGATTAAAGTATTAATAGCTCATTACAATAAGGAGCTTTACCATACAGATATTGAAACTTCTTTTATTGGAGTTCTTAATATGAAAGTCTTTTATGTAACCCAAAGGTTTTGTAACAGATGATTCAGATAAACTTGTGCGTAAAGAAAGAGGAATCTCATATAAATGCCATGGAATAAATGTCTATTTTATGGGATCAAGTAAGCTTGTAGACAATTGTGATTTTAAGTTTCATAGTATTGTTGATTTATCTTGTTCTGTCAAGAACAAAGTAAATTGGTATACATACTACAAGATCAATGGGAGAAATTTATTTTTCTTGTGTCTTATACAGACGATGTCTTGCTTGAAAGTGATTTTCTTGGTTTACTGCTAGGAAAGTTTTGAGGTACTTAAAAGGACAAAAAACTATATGCTAATTTACAGACATATTCAGGGCCTGCAGCTAGTAAGGCATTCAAATTCATGCTTCATTAGCTGTCAGAATAATGTGAAGTTGACAACTACAAACATTTGTATGTCTAAAGAAAAGTGCAGTATTACAGAAAAGCGTAAACAGAAATCTAAGTAATCCTCGATCAAGAAAGCGGAGTTTGTGGTATGCTTTTCAGCTGCCATTCAGGTTATTTAGCTCCGGAATCTCATTAAAGAGTTGACCGTATTTAATTTTGTGGATAGACCCATACAGTTATATTGTGACTATAATTCTGCAGTATTGTTCATTAGCAACAGCAAAGGTCCTAAAGGGTCTGAGCATCTGGCGGGCAAGTTTTTGACTGAAAGGGTGACACTATAGTAGAGCTTATTACACAGATGATATAACTGCAGACTTACTAACTTAAGATCTTTGCCCATTCACATTTGGATGGCATGTAGCAGACATAAAAGCATCGTGGGATGCTGTTATGACATGTTAATTGATGGGCTAAGTAGCATCATGAGATGCCGTTGTTTAGTGGGAGCTATTTTCAGTGTTTGCTCTAATAAAGTTCACATCTGTGCTTGTTACATTTTGTAACATCTAAATATGTATCAACTCCATCGCATGCAATAAAGTTATAATGATTCAGGGGAGTTGAATACATATATCAGTTGAAAATCTCAATGCATCGTGTAAACCTTGAGTGATGGCTGGAGCATTTCTTTTAGCCAAAAGCATATGTCTTGTTACACGTGAAGTATAGTTAACTATAAAGGTAAGACATATGTTGGTTCGTTGGAACCGTAAAGATGTTCTCTCGTGACACATCTGGTTTCGTGACACATAAGGTGGGAGAATGATGACTGACAAGGATGATGACATATAAGGTGTTTCTGTTATTTGAGATGTTATCCATTTGCCATACTACCATATCAAATTCATATCAATAGAGTTAAGAGCATTTGTGATCGTGGATGGCTCCGTGTCTTCTGATGCAGTTACTGGCATAGTTCAGTGCTTAAGACTTTATGGGATCGGATTGACTATTGAGAAATATCTCTAGACTAATATAAAGATGCGCATATACAGTACAATTTCAATTAATCTAGCCCAAGTGAGAGAATGTTAGAATATATTTTTAATATTCAATTGTGGGCTTTATTAAGTGTTATTGTAAATATTATTTGGTCTAATAAAGATAAGATATATACAGTTTCCTAATTTTAGTCGGATATGGGGCTGGATAGTATAGGCCGAGATAAACATAATCTTTGATGAGGGGATAGGTTTCATTCTCTATAAATAGAGCTCAAGTCCCTCATCTAAACCCTGATGTCCGCATAACCTCACATAAGGAGCCGTCAGAAGCAACGCGTGAATGGGCCGTCTCATTGAAGCCAGCGATAAAAGGGGTTCATAGAGGAGAAACTCTTGGGTATCGGATCGTCGCAATTCCGCATCAAGAACGATGGAAGAACGATGGATCCGAAACAATGTGCATTAATTCTTTTACTCAATGGATTGGTGATTCGTGTATCTATACGTGTGATTCTTGGGTCGCTGCATACGGATTATAGTCGTAGCTTACAAGGACCACGCTTTGTAATAAGGATATAGCTTGTCGACATAATAATAATAATAATAATAATAATAATAATAATAATAATAATAATAATAAGGATGTACCTTACGCTAAAGATATCTTAGCTTTTCAACCCCATGATTTATTAAATTATGATACAAATTGTCAATTGAAACCTTAAATTGATGAATCATGAATCTAGATCAATCGAATTATAAAGTATGTAAAATTTAATATGAATATTTTAGTACGATCCATGGCTTATAATATCGCAGTGTTCAATATATGTTACGGATGCTATGCGTATATAAATATTGTCACTAGCACTTTTTTAAACAAGGAGATTACGTTTGATGATAAAAGATATATAATATAGTAATACTTATGATAAAGTGCGAAAAAAGGCACATCATTTTATGCTGGACGTATCGAATCCAAAAGTGTTCCCGGAACACTTTCGAAACGGAAACGCGTATGGTAAAAAAATGTTCCAAAAGTGTTCCGGAGAACACCTTTGTTCCAAGGAACACTTTTGAAGAAATAAAAAAAAATTATTTCTGAGTTTTGGAACACTTTTAGAACTACCATCCACCACCGCCAACGCGGCCACCACCCGCCGACCACCGTCGCAGCCAGCTGCCGCCTGTCGCCGGCCGCCGCCATAGCCGATCGCCCGCCTCCAGTCGCCGCCGCCGGCCTCCACTGTTGACAGCCGAAAAAAGTGTTTTTTCTTTATATTTACCAAACGCGTTTCTGTTCCTAAAAATCGTAGTCGGGAACATAAACACATAAAAATATTTATGTTCCAAATATGTTCCCAGGAACATAAACGTTACCATACGCAGCCTTAATATCTTTCAACCAACAAAAAAAAAATCATTAAGAGCGGAAATATTTAATAGACTATATTTGTATTCATGGGGTTGTGCCTTTCGTTAAATGTTGTCCTGGCAAAGATATAAATGAAGAACTCGTGGTGATATTTCCAAAATAAAATTCTTACCGCGGATTAAAGTAAATTATTAGTAAGTATATCTCCTCTCCAAAGGCAAAAAGCTAGAGGACAACAGCTTCTACGTCTGGCTTTTACAGATAAGTTTTGGATGTATAATACAAAATAAGAAGCATAATTTAGGAGTAAAGAACTCTATAAAAGCTTCTCAAATTTCCACTACATTACAATATCAAAGAGACCTCTCAAAGTTATTGGTGAAGTCCTAAGAATCAAGCGGGTTTTGGACAATTGTCGACATGTGGTCAGTGCCCTGGTTCGGCGCTAAAGAGTTTATGTTTCTTGTCCATGCTATACCCATTGATTTCGAATTCACATAGTTTCAGCGATAAATGTGCCTTAGGAAGTAGCTTCTAACCCTTTTCATTCTTGAGATCTTCTTGAATGCAGACAATCTGACTCAGTTATGTTTCTTGATATGACAGTCTGATTCTGTCCTACTTGAATCTCTAAGAAGACTCCAATTGATGACTATCACCGTAGATATATTGAAGGTTTGATTGGAATCCTATATCGAATGGTACATGCTTTTTGCTTCAAGAATTTGTATCTTGATAACTTAGGTTCTCTGATTTCTTGTAAAAAATTAAGATCGGGATAAGTGTCAACAGTCTTCGAAGGAATTTTGAGTCGAAGCAGATTGCTCAGTTTGCTCACAACATTACTATGTACGGAGTGAATAACATTCTTTTTGCTTAGTGTAGGATAAGTTCATTTCATTGAATTCATCTGTCCATTTGGTCCTGCAAGAGCACGATCGTAGTACTCACTGCTCCATTCTTTTCATTGCAGGGGATGGAAGGCTTTGGTCTAAGAGATTTGTCGTGGCACAGAGGATGTTGCTTGTATTAATTTACTGCACAAACATTCTTGTTGTTTGAGTCACCATGTGCTCGAGTTTTCTTAACTAGGTTCTTATGTAGATCCTTGCAACGTCGGAGACAGAACATCATCTTCCGTCGAGAACCAGAACATCAGGAAACGAGGACAAGAACACTACGGCATCAAGTTTCAAGCCACCAAGAGGAAGATGCAAGAAATTTATCAAAAAGCAGAAGCGGGATTCATTTCGTGGTATAGTCATCTGGTTCATAATACACAGCAGGGCCATAGCTCTATTACTCCTCCCCAGACAAAAGGCGACGGACAATGCAGGTATTGGATCCACGTGATCTCCCCAAGATGACAGCAAGTCTTAAGGCTCCGCGCGCCACAACTGCAAAAGGTCATCGGCAGAGGGTGAGTTCGCAGAGCCAGCTTTCACGCGTTTGAAAACCAAAAGTCCTAAGTCAACAATTTTGCACAAAGAGACCGATGTTACTGGACTTGTGACCAAACAAGAGTTGTATAGTTTACAGGCAATTAAGACCTCTGCGAGTTAATCATTTAGAATTGCGTCCTAGGGAGGTGATATTGATGTATTCTCGGCTGAAATTGTAACTGGCAAGTGGCAACCTACAATCAAAACCTTAATTTCTGAGCTATATGAAGATGCTAGTTTGTTTTTGCTGCTTGGGCGTCTCACGTTCTCGGATCTCCTGCTTCTGTGGCAATAAAAATTGGATCAGTAACGAATTAGATGTAGTCGTTGAATTCAATAAAAATGGTTTTATCAATGAACGAGACAGGTAGCAAGCAACTGAAATTAACAAAAGGAATAGAGTGTTTTCCTGAGCAAGCGGAAAAATTAACAGAGGGGGATGTCATAAAGACAAGTACAAAACGTTGTTGACAGATGAGCATACAGATGATGTCTGCAGCATAAAAGAAAAGGACGTAAGGTTAAAGATGTCACCAACACCACCCGAGCGGGACCTTCGAAATCTCACCTAGTGACTTGAGATTAGGATCAACCATTCCGATACAACATACTATGTGAAGTTATTCCTGTAACTTGAAATCAACACACTAAACAGAGAAGATGACAGTAGTGATCCGTAAGGAGTAGCTATGGCGTCTCTTGAAGGTTTGTTAGCTACAGCTATGGTGCCTACCAACCTAGAACAACTGATCAAGTACAGTGCAATCATTCTTCCTTCAAGACCGTCGCAGCGCTCGGCCTCCTTCCTCACACCATCAAGAGCTGTTTAATAAGCTCAGTGTCTTCACTATATTGCCCAATTGGCCCAGTTATTACCAGCAGCAGATTGCCCATATACAAATTACCAGGCCTGAAGATCTTCCCGTAGGGACCAGTTCGAATGGTTATCATAGTGCCCGGTTCAAGATCCATCAGCACAGCTTGAGGAACAAATCTACCACAAGATGCCTCATTGCAGTAGACATCGACACGCTCAAGCTGCAGGTCAGTTGTCCCAATGTTCAAGTCCAGTCGGATCTATCCCATGTATGCCAGAGGCGACTTTCCAAAATTTGGAACCAATCTGGTTACCACATTATCCCACCTTGAACATGAAGGATCTCTCTCATCTTTCCTGGTATTCTCTACAGACTAGAATCGGTATCAACGGCATAGGATTATGACCAAATTCAAATTCATATTGTTTCTTACACCTAACTTTGCGGTATGCAATTTAGACGATAGCCACGAAAACTCATCAGTTAGCAAGGTAATCATGACTGTCAGGGCATTAGATCAAGCAACTCTCTTGCATATGACCAGCTCCATCTTGAAAACAAGCCAGTTTACTCGTGAAACAAAACAACCTCACTTCTTGCATCTCGCCTTGTCTAACAAATGAAAATGGATGGCAAAATCGACAAACATGAATCTGTGATTGAAAGAGTTTCTGTAGCCAGATCGGATTGTCCAAAGGAGTGCAGACCGAGAACTCATGACTAGTCAACGGATCTACAACTCGAGCACACATGAGCCGCCACTTCCACAGAGTATGGGCAAAAAACAAAGGGTTAATAACACGAAAAACCCTAAACTGTTACGCATGTGATAAATTTCCACATCTAAAAATATGATTACCGCATATGACGCAAGAATCTAGTTCAAGTCTGCGTGTGCAACCTTTCCCACATCCAAAATATGTTTCCCTCGTTTGTCGACTTCAGAATAGTTCCTCTCTTTTTTTTGGGGTGAAGTAGGCATCTTAGGCGCAAGTTAGTTTTTGAGAAGAATTGATGGACTAAAATCTTTCTTTCCAGAATAGTTCGTCCGTCTAACTTCGAGAACCATTAGTTCGCGAAATCCACTTGCCTTTTCCCTTTCCTGGTTCTGTGAGGGGAACGATCGGTGAAGAAGACTGGACGACTTTGCCGGTGTATTTTGCATCTCCTGAAGAAGTAGAAGGATCTTCAGAAGAGAAGAATGGTTGCTTTGGAACAGAGAAAATTGTGGAGCTTTTCCTATAAGCACAACAGAAGGAAATCCTGGAAGAGCCAAAGAGTTTAAACTTCTCATTGGAGAGCCGTTAGTAAGGGACTCCCGAGGGGGCAATTCGGGGGCGAGAAATTAGATGATCTTTGTTACTCGCCGACTCAAAAGCAGGAAGAGTCATCCATTTTCGATTCTGCGAAAGGCTGCATCTTGTTTGTGTTGCTCCAATGGACTGCTAGTTATGGAATCTTACAAGCAGATTGATTTAAGTAGGTGAACATTGACATGATCAAAACCCTCAATTCAAGTGCTTTATACGGTGCCAGTTTAACAAGCATCTGGGTTTGAACTTTGGAGCTACATATTCTATTTCAACACATCGACAATCTGTAATTCATAGAGGATTCAATGACACCACACGGGAACTGATTCAATCTTTTTTTCGTTCGAGAACTATGACCTTCAACTGCACAAAAAAAAAGTTCTTACCAATCTCACAAAAACCTAGTCGAAACCATGGCTTCAAAGTTAAGACTGTCAGAAGCAGAGGGAGACAGTGAATCTCGCCTTACCTTAATGATCCAGAGTTAGATGTCATTGCCTAGAGGTCTATACACCTTTTAATTAACCCACTCAACCCCTGGAAGCTTACACAGGGAATGGTGATTCCAGGAATAATATCGAATTCGCTTATAATCTCCCAAGAGAAAGGTGATTACAGTGATGTTATTGCGCCATATGAGAAGGTTACAAGTACAAAAGAGGATAACAGGGCAGAAAAACAAGAGCAACACATTGCTCCGGCCCCAGGGTGCATTTTATGGCTTGTTCGGTGCTGAGGAACGAAGCTTGCTCAGGAGAGCAGTCCAATGGTTAACTAGCCTATCTCTAGGTGGAAGGCATTCCTTAATCAGCGGAATTTCGACGAAGTTTTGTGCCCATTCATGAAGGGATGGGAACCTCTCAGCATCGAGTATCTTCATGCCTCCGGTTTCTTCCATGACGCCCAGCCAATGCGGGATCCAACCAGCCACGAGATCCAAATAGCCTATCTTGTCTCCCGCGAAGAACTTCTTCCCTTCGATCTGCTTCTCGAGATATGCGAAAGACTCCAACGCAGCCTCCACTGCTTTCTCCTTTTCCTGCGCATCTTCGGCACGGTAGGCTCCCCAAGCGCCGAAGGCACACTGTTCTCAGAACAAGCAAGCATGTCGTCAAGAAGAATTATTTGACTTGACGTGAAGCTAATTCTGCTGCAGCCACAAACAAGCATGAAGAAAATCTGGCCCACTTGCCAAAGGAGTGAAGAGAGTCACCTTGTCATCAGCAAACTGAGCCCAGAAACGAGCTTGAGCTCTCTCATAAGGGTCCTGTGGCAGCAACGGATAAAGATCACCTCCCTTCCACTTCTCGTCAATGTACTCCAGAATCACTTTCGACTCCGCGATCGCGACCCCATCGTCCAGGAGCACCGGGACCTTCTTGTGCACTGGGTTTGACCTCAAAAGCAGTTCGCTCTTCCCCTTGCTCCAGTCCTCAAAAGTGAGCTCGTACTCGAGGCCCTTCAGCTTTAGAGCCCACTCGATCCTTGTGCAGAACATGCTCGTCGGAGAGACTATGATCTTCAACTTAGCCATGTTCGCGTTTCGTTGTTTCGAGCAGTGTAATCGAAACACGAGACTTGTTCTTTATAATGGCCACTAAGTTTTAGTCTAGTGCTGCCCAGTTGGAATCTTGGAACAGATGAACGGCGCCGGCGGCTCCGCCCATTGACGATGAACAGTGAAAGGACACTTCATTGCTTGAGACAGGTGTTGAATTCATGTCTTCCGAAATGAAAATCTAAATTCCGAAAAATAAATAAATATTTGTGGACGGTATCCGTCGGAATTATATTTCGACAAGAAGCCAAACTATATATGTGGATATTAAGTTGTCTGACTAGTTGGTAGGTTACGGAAATCTATTTCCGTGTAGTTGTCAGCTTATTAAAAAAAAAAAAAGAGAGAGAGAAAGAGAATAAAACAAGAAGAAGGAAGCCTGGATTTTGCTGACTGGATTTTGCTGACGGTTGGACGAATTACATTGAGATGCGTGCTGAACGTTAGGGGTGAGCATGGTTCCAGGGTAGAACTTGGAACCTGTAGAACCGGACCGGTAGCCAGGTTCCAAGTTCCAAGGTAAGAGGGTAGGTTCCGGATTCCAAAAATTTAGGAACCTGCTTTGACGGGTAGGTTCCAGGTTCCAAGTAGGTGAAACCTGGAGCCGAAACCTGGAACCTGAAGTAATCTTTTATATTATTTTGTAGTCTATGTCATCACGTCATTATGAGGGATTTTACAAGGACGATAATGAGTATGTAATTTGAAACTACTTTATCATCGAGTTTTTTACTCTATTATTGTTTTATACTTTTCGTGTATATATGTATGAGTTATAGTTAATAGATTTTAGTAGTAGATGATGGTCATTAGAGGTAATTATTCGCATTGATCGTTCAATCAATAATATATGTGGAACCTGAATAGAACCTGAAACCGCTCACCCCTCCTTTCTTCTATTTTGGTGCAAATGGAGTTTTATTGATAGGTTTTAGGGTACCCTGGAACCGGATCTAAAACCTGTGACAGGGTAGGTTCCAGGTTCCAGAGTATAGAGGGTAGGTTCTAGGTTCTAGAAATTGAGGAACCTGTAGTAGCGGGTAGGTTTCAGGTTCTAGGTGGAACCTACCCAGAACCTGGAACCGCTCACCCCTACTGAACGTGGACTCCTATTCATGATGGCGTACGATTTATTTTATATATAGAAAATCAACCAAGAGGGAGTCTTGAAATGCGGTTCGAGTGCTTCTTCGTTATTTTTTTTTTTAATTCATGAAATTACATCAATAATTCAAATATAGAAGCAAATTATATCTTATCCTAAAATTTGTGTTTAATTTCTTGGTGACATTAAGAGATTATTTCGTAAGAAATTAAGGACGAAACAGCGTGTGTTATTTAATGTAATTGAGACTGAAAAATATTGAGATTATTTGAATAACTTGAGTGTGGTTTTGTAATCTCTATTGATCGTTTGATTTATAGTGAAATTCGTTAATGCTCTCCAATGAACATAAATCTCCACGACCGAACCATGTACATCTTGTGTTCGATTTAGTTTCTTATTATGTATATATTTTTGTTTGATCGTTTGTTCCGCCCAACAATTAGTATCTGAGCTTGGTTTGGATGAATTGAAGCAAATCAATGGCAATATAAGAAGTTAAAAGTGAAAATAGACAGATTTGATGGGAAGGGTTTTGATTTTTGGAAGATGCAGATTGAGGATTATCTATATTAGATGAAACTGCACTTGTCCTTATCTGGGAGAAACCAGATACGATGGAACAAGTTGATTGAAAATTACTGGATGACGAGCGATGGGTGTTATTCGATTGACATTGACTCGTAACGTTACGTTTAACATTGTGAAAGAAAATACCACTGTGAATTTGATGAAAGCCATATTGGATATGTACGAGAAACCCTCTGCGATCAACAAGGTCTATTTGATGCGACGTCTTTTTAATTTAAAGATGAGTAAAGGTGTGCCAGTTGCTAATTATATCAGTGAATTCAATGTGATCGATAGTCAATTGAGTTTAGTTGATATCGACTTAGAAAATGAGGTATGTACTTTGATTTTATTATCCTCATTGTCTGATAGTTGAAATACTACTATTACTACTATTAGTAATTCTTCTAGGTCAACAAGCTTGACATTCAATAGGATTCAAGAGGACATCCGTAGAAGAGAATTTGGTAAATATGCATGTACTTCTTTAGTAGGCAAAATAGAGGCAGAGCTAGTACTCGTGCTAGCAGAAGTAGTATAGACGTGAACAGACGTAGTCAGTCTAAGACTGGTGGTACTGTCTATTGGAATTGGAACAAGAGGGGATATCTTAGTAGTGATTGTCATAAGCTGAAAAATGAGAAGGATAAGGGAACTAGAGTTGGATTTGCAGATGATGTAGTAGCTATAACTAATAGTAATTTGGATAATGCTGATTTTATCTTGTTTGTCAATAAGGATTCATCATTTGGCATATAGATTATGGATTTTGATTATTCTTTTCATGTTACACCAAACAAAACTGGTTTACTAATTATCAGTGCACGGATAGTAGTAAAGTGTAGTTGGGGAACAACGCTAAATGCGATGTTGTAGATATTGGTGATGTTAAAATCAAAACGCATGATGACATTGTGAGGACAATGACTGGAGTGAAGCACATTCCAAAGTTGAAGAAAACTATGATTTCCTAGAATGCCATGGATTCAGCTGGGTGTCGATATTCGTCAGAATGTGAAATTCTGAAAATTGTTCGAGATACTTTGATGATAATGAAAGGAATAAAGCACAATGGCCTATATGAGCTTCAAAGTGAGATAGTGACGGAACTTGCCGCGGAGACGTCATATGCATTTGTTTGAAGGTATAAACTATGGCATATACAGCACATTAGCGAGAGAAGCCTAAAAGTTCTAAGTGAAAGAAATTTACTGTGTGGTTATATTACTGACAAACTGAATATATGCAGGTGATGTGATTTAGATCAACAGAGGAAAGTAGTACAGTTTAGTGCAACTGTCAGAGAAATCACGAAATTTTCATAATTACTTCACTTTGATATTCACAGGCTATTGCGATTTCCTGTGAGGAAGAGTTCCAAATTTGTGCTAACAGTTGTAGATAACTACTCGAGGAGTGCCTAGGCATTTGTGCTTAGACACAAGTTTGATATTGTTGTCAGGATTAGGCAGTTGAGAGTTTCGATCAAAAAGGAGATAGTAAAATGATCATGCATGTGCAGATTAACAAAAGCATGGAGTTTTTCTTGGAGCTATCAAATAAATTCTGCATGAATGAAGGCATAGTGAGACCCGCACTAGTATCAATGAACCACAACATGTTGTAGAGTTGATGGGCAGAACATTACTAGAGACGGCCCATAAAATACTCTCTAGTGTTGGTATGGCTAAGAGATTCCTAGTGGATGAGCTTAGTATGACGAGCCACCCGGTAAATAGATCTTTATCGACTATGATTGGATGTCTGACTCCTGAAGAAGTGTGGTCAGGTAATGTTCTTGATTATTCTGTTATTAGAATATTTTGTTGCCCATGTTATATTCGAGTTAGTGATCGTAAGCTTGATGGGTGGGCAAGAAAATGAATGCTCTTAGGCTATGCACAATGTAAGTAGGGTTATTGATTGTGGTGTCGGGAATTAAATTCACCTGTTATTAGTAGAGAACTTACATTTGACAAGTCACCAGTACTTCTGACTATGATTAATTATAGCAATGTTTATACATAGCTGAACGGTTTCAATTTGAGATGGAGTTGTAGCTAGAAACTCCTGAGGTAATGTGTATCAATGAATTAATCAACACAGGTAATGCTTGTAGTGAGGTGGAGCTTGTAGAGTCAACAATTACTGTAACTATTGATATTAACAAGGTACGTATTTGGTCTCCTGATAGATATGAATGTAATAGTGATTTTGCTTTATATGTGGTTAAAGAGGTTATGTCGGAAATTTCTTGTGGAACAATTAAAGATGCATGTATATTTGGTGTTCTGATAAAGTCCATGATTATAGCAAAGTTCAAGCGCGACTTGGATTTGGAAGGCGTGTGTGGCAGTTGAGCTTATTGCGGCTGTGGGAGAGTAGTAGCGAAGCTCTTTTTTTAGCGAAGCGATTACGACTTGGACAAACATCGAGCTAAGCCAGGCTGGACCGACCCGAGTCGGCCTGGGCCGGATTATTTTTTCTTTTCATATTTTCTCTTTTTTTTAATCAAAGTCAATTAACAAACCTATCAAACGAAAGAATATCAAAAGAAAAAATTAAAAAAAAATAAAAGGAAAATATTGGTGTTAAAAAAAAGCCGGGCGTCGGACCGACACGGCCCGAGTACCAAGCCCAAGCCGACCCGGCCTGAAAAGGCATGAAAATTAACTGAAATTTCGGGCCAGCGCTGGCCATTTTGACACCCCTACCAAAGGCCTTTAGCCCAAAGAACATCCGGAGGTACTTTGAAAAGTTGCATCTCAAATGCAACTTTAGTAACATAAAAAACTAGGAGAAATGTGCTAAATTATGCTATATCGGTTTCAAGTAAAGTCTAATCATTATATGAAATAATTATTCGATAATTCTTTGTCCTGTTGATATTTTTTTATTCTTGTAGTTTATATGTTCTCTATGGCTTTGGTAAATAGTAAATACCAAGACGAAAAAATGCAATTCTGAAAAATCAGATTTTAGCAACTTTTTCACGAAATTTCAAAATGTACGTGCTCATCCAAAATATAAATGGCCCGGATTATAATATTTGAAATCCAACAGTGGAGATGGCTTCGTCGCCTTTTGATCTCAGACGGGGTAGGGAAGTCATTTATAAAAACTTCCTGGTCTTGGCTCTCTTCTCACTTAAAGCACTACAGAGACGCGCGTCATACAGACGCTCAAACGCTGCTCTGTTCCAACATTGCAGATCTGAGGATTTCTCTCGAGGTTAGTAACGATTTCATTACCGATTCCTTTGAAACGGGTTGGTTCTTTACCATCGATTCGGTTGATAAAATGAAAGAATTACCTCGCAGTTTGTCTGCCGTTGCTTCCGCCCTAAGCAATTTTCTCTTCCGTCGTTTCCACAATGGGGGAGTCGATCGATGTCTGGCGAGAATTCTTCAGAACCACCGCAGGCACCGACGTCTTTGAGTCTATTGACAAGGCGATCGCTATCGCTGCGCTCGATCGCCCCAAAGATCTTCCGTTGCGAAGAGACCGTATCGCCGAGAGGTTGTTCTCGCAGGAGACCACTGGGGCCGGAGGTGATCGCGTGCTCTCGAGTAAAGAAAGCAAGGCGAACGACAACATGGGTAATGTTGCACGTGATGTGGTGAACATCAAGGAGAGTCAGGGAGAAGCTGAGATGTTGAGCGACGATATCAAAAAGAATTAGGTCAGTGCCCTAATTCTGAATTTGGTCTGTCGTGTTAAGATACAGTGTGAGTTGTGTTAGATAAGTCTCACATCGGATAATTGATGTGGTACTGAGCAGTTAATATACTCAAGTTGGCCCATAACTCATTGGCTTAAGTTTTTGAGTGAATGTGAGTCCAACTGGATATGTTGACTGGCTCGGACTTGGGCTCTCTCTTGGCGATCTCCCTAGGTGAAAGTATCGGACTTCCGCTGCGTGCTCCCAACAAATGGTATCAGATCCAATAGTTGATTGGTGAGCCCCCAATCTGTTCCGGTGAATATCTCAAGAAGGAATCTGGTGATTGCGTCTCAAGAAGGAATCCGAACACGATTTTTAGGCCGGTGGACTTTGTGGTGTTGTAATGCAGGCTCGATGGGCGTTGATGGAGATTCAGGTTGAGATAGAGTCAACGTGGTTTTCGAGGGAGCAAACCTAAAGCATGCACCTTTTGAGTGAAGGTGAGTCCAGCTGGATATGTTGACTAGTTCGGACTTGGGCTCTGTCGCGACCCTCTCCCGGAGCTCGAGGCGGGAGCGGAGGGCTAATGGGCCGCCCGATCGCTGGCTTGATCGGACGCGGGCCTCTCCCAAGGCCCATCACCCAAATCGCAACTGCTGGATGTACGTGGTCGACCTTCAGTGTGGTCTAGTGACATGTGATGAGTGTACATGCCAATGAGTCGCCACCAATCGTTTCGCGGAGGGTACGATCGGAAACCCTATCGAATAGTTGGGAGTGGTCTATTCGATTCTGCGGAAACCAGAGAAGTGGGTTCGGGGACTTAGTTACGTCAACTGTCAGAGTTGACGCCCTTTCGGTACCTAAGCTGAATGGTTTATCTGATCCTAGGATTTCGTACAGATGAGTGAGGTATTAACCCTAAATCTAGGAGTTCATGCAGATGGGAATAGCTACCCTATCACTCACAATCATTAAAAGTAATAGCGCAAATCAAGGAATCAGTACATGCGGATAAAACACATGAAATCAGCATGGCATCCCTAATGAGGCCCTATTAGCCTAGAGAAATATCAATCAAGGCTTAGGAATGATTTTGGCATGATTTGCCCATAAGGGGCAAAATCGTAATTTTGAATGGTTCGGGGAAAATTTACCTTGAAAGGGTAAATTTGTCATTTTAGATGAATTGGGAAGTCAGAAGACAGAGGAAATAGGATTGGCCATCAATCCAATCCATTTCCTATTTTTCGGGAATTTCTAGGATTTTTCTAGAATTTTCAAGTGATTTTACCCTTGGAGGGGTAAAATCGTCATTTTGGACAAAGATGAGAACTGAAAATCTCAGATATTGGGGTTGGTTGTCCACCTGACCCAAATCCTAACTTTAAGCAATTTTCAGGACTCGATTGGGACAAGAAAGACGATTTTCCCATTGAGGGGCAAAATTGTCATTTTGATAAAAGGGACAGGACTCGAAAACCCAAGCCTAAGAATTGGTCGCCTACTTGACCCTAATTCTTACCTTGGCATTATCGGTTTTATCTAGAATGCACAACAGAGGCGACTTACCCCTAAAGGGTAATATCGTCAAGTCTTGGAAGAACGGATGAGAAACCCCAAAAATAGGGTTGACCAGTTGTCTGTGGTCAACCCTCGATTTTTGGGGGTTTCTGGAGTGTCTAGGATTTTTCCACAATTTTTCCACATTTTTTTGGAATTTTCTGGAATTTTTCTAGCATTTTTTGGATTTTCTAAAATTTTTCTGATTTTTTTTATTTTTTAAAATCATTTTCGAATTTTTTTATTTTTTAAAAAAATATTATTCGGGCCGGGTCTGGTGACCCGGCCTACGGCCCGCGGGCGACCGGCCCGGCCCGGATCCGAGCCCGCGCCGCGCCTAAAACGACGCCGCTTGATGCACTTCTGATTTTCAGATTATTTGGCACTGATCTGACGGTCCCTAATAGACCACGTGGCTAATCCATGGCAGTTGGATGGGCTGACTGAAATCTACGGCCTAGATTGAGCAAAGACCTGACCAGAGCCGTCTGATCGACCTACCAAAATCTACGGTCAAGATTAGAACGCAAGACTCGATCTGGACCGTTCACCCTCTCTAACCTAAAACGACGCCGCACTGTTACTATCCTAAACGACACCGTTTCAGCTCGTTTTGATTTTCTGATTTTAAAGATTTTCGGATAAACCTAATTACTAATCGGACGGCCGCTAGAATTTAGACTCGATTATCCTCAGCCGTTAGATCTGTTTATTCGAATAACAACCTCTAACGGCATGCTGACTGGACGAAAACGTGGACCAATGATGGACTGACACCTAAGACTTTGACCTGTTGACTACGCCATGTCAGCTTCGTCTTCAACCTCGCGACTCCGACGGAATGGACGGCTGTGGCTCTCCGGCGATGATCGTGCGGTGAAATCTTAATGGAATCACTCGAGACCAACGGCAATCGATTCGCGATTAGCTCTAGTTCGACATATCTAAGAATCGAAACATCTTATTCGCAGAATCAAGAACATCGTGCAAATCGCCGAGTACGGCCATGGAAGCTCAATCATGCGATTCACTCAAAATCAAAGAATTTCAGTCATAGAATAGCATCAATGGAGATCCAGAAGACTTACCTCGAGCTCCGATTGAGCTCGCTCGGCCCAGATTTGGCTGGGCAAGAATCGGCTGTGGAGGTTAAGTGTGAAGACTCGATTCAAGGGTTGTGAACGAAACCGATGCAAAATCAAGGCGCGAACATGGTCAGTGATGTCCAAGGAACGAAAGGCACACACTAATTGTATGAATGATTAAGGAATGCGCGAATCGCCATGAAAGCTCGAAGAAAAACTTGGGACTGAGACTCACCTGTTCTTGCGATTTCACTGGGCGCGGCCGGCGGCGATCGCTTCAGGGGACTCTGGGCGATCTCTCAGCGACCTCGTGGAGCTTTGGTTTTGCCTCGGAAGGCCCAACCGGCGCTCTGCAATTTTGAGCTCCAACCTTCGACCACCGCGAGGGAAGGTGAGCTCTTTCTCTCTCTTTCTTTCTCTCTCTCGATTCAGTTTCTTCTCTTCGAACTGAATCCAACCACCTCCCTCTTCGCGAAGGCCTGTTAGCTTATATAGCTTGTTTGATTTTTGGCGCCGAACGGTGGACCTCCAACTGACTCGGTTTGGCACGTGTAGTCACGTGCAATTGGGTCAAAACGAAGTCGGGGAAGATGGGCATTTCGCTCAGTTCCTTTTGGTTCCGCGGTGAGCTTCATTTCGCACGAATTTGGCAAAGATTTGAGCTGTTTTTGCCTTTGTTGACTTTTGCAGGTCCGAAGGTTTGACTGGCCGATTGCTCCCTGCTCCGGCGGCGTTAGATGGTGCTGTTGGTGTCGATCGGCGGGGGAAGATGGGAGGAACAAAATGCCCACACTTCTTCTTTCAATTGGTCGCGAATTGACCTTCAATTTTGTCTTCAAAACTCAGTCGATCACCATTCATCTGTTCGAGCTCTTTGGGGAAGACGACACTGTAGCGGACCGGTTTGACCGGTCTGACCGGCGGTCTGACCGGCGGTCTGACCGGTCTGAACCGGTTCCGAACAGGATTTTTCAAATTAATCCCAAATTAATGGGAAAATTTTGCAATTAAACCTCAAAATCGAATCTAGAGCATGAATTCTATCTAGAAATGTGGTTTTGCCCAAAAGTTTTCATCAATTTCTACAAAACCCCCAAATTTTCATTTAATTGGAAATTGGGGATCGTGTAATTGAGGGTGCAAATGATCAAATTGGGTCAAACCACCTATGCCAATCGATTTAAAATGGTGAAATACATTGGGTAGCATGTTTAATTTGCAATGATAGCCCTTGAATTGAAAGTAATTTCAATTATGCTTAATTTCAAGGACTAAAATGCAATTTTAGTATGTAATTTTGTCAAATCCGTGCAATTGAGCATATTGTGCAAACAATTGGGCTAAATTGAAATAGGGGATAGTCAGATTGAATGTCAAGATCTTAAAAAATGCCAAAATTGCAAATTAAAAGACTCAATTGTTATTTTTTCTTCAAATTCAATACTACGGGTTACAAAGGAACACCTAAAATTGAATCTGATTTTGGATTTTTTGTGAGGTCAAAAATACAAGGGATTAAAAAGAAAAATATTGGATATTTTTCCATATTTTTGTGACCTCAAATGCTATTTGTCTTGATTTTTTAAGTATTTTTCTATTTTCCAAAAATACTAAAAAATATGAAAAATGTGAAAAATTATTTTTTGGTCAAGAATGGTTCCTTGGGCTTGGCCAAGGCCACCAAAGTTGATTTTGTAATTTTTTGACTTTTTATAAATTTTTTGTGATTTTTCAAAAATAAAACTGAAAAAGACCTGGTCAAAAAATCAGGTGTCAACAGCTGCCCCTCTTTGAGAGGAATCTCGTGAGAGGTTTCGCTCAAAGACAGGTGACACCTGAGTCTAGACCGACTCGACTGGGGAAAAGAAAAACGAATCTTGACACTCAATCTTTCTTGTCCCACTGGTAAAGGCTTTGCTCTTCATTCTTTTGCTGACGTGAGAGAGAAAGTAGAGAGACCCACCTGTTACTTACCTGTTGATCGCCTGCCTGATGCTCGTGTGGCCTGCGCGGTGTATAACGGGTTCTAGTGAATACCTAGGGACTCGTCTTTTGAGTATCCTAGGGCGATTAAACTCTAGCCTGTATGGTAGGCCGTACCAGAATGGGATTCCTACACTTGACAGGAACCTGTGAATGACGCACCCAGTCTCTTAGGGATTGTCGGGGTTTTGATCCGTATGGTGGATCAGATCATGAATAGGACTCCTTTCTGCTAGGAACCTATGGATGACGCACCCAGTCTCTTAGGGATTGTCAGGGTTTTGATCCGTATGGTGGATCAGACCATGAATAGGACTCCTTTCTGTTAGGAACCTATGGATGACGCACCCAGTCTCTTAGGGATTGTCGAACATTTTAATCCGTCAGGGGGATCAGGCCGAGAATAGGATTCTTCTCCGCTAGGAACCTATGGATGACGCACCCAGTCTCTTAGGGATTGTCGAACATTTTGATCCGTCAGGGGGATCAGGCCGAGAATAGGATTCTTCTCCGCTAGGAACCTATGGATGACGCACCCAGTCTCTTAGGGATTGTCGAACATTTTGATCCTATATTCTAAGGAATTAACTAGGATTTATGCAAATGAGGTGTGCCTAACCTTGAGGCTTTACCAAATGGGCTATTCTGGGTTTAGGGGTTACCTAGAACCTCACAGAAAGCAGATTCTGAAAATTGTCCTTTCGACACGCGAGGCGTTATTCTGGGATTTGGGGATTCCAAGTATCCTGCAGAAAACTTAAACCTGCAAAAAAAAAACTTTGATAAGATTCTTCTGGGATCTAGGGGCTACCTGAGATCTCGCAGAAGGACTATCTTGAATGTTGTCCTTTTGACATTGAAGGTGACATTTCTGGGATCTGGGAGCTCCAGGTATCCAAGAGTGCTGCAAGCCATTCTGGGAGCCGAAGTCATCAAGAATCTTGCAAAAGCTCCAACCTGAAAATTTTCTTACCAAAGGCACATCAATGGTCTTTAAGTGATATGTGATGTCAAACTGACAGCACTTTATGACTTATATCATAGTCATGAAAAAATTTCAATGAATGTATTACGAGGTTGGAGGTTATCCAAAACACCTTGCAACATATGGGAGTGATCAAAAGTTCCTTGCGGGGAAAGTTTGAATCAAACAATCTGAAATTACCAAAAGAGTTTGGTTAAAATGTCCAACGGAGTATTCTCATCAAAGAGGACTTCTCACCGTTTTGAGGTAATGGTCTTTTACCAAGAATGCACTCGAACTTCCTATCAAACCTGCGCCTAGGGTTCAGGATCATTCGCAGTGAATACACCTCGATCGATCAGGAGGACTTCCAAGGGACCGTAATGTTGGGCTTGGTCAACGGCTTTCAAATGGGGACTTGCGTGCAAGTCAAGGCTTTCGAAGAGAAGTCTTCAACGTCTGCTCCAGGTTTACAAGTCAAGAAACCTGCGAAATGAGAAAGAAATAATCTTGCTCGAACTTCTTCGAGTTAAGCTTAGACATTAAACCCTATGTCAATCCAAGTGCCTTAATCAGAAAAGGCTTTTCAGGGTTGTAACGTAGGTAGGATTGGGGACCAAAAAGGGCTTGTTTTTGGCTTAGAATATGCGAAGGGTCTAACATTGGTGATCACTGCAGGTTTGCCGCCGATCTTGTCCCTTCTCGTCCAAAGAGCGTCTTTAGTCTTTGAAGTGCATATTTGTCTTTAGAGAACGTCTCTCTCATGTCAAGACGGCGTCAACATCTTGTCTACACTTTCGTCATCTGAGTGTGACATGATTTGGGAGCATCTTTCGCAGTCTAGCTCCCTTGGAATTTTTCTTTTACAATCAGATCTCACTATTGACCTATACAAAGGTATCATGCCCCCTTTTGGCATTTACAAGATCAAACACATAATTCACAAGTGTACAAGTATTTGGATGGGCATTGGCCTTGCTTTTACCAGGCACTTTGCTTTTTCTTGATGCCCAAGATTAAATTTTTCTCTCTTCTTTCTTTTTGAGACCCCATCTTTTCTTTTCTTTTGGGGATCAGAATTTTCAAATGAATGTGCTAGATGTATAGCTTGAATCTCAGCACTCGAACATTAATCTAGGAATTTTTCACAAATCCTGTGTTTGAACTCTTCCGCTCTTGAAGTGACGTCGTTTCCACCTTGGAATATGCAATGATCACCAACGGGTTTGTGAAATGAACGTATAGGCTCAATTGGGCAGTGCGAAGGGTAAAAGTGTATAGGATAGAGAAACGAATGCTTTTCGTCATCCTAAAGCACCTGAATTACCATAGAAGTTAAAATGACAAGCAACACACGAAGATTGATGCAAGTCTGAGCAAGAGAACTTCTAACCATTTACCTCCTGATACCTCTGGACGTACCTCCAGTTTGCCCCACTGTGGGGTGGTTCTTGACAGGGGTATAGAATGAAATCGTCGTTCAAATGGTTATCAATGGTCACCTGTAGTGTTTATGATAGAGAAACGAATGCCTCCGTCGTCTCAATCCATGTAATCATTGCGAATAACCCTTACGTCCGTAGGTTAAGGTCTCGCTATCCTTACCATTCCACTTATCTCTTAAGTGTGTATGGGACGTGTTTGGACCAGGCTTGCCTCTTGTCTGAGGAAATATCCTTTTGAATGATTTAAACAACTTTTGTTTGGAAGAGTTCATTTTGCTTTCTCCAAAACTTACCCTCCAAGGGGATTTATGATGCACAATGCATATTTCAATCATGTTCGGATAACCTCCAAGTTTAAACATGAATGCCAATGACATGACCATGAGAATTTTGCGTCTTTCTAGACATGAGATTTGAATACATGCTAGATTCCAAGAAGCCTTCAAATTCTATCAATAAGGATTCCGACAGTCTTGTAAACCTAAAAGATTAGGGAAGGAATACTTACCTGGTCAGCGCGGCTAGGGATTCCTGAAAAACATAAAAGGAATATGTCAGTGTATGCTCTCGAATTTCAGAAAATTAGAACGATACACCTTACCCTTGATCATGCATTCCTATGGAAGTGGATAGATTCGCGAAAATCTGCATTTTTCTTAACAACACAAGATGGTTAAGTTGTTCTAAAATTTCTTAAAATTCTCAGTCTTTGGAGAAGAAGACGTGCACCTGACCACCATGACGTTAGGTCTCCTTGATCATGCGTTCCAACTTATCGCGACCCTGCTTCCTTGGATCCTGCAATATTGAACACATGCTAATGTATGCATAGATGCATGACATGCTTATGCAAAGACTATCATGAAGAGTAGGCTCAATTCGAGGCAGGGCATATGACCAGAATCTGATTTTATTTCAAGGGTAATAATATTTCTTCACAGCATCTGAATTCACAGGGTGCCCCAATTCTTCTCCCTCGGAGTTTACAAGAATTAATGCTCCTCCCGTGAGGATCTTCTTAACAATGTAGGGGCCTTCGTAATTTGGAGTGAATTTTCCCCCTGGATGGGTAGTACTTGGCAAAACTTTCCTAATTACCAAGTCATTTACTTCGAAGTTTCTGGTCTTGACCTTTCGATTGAACGCCCTGGCTACCATCTTCTGGTAAGTTTGTCCATGGCAAATGGCTTTAAGACGTTTCTCATCTATTAAGTTCAGCTGTTCATATCTGTGCTTGAAATACTCTGATTCAGAGAGTTTATCTTCGGATAAGATTCTCAAAGAGGGAATCTTAACTTCTACTGGTAGAACTGCTTCTGTCCCATATACCAAACTATAGGGAGTTGCCCCTGTAGAAGTCCTGATCGACGTTCGGTAAGCCATCAAGGCGAAGGGCAGCCTTTCGTGCCAATCCCTGTAGTTTTCTGCTGTTTTAGCCAAGATTCTCTTGATGTTTTTATTGGCGGCTTCCACTGCCCCATTCATCTATGGGCGGTAAGGAGATGAATTCAGATGTCGAATGCTAAAGTGATCCAGCAGACCATCGACAATCTTGTTGTTTAGGTTGGACCCATTATCTGTGATGATCGCTTGAGGGGTACCATACCGGGATATGATATCTCTTTTGACAAATCTTGCCACATTTCTTGCAGTGACATTCTTGTAAGAGCTGGCTTCTACCCATTTGGTGAAGTAATCAATCGCTACCAAGATGAAGCGATGACCATTCGAAGCCACAGGATTAATAGGCCCTATCATGTCTATCCCCCACATAGAGAAAGGCCAAACTTCAGACATTTGGTGTAGTTCGTTCGGGGGTGCGTTAATCTTATCCCCGTATATTTGGCATTGGTGGCATGACCGGACGTGCTGACAGCAGTCTGATTCGATGGTCATCCAATAATAACCTAGCCGCATGATCTTCCGGGCAAGGAGGTGGCCGTTCATGTGAGGCCCACACGCACCTTCATGAATCTCTTTCATGAGAATATTTGCTTCTTTGGCATCTACGCATCTCAGTAGAGTGGAATCAAACGATCTCTTGTACAGAATTTGTCCATTGAGGAAGAACTTGCTGGCCATCTTGGTTATGTATTTTCGGTCTCCTGACTGGCATCCTTCAGGGAATTTCCCTTTTGAGAGGTAATTCTTGATGTCATAGTACCATGGCTCTCCGTCAAATTCTTCTTCGATTAGCATACAATAAGCTGGCTTTTCAACGATACCGATCCTCAGGGGTTCTACATCCAACCCTTCAGTTGTTTGTAACATCGAGGCTAGGGTGGCTAATGCATCTGCAAATTGATTGTGAGACCTTGATAGGTATTCGAATGACACTCCTTCGAATTTGAGTATCAACTCTTCAAGGTATTCGTGATAAGGGATGAGCTTTGTATCTCTCGTCTTCCACTCCCCTTGTGTCTGTAGAATAATGAGCATGGAGTCTCCAAAGACTTGTAACCTAGGTATCTCCATAGAAAGGGCCAGTCGTAGACCCAGAATGCATGCCTCATATTCTGAAATGTTGTTGGTACAAGGGAAAGTTATCTTTGCCGCGACGGGGTAATGGTGACCATCTGGGGATATCAGTACTGCCCCAGTGCCTGCCCCTGATAGGTTAACAGCACCATCGAAATACATGATCCACTTATCCTCTGCTAAGTTCAGAATTCGGCTTTCTGTGTTCGTTACTTCAGGGGATTCAGTGCTCGATGGGTTTTCTGCCAGCATGTCCGCTATAGCTCTTCCTTTTACCGACTTCTGCGGAGAACATTTAATGTCAAATTCAGACAACATTACTTGCCATTTTGCCCGTTTCCCAATTAAAGCGGGTTTCTCCAGGAGGTATTTGACGGGGTCGTTCTCTGTTATGAGCTGAATGTGATGATGTAGGGTATACTGCCTTAGTCTTCGTAGTACCCATACTGCTGCTACGCAGGCCCTTTCAATTGGTATATATTTTGCTTCAGATGGCGTGAATTTCTTACTCAGGTAATAAATGGCCCTCTCTTTTCCATCTATCGAGCTTGTCTGGGCAAGTAAGGCTCCCAAGGACTCTTGTCGTATGGTCAGGTATAAGGTCAATGGGTGACCGGGAATTGGTGGCACAAGCACCGGTGGTGTGATCAAATAGTTTTTGATCATTTGGAATGCATTGCTGCACTCGGCGTCCCACGTTATTTTCGCGCCTTTCTTAAGCAATTTGAAGATTGGCTTAGCCACATCAGACAGCTGATTGATGAACCTGGCAATATAGTTCAATCTCCCTAGAAGGCTTCTCACTTCTTTTACTGTGGATGGAGTTGATAAATCGTGGATGGCCTGGATTTTTGAGGGATCAATTTCAATGCCTCTGTTGCTGACTATGAACCCAAGGAGTTTCCCGGATCTTGCCCCAAACACGCATTTGTTAGGGTTCAGCTTTAACTTGTATTTGCGCAGGCGCTCAAATAATTTTCTTAATACCTGTATGTGATCTTGTCCTTTCTTGGATTTAGCGATCATGTCATCAACATATACTTCAATCTCTTTGTGGATCATATCATGGAATAACGTGACCATAGCCTTCTGGTAGGTAGCCCCGACGTTTTTCAATCCAAAGGGCATGACTTTGTAGCAAAAATTCCCCCATGGTGTGGTAAATGCAGTCTTGGGTTTGTCTTCTTGTTTCATGAAGATTTGGTTGTATCCCGAGAATCCATCCATGAATGAGAATAATTCATAACCCGCAGTACTATCCACCAATACATCAATGTGGGGGAGTGGAAAATCATCTTTTGGGCTTGCTCTATTCAGATCTCGGTAATCTACGCAGATCTGAACTTTTCCGTCTTTCTTCATGACGGGGACTATATTTGCAACCCAGTCTGAATATGGGATAGCTTCAATGAAGCCTACCCTAAGGAGTTTCATGACTTCTTCATTAATCTTGTCTTCTAACTCGGCTTTCATCCGCCTACTGCCTTGTTTGACAGGTTTGATGCCGGGATCCGTGGGCAATGCATGTTCCACAATCTTAGGATCAAGGCCTGGCATATCTGCGTAAGACCATGAGAAGATGTCTTGATATTCTTTTAGTAGCTTGGTGAACTCGAGCCTTTCATCACGGGATAGGTGTCCGCCGATCTTGACCTCTTTGACGTTCACGGTGTCTCCCAAATTAATGACAATCGGTTCTTCTGAGGTAGGAGGCTTTGATTCTTCAAAGGTGTTCCAATCCCTACGGATAGACGCGTAATCCTCGTCTTCATCTTCCTCAATGTTATAGGAGTGGTTAATGGAGGGATCCGAATTTTGTAACAACCTGGTATGCATGTTTGAGATGATATGCCTGAAATGTCATGAGTATGGTTAGTTTGTGCTCAGTAAAAATGACATGCATGATTATGTAAAGTTTTTTTTTTTTTCGAAAAAGTTTTTCGAAATAGATGTAGGTACAGATGGGACTAATCCTCATGTCATTGGATATCCCGGCCCCTTGAAAATCTTTTGAAGATTAGGAATCATATGGCAAATCAGGCCTCAAGCTTCTATATGGAAGACCATTATCATCATCGGGCTGATTCGTGGTTCCATATGTCCTTAACAAAACATGTGTGGTTTTATTGAATGCGAAATGGGCCGCGTTACAAGATGTGCTATTTGGACCAACGGCCGGAGATCCAAAGGCGTTTTCTTATGCGTTCAATAAGGAAAGAAAATACAGTGAAATGCAGAAAGTTCTAAACGCAGTATTTAAAGATGAAGGAAGAGTCTATTTACTCAGAAGAAGTGGCTTCACTGTCCAACCACTCCATGATTACATTCACAGAGTCATCTTCGAGAAAAGGATTTGTCAGATCTGGTTCCATCGGCGAAGTGATACCCTCTTCAGATAGCCATTTGGAGTTCTGGTCGAAGTAGGTATTTAAAGGATTCTTGAACATTCGAGACCTTCCCTTCCAGGTTGGAGAACCGATGAATGAGCTATTCGAGCTGTTTTCGCCTCCACGGCGTCCCAGGCTTTTGCCTCGGCCTCGGCCTGTTGCTTTCGGGACAGAATCATTCATGGGATACTTCTGGTACCCCAAGCCCATTTTATGTGGATTAGCCTTCAACTGTAGCGGGGCATTTATACCTTGATTATGTTTGCCTAGGCCTTTTTCAGGATTGAACCCGTATGCCAGCAGCATCTTAGCTGGTAGAAGACTGGCTTCTGAGATGTAAGGAGTTCTCAACTTCGACCCTACTGGGGTATGAACTGTTGCTACCAACTCTAGGGAGTGATAGCTCGCTTCAGTTTTCTCTTCAGGCTCAATATAGGGAATGGCACTGTTCTGGTATGCCTGGAGGTCGACTTCCCCATGTACGGTAATTACCTTCCCATCTACAACGAAACGTACTTTTTGGTGCAGGCTCGAAGGGACAGCTCCTGCTGTATGGATCCAAGGTCTTCCTAGCAGGAATCCAAATGCACTGGGTAGATCCATTACTTGAAAGTTTATAGAGAACTTTGTCGGGCCGATGAATACGTCAAGCTCGATCTCTCCCTCTACAGTCTTCCTCATGCCGTCGAATGCTCTTACAGCTTTCTTGGATGCCTTGACCATCTCTTCATTGATTCCCAGCCTCCTTATGGTAGCCAAAGGACAGATGTTAAAGGCTGATCCGTTATCGATCAATACGTGTGCCACTCTTTTGCCGTTACATTGGGCAGAGATGTATAAAGCTTTGTTGTGCCCTCTTCCTTCCATGGGGAAGTCCTCGTCAGAGAAGCTCAACTGGTCTTTTAAGAGAATTGCCCCTACAAAGTCCCCTAGTTGGACCTCATTAATTGTTTCAGGGACATGTACTTCATTGAGTACCTTCAACAGTGCGTTCTTGTGCTTCTCTGAATTGATGAATAGGTCTAGCAGGGATATCTGAGCGGGCAACTTCCTCAGCTGTTCTATCACCTCAAACTCGCTGGTTTTGACGATTGATATGAATTTTTCAGCATCTTCTTTTGAGACCTCCCTTTTTTCGGATTCACCCTCTCTGGGGGCATAAAATCTTCCAAACCTCATTATTGCATCTACTTGTGTGGTCACATAGTCCCAATGAACAGCTTTGGGATCATACTCTTCTACTGGGGGGACTTTTATCGTTACAGTTGTCTGATGAGGTATCTCTGGTCCTGACGTGTTGCTCTCTTCCTCCTGAGGCAATTGAATTACGACAGGCCTCACTGGGCAATCTTCTACCTTGCTCAGGCTATCCAGCTCATCCAATCTGATCACCACGGCCGTGGCTACTTCGATCATCAATATGGCGTTGTCGAGTTCTTCCATACCTTTTGAGGTTTCTGGTTGAGAGAGATCATCCATACCTCCCCATCCGTCCGGTATGATGTCTTCAATCTTCTGATAAAAGCTGGGAGGGGCCGAATATTTCACCTTGAAATTGTATCCTCCAGAATCTTGACCCAGGTTGTCTATAATTTCGCTCTTCTCAAGTGCGTCAACCATAAACTTGAGGTCTGCTAGACTTCTCCTTCTGGCTTCTATTTCGTCTTCTTCAAATTCTTCCTCTGACTGAGTAGCTGGCCCCAGGCTGCTTACCAAGTTCTCATGTGAGGTACCACAGGTGTTACTCTGCCCAGCTGTGATCAAGAAGTGGTTTCTTTTCAAAGATAGAGATGCTTCGATCCCTTCAAATTCTTCATCAGTAATATCGGATACTATCCCCAAGCTCTTCATCTTGTCGATACACAACTTCTTTTGGTCGGTTGATATCTCCCCTTCTTTTGGGTATGATGAAGCGATTGTTAGCAGGGTGTCCAGCTTAGGCATATCTACCTTCAGTTTAAGGTAATCCTCCTCTTCTTCAGTGAATATTGCCCCTACTGCTTGATGATCTGGCAACGGATTTTCTTGTACATTTGGGGCTGCATTGTCAAATTTCAAAATCTGACTATCAATTAGGGCTTGCACTTTCAGCTTCAGGACATAGCAGTTATCCACATTATGCCCTCTTTCGCCCATATGGTAGGCACAGGTCTGGCTCTCATCAAAGCCAGGATACCTTGCAGGGTTTGCCCTAGGTGGTTCTTTTGCCACCAAGTGTTGCTCTAACAGCATCGGGAGTAGCTTGGATAAAGGTCTCGGGAGCTGAGAGAATTGTCTCTGGGGTTGCTTTCTTCTAGGCTCTTGTACCTTTGGCGCTGACCAGGATGATCCGCCTTTGGCCTGATTAGAATTGCCAAATGGCTTTAACTTGTGGGGATCTGGTATAAATGCTATGTCCAGTCCGGCTTCTCTTTCCTTTCTCAGAGGATACTGCTTCCTAGTAGGAGCTTCCTGAGGCCTTCTTTCTTTCAAGGCCCATTCCAGCCTCTCAGCAACCTTAATCAGGTGTGCGAATGTCTGACATCCAGAAGTGTTCAGTCTGTCAAAGTATTCGTAGGGGAGTGCTTTTAGGAATAAGTCGATCAGCTCCTCTTCTAGGATTGAAGGCTTTACTTGGGTAGCCAAGGCTCGCCACCTCTGAGCATATGTCCTGATCGATTCGCCCCTCGCTTTTGAAGTTCGTAGGAGGTCTTCTCTTGTTGGGGCTGTAGCCGTGTTAAATTTGTATTGCCTGAGGAAGTCTTCTGCAAGGTCCTCCCATCCGTCATAATCCTCTAAGTCTAGCTCAATAAACCAAGCCAGAGCGGCGCCAGCCAAACTCTCTTGGAATGTGTTCATTAACAACGGAATGTAATCCGAGTAGTGTGCCATCTTGCGCAGGTAGTACTTGAGGTGGGCACGGGGACAGCCTGTCCCGTTGTATTTTCTCACGAACTCTGGCTCCCTATAGTCAGGAGGAGTCTCTATTTTAGCAAAAGGAGATATTTTGTCGAAGCGGGCCAGCTCATAGCCTTAACTGCTCAGGCATTCTTCGATCTTGGCCAATCTCTTAGCATCTGCCTCTGTCTTCACAGTTTGTTTTCCCTTCTCCTCTTTTTCAAGGTTGATGACAACAGGCGAGGCTTTTTGTTGTGCCCGACTATTTGGTTCATGAACGTTTTCCTCTGTATGTTGGGTATCCCTGGTTGCTTCTTTATCTGTTACATCAGGTACCATGGAAGGGCCTGAGTTGTTCTGATTGTGGGCGGTTGTCTGTCTAGCTTGGTTGGTCTCCAGCATGGCCTTAATGTCAGCCATCATAGTCGCCAGGGCAGTCATCTGAGATTCCAACATGCCTACGCGCGGAGTCAATTCCTGCTGTTCCATTCTCGTCTTTAGGCGGGTACGGAAACGATGCGTTGGCAATTCCGTGATGAGAGTGTACCTGTTTAAAAAGATCTCTGTGAGTGCTTCGCTTATTTTAGCAAAAAGAAGCAGTTAATTCTTTCAGTTGCATGCTTCTTGCCAGTAGATGAGAAAAAGGGCTACCTTGTGAGCCTTAGCCTCATGTAAGTAGTTCTTTTAATCATTTCTCGACAAGAATTCATGGAATTGAAAGAAGCGTAATTTCTGACGATAGTTTTTATGCATTTGTAAAAACATGTTCACATTCATGCTCATGTGTTTAAGATAGTATTCCACAGAAATGAGAATGTATGAGAAGGCATCACAATGTTTGCTTATTTTACACTTGACGGAATAGCCTATTCAAGTCTAGGACGTTTGAGGTCTAAGGTATCCTCATCATCCCAGCATGGATTCCCTTCTTCAGCCTGGGGTTCCTCATCTTCTGAACACGACAGTGGTCCCATGTCTTCGGGTATGTAAGGCTCTATTCCCGGTACGTACGGCACGATGTATTCGGGTATGTAGGGCTCGACAAGGCTTCGTCGGATCGCTTTGAAGTGTTGAATATATTCAGTGGTGGCTCTATGAGTGTTTTCTTCTCGAGTCATGTCTTCTGGCCAACTTATTTCTTCAGCCTGGGAATTCTTCAAAGAGCGTGTGATGGATACGACCTTGGCTTCGAACTGTCTCTTCTCCTCTTCCGTGAGGGTCTTGCTTGGTATGTCAAAGGAGAAGGTATCCGGTTGCGGTGGAGAAGGAATCTCTTGTAGTGCCTGTCGCGACCCTCTTGAGGTTGTCGGGCTCTCGAGAGCTAATGGGCCGTCCTGTCTGGTCGTACGCGGGCCTCTCCCAAGGCCCATTACCCAAATCGCAACGGAGGTATGCGTGATCGACTTTCAGTGTGGTCTAGTGACATGTGCTAAGTGTGCATGCCATGGAGTCGCCACCAATCATTTTTTTAGGGTGTGATTGGACCACCCAATCGAATAGTTGGGAGTTTCTATTCAATTCTGCGAGAACCAGAGAAATGGTTTCGGGGACTTAGTTACACCAACAGTCAGAGTTGACGCCCTTTCGGTACCTAAGTTGACTGAATTTTCTAGCCTGAGATTCATGCGGATGAGTAAGGTATGAACCCTAAATCTAGAAATTCATGCAGATAGGAGTGATTATCCTAGCAATCACAATCAGTAATAAAATGCGCAACTCAAGGAATCTAGATATGCAAATAAATCACATGGCATTCCTAGTAAGGCCCTATTTATCAATCACAGCTCAAGAATGATTTAGCTGTCCTAGCCATTCTACACATGATCTAACCTAAGAAAAGCATTAGGAAGCATCGAAGGAGTTCGAGAGTACTCACATGGAGTTCGCCGTGCCCTGGTTTGGTCTTAGACGAGCTATCGAGCTCATGCCGACCCGATTATATTTGGGGATCCACTCGGCGTTTTACACCATAAAATCATGTGAAACAAAAACGAAAATATTCAGCAAGGGGAATTTATTGTAGATGGTGGTCGATCTAATTGGACGTCAAGACTAAAAAATATGTAGAAATTTACAAATTAAAATACTCGAATGACATTTTTTTGCCAAATTCAACTCTATGCGTCGTGAAGAAACACATGCAATTGAACTTGAATTTTGACTATTTATGAGTTCAAAATGAAAAGGAAATTAAAATAAAAATATTGACTATTTTTCTATATTTTTACGACATCGAACGCTATTTTTCTTCATTTTTCATGTATTTTTCTATTTTTGGAAAATATTAAAAAATATTAAAAAATATGACAAATTATTTTTTATCAAAAATGGTTCCTTTAGCTTGGTCAAGGCTACCAAAGATGATTTTTTAATGTTTTTAACTTTTTATAGATTTTTTATGAATTTTTTAAAAATAAACTATGAAAGACTGATCAAAAATCAGGTGTCAACAGCTGCCCCTCTTTGAGAGGAATTTCGTCAGAGGTTTCTCTCAAAGACAAGGTGACACCTGTGTTCCGATCGACTCGACTGGGAAAATAAAAGAAATCATGACATCCAATTTTCATGCCCATCAATGTGTGCTTTTCCTTAAAAAGAGATGTGCTCATTCAATTCCCTGATATGATGTAAGAAAGTTAAGGAGTAGATAGACTTCCCTGCCCCTTACCTGTCGAATGCTTGCGGCATTTGCTTTGTCTGATGGGTTCAAGTAGATTCCTAAGGACTTGTCATCGGAGTGTCCTGGGGATGTTAAGCTCTGACCTGTATGGTAGGTCAAACCATAATGGAATTCCTAACTGATAGGAACCTAAGGAAGACGCATCCCACATTTGGGAATTTGCCAAGGGTTTTGATCCGTGTGGTGGACTAAACTAGAAATGGCTTGCCTAATGTAAGGCTTATTAGGGAAAACGAATCCTCCCGCGTTCGGGATTCATCAAGGTTTTGATCCGTATGGTGGATCGGACCATTGGGTTGATCCTTCAGGCGGTCTCTACCAGTCCTTTGACCCTTCAGGCGGTTTCTACCATTCATTGACCTTTCATGCGGTTTCTACAATTGAGTTGACCCTTCAGGCGGTTTCTACCATTGGTTGACCCTTCAGGCGGTTTCTACCATACATTGACCCTTCAGGCGGTTTCTACCATTGTTTTGACCCTTCATGCGGTTTCTTCCATTGGTTGACCCTTCAGGCGGTTTCTACCATACATTGACCCTTCAGGCGGTTTCTACCATTGTGTTGACCCTTCAGGCGGTTTCTACCATTGATTGACCCTTCAGGCGGTTTCTACCATTGAGTTGACCCTTCAGGCGGTTTCTACCATTTATGAGATTCCAAACTGATATGAATCAAAGGATGACGTACCCGCTCTTCGGGGCTAGTCGAAGACTCGATCATTCTATGGATCGGTCTTAGAAAAGATTTGCCTACTAAAAGGCTTCACCTAAGGATGACGCACCCAGTCTTTGGGGCGGCCAAAAGTCCTGCAGAAAGCTTAGACCTGAAAAAATTTTCCTCGCCAAGAAGATATTAGTAATCTTTGGGAAGACAATAATTGTCTAACTGACAAAATTCTACGACTTAAGTTTTAGTCATGAAATGTGCATTTTGATTGCTGGAGGTTATCCAAAACATTCCTGCCATATACAGATGTGATCATAAATTCCTTGCACGGAAACTCTAGATCAAACAATTTGAAAATTTCAAAAAGAGTTTGCTCAAAACATCCATTGGAGTATTTCTCATCCAAGAAGGCTCCTCACTACTCTATGATAATGATCTTTAATAGGGAAAGTGCTCAATTTCCTACCGACCTGTGCCTGGGTTTCAGGATCATTCGCAACGCATACATTTCGACCGATCAGGAGGTCTTTCACGGGACCGTAGTGTTAGGCTTGGATATCGGTTTCCAAGGGGGACTCACTTTTGAGTCAAGGCCGTTGAACAAAAATTTTCACTATCTGCTCTGGGTTTACAAGTCAAGAACCCTGTAAAATGAGAAAGAAATAGTCTTGCTCGTACTTCTTTGAGCTAAGTTATACATTAACCCAAGTGTCTTAGTCAGATGAGACTGCTTCAGGGTTGTAACATTGGAAGGATTGGGGACCGAAAAAGGCTTATTTTTTGCCCAGAAATTGTGAAGGGTTTGGCATTGGTGATCATTGCAAATTTGCCACATGTCCTTCGAAGAACATCTCCATTTCTTGAAGTGTACACTCCTCTTTTAGAGCGCACAAGGATGTTTAAAAGCGTCTCTTGTTACATTAAGAGACCGTCTGTTTGTGTGTTTGCAATTTGAGCACGACATCATTTGGAGAGTAGTCATCTTGATCTGACTCCTTTGCAGGGTCTTTTCATCGTATATCTAGACTTTACTGGGGATATTTTGAATAGACATCAGCCTTGCTTTTTACCAGGCACTTTGCTTTTTCTTGATGTCTAGGGATTTTTCTTTTCCCCCTTTTTTTAATCCCGTGTTTTTCTTTTCTTTTGGAGTTAGGATTTTTGGCAATCATGCTAGATATGCAACTTAAACTTTGGCACGCTTCCATTCCTAGAGTGATGTTGCCTTTGCTTTGGAATATGCAATGATCACCAATAGGTTGATGAAATGAATTTGCTGGCTCAACTTGGTCGTGCAAAGGATAACAGTGTGTAGGATAGAGAAATGAATTATTCTCGTCATCCTATGACACTTGGATTATCATATAAACAACACACAAAGATTTATGTTAGTCCGAACAAGAAAATTTCAAACCGTTTACTTTATGATACTGTTGGACTAACCTTCATTTGCCCCAATGTGGGGTGGTTCTTGACAGGGTTGAGAATGAAAATCGCCGTTCAATGGGGTTCTCAATGGGCATCTGTAGTGTTTGGAATGAAGAAATAAATGCCTCTATCATCTCGATCCATGTAATCGTTGCGAATGACCCTTATATCCATAGGTTAAGGTTTCGCTATCATTTCCAATCTCCTCATCTCTCAAGTGTGTATGGGACGTGTTTGGATTAGGCTCGCTTCTCTTATGAGAAAATACCCTTTTGAACAGTTCAAACGACTCTTGTTGGAAAAATTCATTTCATTTCATCAAGATTTATCCTTCAAAGGGATTTTGTGATGCACCATACATGTGTAATTCATGTTCAGACAATCTCATGTTTTAAAACATGAATGTCAATGAAGTAAGAATTCTATGTCTTTTTAGATGTGAGAATCGAATTAATTCTGAAAGTTTTTAATCTCCAATGAATTGGGAAAAGGGATACTTACCTGCCCATCGAGGCTGGAGATCCTGGAGATATAAAAGGGATATGTCATCGTATATTCTAAAACTTTACAAAAATTGGAACGATACATCTTACCCTTGGTCATATGCTCCAACGAGTGTACAAGGGTTGTGAAAATCTGCACTTCACATAGTAACACAAGATTGTTAGGTGTTCTAAAGTTCTTTCGACTTCTTGGTTTTTGGAGAAAAATGAAACTTACATGTCTGCCCTGATGGCGAGCTCCTGCCAAGGATAAATATTAAGCATTATTTTGGGTTTCCAAATTCAAAACAAATTGGGACGATACTACTTTACTCTTGATTTGAATTCCATTCTGCATGCCAATGTGCAGATTGTAGAAGCCGGCCCTCAAGCTTGTGGCCATGATTTCTTCGTCTGGTTGGGCAACGAATCCACCTCGAGGATTTACGTCGGAGGAGATTCATTCATCTTTTTGGGCGTGTTTCATGCACTGTTTTGTTATTTGAATGCATGGCTTCTTGGGTGCCTCGTCTCTGTTCATCACCTGAGAGGAAAATGAGAGAACATTATCCTCGCATCTGATTGAAAATCATTTAGGAACGATACGTTCTTTTTACCAAATGGGTGGCTCCGCGGCCAAATGCGTTTTACATTGAAAGGATGGATTCCATTACGCTCTGCAGATTATAACTATCGCTTCAGGGACTTGCCCCACGGATTAAACGATGAATTTGATGTCTTCGGCTTCGACATGCTTTCCGGATGTAGGAATGGTTTGCCCCCATTTTCAGTGGAGATGGGTTTTGTCGAGTGGGCAAGATCAAAAACTCATCCTAGATTTGGCTTTAGTCGAAGGTTGAAATCCCGACCTTGGATAAGCGAATCATGATTCATCTCCTTCTGCTTCGGATTTGTCATTTGCATGCTTCACATTTTACAATACCAACTTCGCCGCTTGATGAAAATGAATCGATGATTTTCGAATTGCCCCAAGTTCTATAGTCATCTGCGTCGAATCTCTTTGAACTTCATCGGGTGATAGACCAACTGATAAAATGATTTTTCAATCCCGAGATCGAACTCCTGACGTTTCGTACCACTTCCATTTCACTGACTACCAAGACACAGCACTATTGGCGTCCCTAACTGGTTCGTTTTTTGTTATAAAATTCTTGAAGCAGTTAGCGACCCCCATCGAGAATGAAACAAGCTCAATTTAGAGTTCATAACGACTAAAGGTCCCTTAGAACGATACAGAGCTAACCGTCTTTGAGCTCGCTCGGGCTTTTGCTCGCATTTTCCTATGTGAAGCCTTTAAATGTTTTTCTTCGTGGCGTTCAATTGATTCGCCTCGACTCTAATCTAACAAGGGATTGTCGCACTCAAGCATGATGATGCTCGCAGGTAGTACTGATCGCTGCCCCAGATTAACTCTAGGCATTAAGGAAGATTATCTTGCATGGAAGACTTTATGACAGAAAGATTAATGATACATCCAGCCACATGTGCCTAGTTCCCTTGAGGATTCTCGGTGATCAGCCAGTTACACCATGAATCAGACATATAATCGTCATTTTGGATCATAACTTCATAAGTCCATCAGTTTTAAACTGATCGATCCAGATATGGAGCTCCTCATCAAGGAAATCTTTTGATTCTTCGAGCAACTGATATTCGGGTTGACCATCATCGCTTGGCGTTGAAGGATTCCTGTTTCTGTTGTGAGCGATCTGATTCTTCGAGCTAGAACCTTCGTCGTTGCTCGAGATTATAAGAGGATGATTGATCGGTTCACTATCAAAAGCACCTTCCATTTGGGAATGGAAGAAACAAAAATCCTCAGAGCATCCGCCCGCTTGATCTTCCGAAATCATATGCCCAAGCCGGGCAGATCTTTGAACACTAGGCGCAATATGTTGATCGGGGATAGGAAGAGCACTAGCGAAAAGTTGCTGCTCAAACCAAGGAGTTCGTACCTGCTGCACTTGTGGCATATACTCTTGAGGGGTGCTGAGATGATTCGGGGGAATATTCTGATTAGCGCCCAAGTAGTCGATGGTGCTGCTACCAGCTTGGTCGGTGCCTAGATTAGGCAGGGTATTTCTTACTTCAGGGGCATTGTAGTTATAGCCATGCCTAGTGTTTAGGCACAAGTTGAGTTCTTTCAGGTTCAGTGCTGTGTGGCGCTGTCTTAGCGCCCTTCTGTAGCTCTTGAGGTGACTCGCGACTCCATCTTTAGTGAGTCCTGGTATGTTCATGATCTCAAGTATGCGCGTTGGATATGCTGAGTTGATCCCTAGTTGCTGAACCGCACTAAGGAACTTGAGATGAAGCTCGGGGGACCAATTGACCCTCGTCTTCTTGCGAATCGGAACAGTGTTGACAACTTGGCTATTGCTCTCTGGCCTATTTCCAGTAGGATTTGATCGAGCCGGAAATTGTTGTGGAGGGAATTCATCAGCTTTGGATTGGTCGGTCGTGATAGTAAGCTCATCGTTAAGGAAACTCCAATCATGGTGACGCATATCACATCCTTTAGAAGGCATCGGTATTGACTTCGTAGAATTGATTTGTTCATGCATATCTCCAACAAAATCCGATTGTATCGAAGATGGTTCGAGGGAGTGGGGTGGTGAATGAGCATTTTCAATCCTCATATAAGGCTTATCAAGGAACATTTCGCCGAGAGTGATAGGGCCACCGCAATTAAGGCAAGCGATAGTGCTGGGAGCTTTCTTATACCTCATGTTCTCCGCTCGAAGCTTTTCGTTTTCCTCCTTTAGAATCGCAAGTTCTTGACGTCTGTGTTGAGCCCTCAATTTGGCTCGCTTATTTTGAAACCAAAACTTGACCCTCAAAGGTTTCATCCCTAGCTTCTGGCCCAATTCATTTCTTTGTTTCATGTTCGGGAGAGGGCATTCACTAAAGAAAGCTTCAAGCTCTTGGATTTCATTCTGAGTGTGGCACTGGCGACGTTTCCTTTTCCGGGATTGACCATCGCTGCTGCTGTTGTCGTCGCTGCTGAGATCCTGAACTTCGTTGCCGAAAGGGTTGGGTTCTGTGGTTCTGGTACCAGACGCCATCCTAGAATCTTCGAGATCTCTCAGTAGTTCATTTTCTGAGATTTTTGGATCAGTCACCTCTAGCAACTGATGGTAACTCTCAAACATGTTGGATCGAAAAATGTTCGATCAATTTTTTTCTCACTCAGGGTTCTCTACTCTCTCATGTATGCTCACTCTCTCTAAATTTTCTTTTGAGTGGTTCTGTATGCCCATGAAACGTTCTTTAAACATGGATGAAGATCATCAGGCAAGCGTTGCTCCCAAGATTTCGTATTTCCCGCTTTGTCGTCTTCTTTCTTCTTTTCAACGTGGAGGGACACCAAATCGATTTCCTTTTCTCGATATCCATGTCTGTCTCCCACTTTTTCGATAGTTGCGCTTTACTCCCGTTCAATTTTAATATGGTGACACCGACATATCTTTTTACAACTTTTTTAGGTTTATCAAGCCTGAAATCGCGGACTGGGACAAATCTGATGGTTCACCGAAAGAGCCACCATTGCTTTACCCAATTAACTTGGCTCCACGAGCATTATTGTTGTGCCTTTCTTCATTCTCGAGTTGCTATAAAAGGAGGAGTTAATGCAGAGAAGATTAACACTCTTACATAATTGCCTTTTCGTATTTTAATCACTCTACCACACTCATCTTCTTCTCCCTCACTCCAACGAAAATGACCTCCTCTCCTATTCGCGCTTTCTCGTCCGAAATTTTGGCCCAGTGGGAAAAACTCTATAACCTCCTCGGTTGAGGCTATGCTCATATAGCCGATCACCCAGAAACTGAAGATGAAATCCGTATTTTGCTCGTGGAAATAGACACCACCTCCATCGAGGGCACTAATTTAGAGAGGGAATATAGAATCTTCCCAACCCTCTTTATAAACTTTTTAGAGACTTACCGTGTCGCTCATCGAAAAGCTACCGTGGCTCACGTTTTGCGAGCTCGCTATGAGGATCGGTCCAACTGCTTGGTGTTGGCCAACCTTGTGGCCGATAGTCACAGAAAGGCTGTTGAGTTCGCCAACAAGAGAGTCTCGATGTTGCTTCGCGAGAGGGGAAATTTGGTGGAGCGCTTGGCCTTATCCCTGACCACCTATGAGCACGACCGTCGTAATGTCGTGTTGAAGTTTCAATGTGAGTGGCAGGAAGAAAGGCTTGACAGCATTACCGCGGATATAGCCCATGGGAGAGGACTAGTTCGGGACTTGGAAATAGCCGCCGAAGATCACGGGACCAAGGTTGCCGATCTTAAAGGGGAATGTAAACGCCTTCTTCTTAAGCTTGCAGATCTCGAGTCTCGAGGTGGTGAGTATAAGCAAAGCATCAATAATATGGAGGGCCAACTAGGTTCCTTTGTGATGCTAATTAGGGCTCATTGCGGTTTTATGTTTCCACCCCGATGATTTGTATGATCTGCTTTTAAGGTCCCTCGATTGAGCGAAATGAATGAAAGCTCTAATGTGTGTGTCTCAACTTCTGTATGGATGACTTTCTCGAACACCTGACCACTCTCAACCTAGGCAAGCTGCGCTTTGACATTGATGATTCGAGCGTGTACATCTTGATTTTTTAATCTTGCTTATGATCGGATAAAGGAACCTCCCACCGCGATTATCCACAAAAAGACTTCTCTTCTCTACTTGTTTTTAACCTGTTTCAAATGAAAAGGCAGAATCAGAAGAAAGAATTTGAAAAATAAAGCATAAATCCTTTCAATTATATGCTTACTTGTGATTAATATGGATAAGAGCTTTTACAAGGGTTTTGGCCTTGTGCAAAAGCTTTTATCAATATTCCTCAAAGGAAAGCATATCATTGAAAGGAATGTAATTCACGATAATCGCCTTTGATCAATTCCAAGAAAATCAATGGAATGTTCAAAAGTACACAATTACGATGTGTTTTAAATTCAATTGAAGATACGGTATCCAAATTAAAGCTGTTTGCTAAGAACGAGAGTAATTTGGATATCTATCTTTTCATTAAATTTGAAAAACACGAGTACTCTTGATCAATTATTGTGGATTACCAATGATGCAAAACATGCATGAACCAATTCAAGTTTATAGTTCCTTCTGGCGAAATTGGGATTGTATTGCCCTATACGGCCAAAAGGTTGTATAAGACTTCCAATTTCAATTTCATCCAAAGGAATTATAAAATTGATTTTGGAGTATTCGAGTGATTAGAAGAAATGCCACTATCACATTCTAATGACAAGTCAATAGAAATACAACAAATTTCAATCTGAATGTATATAAACACAAATAGATCCCTAATACAATCAATCTAAGGAATCAGATAGAGAGGATCTCAGCAAAATAAATCATATACAAAAAGGCTAGAAATGAAAAATAAAACAAAGGAATGTGATCTTAATACTTAGAGATGCCCCAGTTTCGATCTTTGAGACGTGACTTCAGGATCACCTATTCCAAATTGTCATCTTCATTAGATGATACCTCAATGATGTCCATAGTAGGCTCTTCTTGTCCACTTGGCGCTCGTAATGGGATGACACCATCTTCATCTTCCATCAAGAACATTGGGAGGAAAACACACATATCTATCCTCAAAATGGCATTTAATCCAATCACTTGAATTATGCAATGAATATAATGATTAAGAGCTGTAACAAGTTCGAGGGATAGAAAAGTCTTACCAACCAAACTTAAGAGAAAATCAAGCTTCTCTGTATTTTTTGCAGTGTTAGGTATACTAACCTTCCATAGACAAACGCATGAGACAAGTGAGAGAAAACTCCTAAAAATCAAAAGATAGGGCTTGGTACCTAAAGCCAAGGTTCTCACCTCGAATTCTGGGAAGAGCCGATTCCATTGCACAACTATCGTTGCATTGGGACTCAATCCATAGTTCGAAGTGAGCGGAATTGAAAAGTGGATTACCCCATGTTTTTCCTCACAGAGATTCCATTTTCAATTCCTTCTATTGTGTTCCTAAAGAGGGCGCCTGGGGTTTTAGGTGCAATTGTGTGTATTCATTGTGTCGTGCTAAAGCAATAGACATGCATTTTATTTAACAATCACCGCTTCAATATAAACATCCACACAATCATACATCCAAAACTCATGCCTGCATAAAACAAAGTTAACAAGCACTTCACCCCTTATTTCTCCCGTCTACAAAAACATCTAACACATTCGTTAGCATATATACCTCACTTTCGAGAGCATCTGCATAAAATTAGGTTAGAAGAATCAATCAACTTTTTAATCGGCTCAAGTCCACTAAATGGTTAAGAACCAGTCCCCAGCAGAGTCGCCAGTCTGTCGCGACAGACTTGAGGTTGTCGGGCTCTCGAGGGCTAATGGGCCGTCCTGTCTGGTCGGACGCGGGCCTCTCCCAAGGCCCATTACCCAAATCGCAACGGAGGTATGCGTGATCGACTTTCAGTGTGGTCTAGTGACATGTGCTAAGTGTGCATGCCATGGAGTCGCCACCAATCATTTTTTTAGGGTGTGATTGGACCACCCAATCGAATAGTTGGGAGTTTCTATTCAATTCTGCGAGAACCAGAGAAATGGTTTCGGGGACTTAGTTACACCAACAGTCAGAGTTGACGCCCTTTCGGTACCTAAGTTGACTGAATTTTCTAGCCTGAGATTCATGCGGATGAGTAAGGTATGAACCCTAAATCTAGAAATTCATGCAGATAGGAGTGATTATCCTAGCAATCACAATCAGTAATAAAATGCGCAACTCAAGGAATCTAGATATGCAAATAAATCACATGGCATTCCTAGTAAGGCCCTATTTATCAATCACAGCTCAAGAATGATTTAGCTGTCCTAGCCATTCTACACATGATCTAACCTAAGAAAAGCATTAGGAAGCATCGAAGGAGTTCGAGAGTACTCACATGGAGTTCGCCGTGCCCTGGTTTGGTCTTAGACGAGCTATCGAGCTCATGCCGACCCGATTATATTTGGGGATCCACTCGGCGTTTTACACCATAAAATCATGTGAAACAAAAACGAAAATATTCAGCAAGGGGAATTTATTGTAGATGGTGGTCGATCTAATTGGACGTCAAGACTAAAAAATATGTAGAAATTTACAAATTAAAATACTCGAATGACATTTTTTTGCCAAATTCAACTCTATGCGTCGTGAAGAAACACATGCAATTGAACTTGAATTTTGACTATTTATGAGTTCAAAATGAAAAGGAAATTAAAATAAAAATATTGACTATTTTTCTATATTTTTACGACATCGAACGCTATTTTTCTTCATTTTTCATGTATTTTTCTATTTTTGGAAAATATTAAAAAATATTAAAAAATATGACAAATTATTTTTTATCAAAAATGGTTCCTTTAGCTTGGTCAAGGCTACCAAAGATGATTTTTTAATGTTTTTAACTTTTTATAGATTTTTTATGAATTTTTTAAAAATAAACTATGAAAGACTGATCAAAAATCAGGTGTCAACAGTGCCCCAAACTGCCGAATCACCCTCCTTGGGTAGTATGCAGTAGCGCCTGTGAATCCTAGCAATGGAACTGGATTCCCGTCATCGCAGGTCAATCTGACTTTGCTTAGCGTCGGTAACCTTAGCCGCCATCGGAGTTGTTCGGGTTTTAGGACCTTGAGGAAGTTCTTCCATTCTATGAAGTTGAACTTAGGAACACGTGTATGGGTCCTAGCAAATGTTTTAAGAGGGTGTGCATTGGGGCTGATTTCAGTGAAACCCATGCGGATGTGGAATTGTCTGATATGGGATGTGAACCACAGATACAGCAGATCACTAGAAGCTCTAAAGATTCCCTTTTTGCTTTTCTTGAAACGATTTAGGGAGAGGAAGGTTTCGGCAAGGAGGATGTTTGAGTAATCCCACCCACAACAGACTTGCCTAGCTACTATAGCCATGATAGGGTCGAAGGTGACAGTTGAGATTGGGAATAGCACAAAGCTAAAGAATGCCAAGATAAAGGCTCTACCAGATTTGGTTCCTTTAGAAGCAGGAAGGCGGGAAAATCGGTCTATAAGGAAGGATAGGGAAACTCTTCCAGAATTGCTTTTCGCATCTACTTTGACTTCATTTAGGTTTGTGTCAAGGAATTCAGCTACCTGACTTAAGGGTTCAAGTCCTATAGGGGGTCGGACGAGCGTAGGGGTGAATTCAACTCCGATGACAGCGCTGTATTCCTCGATAGTGGGAGTGATCTCTAATCCTTCCATGCAAAATGTAGCGGTGGTAGGATCCCAGTAGAGCGCCATGGCTTGGATAAAGGCAGGTGGGCACTCAATCTTCAGTAGGTCCAATAGGTATCCTAGTCGTGACTCCGCATACTTCTGGCTGGCTTCGCCCATGCCATCCCACCATGATTGGAGTTCAGCTCGGGGGATCTTGAACACTTGAATATCATTCTTTCCCATCAAGTCTAAAATATGCAAATGATTTTAAAAGGTCAATTGCCAGAAATTACTTTAAATGTATGAATATGCAGATGTCATGAAGCATGCATGAGCTAACTTGATTGCATAGTTCAATTTGAAGAAATGGAGATTAGGATCCTTTTTCAGGTCTTGAAAGCCTGACTCAAAGCCTAATTTGCATTTCAGGGAAGTGAATTATGCAATTTAGTCAGGTTTTACTCAGTGACTGAAGGGAACAACAATGTCACATTCCATTGGTCAACACATCAAAGGAACAAAGTGGGATGTACATTTATTATAGTCAAGATGTCTAATAGAAGAACGGTAAAGAAAGGTTTTTCAAACAAGAAAGCCATAAAAGCCAATGGAACGTGAGGATCTAAATCACTCTTTTTCTTTAGAAGTCTACCCAAATGACGGTCGGTCAGGAACTCTCCCTTAATCTAGGGTAGGGGAGTTATCTTCAGTGGTTTGGTTGAGAGGTTGTAGTTCCTCCGGCCACTCTCTAGTCCAGGGTACGATGACTTCGGAAGCCTTCTCGGGTTCTACTTTCTTGATCGTGATACGCCTTGGCGTGGTCTTGATCGCAGGGCGTCTTTTCCTACCCCAAGAAGTAATCATGGGTATGTTCTCTTTGGCCAGCAATTCAGCCTTCCTGCGAGCGTACGCCTCCCTAGCCAGCTGGTTGCGACGTTGTCTCTTCATCTCCAGATAATCCTTCATCATTTCGTCTGCTTGTCGCTTGAATCTGAGGTTATCAGCATAGTAGCGGGTTTGACAGTCCTCAGCATACCCCAGCTTACGTCCAGTCAGTTCCCGACCATACACGAATCTAGTAAAGTGTAGCCTCGTGTTTGGTCCGGGGCGAGTAACTTTTCTCAAGTACTCGAAGGTCACCAACTCCGTCGAGCTCTTAGGGAACAGCGACATCCTACCCCATAATCATTGTTGTTCTCATTAGTCACCCGAGTAATCTTCATGATGCGAATGCATATGGATGTATGCAATGTATGAGTCATATCATGAAGCAGGAATTAAAGTACGTTTAGAGATAAATGTCTTACCAACCACACTTTGGGGGACGTGGAATGCCCCCTGTATCAATGGGTGGTTTTAGGTATACCAACCATCCATGGACATGCGCATGAGACAAGTGGGTATACTCTAAAGAAAATCGAAAATTAGGTGAGGAACCTACGGCTCAGGCTCCCACGATCCACATGAGGCAGATTCCTCCCGAAGTGTACCTACCCAAGAGGGCTAGATATCGCCAATGCAGATGGTAGGCGGGAAGGAATACGAAAGTCTCAAGTGCCATCAAACACAAGATCCTTTTCGCATCCTTTCCCTATCTAAGGTAACCTAAGGGTGGTTGCAGTCGGGGTTTGACCGCCAGTGTGTGCGATGTGTCGTGATCATCACAATGCAAAGTCATGCGCAGCAGTTTGTATCAAACACCGCTTCAGTAAATGCATAAAGTAAACATACATTCCCAACTCCAACCTGCAGAAAAGATGTCAACAATCACGCCACCCCTTATTTCTCCAATCTGCAAAAACATCTAACACAATGGTTAGCATACGTACCTCACCTTCGAGAGCATCTGCAGAAAACAATGTCAGATAAACCAAACAACTTTTAAATCGGCTCAAGTCCTCTGGAATTCGTAACCAGAGATTCTGGTTTTAGAATAGTCCCCAGTGGAGTCGACAGTCTGTCGCGACCCTCTCCCGGAGCTCGAGGCGGGAGCGGAGGGCTAATGGGCCGCCCGATCGCTGGCTTGATCGGACGCGGGCCTCTCCCAAGGCCCATCACCCAAATCGCAACTGCTGGATGTACGTGGTCGACCTTCAGTGTGGTCTAGTGACATGTGATGAGTGTACATGCCAAGGAGTCGCCACCAATCGTTTCGCGGAGGGTACGATCGGAAACCCTATCGAATAGTTGGGAGTGGTCTATTCGATTCTGCGGAAACCAGAGAAGTGGGTTCGGGGACTTAGTTACGTCAACTGTCAGAGTTGACGCCCTTTCGGTACCTAAGCTGAATGGTTTATCTGATCCTAGGATTTCGTACAGATGAGTGAGGTATTAACCCTAAATCTAGGAGTTCATGCAGATGGGAATAGCTACCCTATCACTCACAATCATTAAAAGTAATAGCGCAAATCAAGGAATCAGTACATGCGGATAAAACACATGAAATCAGCATGGCATCCCTAATGAGGCCCTATTAGCCTAGAGAAATATCAATCAAGGCTTAGGAATGATTTTGGCATGATTTGCCCATAAGGGGCAAAATCGTAATTTTGAATGGTTCGGGGGAAAATTTACCTTGAAAGGGTAAATTTGTCATTTTAGATGAATTGGGAAGTCAAAAGACAGAGGAAATAGGATTGGCCATCAATCCAATCCATTTCCTATTTTTCGGGAATTTCCAGGATTTTTCTAGAATTTTCAAGTGATTTTACCCTTGGAGGGGTAAAATCGTCATTTTGGACAAAGATGAGAACTGAAAATCTCAGATATTGGGGTTGGTTGTCCACTTGACCCAAATCCTAACTTTAAGCAATTTTCAGGACTCGATTGGGACAAGAAAGACGATTTTCCCATTGAGGGGCAAAATTGTCATTTTGATAAAAGGGACAGGACTCGAAAACCCAAGCCTAAGAATTGGTCGCCTACTTGACCCTAATTCTTACCTTGGCATTATCGGTTTTATCTAGAATGCACAACAGAGGCGACTTACCCCTAAAGGGTAATATCGTCAAGTCTTGGAAGAACGGATGAGAAACCCCAAAAATAGGGTTGACCAGTTGTCTGTGGTCAACCCTCGATTTTTGGGGGTTTCTGGAGTGTCTAGGATTTTTCCACAATTTTTCCACATTTTTTTGGAATTTTCTGGAATTTTTCTAGCATTTTTTGGATTTTCTAAAATTTTTCTGATTTTTTTTATTTTTTAAAATCATTTTCGAATTTTTTTTATTTTTTAAAAAAATATTATTCGGGCCGGGTCGGGTGACCCGGCCTACGGCCCGCGGGCGACCGGCCCGGCCCGGATCCGAGCCCACGCCGCGCCTAAAACGACGCCGCTTGATGCACTTCTGATTTTCAGATTATTTGGCACTGATCTGACGGTCCCTAATAGACCACGTGGCTAATCCATGGCAGTTGGATGGGCTGACTGAAATCTACGGCCTAGATTGAGCAAAGACCTGACCAGAGCCGTCTGATCGACCTACCAAAATCTACGGTCAAGATTAGAACGCAAGACTCGATCTGGACCGTTCACCCTCTCTAACCTAAAACGACGCCGCACTGTTACTATCCTAAACGACACCGTTTCAGCTCGTTTTGATTTTCTGATTTTAAAGATTTTCGGATAAACCTAATTACTAATCGGACGGCCGCTAGAATTTAGACTCGATTATCCTCAGCCGTTAGATCTGTTTATTCGAATAACAACCTCTAACGGCATGCTGACTGGACGAAAACGTGGACCAATGATGGACTGACACCTAAGACTTTGACCTGTTGACTACGCCATGTCAGCTTCGTCTTCAACCTCGCGACTCCGACGGAATGGACGGCTGTGGCTCTCCGGCGATGATCGTGCGGTGAAATCTTAATGGAATCACTCGAGACCAACGGCAATCGATTCGCGATTAGCTCTAGTTCGACATATCTAAGAATCGAAACATCTTATTCGCAGAATCAAGAACATCGTGCAAATCGCCGAGTACGGCCATGGAAGCTCAATCATGCGATTCACTCAAAATCAAAGAATTTCAGTCATAGAATAGCATCAATGGAGATCCAGAAGACTTACCTCGAGCTCCGATTGAGCTCGCTCGGCCCAGATTTGGCTGGGCAAGAATCGGCTGTGGAGGTTAAGTGTGAAGACTCGATTCAGGGGTTGTGAACGAAACCGATGCAAAATCAAGGCGCGAACATGGTCAGTGATGTCCAAGGAACGAAAGGCACACACTAATTGTATGAATGATTAAGGAATGCGCGAATCGCCATGAAAGCTCGAAGAAAAACTTGGGACTGAGACTCACCTGTTCTTGCGATTTCACTGGGCGCGGCCGGCGGCGATCGCTTCAGGGGACTCTGGGCGATCTCTCAGCGACCTCGTGGAGCTTTGGTTTTGCCTCGGAAGGCCCAACCGGCGCTCTGCAATTTTGAGCTCCAACCTTCGACCACCGCGAGGGAAGGTGAGCTCTTTCTCTCTCTTTCTTTCTCTCTCTCGATTCAGTTTCTTCTCTTCGAACTGAATCCAACCACCTCCCTCTTCGCGAAGGCCTGTTAGCTTATATAGCTTGTTTGATTTTTGGCGCCGAACGGTGGACCTCCAACTGACTCGGTTTGGCACGTGTAGTCACGTGCAATTGGGTCAAAACGAAGTCGGGGAAGATGGGCATTTCGCTCAGTTCCTTTTGGTTCCGCGGTGAGCTTCATTTCGCACGAATTTGGCAAAGATTTGAGCTGTTTTTGCCTTTGTTGACTTTTGCAGGTCCGAAGGTTTGACTGGCCGATTGCTCCCTGCTCCGGCGGCGTTAGATGGTGTTGTTGGTGTCGATCGGCGGGGGAAGATGGGAGGAACAAAATGCCCACACTTCTTCTTTCAATTGGTCGCGAATTGACCTTCAATTTTGTCTTCAAAACTCAGTCGATCACCATTCATCTGTTCGAGCTCTTTGGGGAAGACGACACTGTAGCGGACCGGTTTGACCGGTTTGACCGGTCTGACCGGCGGTCTGACCGGCGGTCTGACCGGTCTGAACCGGTTCCGAACAGGATTTTTCAAATTAATCCCAAATTAATGGGAAAATTTTGCAATTAAACCTCAAAATCGAATCTAGAGCATGAATTCTATCTAGAAATGTGGTTTTGCCCAAAAGTTTTCATCAATTTCTACAAAACCCCCAAATTTTCATTTAATTGGAAATTGGGGATCGTGTAATTGAGGGTGCAAATGATCAAATTGGGTCAAACCACCTATGCCAATCGATTTAAAATGGTGAAATACATTGGGTAGCATGTTTAATTTGCAATGATAGCCCTTGAATTGAAAGTAATTTCAATTATGCTTAATTTCAAGGACTAAAATGCAATTTTAGTATGTAATTTTGTCAAATCCGTGCAATTGAGCATATTGTGCAAACAATTGGGCTAAATTGAAATAGGGGATAGTCAGATTGAATGTCAAGATCTTAAAAAATGCCAAAATTGCAAATTAAAAGACTCAATTGTTATTTTTTCTTCAAATTCAATACTACGGGTTACAAAGGAACACCTAAAATTGAATCTGATTTTGGATTTTTTGTGAGGTCAAAAATACAAGGGATTAAAAAGAAAAATATTGGATATTTTTCCATATTTTTGTGACCTCAAATTCTATTTGTCTTGATTTTTTAAGTATTTTTCTATTTTCCAAAAATACTAAAAAATATGAAAAATGTGAAAAATTATTTTTTGGTCAAGAATGGTTCCTTGGGCTTGGCCAAGGCCACCAAAGTTGATTTTGTAATTTTTTGACTTTTTATAAATTTTTTGTGATTTTTCAAAAATAAAACTGAAAAAGACCTGGTCAAAAAATCAAGTGTCAACAGGCTCCCTCTTGGCGATCTCCCTAGGTGAAAGTATCGGATTTCCGCTGCGTGCTCCCAACACGTCACTAGTGAGTTTCTGCTTCTTGTCCATGCATCCCACTTTGCCTTCGAATTCACATAGTTTCGGAGATAAAATAGTGTCTTAGGAAGTCGTGTTTAGTCGTTCTCATTCCTGAGATCTTGAATGCACGCAATCTAATTCAAATTATCAAAGGCTGGAACGAAGTTGAGGTGGACATCAAGTTTCAAGCCACCAAGAGGAAGATGCAAGAACTTATCAAAAAACAGAAACGGGTTAGTTGATTGATTTCGTGTTATAGTCAGCTATTTCATATGCCTAATACACAGCGGACCATAATTCTGTTGTTCCTTGTCCACAGACAAAAGGCGACGAACAATTTGGGTAGTGGATCCGCGTGATCTCCCAAAAATGGCACCGCGTCTTAAGGCCCCACGCGCCACAACTGCAGAAGCTCGTTGGCGGAGGGTGAGTTCGCGGAGTAGGGTTTCATGTTTTTGAAGACCAAGCAATCTTGAGCCAACAATTTTTGCTGAAAGAGATCAATGTTTCTGGACTAGTGATCAAGCAAGAGTTCTAGAGTTTACAGTTCTCTTCTTCGCTGAAGACAATTAGGACCACTGCAAGTTAATCAATAGAGTCGTATTCTATGAGTTTATGTTGATGTATTCTTTACCAGATGAAATTGTATCTGGCAAACTATAATCAAAACCTTAATCTCTGAGCTATAAGAAGATGCTAGTTTGTTTTTACTGCTTGGGCATCTCACGTTCTCATGCTACAAATTGCTTTTGTGGCAATAAGAAATGGATCACTAACGAATTAGATGTGCTCCGAGTCTCTAAAATTTTAGCTCGTTAATTTTGATGATAACATGGGAGATTACTACTTTCTCTTAATGGAGTTAAATTAGTTTGGCTTGTCAGTTAAAAGCGATTTTATCACCGAATGAGTTAGGTAGCAAGAACCTGAAATTAACAAAACAAATAGTGTGTCTTGCTGAGCAAGGTGAAAAAACAACAGAGCGGAATGTCACAAAAAGTTGTGTACAAAATGTTATTGCCGATGAACATACATAAAAAAGAAATGGACAATGCATCTGAAACCAAACATTGAGGTAAAAAGATGTCACCAACACCACCCGACGTTGGACCTTCGAAATCTCACCTGGCAACAAAAATTAGCGAATTCTTTTCCCAAAGTTTAGATTAGGATCAACCGTTCCGATACAACATATTTATTTAAGTTATTCCTGTAACCTAAAGCCCCCTATCTGCATCAATCATGCATCAACTAAAAGAAAGGAAATTGACACGCTAAACAGAGTACAGGACAGTAGTGATCCTTAAGGAGTAGCTAATGGTGTCCCTTAAAGGTCATTAGCTAGGGATTTTTAATCATTTTTATTTTAATTTTATTTCCCAAATTAATTAAAAATAACCAAAAAAATCATAAAATTTCAAAATCAACTTTCGAAGCCTTGGCCTAGCCTTGGCAACCAATTTTGAACAAAAAATATTTTTCGTAATTTTTAATATTTTTTCAAATTTATTTAAATATAGAAATACCCAAAAAATCAGAAAAAATACTATTCGTGGTCAAAAAAATGTACAAAAATAGTCAATAATTTTATTTTAATTCCCTCTTCAAGTTAGTCTTATTAAATCTTGAAAATTCGACTTGGGTCACCATGTTTCTTCACAAACATAAACCCGAATCGAGCATAAAAATTCCTCTTTGAGTCTTTAATTTTCAATTTTCACTTATAATAAGCTACGACATTGATATCTAGAATCTCGAAGTGAAATTGTGTCGATTCACCCTCCAATTTGATCAATTTTGACAAAAGGGGCTCAATTGTGCAAATTCTTTGCAATTTATTCACCGGCTTTGCAATTCTTAAAATTAAATCCTCCCTAGGGACACCCAGGAAAATTAAACACCCCTACCTTATAGATTTCATCATTCTAAATCCACTGGTGGCCTTGATTTGGATCAATTCACACATTTGGGCATTCAATTGTGCAAAAATCAATTTCGGATATTTCGCAAAAATTGGGGTTTTCATTAAATTCCAAGCCAAAAATCCATGAAAATACCTATTTTTGATAGGAAACATGATGGGAAACCCAATTTCAGCATCAATTTGATAAAATATGGACGAATTGGACCCCGATTGGACCAAAACATCATAACCGGATCCGCCGGATCGGGCCCGACCCGACCCGGTGAATAACGGTCTGCACCAAGGCCACCGAAGGATCATTTCACGCACGTTTCTTCTCTCTATTTGGCTCACCTCGGCACGATGTCGCCTAAAAAAGGATCGAGAACATTCTCCCGTTTTGTCGCCTACTACGCCAAGGATGGTACGGTGGTGAGCTGGCTAACGGCTGAGGGAGAGAGGAGTCGGGTATAGTACGTGGAGAGAGGGAGGTACCGAGGGGATTCAAAAAAAAAGGCTAGCCATCCTCGGAGAAAGGGGGGACAGAGATTCCACACACAGAGAAGGACACATATGGAGCAAGAGAGAACGAGAGAGCGAGTAAAAAGGGGGTTGCTTCGCCGGAGCTCAACTCGGGCAAAAAAACAGAGCAAGTCTGAGAGTGAGCCGTAGGAGGAGTCTCCGATCGCCGTTCGTGCCCGAACACACGTCCTAAGACGTCAAGCGAACGAGCTCACCATCACTGAACTCCAAACCGTCCCCACCAACCCTGAAAAAGGTCGGTTAACCCCCCAATAATCTCTTCCCCTGTTTTTCTTCCTCGAATATCCTGTGGGTTCGGCTAGGTTTGGTTCTCAACCAAACCGAGCCAAACCAAATGCATGACGACATCCTTTATAGCTCCTGTGTTGATGTTCAGACGTTTGCCTATTTCGGTTTTGCACGTAGTGCCCATGGGTCTAGCCTAAAAGCTTATTTTTCGCATGCCCACCATGTGTTCGACGAAATGCCAAACTAGTCATTTTATTATTAGCTCTTGGTTGCGTCTTCCCCGACCATGCCTTGTGCGAGTCCCATGTTAAACCTCATCTAGAACCAGCTCTAAACACCCCTTGCTCTTTGTTTTGCATCGATTCGCATCTAAAATGGTGGTTCGGCCCCTCGCCGTACTCAGTTCGAACCGAGAGCTTCACGGAGGAGCACGGTGGTCGCCGGGCCCAAAATGGCCTCAGGTAAGCTTCTAAACTTTAGTTGGATGCTCTCTGAATGAATGAAGCCGAGTTTGAGCAAAAAAAAAATTGTAACAACCTTCGCCGGAGCCGGTTCTGTAAGGGTTCGGTTCACTGGTTCCCAGCGAGTTCTTAGCCATGGATTCAATATATGTTGATGTGGGATGTCTGGGGAGTTGAATGGTGTAAGAATGAGCGAAAAATCGGGAGTTTTGGGCTCGGTTTGCCTATTCCGGCGACCTCGCCGAAATAATAACTGTTCCGGCGAGGCGCCAGTCATCTTCTCCGACGGGGTCCATGGTCAACAGGTCAAAGGGGCTGACATGGCCCGTCACGTAGGCAACCACGACAGCTCGGTGAGGCCACATTCAATAAAAAAAAAAAACAAAACAAAACCAGGATCGGACGGTCGTGGATGGGCCACGTGTCGCAATCCGGTGATTTTCGTAATTAATAAATAATTTTCATAATTGATAAATGGATTTTCAGAAATAAAAAATTAAAATTGATCCGGCGGTCGTAGAGGTGCCACGTGTCTATTCGATCACCGTCGGATGTGCCTTTTATTTTCAGAATTTCGGATAAATCAGAAAATGGTTTAAAAAAAAAACCTTTGAAAAAACAAAAACGGTTTCTTTTTAGGCCGGTTTTCAACCCATACGGTCGGGCCGGGCACCCAAGAGGCGCGGGCCGGGTTTGACCCGGTCTGGATAATATTTTAATAATAAATAATTCAAAAAATTATAAAAAAAAAAGTTCAAAAAATCATTAAAAATAGAAAAATCATTAAAAAATTCAGAAAAATTCAGAAAATTCCTTTAAAAACTTCATAAAATAGGAAATTGCCACAATCAACTGGCCATGATCTATTTTGGGTCTTTCGAACCCCAATCCTTCCAAAATGACGATTTTGCCCTTTTGGAAAATCGTCTTCCAAAAATCGAAGAAATTCAAAAAAATCCTAAAGAATTCTAGAAAATAGGGAATGGCCACAATCAACTAGCCATGACCTATTTTAGATCCTTTAAAACTCGACCCCTTTAAAAAATGACGATTTCGCCCTTGTGGCAAATCGTCTCCTAGAAATTTCAAAAAAAATTCCAGAAAATAGGAAGTGGCCACAAATAACTGGCCATGACCTATTTTAGGTCTTTCAAACCCCAATCTTCCCAAAAATGATGATTTTGCCCTTTTGGCAAATCGTCTTCCAAAAATTGAGAAAATTCAGAAAATTCCCAAAAAAATCCAGAAAATGAGAAATGGCCACAATCAACTGGTCATGACCTATTTTGGGTCTTTCGAACCCTCGATCCTTCCAAAATGTCGATTCCACCTTTTTGGCAAATCGTCTCGAAAAAATTCAGAAAATTCCAGGAAAATCCCAAAAAATAGGAAATGACCATAGTCATCTGGTCAAGACCTATTCTAAGTAGTTCGAATCTCAATTTTTTCAAAAATGATGATTTTGCCCTTTTGACAAATCGTTCCCCGAGAAATCCCGAAAAATCCCAAAATCCCAAAAAATAGGAAATGACCATAGTCAACTGGTCAAGACCTATTTTGGGTAGTTCGAATCTCGATCTTTTCAAAAATGACGATTTTACCTTTTAGGCAAATCGTTTCTTGAGAAATCTCGAAAAATTCAAGAAAAATCTTAAAAATAGGAAATGGCCACAATCAACTGGCCACGACCTAATTTGTTTAATTCGGCATCCGAACCTTCCAAAAATGACGATTTCGCCCTTCGGGCAAATCGTCCTCAAATCTTTCTATTTTACCCTTGGTCCAAAATCACACATTCTCTAAGCCTTTAAGGCTATATTAGGAGACCATTGATTTGAATTGATGTGCATCGATGTGATTCATTTATGCACTTGATTCCACGTTCCTTATGTTGATTGTGATTGATAGTACTAGTCTTCCGATCTGCATGAAACCTTGAATCAGACTCACCTCACCCAACCCAAAATCGCGCCTGCATGAAATCTTAGTTAGGAAAATCACTCTCGTTAGGTACCGAAAGGGCGTTGGTAATGACACCAACGTAATCAAGTTCCCGAACCCAAAATCTCTGGTTCCGCAGAACTGATCGATCCCTCCCAATCTATTAGTGAGGTTTCCGATCCACCTTCCAAGAAGGACCGGTGGCGACTCCAAATGGATGCACACGTAGCACATGCCACCACGACCACCCCAAGGTCACCAAGGTCTAATCTGATCGACTCTTATCGTCGAAAACCCCTGTAAAATTTTACTCCGGTCGTGATTTGGTATGGATCTAGGAGGGCCCGCGCCAAGAAAGCCCGTGATCCACATCGCAGAGTGGGAGCCCGATCCGCAATCCATTAGCCCGACTACCGTTACGAAAAGAACGGGTCGCGACACCCAGTAATTAGCAGCAGCAGATTGCTAAACTGCAAAGTTCAGGCCTGAAGATCTTCAAATTGGGACCAGTTCAAGCACTATCCATGGTGCCCGATTCAAAATCCATCAGCAAAGCATAAGGAACAAATCTACCACCGGATGCCTCATTGCAGTAGACATTTACACTCTTCAAGTGGCAGATCAGATGTTCCAATTTACCATCCAGTCAGCTCCCATGTTCGTCATGGACAGACTTTCTAAAATTGGATGCAGTCCGGTTACCACTTTGTCCACCTCGAACATGATCTCTCTCTTCTTTTCTGTATTCACTACAAACTAAAATCGGTGTCAACTGCATAGGATTATGACCAAATTCAAGTTCATATTGTTTGTTATACCTAACTTTATGGAAGGCAACTTAGAAGATAGGAAGATGAGTCATCTGCTTTAACCAAGCACAACTGATCATAGAAATGACAAACAGAGCTACTAAGCTAGTAAGGTAAGATGATGACTGTCTAGGCATTAGATCAGGTAATTCTCTTTCCCTGATGAAGGAAACGAAAGATACTGCCATATGACCAACTCCATCTTGAAAACAAGCCAGTTTACTCATGAAACCAGGACAAGACATTGTGAACCAGCACCAACGCATTGCTGTGAAGAAGCTCAATATGCCCTCAAACACTAACTTGAGGACAATCCCAGCAAGCGAGGTCGCGTCAAGGAAGTTTGAGAAGGAGAAAACGCCTTGGTTGCGAAACTCAAAAGACGACTTCCCACTCGACAGGACAGGGCGTAAGTAGAATAAAAAAAATTTAGCTACGATTATCCTTCCGACCAAAAGAACTGGCTTGTTCAATTTGGTTAAACCAGAAGATCAAATGCTCCAACAAAATTATGGCGGATATGAACTTGGAAGCCACCGACAGGGGAAGATGCAAGAAATTGATCGAAAAGCAGAAATGAGTCAGTTCATTGATTTCAGCTGTTTCCTGGACCTAACACACAGCAAGCAATAATTATGTCATTCCTTTTTCCATCGATCAAGAAGCGTCGAACGGTGCAAGTATCAGGTGCATGTGATCTCCCAAAGGCTCCGTGCGCAACAACTGCAAATGCTTATCGGGAGAGGCTGATTCCCCATGGCCGGGTTTCTAGACTTGTGATCAAGCAAGAGTTGTATAGTTCTCTTAGTTGAAGACGATCAAGACAACCGAACCATATGATGTTAATGTGTTTTGATACCTTGCAGTTGAATTGCTTAAAAACATTGTAAGAATGTACTTCTTAGTTACACTTTCCCACGGAGCAGCTTGAGCGCCTCGCCTTCTCCGACCACAAATTGCCACAAGAAATGGATCGCTAACAGATTAGATGTGCTTTGTGTCCCTAGTATTCAGCTCGTTATGTTATATTCCACTGTAAAAAGGGCGACGACCACTCTTATCTGAATGAAGTTATGATGAGGTTCAAGTCAAAGGTTGTGTTTTATCATCGAAGGAGATCAATGTGACAATAACAAAAGCATAAGAGATGAGTCCATAGAATATTTTTCCTCCAGATTCAATAAATTGTAGATTCACTTAATGTTAGAAATCAAATTTTAAGAAATAGATCAATTCTCGATTCGCAGCCGAGGTGGTCGTAGTCTAATCATTTTAAAGATACTATCGATTATTAATTGGGAAGCACGACAGGCTATTAGCTCAATGGTAGAGCTCATCCCTGATAATTTTGTGCCTGGGCTGTGGAGGTATCAAACGGGTGGGTCGGATCATATTTGAGTTGGGTCGAACATGGTCCGACCTATATTGACCCATTTAACCCGTTTTAACCCATTTTTATACAGTGCAAATTTTAACGACCCATGCCCAACCCAACCCGAATTACTTAAATGCTTCTATATTTAGCCAAATCATGAAATGTTTGTTTCTTATAATTTATTAAGAAAATGAGATTGCTAAAAACACTTTCATGCAATTGAAAATTTTTTAATTCTTCTAAAAAAATAAAAATATTTTTTATTTTTTTATTAAAAAAAATTATTATTACCTGTCGTCCCAGGACCGCCGCCGCCGCCGCCGCCGCTGCCAGCCGCCTTCGCCTGCCGCTGCCACCCACCTCCCACGGCCAAATGACCTTTAGCTCAATCCATAGTAAAAAAGGGGACATGTAGACTGTCAGTTTTCCCATTTTTTCTTCGGACAGTCCATGTTTTTGTCAAATTTTCATCCAAATGTCCTGTTTTTTGATGGGCCATAATCTCGTAACGGTGGGTCGTGGTATTCTTATCATAAAGCTACTCGTACACACTGATCAAATCCAATTCCAGCAATAATTTGAAGAATCATCTAAAATCAACAAATTGGAAACAACTTACCACCAAAAGGCAAAGCAGTAATCTGCGATCACATGCGACGAGAAACAGAGCAACCCCATCAGAGATCAGGAAGAGAATTAGATAACGCATTATATTCATTTACTCTTTTGGATTAATACCACGAGAAATCCCAAATTGCTATATGTGTGACAAATTTATCCCAAATTGATATACATGTGATAAATTTATCCTAATTTATTTTTTTTCACCACCGAAAATCCCAATTGGTATATTTATGATAAATTTACCCTCCGTTAGTTTCCGTTAAATTAAGTTAATACTACGAAAAATCTCAAATTGATGCACCCACAATATGTGGTAACATGTACGCCCCACAATTATCACGTGTCATCCAACTCAGTAATTTGATGTTAAAATTTAACGAAAATTAATGGATGGTAAATACTAATTTGAGATTTTCGATGATCAAAAAATAAAGTACTGTGGCACTGTAGCAAACACTGTTCACCCGAAGACTTTTTTAGTCTTTTGTCGTGAATTCGTCTGTAAGTTTGTCAGAAGTCCTTGGGTATGTAATTTGCCTATAAAAGGCCCCCGAAGGCATTGTAAACGGGGAGGAGGAAAAAAACCTTTGTGAAATATCAGTGTGCTTCTATCATGAGTTTCTAAGTTCCCTTTCTTCTCCTTTCCTATAAGCATGATCTTTCGCATATCTGAATCCTCTTGTTGACTCAGTAGTACGATTGGTTTGGTTTAGTATGCTCTTCAACTTGCCACTATGTGGAACCTGTTGAACCAGAAATATCTGGCACCTTGAGGGTTGAGCTTCAAGAATGGGCTTGAGTGAGCAAACAGACAGTCCCCTTTTATGGCCAGGAGCGCCGTGTTTGTGGGGATAGCATACCTGCTCGTCTCGCCCAGGCTTGTCTCCGCTTCCTTTACTGGTATCAGAGCCAAACATCGTCCACCAGAAAGAAGAAGAAGAAAGATTCACTTTACCAAAGGTACCTAGACGGTGATCCAACCGTGGGTCCTCTTGGTGAAGATGGCGGACGCTGGCAGTATATGGTTGAGTATGGTTCTCCCAAACCTCCTCAAATTACTGCACCTCCACCTGCTTGTCCCCCAGATGAACCAAAGCTGCCACCACCACCACCAAAGAAACCCACCACTTCTCCATTCTACAAACCCATCCTCAAATGGGTAAAGAAAAACTCATGTCCCATCATACTCCCTCAGCCATACACTTGTAATCCTAAACCTGAACCACCTCCTGTTTTACCCAGTATTTGCATGTTCCGACCAGAAGACTTCCCACCTTTACACCCTGCCCCATCTGAAGAAAGTTCAGCCACTATCAGATTCCCTCCTGCTGAAAGTTTCTCTGATGCACAGCAGAAATACTTCCATTCCCCAAAGATCACAACTCCACATGATGTCGATCTTCATGGAAGACGGAAAGGCCCTACACCTGTTGAAACTGTTCTGAATTGGCAGACAGAAAATGCTCTCGCCCAGAATGTAGCAATAAACACAGTGGCTACTCGTCTTGATAGGGTAGACCATGCTACATCTGTCTCTAAGAAGATGTTGGAAGATTTCCAGAAGAGGCTGTACCTGATGGAGACAAAACAGATTCCTACAAGTCATTATCTGGAAGACCAAACTCCTGAGATCGAGAAGCTTAGACGCCAGGTCCAGATACTGCAAGAACAACAAGCTCTCCTTGAGCAAAGGAATCTACAAGCCCTTGATCCATTTTTCTTTCCGACAGCAACTCCTAACCCCACATCCTTCATGCCAAGCTCTCCAGACCCCAACTCTTTTGCAGCTGTACTCAGCACAGCACCACCACCTCCAAAGACGAACTTCCTTGCTCTTCGGGATCGTCTTAAAAAGCTAGACCAAGAGAAAAAAGAAAAAAACAAACAAACCTTTTTTCCCCCTCCTTCAGCACCACCAGAAAAATCTCCTCCTTCATCTCCTCCTCATAAACCTTCCCACTCATACATGGTTTCAAATCCCTTGGAAAATTTCCTTCGAAACCAGGTTCCCACCATCTCCACAGTGAAACCCATAAATCCTTCACCCCCAGCTACTCCTGAGAACTCTATCAATGAGTCATCTTCCATTCCAGATACTGTAGCAAACACTGTTCACCCGAAGACTTTTTTAGTCTTTTGTCGTAAATTCGTCTGTAAGTTTGTCAGAAGTCCTTGGGTATGTAATTTGCCTATAAAAGGCCCCCGAAGGCATTGTAAACGGGGAAGAGGAAAAACCTTTGTGAAAAAAAGAAAAAAACAAACATACCTTTTTCCCACCTCCTTCAGCTCCACCAGAAAAAGCTCCTCCTTCATCTCCTCCTCATAAACCTTCCCACTCATACATGGTTTCAAATCCCTTGGAAAATTTCCTTCGAAACCAGGTTCCCACCATCTCCACAGTGAAACCCATAAATCCTTCACCCCCAGCTACTCTTGATAACTCTATCAGTGAGTCATCTTCCATTCCAGATACTGAATCCTATGATTCTAGCACCCAGTCTGTTGTGGCAGACGTTATGATGGCTGACCCTGCAGAGCCAATCATTGAAGAAGAAATGGAAGACCAACCTGAAGTTGAGCATCCACCTCCACCTTCCCAGCCTTACCATGACCCATCGTCCTCGACCTATAAATCCTATTCGTCCAATTTCTTCACTTTGGATGATATCCCTTACCACAAATGGGCAGAAAGGCTCCAAGAGTTTCATTCTTGGTTGATTACCAGAAATCTAAAGGAACACAGCTCTTATGATGTTCTACTTGAGTTTGTCACTCGATTCATCGGTTCCTTAAAAGATTGGTGGAAGTTAGCCCCAGAAAGAGACCAACTCCAGTTTCTTACCATGTCTTTTGATGAAGCAATCCAGCTGGTTCATCTTTTCTTTATTGGCCAACCTCAAGATTCGAAAGAACTCAAAAGAAAAGAATTCTTTGAAAGAAAATGCTGTTCTCTGGCCAAAAAAGACCTGGATCGACACTTTCGAGAAATGATCAAGCTTTTCTACCAGCTTGGTTCTGATCCTAATCTCAAGTCCGTATTCCTGGCTTCCATCCCTAAAGAGATTAGTCAAGTTGTTGAGAAAGCCCTGAAGCTAAAAAACAAGACCATCATAGATGCGACTTTTGGAGAAATCCAACAGTCTGTCCACCTTGCCATTGAAGAAATGTGTCACAGAAGAGAGGTCTTCAGAAGTTATCTCCGGGAGAATCGTTCTCTCGAAAAGAATTGTGACAATCCTCATTGGAAGATCAAGTGCTCAAGAGATTGCAGTGATCCCTCATGTGCTGGCAATAAGAAGCGCAAGCACTTCAAAAAGTTCTCCTTTGAGAAGTTCTCGTTTGGCAGACGAAGACCTAAGAGAAGCAAGTGGAAATTCCTTCGAAAAAAGAAGCGGCATCACTCCTCTGCTTCTGGTTTCAAGAAAAAGAAGAAATCCGACCGATGCTACATCTGTAGCAAGAAGGGGCACTTTGCAAAAAACTGTCCTCAGGCAAAGCGCCAAGGAAGTTACATGATCCAAAAGATTTCCTCCACCACAGGAATCCCTTTGGATGATGAAGATATTGAGTATGTCTTCTCTGTTGAAGATGAACCTTCACCCAACACACTGTTTGCCCTCCAAACTTATTCCTCAGACTCTGATGAATCCCCAGGTGATATCTTTGCATTCTTCCCTAATAATATCCCCGACTCCTTCCATGTACAACCCGTTTTCCACTCTCCATATATTCCCATCCAAATCCACCATAAGTACTGAATATGCGGTTTTGGTACTCATTCATGTAATACTTCAAATTCTCACAGAAATTATTTTCTGCAACTTGTCCTGGGACTTCTGGAGGATAACACATACGTATCAATTTGAGATTTTTCGTGGTATTAACTCTACTTTGTTTTAACCGTGTACGTGATCAAGGAGAGGGGGGCAGAGAACGGAACCATACAAGGGATGTCGGCTTGAATGGTGTGCATGAGGTCAGCGTGCCAAAAGTTCCTGTAACTCATACGGGCTTGCAGCTTCTCCAGATGCTCTTGAGACGCCATAGCCGCGAAGTTCAATGGCCTCTGCAAGAGAAGAAGATTCACCACGGCGGCGGTAGTGGTGGGAGGTGGCGGGCGGGCAACAAAGGTGGGCGGTGGGGTGGCGAACGACAGGCGCCGGCACCAGCTTTCCAAGATAGTTTATACTTTTTTTAATTTTCTTTTTTTCTTTATTTTTATTTATAACAAAATAATAAATATAAATTAATATAATTGAGGTCTATTTATAAGTGATGTTTCAAAAGCTGCATGCCATGGGCAAAAAATGGATTGGAAATGGATTGAGTTAAAACTCAAATTTGAATAAGCTTTATAAGCATAAACCTAAATTTTACATTTTTTTTAAATATACTAACCCACAGGTGATCCAAATGAAAAAAAGTGGGTCAAACGCCCATTTTGACACCCCTACTTTCAACCAACCAAAATAATGGGTAAATTGTCTAATAAATCATTAACTTATTGTATGGAGGTCAATTAGTCCCCAATTATTCAATTCTATCAATTTAATCCAAAATATTTTCGCAAAATTTCAATATAATTTTCCTAAACAATTTTCACAGAAAATCGCAAAATATTTCCTAAAAGGACAAGAGCTGGAGAACAACAGCTTATACTTCTGGCTTTTACAAATAGATTTTGACGCCAAAAAAATCTGGGTAAAGAACACACTAAAGTTTCTAAAATAAACATTGCATTAAAATATCTTTATTCTGATGATAAATTTAGCTTATTGCAAAATTATGATAAAGGTGGATATGCTTGATCGGTTCCAAATAAATTTCAATCTCATAAAAAGTATTAACGATATTCATTTGATAAAAATAAGAATTAGATCAGTAGAATATATCTAACGTTAAATTTGATGAAAGTTAGTTCCATAAACAATTAGGATTAATGTAGATTATGCTATGTCAATTCCAAATAGATTTTAATAATTCTTATAGAATAATAATCTAAATAATATTTTTCGGATTAACTTTTGTCACGCTAATCAAAAAAATATATTTCGTGGAAGAAACTTATTATAATTCTTGTCACCTTTTAGTAGCTTCTCGATTTTAAAATTAGTTCGCCATAAGTTAGTAACTTTTGAGCATGGTTTGTCATTCCATGTATAATAAATTGAGTTCCCAAATTTTTCTTTTTTCTTTTTCATATCGCCTAGCAATTATCTTTGTTGCAAAAAATTAATTCCTCTTAAGTCAACAATTAGCAATTTGGTCTTATGTCCAATTGTATACCTTAGGGCAAAAGTCACTTCAACTTGTTCGTAGAAAGTTTCCGTTATCTTGGGGAGAGTTTCGAATTTCAAGAAGAAGAAACGCGATTCTGATCTCAAATATTTCCGTATATAATCTTTGAAATCCAACGGCGGAGATGTGTAGATCTGCGGTAAGAGAGCCGTTTATATTTCCTGTCTTGGCTCTCTCGCGTCAAAACACAACACCCACACGAGTCTTGACGTCGCTCAAAAGCTACTCTGTCCCAAAGATCGCACAGCTGAAGGATTTCTCGGTTAGTCACGATTTTCTCACCGATTCCTCCGTTTTTGTTCCGACGGTACTTCTTACTATTTTGAGTCGGGTTATCTCGTTACGGTCGATTCGGTTGATGAAACGACAATACGTGTTTTCTCAGTTTGTTGACCTGTCTGCTTGCGCCGCAAGCGATTTTGCTTTTCGATCGATTCCACAATGGGAGAGTCGCTCTGGAGGGAATTCTTTAGAACCATAGACACCGACGTTTTGGAGTTCATCGAAAGAGCGATCACGGTCGTCACGCTCGATTGCCAGAAATATTTTTTGTCGCGAAGAGGCTTGAGGCCGGAGGTGATTGCGCACTCGCGAGTAAAGAAAGCAAGGCGAAGACCGACAATGGTAATGTAACGCATGATGTGGTCAGCATAAACGACAGTCATGGGGAAGCTGAAGCACTCAGCGAAGACATGGAAGAAACCACTCCAATTGTCGGCACGGTTCTAAAGATCAAGCGAGTTTTAGACAATAGTCAACATGAGGTTTATGCTCTAACTCTGAATTTGGTCCATTGAGTTTATGTTTCTTTATATGTTTTCTCTTTCGGAGATAATTATGTCCATATACCTTTTAAAAATTCGTTTCAAGTATTGTTCATTCGGTAGATCTTGTGTGGTGCGTGCTACCTAACTTGGCTTTGTTTCTTATTATGTCAGTCTGATTCCGCGCTACATGAATCACTGAAAAGACTCCAGTCGATGAACATCACTGTGCATATATTGGAGGTGTGATTGAAGTTATTTTTTGGAGTGGTACGTTTTTTTTTTTTTTTTTTTTGCATCAATAATTTGTTGTCATAGTCATTTAATTTCTATGATGTTTCACAGAAAACTAAGATTGGGGTAAGCGTCAACCGCCTCCGAAGTAACTGAGGATCAAAGCAGATTGTTCAACTTGCCCTCGACATTACTATGTATGGTGTTATCCATTCTTTTTGCTACATAGAGAAAGGATAATAGCATAGGATAAGATTATTTTATAGAATTTATCTGTCAAATTGGGACCTACAAGAGCACAATCTTTTGATACCAACTGCTCGGTTCTTTTTATTTGCAGGGGATGAAAGGCAATGGTTGAAGAGATTTGCCGCTGCAAAGTAGATGTTACTAGTATGAATTTACTGCACCAGCATTCTTCTTCTTTATCTGGGAAGCCCAATCTGTCCCCAAACACTAACTCGAGGACAGTCCCAGCAAGCGTGGTCACGTCACGGAAGTTCGAGAAGACGGAGAGAATGCTTCAGTCACAATACTCAAATGGATCAACCGCGAGGTGCAGACGATCACTCGCCAATCAGCAAGACGTAAGTAGAAAAGCCAATTTAATTTGCTGAGAATCCTTCCAATTAAAAGAACTCACTTGTTCGCTTGGTTCAATCAAAAGACGAAGGGCTAAAACGAAGCTGTGGCGGACGGGAAGTTTCAAGCCGCCAAGAGGAAGATGCAAGGACTTTATCAAAAAGTAGAAACAGGTTAGTTTGATTGATGTCGTAGTATAAGCATCTAGTGTGGACCTAATACATAGCAACAGGCCATAATATTCTATCATTCCTTCTCTACAGACAAGAGGCAGCGTACGGTGCAGGTATTGGATCCGTGTAATCTCCCAAAGATGGAGGCAAGTCATAAGGCTACGGGCGCCACAACTGCAAAAGCTGGCCGGCCGAGGGCAATTCCGCGGAGCCACAACTACAAAAGCTTGCTTGAACATTTGAGATCAAGCGAGAGTCCCATTGTTCATAGTCGTCTTGTTAGCTGAAGGACAAAATAAGACAGCTGGGTGTCGATCATTAGGATCGTATTCTAGGAGGTGATGTTGGATGAATTTTTCTCCGGCTATTGTATATTGCGACCCGTCATCAATCAATACCTTCATTTTTTGAGCCATGTTGATGCAAAGACAGTTTCATCCGCTTACTTTAAACCTTGTAAGAATAAAATTCTTAGATGCATTCCCCAAGGAACTGCTTGAGTGTTACTCAGTATGCTTCTGTGGCCATAAGAAATGGGTCACCAACAAAGAAGAAGTGCTTTTTTATTCTGGAGTTCAGCTCGTTCAATTCGATTATAGAAACTTAGACTACCACTTTATCTGAACGAAGTTAAAAAGTCGTTTGGCTTAAAAACAGAACGATAGCAGACAAGGACAACAAATAAGAGATGGATATCAGGAAGCACGTCCTAGATTCACATGAAACGTTGTTGTCTGGAGCATAAGAGGGGAAAAAAGAAACACAATGGAACCAAGTTCCAACAATGAGGTAAAAAGACATTGCGAACACCACCCTAAATCGGACTTTCCAAGACATTAGCAAGTACTTTCCCCTACCGGTCCAATCATCAACACCCGATACTATGGCAGACATGTAATAACACAATAACGAACACTCATGCATCCATTACACTTCCGCTGCTAACTCTCACATGTCATCCGGTATTTCCTCCTCCTCGTCTTCGTAATCACCTTCCTCGTCAGCAGTCGCATCTTGATATTGCTGATACTCCGACACGAGATCATTCATGTTGCTCTCCGCCTCGGTGAATTCCATTTCGTCCATTCCTTCGCCGGTGTACCAGTGCAAGAAAGCCTTTCTCCTGAACATGGCAGTGAACTGCTCGCTCACCCTCCTAAACATTTCCTGGATGGAAGTCGAATTCCCGATGAATGTGGAAGCCATGGAGAGTCCCCTGGGAGGAATGTCGCACACACTTGACTTCACATTGTTCGGAATCCACTCCACAAAGTAGGAAGAGTTCTTGTTCTGCACATTTATCATTTGCTCATCGACCTCCTTGGTACTCATCTTGCCCCTAAACATGGCCGATGCAGTAAGGTAGCGACCGTGCCTTGGGTCAGCAGCGCACATCATGTTCTTGGAATCCCACATCTGTTGTGTGAGTTCTGGCACTGTCAATGCGCGATACTGCTGGGAACCGCGAGAGGTCAGAGGGGCAAAGCCAACCATAAAGAAGTGCAGGCGAGGGAAGGGAATCAGGTTAACGGCAAGTTTCCTCAGGTCAGAGTTCAGTTGACCAGGGAAACGGAGGCAACAAGTAACTCCACTCATGGTTGCAGAGATCAGGTGGTTCAGATCGCCAACTACAAATGCGTCAAGAAAACCCAAGTCAAGATTTCAGGCAATCTTCAATAGTCAAAATGCAATACACGAAAGGAAGGACAACAAAAAAATGAGACAGTAGTCTAAAGTGCCCAATAATACGACACTATTGCATAGCCCAACAAGATGGAAATAAAGTGCATACTGCATACTTATTTAACTATTCTCATTTTATTAGTTTAAATTGAACAGACTAGATTAAAGAACTTGTGATATGCTTATTGAATTGGCAAAAGGCTATAATTCAATAAGCCGATAGGAAACAGTAAACACTAGATTCTAGACAATTTACAATGGTGCCAGCATGTCTGAGTCTCTATTGTTTGGACCACTTTTCTCTTTCAAATGCCCCTTAGCATGCCAGATATAAACCAAATAGATCAAATAGAGTTGACCATGAAGAAACTGCATCTAAGGCCGCAATTCTTGTCTACTTACAGCTAGGAGTTGTCAGCTTGAGTGTCCGGAAACATATGTCATACAAAGCTTCGTTGTCCAGAACCATGCATTCATCTGCATTCTCGACAAGTTGATGGACAGAAAGGGTGGCATTGTAAGGCTCGACCACTGTATCAGAAACCTTAGGAGAAGGGAACACAGAGAATGTCAGCATCATCCTATCAGGGTATTCCTCCCTGATTTTTGAGATGAGCAAAGTGCCCATTCCAGAGCCAGTTCCTCCACCAAGTGAATGGCATACTTGGAAACCTGTATAAATAGCACCCGAGGTTATGGCATCTTCATCCAGTAGATAAAATATACTTTGGAAGTTATTCCTATAAGTTGGAAGTCCCCTATCTGCATCCTCAAGCACCAACATATAAAAGGAAATCAAAACATTAATTAGAGTGTGAAATTAAGGGTTTGCATGGTAACCATTCTGATTCTCTGATTCTCATCCCAAAACAGTAAAAAATGAGAATGCTGTTTGGTAATGTAAATAATTCTAATTCTGATTCTGTTGTCAGAATTAGTTTTAGAGAATCAGAATCAATTTTAGAGTAAAATCCAGAAGCAAAAAAAAGTAGATTCTGGAAAAAGAATCACTTTTGAAAACAACAAAATATGATGAATCTCATATCTCTCACTTTTCCCTTTTAGTTTTCTCGTCACTTTTCACTCTACCTAATAAAATAAAATTTAAAAAATTTAAAAAATTTAAAAAATTTAAAAAAAATCTCGAAAAATAGAAAAAGCTTAGATTATACTAGTTTGACCTTATTTTTATAAATTTGGATCTAAATTTCATAGATTTCATATATTCCACTCTCCTACAACAAATATTACAGAAGATGAGGGCATCTAACATCTTTCTATGTATTTAGACAACGCAACATTTAAAGAAAAATGAGTCCTCAATATGGGAACATGTCCATGCTTCATCAAACTTCAAACATCATATATTAAATTTTATGTTTCATTCATGACATGCTAAAAAATAATGTATTTTAAATTATTTTATGTGTATTGAAAATTAGTCTTCAATTTAGGATAAATTTTACAAATGAACTACATAGTTATTTGACTTAAATGAAAAAATAGGAAAAGAAACAGTTTTTTGAAATATAAATTTTGTGCAGTTATCAAACAAGTTCTGATTCTCTAAAACTCATCCAGAAACACAAAAAAAAAAAAAAAAAAAAAAAAAAAAGTCATTTTAACCAAAATAAGTTTTGAAGATCAGAATCAGAATGAGAGAATGAGAATGGTTACCATGCAGGCCCTAAGCCCCCATACCTCATAAACTGGTCATATTTTCCCCGAGAAACAAGGTGCGTGCAAATGTAGGATGAAGTGATCCAGCAGGAGTAGCTATCATATCTCTTAAATGTTTATTAGCTACAGATGTAAGTTTATCGACTTATAATTACTGAAGTCTACCTATAGAACAAATGATTAAGTACAACAAAATTAATCTTTACCTTGAAGACAATCGCAGTTCTCAGCCTCCTTTCTCACAACATCAAGAACTGAATCAATAAGCTCAGCACCTTCAGTATAGTGCCCCTTTGCCCAGTTATTCCCAGCACCAGATTGCCCAAATACGAAGTTATCAGGCCTGAAGATCTGTCCATAGGGACCAGTTCGAACACTATCCATGGTGCCCGGTTCAAGATCCATCAGCACAGCTCGAGGAACAAATCTACCGCAAGATGCCTCGTTGTAGTAGACGTTGACACGCTCAAGCTGCAGATCAGATGTCCCAATGTACCGTCCAGTCGGATCTATCCCATGTTCGTCACAGACGACTTCCCAAAATTTGGATCCAATCTGGTTACCACATTGTCCACCTTGAACATGAAGGATCTCTCTCATCTTTCCTGTATTCATTATGATAAAATCAGTATTGACAGCATAGGATAACGACCAAGTCCAAGTTCTATCGTTTACAATACGTAAATTGATTGAATGCTATTTAGACAATAGCCACGTAAGTCATACGATTTACCCAAGCACAACAGACCATAGAAATGAAAAACAGAGCGACTGAGCTAGCAAGGTAGATCATGAGTGTCTAGGCATTAGATTCTTTGATTCGGAAAAATAAATACCAGCTTAGTGAAACAAGACAACCTCAAATCTCCAGTTGCGTCACTAATCCTCGAAGATATTAGACTAGAAAATGGACGCCAAGATAGAAAGCGCAAAAGAAACACGAATCTGCGATTTAAGCAGTTTCTGTAGCCAGATCGTATTGTCTAAACAAATGCAGACAGAAAAATCACAACTAGTCAACGGATCTACAACTCGAGAGCACACATGAGCCGCAACTTCCACTGATCATGTCAAAACACGAAATATCAAGCGAAGCTCTAGCTGATTGCTCGGGAAAAAGATCGCAATCCGCAACGGCTCGAACCAGCAGAGACACACACCGCGTCAACATGGATTTCGCAGCAGAAGCACACGGATCGAAATCATTTTCAGCGACGGCATTTGAATCAAGCATACTAACACCTCAACAGTGGCGACCGATTAACGACCAGATCTACTCAATTCTCTGAAAAATGCGAGAGAAAACGAAGCACGATGAAACATCGTTCAAAGAGTCCACGATGAAACTCACCAGAAATGCAGGCGAAATCCGGAGGATCGGAAGGACTTAGAGAAGGCGAGCGAGCGAGCTAGCTATGGAGTGAGGTAAATAGCTGCAGCGAGACTGAGAGTGGAATTGTGAAGAGAAGAAGCCGCGACTGAGGATTCTTATATATGCGACCGAAGAGGGAAGCGCAGCGTCAAGTGTCGTACCGTTTCGCTCGATCCGACGGCCAGCGTCGTTTCCCTTCATTTTGAGGATGAGGCCCCCCGGATGCCGTCCGATGGAAACCGCGGACGGCTTGGATTCGTTTTTACTGTTTTTCAAAAAACAAATGCTCGACGAAATTTAATGTACTCCGACGAGTGGGCCCTCCAAGGTGATCAATGCGGGTTTTAAATGTCCCGGATCCATTCGATTACTTGCTCCCTATACGCATCCGTACATCATCCAATACCCCCTGCTCTTAGTGAGTCTCCTGTAATCCGACGGCTACGGTGTATTGGATTTACGTGCACTCAATACAATTAGTGAGGACTCCTGGGAATGAGGGGCGATCATCTTCGAAAAGTCTTCGCGAGTACGCGGAAATCTTATCTTTCTAATGGATCTCCGCCATCGAATGTATGAAATACCACGAATGACATATCAGATGACTTGTCCCCCAAACCGTGCCAGGAGCAATGCGATGAGTCCATCGACGGTGACATCATAAGCCATTGAGACGATGCGGGTTTTGAAAAAGTTATGATTCCTAAATATGTTTTAAATCTAAGAGTTCGATGTTAATTTTAAATAGAGTTTAATTGAGTTGACGTGATACGTCGGTTCGATAGAAATAGTTAGATCGTCAAGTAAGAAAAATCAAGTGAAAATTGGCCCAAGGGTCTCGAGAGTTAGGATTACATAGAATCAATTGGAAGGACGGGAAAATAATTAAATTACGCTTCGGTAAATATAAATTTTTCGGAGTGATTATCCGTGTATGAGATACTCGTTCATTTTCAAAAGCAGGGACGACCGCATGATTCCTTGAAAGTTCGATCCGTCGGTCACAACAAATCATAATTTCGTACATTTTATCTTAGTTTTTATATTTAAGTGCCCCGGCACGTAAAAACTTTTTTTTCTTGAAGTACCAAAAAAAAAAGTAGATATTTTCTCGGGCAGCACTTCGGAGTGGAAAGGTTGGTCCGAGAATGCGCAGCAGATCACATGAGCAGGTCGAAATCGACATGTGACCTGCCAAGTTATGCCAGCAAAGATGTCGGACTCCATCCTCTTAACCATGGTTAGAATTTAACCGGACGCCCAGTTAATTGGAAGCGCCCAATCATAGAGGGAATCCGTGCTTGCTTGGTTTAGGGTGTAAGCATCCTTTGACTGCTTATCTTTAATAAATTGAGGGGAACTAACTTCAATCACAAGACCAACTGTGCTTGATCTGATTATTATCTCCAAAATATATTTTTAATTGGAGGATGTGGGAAGACAGGTGTCATTAATAAGAAGGGGAATCCTATGAAGGGTATTCGTAATTTATTGAGTAGCAAGTATAATCGCCCTGCATTTTACAAGTACGATATGTTTAATTCAATACGCCGCAGCGTGACAAGAGAAATTTACTTATGGTGCATTTCGAAATTAATGGAGCACGCTTGTTGATGTCCATTTATTTTTATTGTTTGATGCCAATAAGAACGATTTCTCTATATAATGTCCTGCAAATAGTTGTGATTGATCTAACTTCTTTTCATGACAAGATATCTTATTTTGGATAGGTGGATTAGGTAAGAAGGGCCATGGGCCTCAGCCTAAATGGATGACGATAACGAATTGTTTACACTTGATGATGTGACGAATTGTATTTGTGCCACGCGCGTAAATAAATACATATTATTCGGCATAGAAGCACATTGAAGACACCGTAAAATGTTGGAGTGGCTCAGTCTTGATCTTCACACTTCTGGTGATTTATGGAGTCGATTATGCATCTCAAATTTAGGGTGTGTTTGTTTGAGTGAATGAATTCTCTGTGAATTAATTAGTTTTGCAAACTTTCACGCGTTTGGTTTATCAAAAAATGATAAGTCAATAGAAAGTCATTTACGGTCAAAGAAAATATCCATACTTAAAAAGTAAGAAAAAGAACTCCCTAATTTGGAAAGGGGAAAACACTTTCCTTCAAAATTATTTTTATGGAAAGTACTTTCCTTTATAATAAATTTTCCTCGAAACAAACACATCCTGAAGCACATGTTTGTTTTGCGAAAAATGAATGAACTAGTGTACATTTTTTTTTTAATAAATATGGTCGCATGCATCACTTGACATAATTAGTTAATGCAAATATATATATATATATCATCGACAATAACATATGTCTAAACATGTTCGTGGACTACAACATTCATTTTAGTAGGCAACGGAAGTAATATTTTTAGAAAAATGTATTTTAGATCATTTATTTTTCGAGAAATAAGAGATTTTTTCAATTCGATGCGAGACAATCCATTCTCATCTTGACTGAGAATCCATTTCAAACCCTAGTTTTGCTTTAGGCCCCCCCACAAGAGCATTGTACAATCTCGGCCCAATCGTAATCCACTAATGCACGAGCCATTTGGGGGCATACTTGCTTATTTCGTTAGCCCGTTTCTGTCGGAAACTCAATTGGTCCTAATGAGATTGGGCTTGAAAAGACCCCTGTGCTTCCGTTCATGTCAATCCATCTTTCCATGCCTTAATCCCAAACTCTTTTTGGCCATATCAGCTCTAATCACCACTAATTTTGCCCAAGGAAGGAGGAAACGTAAAAGCTATCATTCATGAACTGAATCTAGAATTCCTCCATTTTCCACTGGTCTCTCTAGGTCTCTGTTTTCCATGAGCCGAAGCCCGTGAAGGCATGTGACTGCGAGCCCAAGGAAAACTTTGTCGATCTCGTAGGACCGGGTAAGGCGCGATAAGATCTAGCTCGACTGTTTAAGTTCTGCCATCATATGTCGACGTGAAAAAATGGGTCTCGAATTCATATTTGACTCATATTTCGACGTGAAAAATTGGGTCTCGAATTCATATTTGACTCATATTTCATGGTGGTGGGTCACAAATGGGTTCTTTAAGTCTTAAAAGTGAGTCATAAACTGGTCACATAGAAACTTAATGGGTTCTAAATAGGTTTTAAATATGTCATTAATGCGTTATCTAAGAAACTATAATAAAAAAAAATAACAATATATACTTATATATATGAGAAACAATTTTCTGTAAATTGTATTTTAATATTGAAGTGTTTTAACAATATAGACTGGGTCGAGTATGGATTGAGTCGGATATGAGTTACTAGATTTGTACAGAATGAAAGTAGGTCAAAATAGGTTAAATTGGTCAATATGGGTCGGGCCATATTCGATCCGACTCACCTATTTGATACCTCTCATATGGGAGATTAGCCTGAATTCCATCAATTCCTCAAGTTTTGTCGTGCATCACAGGAAGGAGTGTTTCACGTACATTTGACCTCATGTGCAGCCACATAGCACATAATGCGGAACCCTCCCAACTTCTGATTGTCCGAATATAACATCCGCATCTACACCTTATTAATTTACAGGTATCCGTGAACTTTTGATTAGTTAATGCAAAATGATCATCGGCAATAATATATGTCTAAACATTTCCGTGGACTATAACATTCATTTTTGTAGGCAACAAAAGTGATCGTTTTTCAGAAACATTATATTTCAAATCATTCATTTTCTGGGAAATAAGAGATTTTTCGATTCGAACGGGGAATTCATTTCAAACCCTAGTTCTGCTTTCGGCCCCTCCACTAATGCACGAGCCATTTGGGGAATTCTTGCTTATTTCATAGCCCCTTTTTACCAGAAACTCAATTGGACCTAATGAGATTGGGCTTGAAAAGAGCCTGTGCTTCCGTTCATGTCAATCCATCTTTCCATGCTCTAATCCCCAACTCTTATGGGCCATAACAGCTCTAATTACCACTAATTTTGCCCAAAGGAAAACAGAAAAGCTATCTCCTTCATGAACTGACATAGAATTCCTCCATTTTCCTGTGCTTCTCTTTTGCTCTTTTATAACGAGCCGAAGCCCGTGAAGGCACATAAGTGCGTGATAAGATCAAGCTCGACCGTTTTACGTTCGGGCGTCATATGTAGAGACGACAAAATGGGCCTAAAAAACATATTTGTCCCATTTCATGGTGGTGGGCCATCAATGGATCAGCTAAGAAAAAAAATTTAGCAATATATATATATATATATATATATATTGGTTCTCAAACTAAAGAGACAAAGGAAAAGGAATGGCTTAGCTCTAGCACTTGCACTTAACTCCTTTCGTTCGGTGGAACCGGTGAACTACACTTGCTTCTGGATAGATGTGTGGGACAGAGGGCTCGTGGTACCTTCTGCCCACATCTTTAGTTAGAGTGGGATTCCAACTTAGCACCCTTTGAGATTTTGAGAAGAGTTGCTCTTTGGAGAGCACAGTACGATGAAAGTTGTATTAGAAGTCTTATTCCTTAGTTTCGGGGGTGCGGCTTAGATTAAGTTAAGGGTGAGTTCTTACTTTAAAGAGTTTTAATGCTACCAATCCGCCCAGTCAAGGATAAGCTTGAAGCGGTAGCTTCCCGCCTCCTTCATTCTTACTGCCTCCTTCGACGAGAAGTTCCCTTCCCTTTTCTAAAATGAACTTTAGGACACCCTTGGGGAAATGCACCAAGTGCCGTAGTTAATCTTTTGCTCTTGTGCAATGATTGGCACATTACAGTAAATGAAGAGAGAGGAGTTTCGGGTTTGATCAACAGTCTGTCAACTTCCTTGCTATGATTTGCATTGAGAAAGAGAATTACCAGTATTCATCGATAGTTACAACAACGAAGATGTTATTAGGTAACCGCTTCGCCCCAGCTTGGCGAATCGCATCCCCGCGCAAAGACATTGTTTGATCAACCAATAGTTGGAATAGTTGCTTCTCTCTTGGATCTTTCCAACACTCGGATGGGATGAAATATGAATTCGATTGGTCAAAGTATACTGCTATTGGGGCCGGTGCTCGTTTGCGCGCGCAGCGATAGGCTTCGCTTCTACGACTGCCTTCCCAGCCATTGCAAACACTGAGCGAAAAGGGTAAGGGTCTCGATTTCCTAGGTATGCTTGCCCTGTTCAGAAACTGAAGCTACTTGTTCTCTTTCACTACACCAAACCCACGAACTTTCACCGAAACGCATACAGTTGATTCCACAGGTACCACGGGCATGCACATCGGCTTTAGACTTAAAAAAAGAAATCCATTTATAGCGTGTAAAGTCATCAACAAAGCTAACATAGTAATGAGAACCAACATAAAGCTTAACCTTTTTCTAAAACCACACTTTTAGGCATTTTACCGAATGAAGTTCCTAAGTCAAGCTTGTACAGTCTATCAATTTTAATATTGAAGTGTTTTAACAATATAGACCGGGTCGGGTATGTGTTACTAGATTTGAATAGAATGAAAATGGGTCAAAACGGGTTAAATAAGCCAATATGAGTCGGAACATATTCGATCCAAACTCGACCCCACTCATCCGTTTGACACCTCTTGTCATATGGGAGATTAGCCTAAATTTCACTAATTCCTCAAGTTTTGTCGTGCATCGCAGGAAGGAATGTTTCACGTAGATTTGACCTCATGTGCATCCACGGAGCACATAATGCGGAATCCTCCCAACATTTCACTGTCCAAATGTAACATCCGCATCTACGTCTTATTATAATGCCATCTAGAGATTCTAGACCACAGCATGCCTTCGGTTGATCGATGCCAAACGGAGCGGTCGTTTTCAGCAGCTCGTGAATCCATCCTATCCTCGTGCATGCACGTTCTTCCCTCCCTAATTGACTTCCTCCCTTCTCTTTCACACCCGGGTCGGCGGAACTCCGGGTCGGTAGACCACCATATCGAGACCGAGAGATGTCGACGCTCTCCATGGCTAGTCCGGGAATCTCTTAAGAGCATGGACAGACAAGATCCGGAACGCGGCGAGTATCGAACCCGAGACCTCATATTCGCATCTCGGAGAATCGGCAATCTTAGACGCCATGTGGGGGTGGCGGCCCCGGGGCATAAGAGGAGGAGGAGAGGGGAGGGGGGGCCAGATAAAAGATTGCATGAATCCGGAGCACCGCAATGCGGACGAATCGAGAGATGGGTCCTACCCATGTGAAGGTGTTGAGGATTTGCTATCAAAGCGTGTAATTATGGCTTCGTTTTCTTTTTTTTACCATGATCAAAGGAGGAAGGATCGGAAAGCTTCTCTGCCAAGTAGGAAGAATGGACGCATCACTCCGCTGACTTCTTCGATGGCTCTCCCCCGTTTGATTTATCATTAGTTAATTGCTTTCGTAAACAAGACTTAAGACTAGACAACTCGGGTTGAATTCGGGGGCCCAGCATCGGACCCGGTTCGTTTGGTGGGTTGGAAATGGAAACAGCCTTTGCGGTTCTTCATCGGGTGAGTTACAGCCTTGTTGGTTTGTGTTGGTTGAGCGATAGCATGTCGTGGGGGTTTTGCCTTGTTTTGTTTATGGCGGAAGGCATATGCCCTACACTCGAATTCTCAACATTTTTCAAAATCATTTCGAGGGTAAAAACGGTCGTTTTTAAGGAAAATATTTTCAAAATCTCTCATTATTCGCAAAATAAACCGAGCTTAGTACAGCATAAATTCTGAGATTTTCGCCGTTTAGCTCTTTGATATTTAGAAACAGAGCCTCCAAACTTTTAATATACCATGCTGTATTGGATGTGAGTGATTCCAGAGTCAATTCAAGTTCTAGCTAGAATTTGTAACTTATCCGTCGGAATCGGCTATCCAATTACTATGCATACCTTGGAATATGAAACCTCTCCTGTCACAGATTCGATGGTCGGTTTGAGGATTTACCCAGATTTCCACCTGCACTCATCATTGAATGATTACAATGAATGAACACATCTAATAACCACCATTTGGTGCTTCAATTTACTAATCACAACTCAATCTTGGACACATGAAGGATACGAAACATTAAAAAAAGTAAAAGTCTCAGTCATAAATATAATCGGAAATGAAAGCTTATACTAATGCTTCCAAATTGCACACGGACGTCGTAAAACACTGCAGAATCGCGTGACGTTATAGAACAAAAAAAAATGCAAAGATTTGTTCCAAGTTCTAGGTTTCAAGCTATAGAAACCGATTTCGAAATCTATCGTGCATACCTTAAAACCAAATCGATTCTTATGCTCAACACTGTGCCATGTTGGTCAATTATATTAGTTAGCATCAAATACGAGTCATTTTTTGTACCCGAGCGAGTTATGGAGAAGATTCAGTGCCAGTCCAATCATATAAAACTGAAGCTCACGGGCTTCGAACCCTTGCTTTTTTTTTTTCCAATAACTTTAGTTTTCTGCTGAAGCATTTGAATAATTTAGAATGGACCCGATCAATGTGTTGGCAGGTCGGACCATAGCACATGGCCTTTAACAAAAAAAAAAAAAAAACAACAGCAACAACTTTTCTAAACTCACCTTCGGTAAATAAACAATTTTTACCTACAAAATCGATTGGGTCACGGCAAGCTTGGCCGGTAAGACAAAACTTAAGAAGAGAATCGCTTGCCTATACGTGCCGCTATTATCGATCGGGCAGAATGAACTCGTGATCACCTCTTAGCTGGGATAGCGGTTTACGTTTCGAAATTCCTTTGTTATGACTCAAACTCGTCGAGTTCCGTCGTTCCCATCATGTGTGTTGTTGAGAGAATTTACAGGTATCAAGACTCAAGAGTTATTGGGTCAAATTCACGTATACTCAAAGTATTTACAAATAAGGTACTCTTAAAGATTACGGAATGGAACGAGGTACCATCTTTGCTTTCAGATTACATTGGGAAGCCCACCAATAATTTAGGCTTTAAGAAGGGAGAAAAAGAGACAGAAAAATTAGAGAGGTTTCCGACAAAAATGCTAATCCTCGCAATTAACGTACCACGTGCATACAACACGTGTGTTAATCACAGCCGATAAGAAATTTAGAACACACGACGTCGTCAAACATCGTACATCAGTAGGTGCATCAACAATGAAAGACGTAATTTAATAGAACGTACTTAGTGAAAGGTTAGAAACTTTGGTTGGACATGACCACACCATGCACTCACCATCCTTGATATATATGGATTTGTTTTGGTATATATATGGATTAAAACAGCCATAGGTTAATAAAATGAGTTTGTTTCGCGAAAAAATAAATAATTTGAAAAATATTTTTTTAAAAATTATCCTTGCGTCGCTTACGAAAACTAATGTACGAAAAAAAGTTCCACCCGTCGGCGCAAATAGTTGGTCATAAATCATCATCAATGATGAAAGGATTTGTAATCGGCTAATTAATGCGATCGGATACAAACTATCGTTTTCCAAATCGTTCATATTACGTGATACAAACGGACCTAAGTTCCAACAACAGGTATGCTTTTTACTGAAAATTTCACAATAAAGGAAAATAGTTTCCATGGACATCATTTTCAAGGAAAATAGAGTTAGTTTTCATTTGTTTGGTGGATTAAGAAAATTGATTTCTTTCTTGTCAAAAGGGTACTACTTTCAATCCATGAAGAACGTTTTTTGTATATCAATTTGCTTTCCATCATCAAAATACCGAAAAAAGTCGGAAAAAATTCTTTCGAGAAGAGTTTCCTTTCAAATAGACGGATTCAAAATGTACAAAAATGATGCTCGGTATCTGCATACAGAGCGGCGTAATAAATCCTTGTCAGACCTCGAATATACCACATGATCCGCAAAAAAAAAAAAAAATCGTCATGTCGCTTAATATATCAATTCGTATACTACTTACATTACTTAAGACTTAATGCCCAAAAAAACCTCTAACTTTAGCATTTGTGTCAATTATATCTATAAAAAAAAAAATTGTCTCATAAAAAGCTCAACTTTTACTTTTGTCTCAATTCTACCAATTTAATATCCGAAAAAAACTCTTAACTTTAGCATATGTCCTAATTATATCCAATTTTTTTTTGGTAAGGTCCAAAACTTTTTTTTTGTAAGGTAAGTATGTATTGAGACTTTCCAAAAAATGCTAGAAACAAGTGAGAATCGGACACAAAAATCATAAACCCATAAAGGCACCGTTAGTGCCTAAAGGAGATTCAACGGTAAACCGGTTGTAAGATATAAATACGCGCATAAGCGGGGCCAACAAAAGGACGATACCAACTTGGAGGAAGTAAGGAAGGGCTAAAGACGTAGCCAAAAGAAATAAAAATAAAACAACAGCCAAACATCAGCCGAAACCTAAAAGAACTAAACCGGTCAGAATAGTCTTCAATCTGCAAGGGGGCAGCAACTGAACGACCAAACCGTGACAAAAAGGATCAGCAGATCATCTCCAATCAGTGCGGGAAGACTCAGTGACCAAGAGGCAGAACAAAATCCAACGCACAAAAGGAAAATAGAGAAACAAACAACATGCCGGCGGAGAAATGAAACATCAACAAAAATCGGTCCCTGTAACCAGCACGAGGACAATGGCAAAGCAACCCTTCCATCATCCCAAAACAGGATAGGGAGTAGAGAATAACAGTAAATAGCCAACAAAGAGCGAGGCTAATATCCATGCTTTCCCGAGATATCTTCAAGGGTAGGAGCCAAGTCAGTCTTCAAAAATAGAGGGGGAGACCCCAATTCCTTTGCAAACGCCTATTTCGAGGATTGTTTTCGACGCAACTAAGAGTGAGGACTTTATCCTTGACAACCTTGACGATGTGCTTAATAATACCCGGAACAAAGAGAGGCTTCCGTCTAAAAAGAATGTGATTTCTCTCGGTCCAAATGATATGACATAAGGCATCGAAAGAAAATCTAGCCAATCGATGAGGAAAGGAGTGACCACCAAGGTATTGTATAGCCCAACGTATATGATCATGTCATGGCCCACGACAAATTACATTTAGAAGCCCAAATTAAAGCTATACTATCAGTAACAAAACAACCAAAAAATAAATGGTTAACCGAATCCGGTCTACAATTACAAAATGCACAAATCCCATCCCATATCCTATGGTATTGAAGCAAAAGAACCTGAGTAGGAAGGCAGTTTAGAGTCCAAAACTTTTTTTTATCTCCTAAAAAAGCATAAACTTTTACTCTTATCCTAATTCTACCACCGTCAATCTTCTGATCATAATTATCGCTAGTGAATCCTACGTGACTCGAATTTTCTCGTCAAATTTACCAATGAATTTTTGAAATTTAAAAATAGTAGGTTTTAGGAACCCCGAGACTTTAAAATAGTTCGTCAGAATATTTTCACGTCTATCCGTTTTTTGGCTGTTAAGTGCCGAAGAGAATACTAAGCATACCATCTTGAGTAACTATATATCTCCTAGCAATATGTAGGAGAAGGAAACAACGGAATAGAAGTTCGAAATCTTTCCATGTCAGCTTTGCTGAGGTGTAATTCATTAATGACGTAAAAATGCAATATAAAATTAATTAATGGTGATTGTAGACGGAAAGCTAACGGTGGTAAAATTACGATAAAAATAAAAGTTGAAAGTTTTTTACGATAAAAAAAATATTTTTAATGCAATATGGGACATATACTAAAATCGATTTTTTTTACGAGATCGATAAAATTGGGACAAAAGTAAAAATTTGGGGTAGAATTGGGACAAAAATAAAAGCTTGAGGTTCTTTATGAAACAAAAAAAATATATAAATATCATTATTATAAATGCTAAAATTGAAGGTTTTTTTTAGTATTGAATCTATTATTTAATGTGCAAAAAGCATGGGTGGCTTAGATAAGATAAACTCCCATAAGATTCCAAGGTGAGTGGGGCCCCCACGTCGTCGGCCTCATGATCACCGGGCACTATTAAGTAGTGATGGTGATGATTACTGACAAAGGAAGGGGGACAATTGAGTTGCTTCCGGTGTTTTACCTAACCGTTGCTCCCCCACCCGGCAATTAATTTAAAGGCTTATCTTAAAAGTTCAAAGCACCTCCCGACCTTCTTCCGTCGCTCGCGACCTTGCCGTTCTCATCCGAAAGTCTAAAACAGGCTCCGCCGCTCCCAACCGGACGAGCCGTTAGCTCCGCCGCCCCCATGCGCCGGCTCGAGAAGAGGGGGGGGGGGGGGGGGGGGGGGACTCTACGTCTTCTAGAATAAACGAGTATCTTAAGCAAATTCTTAAGAAAAAAGATGTTAAGTGGCCGCGACGACTTCTTATTATAACCTTTCGATTTTTTTGATAACCTTATGAGTCGCGACTTTTTGATTTTGGAAACTGTCGCTAATAACGTACAATGGGTCTGATACCATCCGTAAGGTCAAATTGTTAAGCGGACGCGCGCAATGCAATACTCTAACACAGGCCTCTATGTGTATGACGAAAAAGGTCCTTTTGCATTATAAAACTGTCAATCCAGATGTGCATTTGATTTGATTTGATTTAATTTGAAACCATGTCACACATTCGCTAGAAACATTCAGCATCCTTTACTTTATAGTCAATTTCACTAAGAAAAGATCAAAAGCATATGAGCTAGAAGAATCTGGCTCCAAGTTGGCTTAGGGTTTGCTTCTTTGACTGGTTCCGGAAATCAAACAGCTTGTCGTACCAAACTGTTAAATAAGTGGTTGAATAGCCTCCGATCTAGGGAAGCTCGTGCAAAGTCTGCATCAATTGCAGTTCATCGTGCCCATATGAGGAGTCGCCATCACACCAAACAGCGTACTTGTTCAAGCGGTACTACGTTAATTTGGGAAAGATACGTTTGGTTTTGCAACCTTTTTTTTGCGTACATGTGAGGTATAGGAGATCCATTGCCCAACCGCTTTGGTTTTGTTAATTATTGGCCAAGCACCCCCATCTTTTCTTTAAGAAAGTGTCTATATCCGTCGCTCCGAATCTCATGTTCGGATATTGTCTCAAGTCTCTTGACATCAGGTTTTATATGCTTTGGTACCGGAACTTCTAACATGGTATCGGAGGCGAGTGCTATTACTTTCCTATATGTGCGCCCATTCCTCACCAGTCAAATTTCACGTGCTGTAGTCATAATCCTATTTGCACGTGAGAGGAGGCGGTCAGATATTGTTCCACATCGACAATGAGCCATATGATTTGATAATGGACTTTCCATCATTATATCAGAGCCTATGTTCTTCATTTCATGTATGTGCGCCTAGCCCCATCGGTCAAATTCCACATGCGTGGTTTTAGTCTGGCTTTGACGTTGGATGAGCTGTTCAAATATTGTCGCGCATCGCTTGATAACGAGTCATATATGCTCTAATGCTAGACTTTCTAAAATGAATATACAGTTTTGAAGTACTTTAAAAATACGTCACATCAGGATTTTTCGATCAATCCAATCAGACGGAATTACTTTTTCTTTTTGATTTGAGAATAACTGCAATTCCTAGACGAATTTGAAGATTCGAATGCAGTGTTAACTTTTTTTCTTTTAAGACTCGATTGTACTTTTACCGTAAGTTTTAGAGTTTCTGAGTGTCTCAAAACCCAAAATCTAACCACACAACTCAAATGGTCTCTTGATTCTTGAATGTCAGTTGATCCCGTTGGGTGCCTTGGCACATATTGTTTCTCCTCTTTGGGCCAGTCTATTGTGTCATACTCGCCAGGCAAAAACAAGGGAAATCATCTGGATTTTTCAATTTGTGTTTGTTAAGGAGAAAGCCATCATGTTCCTTTAATTGGAAAAGACACTTACAACTTCCATATTATATTAAGGCGGTTGAAAAAGGTTTCCTTCGTGAACACTATAACAATTAACAACCACAATGCTAAATGGTACTTAATTGATGAAGTGCCACCTACTGGAAGACAAGGGCATAAAAAAAATTCTGCCATCTTCCTTTAATTGGAAAAGACAGCGATAGTTTCAATTTCATGTGGAGGTAGTTGGAATTAACACTAAGATAGTTACATTAGTAAATGGTAGTTAATTGAATATCGATCTATTCCATGACAAGGACATAAAAAAAAATTCAAGCCACATGCGAGTCGGCCGGGATCAACTCAATGTTTATTGAAAATCGACTCGCTTGATTTCCAGCAGAGCTGGAACTCAAGATATTGTGTATTCTGTTGAGTCGAGCTTGAGCTCGCATTACTAGAAATTTTTAAGTTCGATCTCAAGCCCGACTTCCTTTACAACACGATAGTAATCGGGACGAGTTGAGTCAAGCTCGAATGTAATCTAATTGAATTGACTTGGAGCATTATTTTGGGTGTGTCCTAGAGCTAGAGCTGAGTTTTGAGAATTGTCTATATTAGTCAAGTTGAGCTTAAGCTTAGTCCTGTATCGGCTCTATATAGATAAAATTTAAAGAAAGCGCAAAATGTCGAAATAGAAAAAATGGGAATTTATTAAATAAAAATGAACTTTACTGAAGAATATTTTCAAAAGAGCTTATTTTCAAGGGAAAATGATTAAATTATGTTTGGCTTTATTTATAAATTATATGGATGCCATTTTCTATAAATATTATAGGAAAATCATGAAACACACGTTTGAGAAAAGAAAGAAAAAAAAACTCGATTTATATCCGACATTCGTGCGCAGTGACCAAGTCCCATTCTCGAAGGACTTGAGTCTGGCTGCTAACGATCAGAGCGCCATGGCTAGTGTCCCGAATCCAAATGCTACGATTCAGTCATATTTCGGAAAATAATTTTTAATCTTTAAAATAAGGACATATTTCCTCGAATTTAAGCATATATTTTTCATTGATTATGACATGATTTTCCGTTAAGCCACCCGTCTAAACAAATTCAATTGCTAGAAAACGAGAAAGTATTTTTCCACTGTAAAAGTTTTCTCGAAAATGGGCCAATACAAAAAAAAAAAAAACTCAAATTATAACATTTTTTTTGGTAAGGGTCAAATTTTAACATTTGTCTCAATTATATCCAATTATTTTTGTCTCATAAAAAAAAAAACCTCAACTTTTACTTTTGTTTCGATTCCATCACTGTTAGCCTTCCGTCCATAATCACTGTTGGTTAATTCTAGGTGACATTTTCATGTTGTTAATGATTTAATCTCAATAAATTCGACATAAAAAATCCTCTAACTTTTTTTTTTCTGTTGTCTGCTTCTCTTACACATTGCTGAGAGATACAGAGCCACTCAAGACGGCGCGTTTTGAATTCTCTCCGGTACTCAATAGCCCAAAGAAAGGTTAAACGTGGAGATCTAATTATATGGACGAACAATCTCAAATCTTGTCATCCATGAAACCTGTTGTTTCCTAATTTCGATGATTCATAGATGAGTTCGACGAGAAAATTCGAGTCATGTAGGATTAAGGAACAATGATTATAGACGGAAAGCTAGCAATAATAGAAATGAGACAAAAGTAAAAGTTTGGGGTATTTATGAGACAAAAAGAAGTTTTGAATATAATTGAGATAAATGCTGAAGTTGATTTTTTTTTATATTAGACCGGTAAAATCAGGACAAAAGTAGAATAAAAGGGTTTTTGCGAGATAATTTTTTTTTTTTGATATAGTTAAGACAGATGCTAAAGTTGTGATTTTTTTTTTTTTGGGTACTAGGCCTCACAAAAGGCCACCCTGTACTTCAAATCAAGCTATAACTACAGCTCTTACATTGATGCTTCGTGCATGCATAATGGAAGATAAAGAAAAAAAGGGAACGAAACGATCCTTTTTTTTTCCCCTCTCTAATACTTCTGGAGGTCTCTTTCACCAGCTCCCCATGAACTCCCTTTAAACAGAATTGAGCAAAAAAACAAAAAAAAAACATAAACATAAACAAAAAAACTCCCTTTAAACAGAATTGAAAACGACAGGACAAGGGCACTTTTTATAATCTTTATTCCGATACTTCCACTAACATCGCAATAAGTTGACCAACTATCAATTCATTCGAACTATGTCTTATTATCATTGCTATTATCCTAAGTGCTTTGCTTATTAGTCACAGCTGATCCTTGGTCTCTTGCTTTTTGACGGATTTAATCTCAATTTGAAATGGGGTAGGATTGTACAACCGAACATTTCTGTTCAAGAATGAAATCGCTTAGAAATGTAAAACATGTATTGAATTACGAGTACTTAGGTATTTTTTTTCGATTCAAAAAAGCATTTGATCAAGGCATCTGCACACATAAAAAAAAAAAAGAACCCTATCCATCTACTTCGACATATAAATATCGGGACCTCAACCATGTGGGAGATTATAAAATCGAAATATTTTAATACAAGCTGCCAACTAGAACTCGACTTTTCCTTTTATGTCTTTCTTTTGGGGTGGGGGCAAAATTCAATATATTAATGGAAAAAGTAGGCTTCCCCAAAAACAAAAAAAAGAATTAATGAAAATGATAGTTCCATGACCCCATAACACAACAAATCCTAAACCCCATATAATAACTCCTTGTTTCATTTTTTCATATTTTATCATATGAATGTCGATTTGGAGTCACTCATTCATGGGTAGCTCAGTTGGTTAGGGCGCACTTGTGGTTGTGTAGTTAGACGCATTGGTCCCAGGTTCGATTCCCCAGATGAGCACCCGTGATTTAAGTGGGTCGCCATGACGATGGGTTACTGTGCTAGTCTCCATAAGAAAATCTCAAATATATACTTGCCGTGACATTAATATCTCGATTTTTTTTTTTGGTGTCAGCACAACCCCAAAAATTATACCAGCATGTCACAAAAATACCATCTTCTACCACAAAAAATCATTGGCTTTGCTTAATGTAACGCCAGTACACAAACTTTTATTTTCAAGTTATGAGTACCCCAGATTTGTATCTTTATGATAAAAATTCGCTATATCTTTACTTGCAGGGTTGAAAATTTGAGGACTTGGCAATGAAAGAAAGTTTGGAGCACTAAATAGTAAATAGGGTTAATACCATGAAAACTCCAAACTGGTACATTTATGATGAATTTACCCAAAATTATTTTTTTGACAACAAAAAATCCCAAACTGGTATACATGTGACAAATTTACCTTCCGTTAATTTTTCGTTAAATTTAACCTTCAAATTGCCAAGTTAGATGACATGCATCAGTTCATGAGTGTACAAGTTTAAGGTTTTTACCCTCTATTTGTCACAGATGTATCAATTTGAATTTTTTCGTGGTATTAACTGAATTTAACGAATGATAAATTTGTCACATGTGTACAAGTTTGGGGTTTTTCGTGATCAGGGTAAATTTATCACAGGTGTACCAGTGTAGGATTTTTTATGGTCCAAAAATTGGTTTGGGATAAATTTATCACAGGTGTACCAGTTTGAAATTTTTTGTGGTAAAAAAAATAATTTGGGCCAAATTTGTCACATGTGTATCAGTTTAGGATTTTTCGTGTTAACCCTGGTAAATATTACGGTGTGTGTGTAGGTAAGGCTTTTGTGCAACATAAAAAAGGTTTGGATTAATGGTTATAATATCCATAGTGTGGCTTCTTTTATGGCATTAATGGCGCGCATGGTAACCATTCTATTTTTTAAAATAATTTTTAGCTAGAAATAGATTTTCTATTTCTAGTTTCTGGATGAGTTTTTAGGGAAAAAACGCGTTTGATAATGGCGAAAAATTTCTATATCTGAAATATTTTTATTTATACTTCCTTTTAAATTTTTTAAAAAACTAATTTTTATTATTAGAAAATATTATTTATTATTTTAAAAAATTATTATTTATTTTTGTATTCCGGTGACGGCAATAGTTGCAACGGTCGGCAGTGATGGGAGGTGGCAATCGGTAGAGGGTGGTAGTGGGCGATGGCGACTAATGGTTGGTGGCGGGAGGCTGTGGGCGATGGCCTCCGGCGGTGTGGCTGGTGGCCGTGGCTGGCGGGCGGTGGTTGGTGGCGGCGAGGTCGGCGGCGGCCAATGGTGGTCACAATGATGGGTGGCGGAGGGCAGTGGCTGGAGGCGGTTGGTTGAGGAGGTGGGCGTTGGGCATCGGCCGGCGATGGCGAGCGACGGGCCATGGTCATGGCGGTGGGCTGCAGCGATCGATGGTGGTGATGACGACGGCCCATGATGGTTGTAGCGACGGGCGGCAATCGAGGTAAGCGATGGTGGCGATGGAGGGGGCGGCCAGCGGAGGTTGGGGGTGGGAGGCGACTGACAATGGAAGGGCGACAAAGAGAGTGCGATCCGGACATTAGAAAAAAATCAAGGGCTTTGGTATGTTATTTATCGTTTCTATTTATGGAATAGAGAAATTGCAATTTTTAACTTCTCGTTTCTCTTTAACAAAAGTTTGTCCCAAAAATAAAAAAAAAGGATTATATACCAAATGAATTTTCGTTCTAAACTTTTTTTAGAAATAAGTTCGGAGCAGAAATAGAGAAAGGATTGACGGCCAGTTGGACAATACACTTTTTAAAATACGATGTCATCGCCGTAATTTGTGACGCAATCAAGGTTGTTTCCATACTAACCAGTAACCACCACGGGAATAATCGCAAACTAACTGACCCGCGACCGCGAGACAGTTCGGTCCCCGTAATGTGCTGTTTTCCCAACGCGCCATCAAGCACGCGCTTTCACGCAATTGCAGAAGAAAATGGAAAGGCGATTTTTTAGTGCGCGACCGGGACCCACGTGGAGACAAAGCGGTCCGAGCGCGTGGGGGGAGGGATCAGGTCTCGCTTTTACATTTTCGACTACTCTTTTTTACCAGAAATTTCTTTCAGAATCTAAGCACGAGGGAGAAGAAAATGACGATGCACTAGAGGATTTTCTTACATAAATCCCCACTAATCTAAGCAACTAAAAAAAATGATCTTGTAATAAATATGCATACAGAATTTATATGTTCAGCTTACAATTTTAAACTATCGAACATTCCATCATGGCGCTAGAGCCAAATTCAATTTTCCGTGTCATTCTCTGCTCAGCTTGTAAGTGAAATAGGCCCCATTTATCATTTTGGAGTTTATATGTTCTTTACAAGGCTTCCTTGGCATAACGGTTTTTGGATGTCCGTGACAATAATAGTAAGTTGCATGCAACAAATTCTTCAACGGGTGGATCTCAATTTATTTAATTAATTATTATTTAGGTCCAAAGAAGACCGTTAGCCTTATAGTCATATAAAGACTGTTATACTGGTAAAATCCTATAATCACCCAAAGATTGTTCTTTATTGGGCTTTACTAGTATTTAATGTATTTTGAATGATTGTGAGAATAAAAGTAACTCTGTGAGCCATGAATTCTAAATAGAGTGAAATCTAATTTTTTTTAATTAAATGCTATTTATTTTTTTTGGGGTACAAAGTAAACTGTTAATCTTATAATCATCTGAAAGGCTGTTACATAATTAATTTTGTTCATTATCTACACGTATTGTCTCTCCACTTTATAATGTTCCTTTTTTTTTTTTATAGAGTCTCCATTAGGAATTATTATTTTTCACACAAGTGCCATCCATCTCGCGTTAACCCGGGTTGCCGTGACCGTGACTTAAGCTTTATTTGTGACATTATGACCGTATTGTCCTAGCTGTAAAACAAGTCAATTCAGCTTTTTTTGGCAATTTTCTCACCTTTTTTTTTTTTTTTTTCTGGTTAAGCAGACAGAGAGAGAGAGAGGGGGGGGGGGGGGGGGGGGGGGGGAGGAGGGGTCATGATGGTGTGGGAAAAGAAAAAGGGGAACAAGAACATCTGTGCTCTGCCCTCTCTCTCTCTCTCTGTCTCTCTCACTCATGTTGTTGCAAGGAGGAGAAGCGAGACAGACATTGGAGGTCAGAGAGACTGAGCAGAGAAGAGAGAGGGAGGACGAGAGAGGCCCTGCTTTCTTTTTCTCTCTCTAACTCTCTCTTCTTTTGTTTTTTGGGCCATTTTAAAAGGGTAAAAGCTGAAACAACATTCCTCAGATTCTTCTCTTCGCCATCATCACCCCCCCTCTCTCTCTCTCTCTCTCCCTTCTTCTTTCACATGCTGTCTGAACTTTTGGGAGGAGACGGACGGAGGTTCCCGTAGCATTTGACTGAGGCTCGGCTCGGAGCTTCCGCTTCTTCGTCAGGCATTGCTGTGGTGGTGAGTTTTGCAAAGTTCTGCGATTTCGAGTTCTATGTGAAGCCGCATTGCGTTTTCTTTTTTCTCTCTCTGCTTTGCTTTTCTGGTTCTTTTGTCGCTGGAAGCTTGTAATTCGAAGCTTTTCTGCTATCAAATTTCTCTCTCTCTCTCTCTCTCTCTCTCTTTGGCCCCTCTCGTTTGCAGTTACGTGACATGGTCACACGCTACTGCTCCATTTGCGAATTTTGTCCGTGATTTACGTTTCGCACTGAGAGTTTTTGTTTTCGTTTTTTGTTGAATATGGTTGTAAATTACTCTAGTCGGGCCATATCCCTGTTTTATAATTTGTGTGATAGCTTTTTACTGGTTTGTTTTCTGGCTCTGGAATTGCTTAATACACGAGAGAACTCGACCAGATTGTTTAGGATAGTCTATTCATGGGAAAACAATCCACTTCTTTCGAGGTACTTTTAGGAATTTTCTTGGGAATGTATCTTCGGGACGGAGATGATCATGTTCTGTTTTGTTTGTCCTTTTTTTAATTTATGAGTGCTCTTGTCGTTGGGTTTTTCCTCTTCATTGTAAATAATGCATGCGACTGGGCGCTTCAATCTCCGGAAAATCCGGTATATTTGGAACCCTCTTTAGTTCTTTAATGTCGATATATGTGTTGATAAATGAGGAGATTCAGCTTTTCGGTGAAGGTTAATATTGTGGGTGGAATTTAGTCCGTTCTCTTCTGGGATTGCCTTACTTGAAAAGTGAGATCTTATCTTAGTCGAATATGAACTGTTTAGCCTTAAAATTACTGATCTGTTGCTACTGGTTCCTGTTAAATCTGAAATTCTAACAGCCGGCCCCAGCTAACTGATACCCATTTCTCTTCTGTATGAACCTTCTTACCTTTTCTTTTCTTTTCTTTTTCACTTTTTATGTCCCTGGCTTTTTCATTCTTTTTCTCTCTTTATGGTAATTCAAAGATTCTTTCGCGATCTTGATTCACTGGAGCTTTACACTTCCAGCTTGATAATCCATCAACTGGAGTGTCCTAACACAACCAGCTTGATTATCCTTGGTTTTAGAGGTAGTTTCTAGATATACCTGGACTAGGAACTTCGCTCACTATATCGTGTTTCTCAAATTTTTGGTTATCTGTTCAATCCGTTTTTACCCCATTTTGTTATCTTGCTCTTTGATCTCAGCAGAGAATTGTCTGAAGGATGACGAAAGTGAGTCCTGACCTTGGTAGCATGGGGTCTCAAGAAGTTCTGGCAGTGTCGGCGGATGTGAGCTTTGCTTCTGATTGCTTTCCTAAGTACAAGTTAGGTCCAGATAATCAGATTTTGGAAGAGCCAAAGGATGATAATAAAGGTCCACCCTTGAAGGAAGTTGTGGAACGAGAAACTGCCCAGTTGTCAGAGCAACATAAGCGCCTCTCAGTTCGTGACCTTGCCAGTAAATTTGATAAAAACTTGGCTGCTGCAGCTAAATTGTCTAATGAGGTATCCAAGTCTACGTACTGAATACCTTTAAAAGTTGTCCAAATTCAATATATTAATCAATTTGATGTTGTAACAAGACCTTTGATTAACCATGCCCCAACTTTATCCTAGTAGTCGTATTAGCCATATTCTGGAGTTCACCATGTAATGAAACTCGAATTGGTTTGTTTCGCTTGGTTTTTAGCAGAGTCTTCTGTTTTGTTTTTTTTCACCCCTTGGAAATTGACCAATTTTTCAGAGAGTTAATGTCAGTAATCTTTTGCTGTATAACAGGCGAAACTGAGAGAAGTTGCTTCTTTGGAGGGTCACGTGCTCCTGAAGAAGCTTAGAGATGCATTGGAATCATTAAGGGGCCGGTTAACTGGGCAAAACAAGGAGGATGTAGAGAAAGCCATCTCAATGGTTAGTTCTTATGCCAATTATCCATGTGTTGCTTGGACTCCCTTATTCCATGACATGATGGACTAGCTCAGTTCTTGGTTCCTCTGGTTGAGCCAATGCGATTTGGAGTGTAATTGTATATGACTGTCTAGTGCACTGAAGGATAGCCATATTTGCTGAAGTATGAACAACCATGGTGTTGCAGCAACATTGACGTAGAACAAAGGCCATGTTCTTGTCCTTCTCCCTCTCTCTCTCTCTCTCTCTCTCTTTTTTCGTTTTTTTTTTTTTTTTAATTTTTTAAGTGAGTAAGCCTTCATTGAATTGACTCTTTTTGTCAAACGCGTATCAATTACCTGGGTCCAATTTTTTTCTTTAACCGGATGCTTTAAAAGGGTAGATATTCATGATACGCCTAAGCAGTCTGGCTTTGGACATTTGGAATCGCAATAGAGAACCATTATTCTATTCTCTGTCCTTTCTTCTGTCTCTACTGTATAATTTGATCTGTTAATCTAATTCATCCCGTACACAAAAAGTAGCTGGACTTCTATTTTGCTGTTAGCTTTATCAGATGAATCTGAACATGCATGCGTGCGACCAAGTTTACCTGCCTTGCAAATTTGAAATACATCAAATCCCAAGAATTATCTGTTAGTTTCTGAGGATCTTTTATGCACTCTTTTCAGTATCATCTCTAGTTCCACATTTCTCCTTTTGCCATGTTATTTAGGTGAGGAATATTTTTCTTCACTTTTGAGTGCCTAGCTATCTTTTTAGTGAGATAAGCTATTTTTGCTGTCTTGTCACATATATGTTGAGCTGGGAATTCATCATCATTATTCTATGATGAAGGAATGCTTGACATGTGTCTCGACTTCTTCTCTATGAACAAGATACTTTATGTAATGGGTATGAATGTCCTATAGTGGCTATCTTCCTGAGAACATATGGTTCAGCATAATTACTGAGTTTTTTGGACTCCGATTGCCTCACAGGTGGAAGCTTTAGCAGTCAAGTTGACTCAAAAAGAAGGCGAGCTAATCCAAGAAAAGTTCGAAGTGAAGAAGCTTGTAAACTTCCTCAAACAGGTATGCTAATGCTAGAGAAACTCGAGGACAGTCTTATGGCAATAGATGGTGCTAATGATAGATTGAAGATATATTCTTGATACTCTATCCAAGCTAGCTTTCATCGTAGTGAGATAAATTAGAAACTTAGCCTCGTTCACCATTCTCTTTTGTACTTATATGTGACCGTAGCTGTTGTTCCAGGAATTTCAGTATGGTATCTGCACTTGCAAAGTGTCTCAAGTTAAGTTTCCGTAATCTCTTTAGTAGGGATGCCCTTTTTCTCACTTGTCCTCTTCGTATGCAGGCTTCTGAAGATGCTAAGAAGCTTGTTAGCCAAGAAAATTCCTTTGCTTGTGCTGAAATTGAGAGTGCTAGAGCAGTTGTACAGCGATTTGGGGAGGCCCTTGAAGAGGAAGAAAGAAACTCCCAAACATCCAAAAAACAGGTACCCAGTTTGATGCTTTATTGTTATTAAGCAATAACAGCCCGTCAAGCTTACATACGTTATGAAGAAACATAGGTTTATTGGCATAGTTAAAAATTTTGCATTATCTGGATCAACTCATAAAAAAGAAAAATGGAAATGAAGAGTTTTTCTCACCCTCTTTCAACTTTACTTCCTTCTATTTTACTTCACGGTGGGCAATGGTTCCCCCCACCTGAGTGGCATGGTAGTGGTGAGCCTGAGACAGGAAATAGAGTTAAAACTCCCTCATCCTGGGAGCTTTTCGAATTTGCTGTGGCCAACTGACAAAATTTCTCCAACCATCTTAAAACCACATGAACAAACTCTGCATTACTTGATAAACTCTCTCTCTCTCTCTCTCTCTCCAATTGTCACATGCTGTCTTATTGTTAGTTAGATATGATCTAATCATGTCTTCAAGTTTGGCTATTATAGGCAAATGCCAATAGACCAATTTAGTCAACTTTTGTCAATAATTTCTGACCCAACCTTTCTTTTGTCCTTCTATTAACTTCCTGGCTTTAATAACTGCTCCTATAAAGTACATGTCTTGCTTAAGGTAATCTCTCTCAGTGACAGGGCAATATAATACCTGATGAATTGTATTTCTGTTGTACTCTAGCTTACACTGCAAGGGTGCTTGGCGATCCTGATGCATCACTTAAAATTCCCAATTTGCATCTTTGGTGACTCATGGTTTAAAATGAAACAAAAACATGTTCAACTGTGTTTGTTTATCTGGTGATGTGGTAAAAGCTGACACTAGTAGATAATGCTTGTGTTCTTTGGTTGTTATAGGACGTGGAAGAATTACTGCGGGAGGTTCAAGAGGCCAGAAGAATCAAATTGCTGCACCAGCCGAGCAAGGTGCACTACTGTTGTCTCTTACGTTTCCAGCAGCAAACATAATTTCCTTATCGTGAACTGTTGAAGTTACTTTGTAGCACATCCTTGGAAATTATTATTGATTATGGATCAGTAAGGGCAATTCCAGGAGTAAATTGTTTTGAAAAGATAATCCGTCAAAGAATCTTTTTGTTTGCAAGAGGTTATGTTGCCTGTGATTATTCGCAGGTAGGTTAACCCAATTAGTTATTAGTTCTCATTGAGGGTATATCAAGAAATGCCATATTTACCACCTCAGAAATCGACCTTCCAGTACTGTGCTTGCCTATGCCATGAATGTTGCTGGCTGATAAATCGGCCCCAAATCAATGGCCGATCTAGATAAGATTGGTAAATATGCAAGACTTCCCATGCTCCTTTTGCATACGTTTAACTCATTTGGAATGAAGCCAAACGCGTGAGTAAATTCAACCATGATGAGTTCAAATGACATAGTATCCTTCATTTGCCTAAATGAGTGAAAGTCACTTCTCTCTGCAGCAGACAATTGAAATACAACTTGCACTTGGCGCATACTGTAGTGTTCTTGTCATGGAGACTTTGCTTCATGAGGAACATATGCTTTTGTGCAGGTTATGGATATGGAACACGAGCTTCGTGCACTCCGACTTCAGATTCGAGAGAAATCCATATTTTCCTTTAAGCTTCAGAAAGAGGTTTGTCAACTATTAGTGCACTACATAAAGCCAGATGTTTTTCAAATCCAGTATATTAGAAGTGATATGGATTCATTAGTTTTTCTCTTCTGATTTTATACTTGTCTTTCTATTGTTATGAAGTAAATTCATGACGAGAACAAGATGAACAGATAAAATAGTTGGTAATAGTCATGCCCCTGGAGAATTGGATATAAAAGCGATTTTGGTTATTTCGACACATTATCCATGATAAACTAATGTTTTTAAAAGAAAAGTGAGGCTACCAGGAAAGATTAATGATTCATGTAGATGACTCCACACAAGTCTCTGAGTCTCCATGTTGTCAAAATCTTTTTGAAGTTGTGTGTTGAAGGGACCAAAATCAACCCTTTGATTCGATGTATGAACACAAGTTGAGAGACCAAAACTATAGTGATGCCTATGTTTAGTGACTCGGACTGGTTGGAAATTTTTACAAAGCAGAAGTTTTTTTAACTTTCTCTTCACTTCGTATTATAACAGAATGGCCCGCCCATTGCAGTGGAGAAAATTAAATTTTGGAATTCTTCTCTTAGCAAAAAGATTATTATTATCTTTCTTTAATATTGAATGAGTTTGTTGATATTTATCATTACTAAAGATAAAAAATGTAACAGATTTTACTTTATTTCTTTTTCAGATAAATATGCCTCTCATGCTATGCGATCTTATTAGATTGGGTCAATATAGCACATTAAAATTTTAGCTTTTCCTCTACAAAATAAAAATAAACTTTTTCGAGACATTTGATAATTTGTGCAAGTATTTCTATAAAAAAAATAGCTATTTCTTTCCATATTTTGTTAGATTTGATTAAAAAGTGATCAACCTATAACTCTATACCGTTACAATAAAAGATGAATGCATACATAACAGAAGTTAACTCAAGAAAATGTAGGGATATGTGTAACTACAAGTCCTAAAACTTGTGGCGAAAGTACAATTGAGTCCTAAAAATTGTCAAATCGGTGCAGTCAAGTCCTTTCGTTAGCACCTCAATTTGACAAAGGGAATTTTTTTTATGCATATCTTATTTAAATCAGATTAAAAAACTAAAAAGAAAAGCTAAAATTAAAAAAATGAAAAAAGGAAGAGAATGGCCGGTTCGTTGGTGGGGCGCCGCTGCCGCCCATCGTCGGAGAGGGCGACCTGGGTGAGGGTGATTGGCCCTCGCCAAGCTCAAATCCTCATCGTTTTGGGCGCCCCTGGTCCTTACCTTGTGCGGGGCCTTGTCTAGGGTGGCCAATGGTCGCCGGCCCTAGGTGAGGGCCGACGTCACCTAGATCTGGGTGCGCCCTCACTCAAGCCTGGCAAGGGTCACCAGCCTGTCTCCTCCGATGACGGGTGGAGGCGGCAGCAGCGCCCCACCTGCGAGACCGCCATTCTCTTCTTCTTTTTCAGTTCTGTTCTTTTTAATACAAGTTTTTGCTTTTCTCTTAATCTAATTTAAATAAGACTTGAATGAAAAATAATAATTAATGCCACATGGGAGAGTGAAATAAAAATGCCACACTAACGTTTTCCATTAGTCAAATTGGTGGTGTTTTAACAGAATGATTTGATTGCACAAATTTGACAAGTATTAGGACTTAATTGCACATTTTGAAAGTTTTAAGGCTCAATTATACTTTCGCGACAAGTTTTAGGACTTTTGTACTTATCCCAAACAATTGTACTTATACAGAAAGACGTTTGTATGATTCAATGAGAAAAACTAAATTGAACTGGTATGGTGAAGGGAACTAAATTTTATTGGCAAATTCATTCATTGTTTTGCTGATATTTTTTTATTAGCCTAAATTTTTTTCTTTAGTTTGGTAAAATCAACTGATTTAATTAGAGAAAATCAATTAGACGAATTTTTAATTTCTACAAAAATTAAGCTTTATCTTCATATTCAGACAAAACGATAAACTTATAAATATACACTTTATTGTTGGCCGTGTTAAGAGAGACAAAAGAATTGACAAGTGGCACACCCCTTCTATACACACCCCTTAGTGGAATATATATTCATTGGGATAGAGGTTATCGTGGCAACACTATTAAAGTATTATTTTTTTCATGATACTAAATTTGATTTGTCATGTAAGAAACGCATTCAAGAAATTTGAAGGTTTTTTCATATTTGCATTTTTTTGGGTCAAAATATTTGGATTCAATTGCAACATCAACATCACCTTCATCCCAACCTAGTTGGGGTCGGCATTTGGATTCAATTGCAAGATATTTTAAAAAAATAGAAACATTGAAAACCATAAAAGATACATTTCCTTACCAAAAAAATAAAAATAAAAGATACATGAGTGGATTGATTTGGACATGTATAACAAACTAATTACAATCCTACACTCAAAGAAAAGTTGGGAAACAATGAAAACAAAAAAATAATTTTTCTTTGATTGGATTAAGAAAAATAAAGAGGAAAACAAAAACGAGGAAAGAAATTGTAGGAAATATTATGTTAGTTGAAAAAAAAAAGAAAAAAAATTACAAAGAAATAATAAAGAAGAAAGAACGAAATTAAAAAAAAAAAAAAAAAAAAACTCCAGCATGAACCTGGAGGGCGTATAATCTGCCACTCTCAAATTAGAAAAGTGGTTCAGCTCCAACCAGGCCACTTCACCCTTACTACCTTTTTCGCGAGCTATTTATATATAAGCAATCATAAGAGCGGACTGTCCAACCACAAAATTTCCGTGACGCATCGGGGTTGGACACTGGAGAGCTTTTATCTCCGTACACCACTTTAGTGTTCTTAAAGATTTCTTCTGGGTGACTGTTCACATCGTATGAGCTAGGCTCTGGCACAAATTTGCGGCCCCTGGCATTATAATTTTTGGCACTTAGATCTCTTCCATGGTGGATGCTGTACTCTTGTTGGTGATTTACATGACTAATCCATCAGTATGCATCTTTTTAATTAGACTAGTCTTTTGCTCTTCATATTGTTTAGGTGTTCTCCTGAGCTAATCTCGGCCATTCTCTTACAGCTGACCATGAGCAAGAGAGCTGAAGAAAATAGATCTCGTCTATATATATTAGATGGTTGTGAGGCTCTCGGGTCAACTCTACGAGTCCGTCCTTGTGCAGATAATGCTCCAGCACTTTGCAAGTGTTCCATTCAGTGGTTTCGCATATCTTTTGATGGAAGCCAAAGAGATGCCATTTCAGGTAACCATTTTAATAGATAATTCACTTCACGTCTTACTTGCATAACCTTTCTCAAGCTCGCTGTCACTCTTCGTTTGTTTGTGTAATACTACATGATTTCCAAGTACAATAATGGCTAGAGGACGGAAGGCTCTGTCCTGCTATCCATGAAGTCTACCATATGCATTCTGATCATGTACGTTGAGGGTGTGTGGGACCTGATAGATTATCTCTTTAATATTGTGTGTTTACATTTGCATTATTATTTCCATGCGGATATTTTTATTTAACACTCCATACATGGTGGAGCAGAAATCGTTCTGTCTAGTATTGGAATTCATGAATTATTTCCTGATTTACGATGATGTTTTGTAACAAAATGAATTGCTATGATGTCAAAGTTTGGTCCCTGTTTTTGCATGAAGGAATAATTTCAAGTAGAATATCAATGATGTTGTTGATGAACTATCATGTGCTTATTTAGACATAAAAGCCAGAAACAACTATTAAAATTTTATAAAATAATCTGTAGCAGTAGCAGTATACGAGAGGCTCAATCTCTGAGAATTGGATGCCAAGGGTCATCATATCTCTGGTGAAGGAAATTATCCACGTTTATCATTTTATGCTTGTCAAGTCCCCAAAGCCTTGAGTGCAGAGCTAGACTGTCGCATAGTTGCAAACTAAAAATAATAACTTCCTGTGGATGATTGCTAAATGCTTGCATCATGTAGATTTATTATTGACAAAAGCAATTAACAAAGAAAGTATTGCTGCTTCGTCACGAAGCAAACTGGTTTACAGTATGGAAAAAGAAGAAACAAGCTTCTTCTATGGATGTTACCAATCTAAAAAAAAAAAAAAAATCTTCACCATAGACTTTTGACTTTCGACTTTGAAAGTTCAATGGTCAGTCTCATTAAGCACATTCTTCAGGGAGAAAATAATTGACAGGGGCTGTTTGGCATGTGCGAAAACACAGATTATGTGAGCTTGCCTTCTTGAAAGCTTCTGATAATTGTATATTTCCAATCTGTCCCATCAACGATCTTTGTGAAGATTAATGGGCCTGCACTATCTGGACTCTGAATTCTCTTACTCACTCATGTATATTGGTTCATCTATCTGATGATTTTGGGCTTTTCTGACCTAAAATCAAATTGGATCAAGGCTTCAAAATTCTACACCTTATCTGGGGTTTAGCTGTGCGATTTCTGCAACGAACTTAGTAACTTGCTCTACCCAGAAAATTAAAAAAAACATTAACTATTTTCTGAAATTACTTCCCTCAGGTGCCAACTCACCAAGTTATGCTCCTGAACCCTTGGATGTTGGAAGAATCTTAGAAGCTGAAATAACATTAAATGGTAGCAAAGATTCCGTGGCAACCATTGGTCCCATCGATCCTGGTAGGTTTACACTCACCATACTCGAATAAAGTGCTTTATTATGATTTGTTCTTCTACAAGCTTTGACATGGTTCTCTACTTCTCATGCTGCTCTATTTTTCTTGGTACTTTTGAAAAGATTGAAAAGCTTAACAGTTAATGCTGTGGCTGGCTGCTCAATAATGATTGTCCTCTGAAGCCGATTGAATTTCTAAAGTTGCAGGACTGGAAAGCCATGTAGAGACATTGATGCGGAAATCCAATGCTGAATTTACCGTATGTTTTCTCAGTCCTTATCCAGAGTGTATTATGACATAAATGTTGGTTCTACTTTTACATTTAAGTAGAAACATTTTTCCCTCTCGAGCAGTATGATTGTTGGAAGATACTACTTCCTCTACATTTCCTGTCTTCTTGATGCGGTGAGTCAGTGACTTTGTGCCTTCAAGTTAATTTTTTCTGTGTCATGCAGGTAACTATTTCTCAGATGAATGGTCAAGATCATCAATGGCATTCGTCTCATACGTTTCACGTGGGGAAAACAAGGATAAAGCTTTGCAGAGGATGGATAACAAAGGCCCGAGACATATACTCAGCATCAATGCAGGTACATGTATGGATGCGTCAATAGCATGCAATTGAAATCTACAAGAAGAATAATGTTCTGTTTTCCCTAGTTACAAATTTCCTGGATAGGCATCAGTTGGGTGCAATAATAACAAAAATCAAGTTACTCTTTAAAAAGAGAGATGATCTATAAGTTCCATGAGGTTTATCCACTGAACCAGCTAAAAATCCCAACTAAGAGCACAGTAATCTCGATACCTATCTCCATTGTATGTGAAGCAGTTTCAACTCAATAGGCCTTTCTCATTCTTCATCTTTTTCAAATCCAGTTATGTGGAGTCCGAAGCGATAGCAGTGCGGCAGCCAAGGGATTATTTTGGCAACCGAGAAAAGGGTCGTCGTTTGTGTTAACCTTTGAAACGGAGCGGGACAGAAATGCAGCTATAATGCTCGCAAGAAAATATGCCCTAGATTGCAATGTATGTACTCTGCCCTCGTTTCACTTGATACATAACTTTCCCTTTTCCATTTCACTGCAAGTGTCTTTCCTGCAAAATCTGCTTCTTCGGTGCTTCTTTAATCACTTAATGCCAGGTTTAACCATATTCAGTCTTCATTTCGAGGTGTTTGTATTGCAACTTAGAATTTCTTCCTGATCAACAGGTTGTGCTTGGTGGACCAGATGATCATCTCTGAAGCTCCCGCCTCACTGACTGAAATTCTTTTTAAAGTGTGAGTATGATCAGTTTTTTTAACTAGGTTTAGTAGCGTGCATGGGTCTGATTATCATGGAAAAGACCAAATGTGTTCGCGATTCCTCCTTTTTTTTTTTTTTTCTTTTCCCTTTTCTATTTCCCTGAGCGACCATGTGTGTTTGCTGCAAAGGGTTGTGCTGCGCTAATCGTCTCGTGTGGTTTTAGGCGTCGTTTTTTCTTCCCGCCTAATCATCTGATGTAACGTGTTTTCGGGTGTATAGTGATTGATTTGATCAGCAAAATGCTTGTTTGAGTTATATGCGCTTGAAGAACATTCTTGCTGCGAAATGATTATCCTCCCCCGATCTGTCTGATCTTAAAGCTGAACGCCACTATATAGTCATCTGATGCATGTCGAGAACCGACGCACGAGTTCCGTTTGGCGAGTTCCGTTTGATTAGATGTAAAATTGCCACTATAGAAGCTAAGTTTACAGTTTATATAATGATGAGCGAAGAGTCGTTTTTTACTCTGAGCGGGAAGAGTGACAAATAAATCTTCCTGCATTATCGCGGGATCGTCCATCCAATTAAGCAGATAAAATCTCTTGAAATATTTTCTTCAAAGAAAAATGAAAAAGCTCGTGATAATTATTGCTTCATGTTTATTTAGTTCGGTGATAAACAGAGCGAGGGATTAATTGCTGTTTTTTTTTAATTACAAAAGACCGTGATTAAAATCGAACTTACATATATTCATATGTACAATGAAAAGGCTGTTGCTAATGAAGCGATTAGGATTTCTTACTCTCTCGCACAATGCTATGTATCACTCATCTCTCCTCTTTTTCGACTCAGTATTTCTCCATTTAAGATGTAACTCCTTGACAGGAAAATTATCCAAAATGTCTTAAACTTATCGTACGACGATCAATTTAGTCTTAAGTCTTTCAATGTATCGACTTAGTTTCAAACCTTTTGACAATTTGTCAATTCAGTTCCATAGTCTTAAAACCTTTTGAGGATTTGTCAAATTAGTCATAAACTTTTTAACAATAATTCAGTCATTCAGGGACTTTTGATTAAAAATTGCTAATGTTGCGATCTAGTTAGGGTTGATTGACGTGAAATATTTTTATTTCTTAAATTTTTTTTTTCTGAATTTTTACATTTTTTTTATTTTTTCTTTTCTTTTGTTCTTTCCTTCTTCTTCTGGCCGGTTGCTGGCCATTGATTGTCGGCAAGGTCGAAAGAGGCAGGCGAGGTTGAGTCTAGCTGGTGGCAAGGCGAGGTGGACCTTACCCAACAACGGGGAGGCTTACCATCGCTTGATTTGGCGAGGGTCAAGCCTCATTAGTGGCCAACGAGGTCGACCTTGCTGACCCTCTCCTCTGGCTAGTCATTGTCTATCGCTGAGGCCTGTGACCGGCTAGAGAAAGAAGGCAAAAAAAAAAAAAAAGGAAGAAAATTGAAAGAGTCTATCATAAAATAAAATAAAAATGTAAAAAATTCTCCACATCGGCACTCGGCCATGCTACATAGGACGATCGGCGCTAACTAGATCGTCACATCAATGCTTTTTGACCAAAATCGATCCAAAAGATTAAATTGATAAATTGTTAAAAGGTTTGGAAAGATTATATTGACAAATCGTTACAAAGGTTTGGGATCGTATTGATAAGATATCAAAATGTTTAAAATTAAATTGGCACAATTGAAAGGTTTATGATTGAATTGGTGTAAGATTTTCGGACAAATCGCCCCCCCCCCCCCCCCCCCCCGGCTCTATGTACTTTGAGAAATCATTTTTTATCTGTACTTTCTCATCACCCTAGCATAAATTTATTGGTTAAAAGCTAGGTTAATGTCAACTACATAATAATTATACTGTAAATATTGATGAAATAGCCCCGTGCCATTTCTTTTGGGGTCCAAAGGCCCATGAAATTTGACTTAGTGGTTTAGAAGGGGCTTGTATACTGGGATAGGAACATGGTTAATACGATGAAAAATCTCAAACTAATACATATGTGATAAATTTAGTCCAAAATATTTTTTTGACCATTAAAAATTCTAAACTGGTACACTTGCGGTAAATTTACCACAAACAGATACATTTGTGACAAATTTACCTATTTTAATTTTTCATTAAAATTTTACCATCAAATTATTGAGTTGGATGACATGTGTCAGTTAACAGGTATATCAGTTTAAGGTTTTATCCTTTGGTTGTCATAGACGCATCGATTTGATTTTCTCGTGGTATTAACTCAATTTAATGAAAACTAACAAGAATAAATTTGTCATATATGTATCAGTTTGGGATTTTTGGTAGTCCAAAAAAATTATTTTTGGATAAATTTATCGCATATGTACCAGTTAAAAATTTTTTGTGGTCAAAAAAATAGTTTGTGATAAATTTATTACACGTGTACTAGTTTGGGGTTTATTATGGTAAAAAAAAAAGTTTGGAGCAAATTTGATGGCAAAATTTGATGATATCACGAGAGCATTGTCAACAAGCAGAAGCAGGTCAGTTACTTTTTTGCAGGAAGGTTCGGGTTATTTCCTTAGGCCAGCCTAGTACATAGCAAACAATCACTATATTCATTCCTTTCCGGACAGCCAAGAGGCAGAGGACGGTGCTGCTGGCTTTACCCGCCTTCCCAAAGCAACCAACAAGCCATACTGGTCCGGGTCGGCGGGCGAGGATCGAGAAAACTCTAAGCCAGATGGTGAAGTCACGGAGCCGGATCTCATCGTTCTGAAGTCGATCGATTCTTCATTCACGAAAATCGGTGTTCATTACCTGTGGACATGTTGCGTAACATTAGCTATGCTTGTGGAAGGTTACCTCGTACATTAGCAGCTCAAGATGGATAGGATAATACTACAAAAGGGCTTGTAGTTGGGTATTTTAGTCCTCCCACATCCGAAGTTTTCTTCGGTGAACAACAAATGAATTTACTCATCGAAAGATTGCTTCGCGAGAGCGGTTGTTATGACGGGAAGAAAGATGTGGCAAGAGGATTTCCATTGAACAAAAGATGAATCTCCAGTTCTATGATCTGTCTAAACTGAATGACGCTCGTGTAAGCGGTTAGACGTGCAACGCAAGTGCCAAAAATTTCATGTTCGGCTCGGTCGGTTTGGATTTCAGTTCGCGGCTTAACCGATTTACGGGTTTTCAATTACACCAACTTACTTGTAAATATTTGGTATCAATTCAATTCATCCGGCAAATTTCGGCCGAAAAATCGCGGACATGGATATTGGCGGTCCTACGTGGCATGACCTGCGGTGACGTGGATATTTTTTTTTATTATTCTTTTCCTCATATCGTTTTACTTTCCTCATCTTTTGATCGGTGATTGGCCACAGGCTATGGATAGCGAGGGTTGGCCTCGCCAGATCGTGCTTGAGCCGAGGCACCAAGGAGGCACCCCTTGCTAGATCTGGCGAGTCCGACCCTTGCTAAGGCGACGGCCTCTCTTGGGCGAGGACGAGGCCCGGGGAGCCCCATCTTAGCGAGGGGCTCGCTATCCTCGCTGGCCGTGACCTGTGGTCGGTTGCTGGCCATCGGGATAAGGGAAAGAAAAAGAAAGGAAGGAAGGTAGAAAAGAAAAATTATAAATACATGCCACGTCAGCGCCAACTGCGCCGCGTAGAATGTTGGTCCACGTCGGCAATTGCAGATCCTAAGTTGGACAGATGTACTGTATTGGCATCAATATACAAAAAAAAATGATAAATTGACTTAACTGAAAGATTTAGGATTTTTTCGTGTATTTTTTTCTCATCAAGTCGACATATCTTAACGTACTTAACATACGAATTACACTCAGAAAATACGTATAAATGACTCTGGGGGGGCACGATTCACAAATAACTTCGCGAAATGGTCATAAATTGCGTTAATCTAGTTTTCTCTTTTCTTTTCTTTTCTTTGTTGTTTATAATAACCACGAACCGAATATTCATCTTCCTCAGTTCATTTTCTCGTTCCCCGTCGCCACGTGGAGAGTTTGGAGAGGGGGTTGCACGGACCCTCCCTGACCCCGTCGGTTAATATATTTAACCCTTTTTTTCTTTTAGATTTTTCTATATTAGCGAGAACGGTAACTTTTGAGCGTACACACTACACCCTTTTCTTCCAACGGCTATATCCCTGCAGACCCATCCGCGGCCGTCAGATTAAGAAGTGGATCCAGCGGTCAGAAATCGAAGGGGAAACGACCGTTGTAAGTGAAGCGCCGCTTGGTCAGCTTCATAAAGGGGAGAGGATAGAGTTGTCGTACTCAAGAGAGAGAGAGAGAGAGAGAGAGAAAGAATTATCGTTCTCGTGTGAAGGGTTTCGCCTCGCCAATCAGATCCGGAGGAGTTTGTTCTTTGATCGAAATGGCTTCGAGACCCATTGTTCCCGTGCAACCGAGAGGTAATTCGATTTCCAGGGTTTTTTGCCGAATAGTAATTCGATCTCTTTCTGTGACGATGTCTGTGGGTGATCTGCTTTGAACCCGGCCCTGTGCGATTTACAGTAGTACTCAATTGGCTGTTGTGATGCTCTGTTCTTGGTGCTTCTGTTCCCTATTCTTGGCAATTAGTGGCCCTGTGCCGCATCTTCTTAGGAATGATCTTGTGATCAGTCGAAGCTCTCGCGGCTTGTTGACAACGAATTCTTATTTGGATGAGTGTTAGTGCGAAACCGGGGTCCGTGTGTGATGGCTAGGCTTCTTTCATACCCACTTACACAGATCTTGATATGAGCGTATAGGTCATAAGAAAATTGGGTCTTTCCCCCTTCAATTCATGTTTGGTTGTTCAGAAAATGTTGGAGGAGCCAACTGAATGCCAAAAGAATTTTTGGGTCAACGAAATTGACGACAAGTCCTTTTTCATTCGTTGATGTATTTCATCCAATGGATTTTTAATGTGCATTGTGATTCTATTCTTATGTGTTGTATAGGCGAGGCAGTGATAGCAGGAGGAGGAGGAGCTAAGCAGCAGAAGAAGAATGGCGCAGCCGAAGGAAGAAACCGGAAAGCCCTCGTCGACATAGGCAATCTTCGAGGCATCGAAGGCAAGGTTCAGCCTCAACGCCCCATCACAAGGTTTCTCTCTCTCTCTCTCTCTCTCTCTCTCTCTCTCTCTCAAGTTGTTAGATCCAGTGTGCTCATGTTCCTTTACTGGCGTTAATGCGATTCTTAACCTCAGAAGCTTCTGCGCACAACTACTGGCAAAGGCACAAGCTGCTGCGGCTGCCGAAAACAACAAGGTTACCTCTTGAAACCTGAATCTTCTTTTGCTTCATAGTTTCATATTATGGCTGACCAAGACAATTCTGCAGAAACAAGCTGTAGTTAACGTGAATGGAGCTCCGTCCATTCTTGATGGACCTGGAGCGGGCAAAGGGGTGGAACCAGCGGCGGCGAAAGCTGCTCAAAAGAAAGTCGTTAGACCGAAACAGAAGGCTGAAGTCATCGATTTAACAACGGATTCAGAAGAAGTGATCGAGGCCAAGAAGAAGCAACATCATGAGCCTACGAAGAAGGAAGGAGAGAGATCATCCAGAAGGAACATGCCCACACTCACTTCAGTCCTCACCGCTCGAAGCAAGGTAGGTGTCTGCATATTCTTACACCTTTTTAAGTGTTCATAAGTACAATTAGTGCAAAAACTTACAGATTGAATTCGATTCTCTACACAGGCAGCTTGTGGGTTGACGAACAAGCCCAAAGAGCAGATCGTGGACATCGACGCAGTTGACGCCAACAATGAGTTGGCTGCGGTGGAATATATCGATGACATCTATAGTTTCTACAAGGAGGCTGAGGTGTACACTCAATCCATTCAAGAACTCAAAGAATGTGTCCGACTGTCAATAGTTTCTTTTGGCTGATGATGTTGTCCCTAACCCTTTTTGGAATGCCAGAACGAGAGCCTGCCCTGCGACGACTACATGTCAATAGTTTCTTTTGGCTGATGATGTTTGTCCCCTAACCCTTTTTGAAATGCCAGAACGAGAGCCTGCCCTGCGACTACATGCCGTCGCAGCCGGAGATAAACGAGAAGATGAGGGCGATCCTGGTGGACTGGCTGATTGAGATCCACAACAAGTTCGAGCTCATGCCCGAGACCCTCTACCTCACCATCAACATTATCGACCGCTTTCTCTCGGTGAAGTCGGTCCCGAGGCGGGAGCTCCAGCTGCTGGGCATGGGTGCTCTATTCACTGCCTCCAAGTACGAAGAGATCTGGGCTCCTGAGGTGAATGATTTAGTGTGCATCGCGGACAGAGCCTACACCCATGAGCAAGTGCTGGTGATGGAGAAGACGATACTGGGGAAGCTGGAGTGGACCCTCACCGTGCCCACTCACTACGTTTTCCTGGTTCGGTTCATCAAGGCGTCGCTTGGGGATCGCAAAGTCCGTTCCTTTATTCCTTTCTTTTCCAATGCCAATATTTTATTGATCCTCGCTAAGATTCTTAACACTTTTCCTTGTCTTCGTGGCATTTGGTCGAGCAGTTGGAGAATATGGTGTACTTCCTCACCGAGCTCGGTGTGACGAACTACGCGACACTCACGTACTGCCCCTCCATGGTGGCGGCGTCGGCAGTGTACGCGGCGCGGTGCACTCTCGGCCTAACCCCATTTTGGAACGACACTCTCAAGGTTCACACGGGTTTCACCGAATCCCAGCTCATGTAAGTGTTCGAATTAAAAAGGGGGAGCCTTGATATAAACAACAACGCCATCCTTTCTTGATAATAAAAATTAACTGGTGTGCGTTTGTCTTTTATGTGGCATTTCGACGAACAGGGATTGCGCGAAGCTGTTGGTGGGGTACCATGCGAAAGCCAAAGACAGCAAACTGCAGGTGGTGTTCAAGAAGTACTCGCATTCGCAGAGGGAAGCCGTGGCCGAGATCCCACCGGCCAAAGCTCTACTTTGCGAAGGTGGTGGCCAGTCTTCTTCGTCGTCGTCTTCTTCTACTTGAGGAGGAACGAGAAAAAAAAAAAGGCTCTCCAGGAAAAACGAGTTCACACAGCTTTTGAGTTTGTTCTCGGCCAGAGCGGAAGAATGAGAGATACATGACTTCTTTGAAGGATTCGTTTAATTCGTTGATAAACGAGGGGAGCGATTGGCTACTGGCATAATGGCAACCAAAACATATGGAGTCTCTCTTAAATTATTGCAAAAAAAAAAAAAAAAAAAAGAGGTTCACTGTTGAAGTAATTGTTATGAGTTATTTTATTATTTATTATCATGTGTGGGAATGCCCACCGTATTATATGTACCCCTCTTTATTATTATAAATATGAGAGCATGCTAACCTAGAAGGGTTAGACGATTCATTCATGCCAACCCTAGCCGCTCCAACCAGCCACGTCCCAAGGCTCTCGGCCAATTTGGCAGGACATGTCCCAGGCCGTTCAGATTTGATTTACATGTCGAGGTCTGATTAGATCTAATCAGATTCATGAAATGGTGGAGCATGTGATTTTCTGATTAATCTAGTGTCTAGATTAAATATTCGTCATGAGTAATACAGACATTCAAATAGATGCTGCTAAATCCGGTGAGATTGGATTAACCATGAATAGATCTGGTGTGACTGAAGCTGATGTGATGCGATCACAAGCTCCAACCTTTATATCTATACTACATCTAAGCTCGCCGAACGTGTTTTGACGGGACAGTCTACGTACACACTTTAGAAGAAGAATGTCTTCAAGAATTTGCATGGACAGCGGCTATCTCATCATCTTATCCAGCTTCCTCCGAGCGAGGATGATCCAACTTATGATGAATGGTACATTGTTGATTGTCGTATTTAAAGTCAATTCTTGAATGCTATGGATATTTCTGTTCACATTATTGTTAGCAATACTGATACTGTTAAGGAGTTATGGCAAATTTATACTCCTCTCTGAATGATTTTTCGCGACTTTATGATGTCGTTTGTAGGTTATTGAAGTCGGCTTCTGCTAGTCGGCCTCTGAACGGATATTACGAGGAATTTAAATCCTTTGATGATGAGTTTGATCGATTAGTCCCGTTTACATCTAATCAGGCTACTTTTCAAGAACAACGAAATCAGTTTCTGGTCACCTGCTATCTTAATGGACTGGGAGCTCAGTTTGATACTGCTCGGTCACAAATTCTTTTAGATGCTCGAGTACCTTCTCTTGGAGAAGTTCATCGCCGTGTTCTTCGTACCGAAAGTCGTGAGGAAGTTAGATCTTCCCTTTCAGAATTTGGTGAACAGGCTGCTGCTCTATATATGAATAGTAGAGGTGGCCGTGGTGGCGGAGGCCGTGACTGAGGGGGAGATCGTGGTAGCATTGCTGGTCGTGGTCGGAAAACTCCTACTTGCAATTACTATGGTATTGTTGGACATCTTCGCAGCTATTGCCGGAAGTTACAAGCTGTACAGGCAGCTTCTAGTTCACGGACCACACTTGCTTATGTTGCATATGAGATTGTGCCTATGGACCAGAAAGTTATCACAATGAGTCCAGAGGAGTATACTCGATACTTGGAGTTTCAGACCTCAAGGAGTGGAACATCGAAACTACATCAGTCATCTGATTATTCCTCTACCTCAGCATGTGCAGTTCTTCCTTTCGCTGATTGGATTATTGATTCCGGTGCAGGTGCTCACATGACGAGTAATAGAAATATTCTTACTACATAAGTCCTCGTCTCCATTATGCCATATTACTATTGTGAATGGGTCATCCGTGACAGTTCAGTGACACGGAGCTGCACGACCTTCCAACGAGATCTCCTTATCTTTTGTTTTATATACTCCTGACATGCCATTTAATTTGTTATCTGTTGGTCGTATCACAAGGGATTTGAATTGCTTCGTTACTTTCTATCCTGATTATTGTGTTCTGCAGGATCTCTCGACGCGGAAGATTATCAGTAAGGGAAGCGTCAATGGTGGGATCTACCAGCTGGATGGTACTTCCATTCCAGCTGCACTAGTGAAAGAGACTGATGTTTTAGACATTCACTATTGTCTAGGCCATCCCTCTTTGTCTATGTTGCAGTCATTATTTCCTCGTTTTCATTTGGTGTCTACAATAAATTGTGAGTCATGTCAGCTTGCAAAGCATAATCGTGTTTCTTTACCACTAAGTGTATCTCAACGAGCAACTGCTCCATTTGTCTTGGTCCATTCTGATGTGTGGGGACCTAGTCCTATTGTGTCAGCTTTTGGTTATCGTTACTACGTTCTCTTTGTCGATGATTTCACAAGAATGTTATTTGTTTACTTAATAAAAGAACGTTCTGAGTTATTTTCTGTGTTTCGTGAGTTTTATTCTTCTGTCTCTACTCAATTCCATCATAATATCCAAGCCTTACAATCTGATCGTGGAGGAGAATATATGTCGGATCATCTCCATCAATTTCTTTGTTCTCATGGCATTCACCATCGTCTTTCATGTGCTCGCACACCTCAACAGAATGGTGTTGCTGAGCGGAAGAATCGCCATCTAATGGATACTGCTCGTGCTCTTCTTATATATATGCATGTTTCACAGAAGTTTTGGGGGGATGCTGTCCTTACAGCATGATATCTCATTAATCGCATGCCTTTTTCTTTCCTAAGCGCAGTCCCTTTCCTCTTTCTTCTAAAGCGTTTGGGTGTACTTATTTTTTCCATGATGATCGTCCAAGTGTATCAAAACTAGATCCTCGTGCACTCAAATGTATTTTTCTTGGTTACTCACGAGTGTCAAAGGGTTATCGTTGCTATTCTCCTACCTTAGGAAGAATACTCACCTCTCGTCATGTTACCTTTATAGAGTCTCAACCTTTCTTTTCTGCATGTGGCTCTAGTTCATCTTATCCAATCCCGCAATTGTCTGAATCCACATCTTCTGACCCTGTCCTTGTTTATTCTCCACCAACGGTCTCTCATCCAGTTATCTCTCCAGCATCTTCACTAGACAATGCCCCCATTGACAATTCTCTTTCTATGCCAGTCTCTCCCGTGGAGGATCCTCCTGCTGAGATAGTATCTCCTGTTGCTGACCCATTTGAGACTGATACTACTGAGCAACCTATTGCTCTTCGTAAGAGCTACCGTGCCTGCAGGGATCGCCTTATTTATACACATTCCTATAAAGGTTTATCAGTAAGTTTGTCGGCTTTTGTAGCCAATATCGATGTCATTTCTCTACCTACTTCGATTTTCGAGGCTTTTCAGCATGCAGGTTGGCGCTTAGCCATGGAGGAGGAAATGAGCGTCCTCCAACGCAATCAGGCTTGGTCCTTGGTTAATCTTCCTTCTGATGCTCAGGTTATTGGTTGTCATTGGGTGTTTGCCGTGAAGGTCAATCCTTATGGAACTGTTGCTCTTCTGAAAGCTCGGTTGGTTGCTAAAGGTTGTGCTTTAACTCATGGTCTTGATTACTTTGAGAGATTTTCTCCGGTTACAAAAATGGCCTCCATTCGCCTCTTCTTATCCCTTGTAGCTGTGCATTTTTGGTCTCTCCATCAGTTGGATATCAAGAATGCTTTCGTTCACGTTGATCTTGCCGATGATGTTTACATGGAGCAGCCCCTAGGGTTTGCTACTCAGGGAGGGAAAGTCTGTAAGTTTCGTCACTCTTTGTATGGTTTGAAGCAATCTCCTCGAGCATGGTTTGATAAATTCAGCTCAGCTGTTCGGAGTTTTGGTTTGCTTCAATCTCAAAAGGATCATGCAGTATTCTATCAAAGTGCTACTACTGGGTGTATCTTTCTAGTTTTATATATGGATGACATTGTCTTGACAGGGGATGACGAGCATGGTATTGCTGAATTGAAAAGATATTTGTGTACTCATTTTGAGATGAACGACCTCGTCTATTTGAGATACTTTCTTGGAATCGAGGTGGCCCGGAAGAAAGAAAGTATCTTTTTGTCACAACGTAAGTATGTTATGGATATCTTAACTGAATTTAACATGCAGCAATCTCGGCCTGCAGAGTCGCCTATGGAACCATGATTAAAGCTTCTTTCTGATCAGGGTAACTTGTTTGAACATCCTGAAAGATACCGGCGTATTGTTGGTAAACTAAACTATCTCACTATGATGACTAGGCCTGATTTTGCATATTCGGTTAGTGTGGTTAGTCAGTTTATGGCAGCACCTAGACAACCGCATTGGGATGCTGTTTTGAGGATTCTAAGATATCTTCGAGGTAGTCCTGGAAAGGGAATTATTTTTGCTGCTCATGGTCATGCTTGCATGGAGTGTTATACTGATGCTGATTGGGTTGGTTGCCTTATTGATAGGCGGTCTACCTCTGGATATGCTTTGTATGTTAGGGGTAATTTAGTTTCATGGAAGAGTAAGAAACATGATATTGTAGCGAGGAATAGTGCTGAAGCAGAGTATTGAGCCATTGCTACAGCTACTTCAGAGATTATGTGGACTAGACATCTTCTGAATGAGATTGGATATGGATCGAGTGGTCCCACTTCGTTATGGTGTGATAGTAGTTCAGCAATTCACATTGCTTCAAATCCCGTCTTTCATGAGAGAACAAAGCATATCGAGATTGACTGTCATTTTGTTCGACGAGAGCTTACACATGATAGTCTCACTCTCTCACACATTCACACTGGAGATCAGCTAGCAGATGTGTTTACTAAACTTTTAGCTGGGCATGGTTGATATCCATACCTCAGCTTGAGGGAGGGTGTTATGAGTTATTTTATTATTCATTATCATGCGTGGGAATGCCCACCGTATTACTATGTACCATCTTTATTATTATAAATATGAGAGCATGCTAACCTAGAGGGTTAGATGATTCATTCATATCATTCTCCTCTTTTCTTCTTCTTCAGACAGTAATATGTAAGGTAAATTGTAATATGTGTAGCCACCCGCTTCCTCGTGGACATATTGATTGACATTGTTTTAACAACTAAATTTGATTTGAATGTAGAAGGGCTCCACTAGATTGAAAGGAATGTAAAAAAAAAAGTGCTAAAATAAAAGTAAAAAATTAAAGCAACCCTATCGGCCATCGCCTTTAAAAAATGGTTTTTTGATTACCTAAATGATGAATATATGCGAATGTTCTAATCCTCTTAAGAGTGAGTTATTTTTTGTGTCCGGTTCCATTATTGTACCTAGCATTTTGAAAAGTCAATACAAAGCCTTTTTTTTTTCACAGGTGTGCTAGTTTGGGGATTTCGATGGTATTAACCCTTTTTTTCAATGGTGAACTGGTTGCAAGATACAAAGCCTTAGCAATAAGCGCTGAAAAAATGGCCAAAGTTGGCCATAAGAGACACACCCAACAATACGGCCAAGATAGGATCTAAAAGAAACAGCTACCTAGACCTGAGATAACAGAAAAAGCCAGCAGGTATATGGACAATGAGAAAGCCGAGAGGTCCCCAAAAAGAGGATGGGACAGTCCAGCCAAAAGTCTTGAAATGGAACATGTTCGTGGAGCAAAAAGAGCCAAACCTGCCTCCTAGACGTCGAGTCTGTACAAAAACTTGGTAGAGCCAAAATAAAGCGAAAACCAGCCACCAACCACCCAAACAAGGTTGACAGCATTTGTGGAGCACAATAGGCAGCTGAACAGCAGCAGAATCAAACAAAAAAATAACCGAACAGCAGTAGAACCAGACAATGTTGACAGCATCTGTGGAACAAAAAGCGACCCACTAGCAACAAAATGAAACAGGAGCATAGCAGCAACTCGAGCCTTAACAGCCCGAGGCCTGATGGGACATCCGAACTGCTTCCTGAAGGTCTGACATAGGGAAAGCCGAGATAAAAAAGAATAGAGCACCTGAGATTGACCTATAAGGACCTGCAGAATAGTTATCAAAGTAACCCCTAAATCTGTCCTTCAAGTCTAGCAGCGAGTGAAGGAAAGTGGTATTAGCAAAGCCTGCAAGAGCTGTTAAGGCATGCCGAGCAAAAGGGCCAGAGATAGTGGCCAGTATTGAGTAGCGCAGGCAGGAAGAGGCGGCAAGAACAAACCAAATGCCAACCAAAAGGAGGCTAAACAAGCGGACAGCAAAACAGTAAATACAACAACAAAACAGAAAAAAGGATGGTCTAAAACAGAATGAAAAACACAGGCCAGCACAAACAGCAGGTAAACATTATTCTATGAAACCGGCATCACAACATCCGAATGGCAGCAGCAGAGAATTGGGTAACCTGGAAGAACATAAGTGGCCAAAGCATATCCAGATCATTATAGGATGCAAGATAGTCGGGCAACTAATGACACCCAAAGGAAGATCGGATCCCTTGGAAATCCTGCAATTAACACTCATCTCCAACAGCAGACACAGTATTTTGGTGAAGACAAAATGAGAGTAGCAACCGAGCATCAAGGCAAGGGGAGGCGTCAGAATGTGGGTTCCATAAATGGGAGTATACGGCCAAAGCAGCATAGGAACCATGTTTAACAATTTAATCCTAAATTATTATTTTTTTACCATAAAAAACCTCAAATTGATACACTTATGATAAATTTACCCTAAACTGATACAGCTGTGATAAATTTACCATTAATTAGTTTTCATTAAATTTTGCTGTTAAATTGCTAAGTTGGATGGCACGTGTCAATTATCAGGTGTACACGTTACCTTATGTTTATTACATGTGTATCAATTTAAAAATTTTCGTGATATTAAACTCAATTTAACGAAAATTAACAAAAGATAAATTTATCATAGTTGTACCAGTTTAGAATTTTTGGTAGTAAAAAAAATAATTTGGGCTAAATTTGTCACAAATGTACCAATTTGAGATTTTTTGTGGTTAAAAAAATAGTTTGAGCTAAATTTGTCACTGGTACTAGTTTGAAGTTTTTCGCAATATTAACCCAAAAAATACTTCGAAAATAAAATCTTTCCTCTCTCCCTCGCTTGTGACAATGTGATACAAAAGTCGAACGGTTCAAAAATAGCTTCTACTTCTTTTTTCTTTTTTATAAGGGCAAATGCCACAAAAAACCCTAAATTATGCCCATTGTGACAAATTTACCCCAATTTTTTTTTTTGTGACACAAAAAACCCCAAACTTCTATCATATGACACATCTATCCTCTGTTAGGGTTTCGTTAAAATCTTACATGGCAATGACGTGGCGCCATGTCAGATTAAAAAAAAAATTAAAATACTGTTCACTGTTCATAGTTACTGTTCATCTCCTTCAACCTCGCATCCCTCAGCCAAAGCTCTTCCAGAGCTTGTTCGCCGCTCCCACTGTCGTCGATGAGGCGCCATCGCCGGAGGGTGCAGCAGAGGTCGCTAGCCCGGGGCTAGGGTGGTCGGTGCTCACAGCCCCAAGCAAGCTTATGCGAAGCTTGCCCAGATCGGGGCGGAGATCTTGCGCTCAACTTAGCCTGACCTCGAGCTGATTTCTTTCCTTTCACTTGTAGCTTTTCTCTCTCATCGACTATTGACCATAAGACCATAAGATTGAACTAAGATTTTCATGGAGGTTCTGATCGCAATTTGGAGGATCCATCATTAAGATTGCATTTGATCAAAAGGGTCATTCATGGAGAAAAAGGGGACTAATTTAGGTTTATCAGTGGGATAGGAAGAGGCTGTCGAACCACTTCTCGGGGAAATTGAAGTCGTTCAAAAACTTGTTTGAGGCGAATCCGAGGAAGGTGGTGAGCAACGCCAGGAATCTAGAGAAGCCGGAGCACCCGTTGAACAAGAAGTGGTGGATCTTCCGCTGATCCAAGAACTTCTCTCTCCGTTCCACCGCTAAGTCAACGGCCCTCTTCCCCCTCAACGAAGAGGACGATGATGCGCCCGATCATTGCGAGGGGGACGACAGCAGCGGCGACAGAGACGACGAGAAAGGCAAGGCCGTCGTGGGCCGCCATGGGAGGACGCGCAGCGTGTTCAAGTCCTCAAGCAGCTTCGCACTATCAGATCTACACGAGGAGGACGAGGAATACGACGAGGAGAAGGAAGAAGATGGAGGAAATCGAGCGCTGGTGCTCAGGAGGTTGAAGATGATGAACAGTAATTATGAACAGTAAATAAATTTTTTTAAATTTTTTTTTAAAATCTGATGTGGCGACTTGTCATCAACACATCAGAGTTTAACGGAGATTTTTGACAAAACCCTAACAGAGGGTAGATGTGCCACTGTGATTGAAGTTTGAGATTTTTAGTGTTACAAAAAAAAATTTGGGGTAAATATGTGGCATAGTTCAGGATTTTTTTGTGGCATTTGCCCTTTTTTATAAAAAGGGTTGAAGGGCATAATTATCGGATGATGCAGAATTCGAATTCGAACCAGACCCATTCTTTATTCAGATGCTCCTGCCCCGACCCTCTTCCGCATCGGTCCAGCATCCGGTCGGTCGGATCCGGTTTGCTTCGTCTTCGCGCCAGTGTCCAAACGGTCCAAACGGCAAAACCCTCCCATGCCAATTGCCAAGGGTTTAGTCTCTCTCTCTCTCTCTCTCTCTCTCTCCCCATACAGACATAGGGGCACAAACTTCGTTTCTCGATTCTCCCAGAAACTTCGCGAATCCATTTCGCAACATTGAAGCCATTGAAGAAAGGGTCTCGTCTTTGGATTCGCCCCCACCGATGCCTTCAGGCAAAAAGAAGCACTCGAGGGCTCAGTCGTGGCTGCCGGGCTCGGACCCTTGCGCGTCTCCTCGGACACCGTCTCCGGCCTCTTCTTTCGCAGACTCAGAAGTCGCCGAAGACGATGATATCCCCGTCGCTCTCCAAGCGGCTTACGCCAGATTCCCGTGCCTGATCGGCAAATCTGCTGTTGTCGGCCGAGTTTCGGACGTGGACGCGGAGGCCAAAGGTTGTAAGATTTGGCTTTCGGAGCCTTCCATGGTTGCTTCGGCCATTGCGCCTGGTTCAATTGTGTCGGTAAATGACCACCGTTGAGTTTATTAGTGTCGATTGCGTCGGTAGATTTGATTATGCCATGTACCTTACTTTATGAAACGATTAATCAGATATGCGTGTTTATTCTCATACTCGGCTATTTTAGAATTTCGGTGGAATCATATTTTGCTGAAGTGGATTATCAGGGACATTGATTTTGGTCTTGAAGTCTGCCCACCTAAAACATCCGACAGTGGAAATTTGCTTATGCGATGTTTTATAATTTGTCTGATGTCAGACATGAACATTTTTATCGTCATAATCAGCTGTTTCGCGATTTATGTGCAGTCCTTTTCTTTTGAATAGTGTTAGCTCGAGTCTTGATCTCAACCCACCCCAAAACATTCAGTAGAGAATAAGGTGACTACAAAGACTAGGGAAGTGGGCTTACTGACTGCTAATGATGTTTATCGTAGTTGTTGGATTCAGAAGTGAAATATGTCCTCCTTTACATGGAGAACAGCCCTATTTACTTCATGTCAAGCACATTCTGCCCTGATTTTTTCACATTTTGAATATGAATGTTGGCAAACAGATTTGTGTCATTTCCGGAAATCGATAAGATAATGTTTTTGTGGCTAGCACATGGTAATGACGTAGGAGGTCAGTGGAAACACGAAAGTTAATGAGTATTGCTATTTATGTGGAAATAGTCTCAAGGCCACAAGAGCCAGTTTGTGGGGATTATCTTATGATCCCTTTGACTTTGTTTAGGAGAGAAGGGTAAGGAAAATAAGATAGTTAGAAAAACTTTTAAATTCCCTCCAAATTTAGGATGGTTTGGAAAATGTAGAAGGGTTAGCTTCTCCATGCTCGCTTCTCACTTTCTCCCCCTACCTTCTCTCGCCAATAAAGCCTTTATGTGATTTCCTTCCTGATTGCTCTTCTCTGGTTTATAACATCATGTGTGTTTCCTTATTTTTCTTTTTCTCTTTATAGGAGTTTTAGCGTCCCAAAATCTTTTGGTGCTGATGTCTCCATATATTTGCATAACAGGTGAGCCTTGCTTCTTCAAGGAGTCAAATTTCACTTGGTAACCCCTTATGCTCATTCTCTGATGAATGTGCTAAACATACCGGGATGAATCCTGTGGATAAAATGACAAATGAAGCTGGGGATTTCTTTGCTCTTGCCACTGTGTTTCCTTCTATTAAGGTTCGAGTGCAACTTATGTTACAATATCCTTTATTCTCCTAGAAATCTTATCCAAGGATTGAAATACTTCTTGATACATAAGGGGAAGGCAGAGGAAAAGTACAAGGGGCGATGCATTAATGGTCAAACACTGCAAAACACGTCTAATCTAAGCCCCTTTAAAACATCTGTGTCACTTTGGGTCATCGAAAAAGGGCATGAAAGCATTTTTATTTGGCTGAGGAAAGAATTTTCTGCGTTAATGGTTGTTCAACAGCTCAAAAGCATGGATAACTTCGGCATGATAAGTATAGGCTTAATTTCTTTTTCAATTGAGACCAAGGTTGTCAAGATCGAGATCCTACTTAGGATCGGGAGGGGGTGGTAGGATCGTAAATCATGGGATCGACACGGATCGTTAAGATCTTACTAATATACTACCTAAGTTAAAAAAAAATTATATTCAAACATATATGTGGATATAAAAAAATATATGTCAACTCATAACATGATATAAAAGACATGTCACTACTAAAATTTAATAAACAACTTTAAATTCAAAAGACATAAGTCATAAGATATGTTTTTTACAACACATAATGAAACCATAATACCAAATTATTATTTTTATGATTTTACAAATAAATAAAGAATAAAAAGAGCCAAATAAAAAATAATGAAGTGCCCATGCGTGGTTTCTTGCTCTAGTAGAAGCGTGTCCCAGCATTTGAAGTTGAGCACCATGAGGCCAGCGTGTCCCATATCGGTCAAGCAGCAGTGAAGAAGAGGGAGAATGTCCTATAAATTGGTGGCTGAGTATGTGGAGTTGGCAATTGGGTTCGTTGGGCTTCATGGGCCACTAGGAAGGCCCGCGGGCAGAGTTTAATTTTGTAGTTTAAGATTTTTAGAGTGTTGCTTTGAGGTGAGTGGGCCGCGTACGGCTGTATCTTGGCATGTACGAGGAGCGGTGGGATCGTGCGATCCTACACGGGGTTGTGCGATCCTACTCATTTCGCGAGTAAAGATCGTGCGATCTTACCGAGTTGTCCTGACTTGTGATTTTAGTAACGAGTTGAATCGTTGGTACTGAAAAAATCGTAGGATCGTACGATCCTATGATTTAAATCGCGATTTTAACAACATTGATTGAGACTACATTTTCTCTCATCTCTGTTTTTTTCCCCTTTTTGTCTAGTGTTTTATTTCGATGACTTTTACCATGATCCAAGAAATAGGAATATTATCTTATCAATTTGAACTCAATGTGAAATTCATGCCCCATGTAAAAGTCAGGAAAGACAGAAACTGGCAAGCATCTACTGAAATTGAAAGATGTTACCCTTGATGGTAAAACGCACCTTGAATGTGTCAGCAATGCCTTTCTGAGGCCTGTTGGTTACTTAGGGCATGTCCTCTCCCACATCTTTTGAAGTCTTCCTTCAACTATAGAGTTCAGCTTGAATCAAGTTGGTCCTCATAAACTCACATTATCACTATCATCTTGAAAAGGTGAACAAGACTTATATGGAGTCTTGAGGAGCATGCCAAATTGACATGTGGAATGGAATTGCTATTAATTAAGCTTGATAAGAACCTCGTCCTTTTAAATTCCTCTGCATTTGTCCAGTGAATATGGATAAGATATCCTGAAATATGGAGTTACTGAATCAAACTTTTGGATTTTAAGATAATAATTTTTTTGCACAAAAATTAGCATTTTCACTTATGGAATATGAAATTTGTCTTTCAGCTATTTAGTAGTAGGTCCAGTTATTTTTATTTATTTATTTATTTATTTTTGGTGGCGTAGGAAGATACAATTCTTAATAGCTGCCTTGTTGTCCATACAGAGGTCGGATATCGGTCAACTACATATTGTTTGACTCCTCCATTATTCCCGTCAGGTTCTAAGGAATGGAGTGCGGTTGTCGTTAAATCTTTCGTATACGATGGGGTGTCCCACTTCAGGTAGAGTTCTGTTTGTCTTTCCAGTACAGAGTTGGATCTCTGGTGGTCTGGTCAATGGGATTGACAAATTGCAGCGTGCGAGTCTTGGCTCATTTGCAATGCAGAACTGTGAGGAATTGTGCTTGGAGCTGGCTTCTAGAAACGAGTTCACAACAAATAAAAGGGCAGTGTCTTTAGTGAAAACTCCTGGTGAGATACCTCTTGATGAAAATGTAGCTTTTGGATCTTCTAGGACGCCGGTACGCCAGTCAAAGATGAGCTCTCCTGCAAATGATCAACTTCGTTCACCCTTATCACTATCAAGTTCGGGCAATCAGATGTGTCCAATGGTTAATTCATATGATATTGTCCAGCTTTTGGAAGATGAAAGCACCAAGAACCTTTTGCAGGCTTGCACCAAATCATGGCTGTGTCCTCGTTTTCTGCTTCAAGGGAACCTGGTGGTTGTCCCAATACTTTCTAAGCTTTGGCTTTTCCAAGTGATTGGTGCTCAACACGCGTCTGATGGAAAGAATCAAACCATTATAGATCAAAGTACTGAAGGTTCATCTCCCAACATTTCCCAATCGCCAGACTATGCGATTCATGCTTTCACTGTGACAAGCAGAACAAACATTCGTCTGTCTTCTCCCATGAGCACAACATCAGTAACTCCAGCAGTGACAGGATCACTTGTTGGGAACCTTTTGCATACAGATTGTAAAGCTAACATCAGAGGTGATGACATTAAATTGGGTGGACTATATAAAGAATATACTCTTCTGAAGGATATAATTATTTCCTCTACCTTGAAGGACACTATATCAAGGTATTGTACTTTTTATCTCCGACACTTGGTGGAGCTGCAGCTGTATGTCTCTGCTGTAGCCTTTTACCTCTGCAGTTATCTTTTTGGTCAAACAATTAGAGAATGCCACTTCTCTTATTTTTCTAAAGTTCAGCGATATAATGAGCAGTATCTTATGTAGTTTTAGTTTGTGTAGCAATTGAGCATTATTTGTCAGTTAATGCTTATGCGGAAGAGCTCTATTGTTATGTCCACCAATCGGCATCATGTATTAGAAAAACCTGAAACATTTTGAATGACACATATTGTTATGCCAGTATATTTGAATTTCAGCTTAATTTAGAGAAGAAACTCTATCTGACTCACCATCATGTCGTTTTCTTATAAGGTTTGGTCTCCGAACTACGAAAGGAGTGCTTCTTCATGGTCCACCAGGTACAGGGAAGACATCTTTGGCTCGATTATGTGCCCATGATGCTGGGGTTAATTTATTCTCGGTGAATGGACCTGAAATTGTGAGACAGTATTATGGTGACAGTGAGCAAGCCTTGCGAGAAGTTTTTGATTCTGCTACCCATGCTGCCCCTGCTGTGGTGCGTACTCTTGTTATTTGAATTGTAATCAACTATTGAACTTAATTGAGCATGCCTACTTCGGAAATGATTTTAGCAATCAGTATTTCATGCATGGACATGTGCTTTTAAATATTTCTGATCTTGGTGTAAATATCCTGTTGATTTCCATGTATCTTCAAGGAAGCTTAAGGACAACGTGAATAAATGCCTTTTTTGGAAACAGTGATAACTTCTCAACGAAAATCGATCTTCCAAATCTTGATTTTCTGATTTGAATACATCAGTTATATTTATATTTTTTGTTTCGATTGAGTTTTGCCTTTCTCTACAAATGTCTTCTTATACAGGTTTTCATAGATGAGTTGGATGCCATTGCACCTGCTCGAAAAGATGGAGGGGAAGAGCTTTCTCATAGAATGGTTGGTACATTGTTGAGTTTAATGGATGGGATTAATAGAACTGATGGACTCCTTGTAATTGCTGCAACAAACAGACCAGAAAGTATTGAGCCTGCCCTAAGGCGTCCTGGTCGGTTTGACAGGGAAATTGAAATAGGTACTACATTCCCGTAACTTAAAGATTCTAGTGACTTTTGTTCACCCAAGTACTCGTTTTATGCATACAACACCAACCTTTCTATTTAGAACAATTGGAGTGGAATCAACAGGTCTTTTGCTGTTCTCTTTGGCTACTCGGGGTTGGGGACTGGGCTAGTTGGAGGCACATAGTGTATGATATGTTGCATAAATCTTGGCTGAAGAAGCCATAAGGCTTAAGCCAGTGAAGTGGGACTGGAAGAGCCACCTACGCTGTTCTCTTATGTTCATTCTTTCAACTATTCCTTAGGTTGAGCAACTTGGAATTGGAAACTGAAGACGTTTCCATGACCTTTATTTGTTTTGTTGGGGCCATATGACCTTTCTGTTTATATTTTCTATTTTCTGGTGCTGGTTGTCAAGAACGGGAATGGGAAGTTGTTATTTGGGCTTCAGCACGAAGCAATTATAAGCTGGTTTTAGAATTCAGCTTAGCTCTGTTGACCTTTTTTTGGGATTAATAAACACTTGGCCAGATTGAAATCTTGATCGATCATACATTGCTACAGATTATAATTAACATAGACCCCTTTTTTAATTGGTCAAAAAGGTTTTGTCAATGCAGCATGAGGGCACTAATCTATACGAACAATTATCTACAAGAATTAGTGATACTAATGGCTCTAAAATTTCTAGAAGGGTCAAAGAAGTGTGAGCCTAAACCCCAAGTGCAAGGTAAAAAACGAAAAGTCCTGCTTTAACAAAAAATCTTTGCTTTTCATGAAAAAATCGCTCTTATTCGATCCCTCCGAATTTTGAACAAAAATTATCAGAGGGATGGTTAAAATAAGTTTTCTCATTCTTTACAAGATTCCATTTATTATTTCTGTAAACATACCATGTCTTAACTGTTCTATGATGTGCTGTTAGCTGCATATAATCAGTGATTTTCGTAACACGATAGATGAAGCTGCAGCATCTTGAAGTAGCAGCAGCAAGTGGAGCAGTTTCCTCGAAAATAGTCATTAGACACTTCAGCTCTGAAATATTGATCAAACACATTTTTGAGATTAAAGCGCCCTTTTCAAAGTTGTAGCTGATGTGCCACAGCTATTCCAAGCACGATCTTAGAGAAAGTCGGAGTCCAATATATTCACAATTTCCCAATGACCAGCTTCATCAATAACACCAAGAGAGTCGTACATGAACAATGCAAGAATGGATTGTTCACTTAATTAAAAGGTAAATAGATTCCACTAATACATTTTTTTTCTGTGATTCCTGCATGCAGGTGTCCCATCTTCCAAGCAAAGATTTGAAATACTATTTGCACTTCTCGGCCTAATGGAACATTCACTCTCAGAATCGCAAATTCAACAACTGGCGATGTCTACACATGGTTTTGTGGGTAGTGATCTGGCAGCCCTCTGCAATGAAGCAGCTTTGGTATGCCTCAGGCACTATAATTGTTTTAAGAAGTCACAGGGAGAGTCTTGTTATAAATCACAGATGGATTTTGAGTTTAGCGCTAATGTTGCAACAGAAGAATCTAGTTCTTTGGGAGATAAAAGAGATGCTCAGCAGGATTATCTACGTTCTTCGTCCACATTACATGTTTCCTCAGATATGTTACCGTCTTCCTTGTCCAAGCAAACTCTCATAGAAAATGAAGATGGGATGCAGTGCTCTGGAGGTTTAGCAAACAGAAATTGTATGCTGACTGTAACATTTGAGGACTTTGAGAGGGCCAGAATGAAAGTGAGGCCTAGTGCCATGAGAGAGGTATGATTGTTGCATCTTTGGCATTGAGTCTTGTTTTGGTCGAGAAGCATTTGGTTATGACTCCAGTGTTCTATATGAATAAATCAGTTTGTTGAACGTTATGGTTTGATGTTGCTAATGCGACTGTACTGAGACAGTACGTAGACTGCCTAGACGATTTGGATTTTGTTGACTACATTTTGAATAGGCTCGATCCTTTCTTAATTAATTTGAACTTACGGGCATGTCAAGCCAAAAAAAAAGGCTGTATTTTACAGTGCTTTATGTCCTATAGTTCAAACATAGATATGGGAAACCCTAGTTGGTGACCCATCATATCTTCCGTGGATGAATTGATCGGACAAAAAATGTTATGGAGATCTAGGCACTATATGTAAGATTGGTATCAGTGGATGCTCTGCTGAAGAATAGTTGCCTTTTTTCTCTTGTTGTTTAGCTTCTTTTTCGGCTATCAAGTACCGAAATCCTCGACAGATATGAATCCAGATGATCTCCAGTATGTGAACCTCACTTGAAGAGTTGTTTGAAAATAATGGAGCCAATTTAACAAGAGCGTCCTTTTAAGTTTGCATATGAAATTGCTTCTATTTTTTAACCGATTGGTTTCTTCAATACAATCATATCAAATAGATGATTAACCCTCTACATAAGGTGATTTTTTAATTTCATCCAGTGCGGATTGGTACTATGAACTGATAGGGCTAGATTGTTTGTGAGTAATGCAAAGTGTTCCATATGAAGACTGCAGGTCTACTGGAACAAGATAATCTCCTTGTATTATGTATATCCTTGTTCAGAACATATGACTTGATTTTGAGAAGTCTGTGGTAATGCCTTCTTTTTGGTTGATCAGAATAGATAGACACTACCTACTTATCTGTGTTCTCCATCTCCATTTTATCCTTCAGGTGATGGTCGAGGTACCAAAGGTCAAATGGGAAGATATTGGTGGGCAAAGAGAAGTTAAAACTCAGCTAATGGAAGCAGTGGAGTGGCCTCAAAGACATCATGATGCATTAAGCCGCATAGGGACCCGCCCTCCAAGAGGTGTATTATTGTTTGGTCCTCCCGGTTGCAGCAAAACCCTCATGGCTCGTGCAGTTGCCTCTGAAGCTGGGCTCAATTTCATTGCAGTAAAGGGCCCGGAACTCTTCAATAAGTGGGTTGGGGAATCTGAGAAGGCTGTAAGATCTGTCTTTGCAAAAGCAAGGGCTAATGCTCCATCAATCATATTTTTTGACGAAATTGATGGACTTGCAAATATTCGTGGAAAGGAAAGTGATGGTGTTTCGGTTTCGGATAGAGTTATAAGTCAGCTTCTTATCGAACTAGATGGTAAGGAGTTGACTCCCTTCTGGTTACACAATAAGCCTTTTTTTTTTAAATGGCCTTTCTTTTGACGGTATATTTGGAGGGACAAATTTACAAATGTTCGTCAATGAGTTTCTTACGGCTGTGGCCCTAATTGCTTCAAATTGGTCTACATCAATCACCATTTGAAAAGTTTTTTATTTTAGGATTTGCTTTGTTCTAGTTGGTCTAGTAACGGGGTAATGTCTTTCTTGGAATGTAGGACTGCATCAGAGAGTTGATGTCACTGTTATTGCTGCGACCAATAGGCCAGATAATATCGATCCAGCCCTATTAAGACCAGGTTCTCCCTCCCTCCCTCTCTCTATATATATATATGCAAAACTTGCTTTCTTGCATTTAAGTTCCAGAGGTTTACGACCTTATTTGTCACCATCAAAGTTGGATATTAACAACTAATGTAATTCAACAGGACGCTTTGATAGGCTGCTATACGTCGGACCTCCAAATGAAGCGGATAGGCAAGAAATATTCTGCATCCATCTACGTAAAGTCCCATGCGGTTCTGATGTGGACATAAAGGAGTTGGCTTGTCTCACCAAAGGCTGTACGGGGGCTGATATATCACTAATCTGCCGAGAGGCTGCAGTTGCAGCTATGGAGGTCTATAGTTTCTGTGTGTTTTTATTTATTTATTTAATATTCCAGTTGGGGAAGTCATATTGAATGATTTGGTTTACTATGAATTTTGATGCTATTAGGAGGACCTTGATGCTTTGGAAGTAGCAATGAAGCATTTCAGAAGCGCAATAAATCAAGTGCGTCCATCGGTTGTTGAGTCTTACGAAGAGCTTTCAAGTCAATTTCAAAGGCTCGTTTTATCCAGAGATAAATGAGATCCCAATCGAGGTAATTATTTATCAAAGTGGTCTCATATCCGGCACATGCATCTTATTCTCTGTGTTGGTATTCCCATTCTTGAGTCTTCGGCTGAAAATCGATATTTGTACGCATCGAATCCCCTGACAACTTGTGAGAAGGCCTTCTGCCAGAAGTTGTCTGTTTTGTTTCAATTCTTTGGACGGATCCATGTGCATCATGCCCTGAGTTACTTCTCTAGAAAGACCTGATCACTGTCTGGAAAATGGGAATCTTGGTTGACCGATGCTTGTTTCCCACTCTACCGAATGTAAGGTTTTGTTTGATTTTGATTTTCCATTTGCAAACTGACCAGTCGTTGCGAACGATAGTTCAACCGCCGCATCATTTTGAATATTCATAAGTTACATGAAAATTGCTAAAACTGATTTCACACTCCTGTATGCAACATGTACGTCCTTGACATTAATAATCTGTAATTATATGAAAAGTACAGCACATATCAGACAGTAACGTAATATACGCAACAGCTTGATATTTATAGTAATCATTATGATCTGCCCTCATTACTTTAAGCAAATGCTTGTAAACGGTCAACTTTCAGCATACATGGCACATGCAACGATATATTTCTTGCTTCAGCTAATCCAAAAAAAAGGAAATTTGGGATGAACTTTGTTTAATCTTTTTACTTTAATTTGCACCCTCGACAAAATGATTTCTTGACATTTAACCGAAACTCAATACTTTTTTTAGGGTGACGCTATTTTCACTTTCATTTTGGCTAAGGCACTCCCCTTTTCAATCAATAGACCGAAATGCCCTTCTCTTTCTTCAACTTTTTGTTTCTTTTTTTTTATCAAGCTAACCAACAAAACTGCCTTTATTACTATTTTTCTTTTAAATATCAAATTCACAATATATAAAGGTCAAATTACACCCAATAAAATATCGATCTATAATGCATCATGTTATCACTTTTTCTAGAGAAGTTTGTTATTCTTATTTTATGATCTCATGCTTTTAATTAGAAAAGCTACACAAAATGTTAGAAATTTCTAGTTATAACGGCTTATGAACACACAATTAACTTCTTTACCAAAAAAAAAAAAAATACACAATTAACTATCTAGTTTTTAGGAAATAGTTTGAGGGAAACTGTACTCCGAAGTTGAAATTTAAAATCCAATATAATATAAAACAGATTTTGATCTTGTGGGTAATTTTTAAATAGACTTGTAATTTTTAAAGTTACAAATTGCTTATTTGTGCTTTTTTTTTTAATCTTTTCAAAAATTTAATATGAATTGCAAGATGGGTTCGAAAATTTGTTTACACATTATGCACTCTTTAACTTGTTGTGTAAGGTGCTCCACTTGCTATGATATTTAATTTACAATTAATATCAATTCTTTTCTTTATATCAAGAGTTGAATAGCATGAAATTTCATGTTTTTTCCTTTATGTGTTTATCCTTTGTTAATATATATCTAAATATAAATATGTTCGACATTTTTTTTATGCTTTTAACAAATTAATCTTTTCCATTTTGTGATCAATTTTACTTTTCTTTTTTATCATGATCGACTAAAAATAAAGATAGATTTGTGGATTAGTCTAATACAAAAATGAAACATTTAATTGAAGAAAGAGAAGGGTATTCTAATAAGTTAACAAGCAAAAATGAGTGTCTTAGTCAAAATGAGAGTGAAAATAGTGCCGTCCTTTTTTCATTTAAAAACCGGAAGATCCCATTATTTAAGGTACCATTGGCTTCTATTTAATTAGTTATGGATGCTCGATATTTTCAAGTCAGCGCTCGGCTCGATTCGACACTCGAGTTACTGAGTGGCATTCCGGTATTAGATGAGTAGGCGGGACTCGTTTATGCCTCTCAATGGTCCTGATCATAGTCCTAAGCTGGAATTATGATATTATCAGCCCCGAAAAGTGGTAATTCTATATATACCTCTCCGTGTAAATTAATGTATATTTTTCATAATCCATGGCTTATCCATCTCCTTCCTTCGCTTGGGGAAAAAAAAAATGATGCTATGTTTTGATGCTCTGGCATTCTGTCCAGAAGTTCTGGAATTAGGTTGTTGGAGAAGACGAGGTAGGTAGGAGGAAGATGGGGCCCACGACTCAGAGGTGGAGAGCGTAGCTAGAAATGTAACCACAGACAAGTAGACGGAACGTATTGGGTCGGGTCGGGTTTTGATGGGCCGGGTTTTGTTTTCGCAAATTACTGTTTTCCGTTTCGGATATATCTTAATCATAATTCCTAAGTTCACATTTTACTTTTTAGCGGATGGCTTTTCGTGCTTCAGTTGCTTATAAAGAGAATTATACACGCAATCATGAAATCAACTAATGAGCATTTTAGTTTTGCTCGACCTTGGAATGTGCTTTTAAAAATTGTTTTTTTCACACGTAAGTTGATTATTGGTAATAAAAACGGGATTATCAAGTAATTGCACATTTTTTTTTTGCCAAGATTGTTTAAATAATTCTTTATACTAAAGGGACTTAGAAAATTATTCTACTAATTTGACAATGTTAAATGACACAAATCTCATAAAGGGGACAAATGGAGGCTTTAAATGCATTGGATCACAAAAGAACATTATAACTATCAGTAGCGATGAAGTTGACTGATGATTTCTACGCATGAAGTCTATATCGATAGCTAAATTTAGAATTTACTTTTAACAGATGTTTTTCTCACACACTTAAATTTTTTATAGAACGAGTCCGTTATCAAGTAACTCTAATGGTATATTGTTGTGTTAAGATTGTTTAAACTATTTTTCACATTATTTTGCTAAGGTTGCTCTTATCGTTCTCCTAAATTATTTTGTCAAATAATAAATAGACATGCAATCAGACATAGGAAATAATTATATTCTACTAATTTCACAGTGTTAACTAATGATATCGGCGAAAGAATGTAGGTCTTACGTGCATCAAATTCACAAAGATCATTACGACTATCAGTAACAGTCTAAGTTAATTGACGATTCTTGCATGTTTAGTCTATTTTAATAGCTATGCATAGAACTTATTTTCACAATTTTTTTTTCATATTTAAGTTAAGTTGATTATAGAAAGAAGCGATTATTAAATTAAAAATTATTTTATCCTAAGATTGATTTTTCACATCATTTTTCTTAGATTTTGTATTTGCTCCTCCAATTTAATAGTAGTAGAGATATGGACAAATTAACAGCAATATGTATATTACATAATGTAAAGTTTAAAAGTATCCATCCACGTACTAAAAGATACATACTTTAATAATGAAACTTCGTAATTCTAAGAGTTATTACCATGAAAAATTTCAAAACGATGCACTTGTGATAAATTTATTTGAAATTATTTTTTGACCACAAAAAATCCCTACTTGTATACTCGTGACAAATTTATCCAAAACTATTTTTTATCACCAAAAATTTCAAAATGGTACATCTATGATAAATTTACCTCAAACTAAATTTTTTTTACCACTAAAAATTCCAAATTGTACAGAGATGATAAATTTATCCTTCATTAATTTTCGTTAAATCTGGTTAATATTACGAAAAATCCCAAATTTTTATATCTTTGAAAACAATGGTAAGAATCTTAAACTGGTAGACCCATCAACTGCTATGTGTCATCCAACAATTTGATGGTAAAATTTAGAGTTAATTCTACGAGAAATCTCAAACCAATGCACCCGTGACAAATTTAACCTAAACTGGTATATTTGTGAAAAGTTTACTCTCTGTTAATTTTTCGTTTTACAATCAAATTGTTGAGTTGGATGATATGCGGCAGTTGACGGGTGTACTAGTTTAGGGTTTTTATACTTTATTTCTCACAAATATATCAGTTTAGGATTTTTCGTGGTTTAATTTTATTTAACGAAATTAACGGAGGATAAATTTGTCATATGTACACTAGTGTGAGATTTTTTATGATAAAAAAAATTTAGTTTGGGGTAAGTTTGTCACATGCATACTAGGTTAGGGTTTTCCGTGATAAAAAAATAGTATGAAACAAATTTATCACATGTGTACCAGTTTGAAATTTTTATGGTAAAAAAAATAGTTTGAGGTAAATTTGTCACTGGTGTAATAGTTTGATATTTTTCGTGGTATTAACCCTAAAATTTAACGAAACACTAACGTAGCATGAATCTGTCACAAGAGTACTAATTTAGGATAAATTTATTACAGATGTACCAATTTTAGATATTTCATGTTAAAAAAAATAATTTGGGCTAAATTTGTCACTGTGGTAAATTTATTACAGATGTACCAGTAGATATGCCAGTTTGAAGTTTTTCGTGATATTAATCCTAAATTTATTACAGATGTAGCGGCTCGAAGGAAGATGACTCAGATTACTTTCCTTAGAAAGCTTTCCGTAGCCATAGAGAGAAGCGAACTTAGAAGACCTTTGCGTTGTGGCCCGGATAGCAAGCTTCTAAGTTTTTCTCCTTTACCACCTGACTTTTCTTCTGGAATGAATCCGTTCTAAAGACCTGCTACCAATGAGGGGCTGGTTCTCTTTCTTGATAGCATGGCTTTCACGCTCACCGGTCTGGAAAGAATCAAACTAATGCATTCTCTCTGCTATCTTATCTTGAATCAGTAATAGCCTTTTTTTTAGGAATTCCTGTGAAGGGACGTTGATAGCGACGAGTATGAGGATCCGCTGTCATGATTTAGCCGACCTGCTCAAGAATCACATGAGTAAGGTAAATTCCTTGCTTATTATTATTATACTCTTCATGACCCAGGGACAATGGAATGAATGGCTCACTTTCACTCACTTGAGAGAGGGATAAAGACTAACTAAGAATATCATTGAGAGGAAAGGAAGGGATTTCTTAATAGTTAAAGAGGGGTCCTCGAGAAGAAACTGATTAGCGGCTCGATCTTCCTTGGCTTCGTTGCTCTTTTACACAACCATCTTCAGTCTTGACTTAGCCCTTTCAAGAGAACTCCCTTTGAGGCTAAGATCCATCACTAAGGCGGAAAGAGATCGACATCCAAGCGGAGCCATGCCATGCCGCTCTCGCCTCCCTTTTTGGTGGGTAAAAACCGTCCCATTCGGGTGGGTGCCCCATGTCCATCCATGGTGGTTAAAAGACGCGGCTTCTACGGATCGAGAATCGGCCCACTCAATCTTGGAACCACATCCGATTGGACCAACCGGTCTTGTTCGGTTTCAAGATTGGTTTTGGAACCGGCTGTTTTTTTTTCCCCCTTATATCCCCCTTGCAAGCGAGAATCTGGGGCAAAAAGAATGAATTTATTAACTAGGGTTTATTTCAGTATAAAAATTCAAAAAAATTAGAAAAATCTTGACAGGTCAGTCGTTCCGATTCCACTCCCTGGATTGGAACCAAAAACCGCACCAGTCCCTCCGGCAATCATCCAGAATTAAGCCGGTTCGATCCGTTCCCATTTGGAAATTGGAACGGGACGAATGCACACCGGAAACGAAACATATAAAAAAAAAAAAAATTGTCAAGATAGCAACCCCATAATGTGTTTCTAGATTAGGAAAGGGAAGTGGGTACTTTCCACTAGGGAATCTGATTTGTCATCTTGTCAGAAACATGGAATGGACGGATGTGTTATTTATATCTGCATTAAGCCCCCCCCACCACGTTAACGTCACTAAACAAGAAAGAAGAGACCAAACAAAACAATAAGATTAGAAAACCCCCCATCATCATCTTTCTTTTAGGGCTTGGGAGTCAAATCTCTGCTTCGAGAAAATATTCAGCGCTCTTCAAGTGCCAGCTCATTTGTGTGCGAGCCTACGTGGCCCAATAAAAAATCGACACATTTCTATGATGTGGAATAAAAAAATTAAAGACTTTCTCTTTTCCCTAAATGCCCTTCCACCTTCTCTCTCTCTCTCTGCTTCCTCCGTCCTCCTCACCAACGCGCGATTGTCGTTGGTGCTTTTGGATCCGAAGAGGAGGGAATTTCCAGTGGGACAAAGAAATTGAAAGGGAGAGAGTCCTTCAGGTTCTGGAGCTCAGATTCGAGGTTCGGGGCCTCACACTCTGAGAAGTCGTCGGCGATGAACGGGCGGAGAAGCTCGTCGATGTTGACGACGATGGTCATCTTCTCGGGGATTGCGAGCATGATGTTGGAGGTGGAGCGCGGAAAGGAGGAAGACGCCGAAGCTTTCATTCCACGGTCGCCGTGGCTGAAATCGTCGGCATCGTTCATCCATGGTCGACGGGGACCTCGGTTTTTCTTCTTGATTTCGAGCTCAGTCCGAGCTCTTTCCATGGCTTTCGAGATCTCGATCTCGCCCGTTGCCACGGATGAAATTCAGACCTGGAGGCACGATTCTAGTCCAGATCTGGACAGAAAACGAAAGCGAGTCGCGAAGATGGAGGGGGTAGCTCAGCCGTCAACAAGGCCGACGACGGAGGAAAACGGAGCCGCCCATGAAGAGACCAACGGCCGTTGACGGCCAGATCTGGACGGAAAATGACTTTTGAGCCGTGACGATGGACGGCTGACTGGGCCGTCAACGAGGCCGACCACGAGCCAACGGCGGAGGAAGACAGAGCCACCCATAGCGATGCCGACGGCCCCCGTTGGCGGCCAGATCTGGAGAGCCACTATGCGTTCTGGCCATGGCGAAGCGTTGGAGGCCAAGCGGCAGCCATGGACAAACGAAGAAGATGAAGCCAGAGAAAGGTTGAAGGTGAGGGCATTTAGGGAATAGAAAAAGTGAGTGGAAAAGGTTAATCTGCAAAATTAAAACGCGCCCCCCCCCCCCCCCCCCCAAGTGCCACTTGTCATCAACTGAATGGTCTTATACATGAATGACGTGGGGCTTGAAGAGCGCTGAATATTCAAATCTCCACTATCCTCCCATGTTTATCTTCTCCCAAAGACTGAAAAATCAAGAAAAAAAAAAAAAAACAGCAAGGTAATATTTAGGACAGGTTGGCTGCTCAAGATATTCTTCCTAGGGCAGGCCGGTTGCAGAACATCAACCGCAAAATTAATTGGAAAAATTATGAACAGATAAGAATAATGTTATCTCCCATACCTAACACCAAACTCAGATGATTCCCACAAGTCCTTTTTTGCATAATATAATCTCATGGAATTATTAGAATTTTTCTTTTGCTTTGTTTTCATGGCTGTAATCCCAAAATTTAGTGCAAAAGAAATTTCAATTCAGAAAAGGAAAATTTGGGCATCTGAGCTTGAGAGTTGACAGACATCAGTAGTAGCATCAAGTTTTTCGGAGGATTTTATTGTACTTTGCCCGAGAACTGATTCTCTGAAAAATCAAGAATCATGGGTGGTTCGCAATCCGCATAAAGAAGCCTTTCAGGAATTGGGGAGAGACTCCTCCGATGCTCTTGTTTTCGGAACCAAACTGTCGAAACAGGGCTTACCGCGTTTCGAAATTAGTTATGACCCATCGAAAATCAGCTGTAAATATTCCAGGTTCTTAGATCTCGAACGTACCCACCATGGAAGCTAATCGTATTGTACAGTTAGCCGTTACCTACTCTCAATTTGGGTTCCAATTTTTTTCTAGATGACAGCTTTTATCTCGCTTGGTAAAGTATTTTGTCAAATCCTCACTTGTTGATCTGCCTTCTTATTTCGCTTGGAAAGAATACAGCTGGCCAGCTCTCGAAAACGTAAAATTTTTTAATGCATCCTTGAGATTAACAATAGGGCTCGAAATGTACGTCTTGCCATCATACTAATGTCGACTATGATGCCCTTTTTAAAAAGAAATTCAACTTGGTTGCATAAATATGTTAGAACATATTTCATGTCACTCGTATCATGTCACAACTTGAATTCGAGTTTTTTTTTCTTTTTTTAAGTGAACCCTAATTTTTTGTTGTTCCGAAGTCGATGTCCCCATCAAGGCTATTAACAAAACATAAGTGTACCGATCATGCGGAGGCAATCGCTTTCGAAATTCTAGATTTAGGTCAATTTAAGGTGCCTGGATATTTAAATCACGAGTCCTTAAATGAGATGAAATAGTATCTCGTATGGAAATCGCGCTTGACTTCTCAGAGATGGAGACGAGAACGACTTCGTTCGAACAGGGTTAAGAACAAAACTTTTAATCCGTGAAAAGGGGATGCCTTACGCCGGAAAAAGAGAGTGAAAAACTCGAGATTTCAAACTTCAGCACAAAAAAAAAAAAACTATAAGTAAGTCAATCATTAGGAAGAAATTCTAGCATTTTACTCATGAAAACTACTAGCCTGACAATCTGCTAATAATACTGTAAGTTATTTCTGATCACACGATCTCCCAATCAATGAGCGCTTTATATAAAAAACGCAGTGATCGTATACCGTCTCTGAAAGTACTGTGAGGGAAGCATTGCCCTTTACCCTTACTTATAAACAATGCATAATCATACTTGGAACTCAATCCAAGGTGAGGTCCACCACATTAGATGATTAATTGACTTGGCTTGCAATGATATGGGCAAGTAAATCTCCAATAATTAATTAGTGGCTAATACTCAATTTGGATGGAGTTATTCGGAAGGTAATAGAAAAGATTTAACTGAATACGAGGAAAATGGACGAGGAATGATTTCAAGGGATTGGGCAATGATGTTATACGGACGCTAAGGAGGGCAAGGCAAAGAAAAGAAAAAAAAAGTGCATTTGAACATAAATATATTTTTTATGGGGAAAATTACCCAATAACTTCGATCATAAACCTTTTTATATTAACTATTTATGTCACTTCATTTCATGCGTTGACGTGGATAATTTTCAATAATTTTTTTATATGCTTTATTTATTTTTTATTTTTTCTTTCCATTTTTCCCCTTTTCCCCCCCTTTCCCCCAATGACTAGCGAGGGTTACTACGGCTCGTCGGCCACTGGGTGAGGGCAGCCTCGCCAGCTGTGGCTCACGGGTGAAAGCGGCCTCTCCCACGATCAATGAGGCCACCGCCTCCTTCCTCCGTGGCTAAGGCCCTCATTGCCTACCGCTGTGTCCGAGGCCATCGCGCCTTTGCCTACGGTCAACAAGGCTACCCTCGCCCAGTGGCCGATGAGTTTCGGTGACAGGGGAAAAAGACAAATAAAAAAAGAAAAAGAAATGATATTATGATGTTAGTAAAAATTGTTTGTGTTAGCCCCGACCAAATAAATTAAATTGGTACAAATACAAAATGTTCAGGATTCAATTGGCAATATATATATATATATATATATATATATATATATATATATAAAAGGTTGAATTGACATAATTGTAAAAGATTTAAGACTTTTTTTTATATTTTGTTTCCTTTTTTATGTACTTGTCAATAGATATATGATGAGGATAGAATGGCGAGGAGGGATAAATAGTTCAGTAATACACAAATCCTTCCACATTTAGAGAAGGACGTAAAATGTACATAAAATTGATTGGACCAGCAGCCCATCTTAATCTCTCCTAATCATTTCTCTCCGTCTGTTTTTCCTCCGATCCAAGTACCATTGTATTTTCACAACCCTTTTTGTTCCCTCCCGAGGGCCAGAAAAAAAAAAAAACATTGTGCAAGAGGTTAACGGTTTTTTTTTTTGATACCCAGGTTAACAATTTATTAACATACTTTGTTTTTTTTTTTTATCAAGATGTTCAAACAATCGTACTCTTTTTTGGCGGCTACATGATGAGAGGTTGGCGATCCTTGAACTTGAACGCTCTTCACTTGTAATATAATGTCAGTTCAATCAGCCCTACGTTTATTCCGCACCGTCGCCCATGGAGGCGAAGGGACCCACGGCCTTCGGCCGAAGTCGTGGGCCACCCATGGGGGTGGCCTCGATCTAAGGTCGCCCATGCCCGAGTGGTAGCAATGGCGCGATCTCAATCGAGGCAGAGAGAGAGAGAGAGAGAGGGAGAGAGAGAGGCCTAGTAGTGGGCAGATGACGGCAGGTAATCGCTTCAAGTCTCGTGGTGGAAGACGGAGGCATCGGTGGCCGCAGCCTCCACCGCGGCAGCCATGCTCCTGCTCGGATGGATAGGCGTGGGGGAATTCATGACTTGTGGGGGGGGTCCATTTCCCAGTCCGCAATCTGCCTAATTTGGCCAGCAAATGAGAGAGCAAGGTAAAGCGATACGAGAAGAGGCGAGGGAAGGACCACATCACAGTCGGTTTCCCAGCGTGTACATATCTGATACGACGTCGTACAGCCTCCCTTTTATGGCAACCCCCCATTTTTTTTCTTTATCCTAAAACATAATATTCTCAGATGCCTCCCGCACGCACGCGCCACCCAGCGGCCGTGGAACTGAAGTGAAGTGATGAAAACTGATGGTCGTGGTTGGATCGGCTGAGGTTGTAATAAAAAAAGATCAGATCCTGCAACACTCGCTCTCAAGACGGACGAGCATTTGCGGATGCGACCCCGAAACCCCGGAAAAAACATTAAAATAATCAAATACGATGATATATACGAATCGAATCATTGAATGCGTCGAAGCCAAAAAGAAAAAGAGAAAACAAAAATCCGCGAAGGAGATCAGAATCAGGAAAAAAGCATCATCAGCTACAGTTCCCACTCCCTCCTTCGGAATAAAAGCTGATCATAAGAATACAAGATCCACCTCGATTCTCTCTCCGCCCTCCTCCTCCTCAGCCGCCGTAGCTGCTGCCACCGCCACCACCGCCACCGTCTCTCTCTTCCTCATCCAACCTTGGGAGAGATAGAGATAAAGGGGGGAGAGACGGGGATTCTTGGAAAAGTACAGTCTTTGTTTGCTCGTTTTCTTGTTAACTCTTGTGTTCCTTGTTCTTGTTTTTCGTTTTTTTCCCCTGTTCAGTCTTGTTAGCTTTCCCTTTTTTCTTGTTAACCCAATTTTCCTGTCTTTCTTGTCCAACATCTTCGCTAAATCTTCTCCCTGCGTAGAGTTAGGCAGATTTTCTGGATCAAGAACACAATTTGTGAAGTGGGTGTCTCAAATTTTGTGGAAATAGGAGAGAGAGAAACTACCCAAGAATGAGGGAAGAGGACTCGAATTGGTTCCCCAAATGGGACGAAGAGCTGCCATCACCTGAAGAGCTCATGCCCCTCTCTCAAACCCTAATCACTCCCGATCTCGCTCTCGCCTTTGACATCAGAACGCCTCCCCACAACCTCCCTTCCACCACCAGCCCTCAGCGCCACCCACCCACCACCCCGCCAAACCCCTCCAACCACCTCCCTCCGCCGGGCTCCGCCACCCAGCCCAGCTCGACCGAGTTCGCCGACTCCAGCGAGCTTGGCCCCGGCTCAGGTGGCGACGAGCCGGCCCGCACCCTCAAGCGGCCGCGCCTTGTCTGGACACCGCAGCTCCACAAGCGGTTCGTGGATGCGGTGGCCCACCTGGGGATCAAGAACGCCGTGCCCAAGACCATCATGCAGTTGATGAGTGTGGATGGGTTGACCCGGGAGAATGTGGCCAGCCACTTACAAAAGTACCGCCTTTACCTGAAGCGCATGCAGGGATTATCTGTGGGGGGCGGCGGTGGCGGGGGTGGGGGCGGCGGCCTGGCTGCCTCATCGGATCCTGCCACCGATCATCTGTTTGCGAGCTCGCCTGTGCCGCCGCATTTCTTGCATCAGGTCCGACCCAGCTCGGACCATTTCTTGCCGTTTGTGCCGGTCGCTGCACTGCAACACCATCAGATGGCGGCCGCGGCTGGCCACCCACAGCTGCAACCGCAGTATCACAGGCAGGTGGGGCATTTTGGGCCTCCGCAGAACGGGCAATTCGAGCATCCTTTTTTGTCGAGGCAAGGGCCGCCGGTTCATAGGATGGGAACACCGATGCACAATCCAGTGCAGCCTTATGTGGAGGACTTGGAATCTGCTAATGCAAACGGTGGCAGGAAAGTTCTAACTCTCTTCCCAACTGGGGATGATTGAACTTGGGGAGTAGTTGCAATTTTTTCTTTGATTTTGCTGTTTTCTTACCTTGATGATCCTATCTCTGTGTCTTGTGCAATGTGGTGTCTGTAATTTGTGGGTAACAACTGTTTAGAGTATGGTGTAGGTGATAGTTGCTCTATGTTGTCCTAGTTGCCTTTTAGTAAGTGATGGTGAAGGCTTTGAGTGGAGCAATTGGATATGGACTTCCACTAGAGCTTAAATTGGCTTCGTCGAGAGCCCTCTGTCGCATAATTGACCGCACGCCTACGTTGGATGAGTGGGATTGGTGGGTATTGTCGACTCGTGTCGACAATACATGTGGGCTCCTACATGTTTTGAGTAAACTGTTGGTACACGTTGAGCATCATGTGATGGTCGCTCTCGGCAGACATCAACCACCAGTTCTGAAGTGTTGTGGAAGGTGGAATTTGTCGACCTCGGTCTATCATAGTTTCCATTAGACTGCAGCTTGGAGATGAGATGAGTTCTTGTGCATACCAGAGCTTTTCCTCGGAGGAGGTATTCTCACTGGGGGACAAACCGCCAGATCTTAAAGCTTGCAGGTGACAACAATAATGCTGGCTATCTATGATTTCTTGAAATTCGAGGACATTGAGCTGAATCGAGGACATTGAGCTGAATCTTTTATGCTTAAGTTTCCTCTACTTGGTCATTGCTTAGAGTTGGAACTCTACTTTCTGTACATTAACTCCAGGGAAGACTTTAAAATCCCCACTTTGAGGGGAACTGTAACTGTTCAGAGAAGGGATATTATTAGTATGGATGCAGATTGTTGTATGCCCAATCAACTATGGAACTAAATGATTTAGTCTGAATCTGTGTTTATAAGGTCTCTGCAGTCTTTTCTCAGAAAGAGTGGGAGAGAGAGCTGGTATCCTGTATTCGGAGTGGCTACAAACAGGTGGCCGTGATCCTAATGACTAGTTCTGTTAGGGAATTCTGCTTTTGATTAATAGATGGAATCAATGATGCGACCTACCCGTTCTTATTTCTCCCTGTCATAATGCTTCTGGTGAGTATTCTTCTCAGGGTATTATCGGAAGGGTTAGTCCAGAAGCTCATGCCTAGCAGTTATTTTGCATTTTCACATCTGGTTCTGGCATGTTAGCTCCCCTTCCCCAACTTGAATTGCAACTCTGCTGTAACTGCTTAGTCTTGTTTGGATTGCTTGTGAATGTGCCAGGTAAAGTCAGAGTTCTCCTTTGGCTTCCTCTACTAAGCTTCTGGATATCCTAGTGAAGTTTTTGAACTTACGCTCGCTAGCTGGTACACCTTGTGGCTATGTTGGTTAAAAAAAAAAAAAGACGACTCCTTGTCTGAATATCCATATGATCTTCTCCATCTAGTTTCTCGATATCACACCTTGAATTCACCTTGGGAAAAATCTAGTTTGCTTTTCTTCGATTTTGGGCATGTCGTCTTTCAGTAGCAACTGCTGGATGCATCGGATCCCCATATAACAAGCTAGCTTTTTACCCTCAAATTCAAAGATGTGTGGTTGGTTCTTGTTTTGTTTCTAGCTTTGATGCCGATAGGGGTGAAATTATAGTGTCCAAGATGGGTTCATTTTGCCAAAGCTCGCGAGCCTTGGTGAGGTAACGTAAGTTGTTATGGAAGTTGGATCTGGTAAAAACAGACGATGCATATGCACAGGCCATTCATTTGACTCCCATTTTGCAGCGGTTAACGTAGTTGCAAAGGTAGTCTGTCAAATTTAAAGGTGAACAATCTTTTGTCCCCTAACACTGGCTTAGAAGCAATAATCTTCTCAAATCCTTAGTTATCATCCACTTTTAGGATCTTCCTAGGGATCAGCACCAATGATTTGGCACATAAACAAGACTAGATTGATTATCAAATTAACCTCTTGAGGGTCACATCCAGGATAAACAGTTCTCTTTTCCACTCCAATGGGGATGGATCAAAGAGGGTACTCGGATCTCATCACAGACAGCTCAGATTCAACTGAACCAATTAATTCACTAAGTATCCAATCAAGTCGTCGTCGCTGGCAATTATTAGTCTCTCAATATTGCTCACTTATCTTGAGATTTCGCTTTCCAAGGTCAAAGCAGACTTAAAAAAAAAAAAAAAAATCTTTGCCGCCTCCTTGTCGCTTAAAGCATTCATCGATGATTATGCACGATGGGTCATCAGGCAATTCCATCAAGACTTCATTTCTGACGAAGCAAAAGATCAGCACACTAGTAAAGATCAACTCTTCTTTTTTACTTTATCACTTAATGCAGTCGAATTTTTACATTTAGGCACCATCTTCGAAAGTGATTTGACTGATATGGAAGATGGGTACAATTTAGATCTACATCAAGAAGCTCCAAATCCCAACGAGATGATATACGATCAGCAAAAGAAGAATAATTGGCTATAGGCCATGAAAGATACGGTATCATCCTGTTTCCGGACTCCGATTTAATCTTCTCCTCCGAAAGACAGGTTTTGGCAGCATCCAGCTTCCCTTGCCTTAGATTGCTAACATGAAAAGAATCCAGCATTGCCCTCAGAGTCTTTTCAGATGCTTGCCACTGTTTCTCGTTCGCGCTGGCAACAAATAAAACGACGGTGTTCCCTTTTGCCGTTGCCTTGGCAAGATTGTGTGAGCCCGTCAGGGCATATGGAGTCTCTAGAGCGTACTTGTAATACTGCATCCACCATGTAAATAGCAACCAAGTATCAAATCAACAGGTTATGTATCAAAGTGTGAAGGTCAATATAAAGTTCCAACAAATTTTTGCCCTCCTCAAGACAATCTTCTTTTGGTTTGCATCATGTTCAACCTGAACTATGAGGAGGCATGAGATAGAATTGTAAGGAGGGGCCTCTGTCATTGATTATGCTTTAACCTGAACAACTGGAGGAAAATGAAATGTAACATCAAAGCTTAAAGCTCATTTAACTTATCTTTGACCAAAATTTAGCTGCTGGGAAGCGATGGTACCCTCCCACTACTGTCGTTGGCAAGTGACGTGGAGAAAACCACCCAACTTGAGACCCAAAAAGGCAAAAAGAAATAAGAAGGGAAGAAGAAAAGCAAGAAAATTGCCTTGAGTTCTTGAAGTTGAATGTGTCAGCCAGCTAGAACTCCCAAACTCGTTTCATGGAAAAGCCCATGAATTGATGATTAGCCAAGTCTCGCGTGTGAACTTCCATTTATGCTCTCTTGAACTTCCTAAGGACGCATTATTCAGTGGCTTGTCCAGCTAGCTTAAATGCTAAGTTTGACTAAACGCCTGGATTTCTTAAGCTAATAATATGTAAGCATATAAAACTAGCATCCATCAGGGAACAGAAAGTTCCCATTGGGGATGCAATTTCCAGAACTGAGTCCGAACATCCTTGAGTATAATCGGACTCGTCGACACTGAAAACAAAAGCATACTCAAAGTGCCTATTTTAGCGATGACAGAATGAACAAGATAGAATGTGTATACCGTCTGATCACCAAGCTTTTCAACTGATGCTTCCAAGAGCTCATCTGGATCGTAAGTACTCCCCGTTACGTAAGGGCCAAGAGAGGCGATCAACTTCTCCGGGCTCCCAATCTCCTCGATGGATGCGTTGGGCTTATTCGTGAGGCGTATGAGAGGGGAAGCCACCACCTGAACCTTCCCTGCTTGTCGTCCTCAAATTTCACCTCCACCCACGGCTCCGCGCACTTTGGTTGGCAGTAATTGCCCGACAATATGTTGGCCACTCGCGTTTGTTTCCAAGTCGGGGGAAGGATGAATTGGTAGGGTTCGACATTCCCTGCAAATCACTAAATTTCAAGTATCATTTGAATCTGACAACACCAACAGCCACAGAAACCTAGAGTTAAACCATTACTAATTTGTCATCCTACGATGAAATCACTTTGAAACAGATTGAGTTGAGGTTCAACGCAGATACAATTCACACTTACACTCCATCAAATTGGGTACAAAAGCGCTCTGCAATCGACTGTACATATGATACATATGATTGGATTCGAAATTGAAAATGACAGATGATGAAAACCGTCTCATTTGCACTTGATTTGAGACCTGAGTAGACAACAATGTCTAGAATGGGGAAGAATCGAGTGCAGAAATTTCTGATCGAATTCACCACTCTCAAGTCACAACATCAAAACCCCGCCACCGGCGATTCAATCTAACACTCCATACTCGCGCAGAGTCAATCATGTGAACATCGAAAGAGAACATCGAGCAAGAGAGAGAACTGAAGACGGGAAAGACAGCGGATTACCTGCGCGAAGCGCGGGGGTGTCTTTAGGAGAAGCCTTGAAGAGGACGAAGGAAGGGTCGGAGGGCGACGGAGGGAGGTACGAGCCGACCTCCACCTCCTTCGCTCCCGCCGACGAAGGAAGGCCCAGCGGCGCGCTCCACAGGAGAGGGGCCAGAGCCGCTCGCTTCAGCAGCTCCCTCCTCTCGAGCCGATCACCCCCCTGGACTTCGCGGTGGAATGCGGCTGGGATGGAGGTTGTGCGCGGAGGTTTCGGAGCCGACAGGGAGGTGAACGGCAATGGAGGCGCACGAGCGGCGACCATCGCTGCAGGCGCCGGCGACATGAGCGAGGGAGAGAAAGGGAGAGTCGATGGTGGAAAGGCTTTTTGGCCTCCCGCCCTTATCCGTTGAGGCTGGACGCGACGTGGAGAGGCAGAGAGAGAGAGAGAGAGAGAGAGAGAGGATTGGGTCTCCTATTTTCCTTTGAATTTCAAAATATGTCGTGACCTTGATATTTACAATTCTGAACGAGTGAGTGCTCTGCCCATTATATATTTTATTATTGATAAATAGTTATGCGTTCACTCTGTTTAGAGCAAAATAATAATAATAATAATAATAATAATAATAATAAATAGAAATTATTGTGAGATCCATTTTTTAGGAATTTATAGCCAATAATATGCGGATCCGGATCGCCTAACCTTTCTTTAGAAGGTTAGGCACCTAACATTGTAATTCGGGCTGTCCATTTTTAGACGGACGGCCCAGATCTCCTATTTTTATGGGGTAATTTTTTAATTTTTTATTATATTTTTGTTAGTAATAATCTGGGCCGTCCATTCATAACACGAACGACCCGAATTACAAGGTTAGAGCCTAACCTTCTAAGGAAAGGTTAAGCGATCATAATATGCGGTTACTCTCACAGCCATCCACTAACAAAACTTATTACTTTTCACAAAATCAAATTAATAAGTTAATCTTTGACCCCCCCCCCCCCCCCCCCCCCCCCCAAAAAAAAAACTAATTAAGTTGAATAACAGAAAAATCTTGTACAATGACATTGTTTTAATACTTAGGGTGGGTTTGGTTCAGCATTTGAAATGAGTTTTGGGAAAATACAAATGCTTTCAACCTAAAGAGGTTTAGGAAAATGCTAATTGCGTTTGGTAAAATGTCATTTAAAAATGGGCTTTGGATTGAATGGTGTTTGGTAAAGCAACATTCTAAAAGAGCTTTCAATGTAATTTTTTATTTTTTAATTAAAAAAATTACCTTTTTTCTGACCGAAAAAGAAGATAAATAGTAAAAAAGAAGGCAAAATCGAAAATATAAGAAATTAATGAGGTTAGTTTTGGAAAGAGAAAAATCTATTAGCATTTGATCGAATGCTGAAAGCCCAATGCTGGTCCCTACCAGCATTGGGCTTTCAGCTTTCCCAAGGCAAGCATTTGGTCAAATGATGGCTTAAAACTGAACCAAATGTTTCAGCATTCTCCCAATGGGCTTTGGGGGCTGAAAGCTCATTGGGAATGCTGAACCAAACCCACCCTTAGTCCACACAAAGCCAATAGGCCCAAAGGATGGCCCAATGCTGAGCCCAAAGTTGAATAACAGAAAAATCTCAACTGAATAATCACAGGAAAGGAGGGAAACCGACGACAGGCTTATCCTCTTTTAACCGAAAACTCTTCCCCCTGAACTCAGCTCTCTCTCTCTCTCAGAAACATACTCAAATACAACCACCCCCCACACCCACCCCCCCTCCACTCTCTTATCTGATGGCTGCTTCTTGCTCCAAAGCTCCAAGTGATGGAGTCGATCGTTCGGGACTCTCGGAGAAGGAAATTCGAATTGGGAAAGGCGGGCTCAGGAAGCAGATTCTCAGGAAGGGAACCTCGTGGCGGACTCCTTGTCCCGGCGACCAAGTACACGGAACTCGGACATGACCGCTCGGTGCTTTCCATGCTTTACATGAGCGAATGATGGACAGGGGTCTGATCACTCGTGTTTGGACTGCAGTTCGCTACAGAGGATGGATCGAGGGCGGCGCTCAGCTCGATTTGAGCAATGAAAGGAGTGTTGCGTTGGAGTTCAAGTTAGGCCAATGTGAGCAGCGACAATCTACACGTTTCGTTCTGCTGTTTCAGCAGACTGCTTGTCCTTCTGGAGCTCGGTTTCAAAGCTTGATCATGAGAACACAACTCCTTTTTTTTTTTTTTTCTCCATGCCGAAAAGTGTACTAGTCTTCGGGTTTCTCGAGATCAAAGTAGCTGTGGATGAATCCTGCATTTGCATAGACGCTAACTGGAAATTATTAGGCAGCTAGAAGCAATGCATTTCGAGCCTCGTCTTTGTGGTTGTCTAGCCTTGAAATTTCGCCCCATGAACATTACTTGGATGGAAGATTGGCTGCTAAATTCTTGTGCAATCGTGACATGTCCTGTATCACTCTTTGCAAATATTTGTGAGCTTTTTATTTTATGATTCCTGAGAGTTTAGGTTGTGTCCTTGCTAATGAGACAGTATATTGAATTTAAGGTGAGGCGATACAAGGATGGGACGAAGGCGTCGCCACAATGAAGAAGGGAGAGAGAGCGATCTTCACGATACCTTCGGACTTGGCTTATGGCGAAGCGGGGTCTCCTCCTTTCGTCCCTCCAAACGCGACTCTCGTTTTCGACATCGAGCTGATATCTTGGACCAGCATCAGGGATTTGACGGGAGATGGAGGAGTCCTGAAGAAGATTATCACAGAGGGAGAAGGCTGGGCTACTCCTCGGGACGCTGATGAAGTTTTAGGTAATCACCATTTGGTTATTGTCCTAAACATTCGGCAAATCCCCTTGTCTGGAAACAGGAGAACTTGTCCGATGTCTTTTTAACTGCACTGTCACACTCAACCACATTAGTTCGAGTACAGAGTTCCATGATTGTTAAGTTGATTTTTCTGCTAGTAAGGTATAAAGACAAATCCGCCAGGACCAGATTCCAGGGGAAGAAAAACAACTTTCGACATCTTTCTATATATTGAGAATCAAAGGGCATTAATAAATAATTGCTCTTGTTGCAGTAAAATACGAGGCGATGCTTGAGGACGGAACTGTCATCTCGAAGTCTGATGGAGATGTGGAGTTCCATATCGAGCCTGGTGGGTTGAACTCGAACTTGCCTCGTATTATATTTAATACCTTCACATCTCCTGGTAGAGAAGAGAAAGGCTTTCTGAAATTTCCTGGTCATTCTTCAGATTCTAGTTCTGAAAAAGTGCATCTGTGTCCAGCGATGAGCATAGCAGTGAAAACAATGAGAAAGGGGGAGAAAGCGGAGCTAGCTGTGAAGTTTTCTTGTAAGTTGCCGGTAGTGTTTTTTCCCTCCAGGGATTAACATCTAAGCAGCTGTCCCAATTTTCTCAGAGAGATACACATGAATCTTGATATGCTTTCTTCAGACGGCTTCGGGTGGAGCAGAAGTGTACCTGAAAGCATTGAACTTAATAATTCAGCTGATTCCAATTTAGTCATCCAGCTCGAGTTAGTTGCATGGAAAAGTGTGGTTGATGTTACTGGAGATAAGAAAGTGATTAAGAAGATCGTAAGAGCCGGTGAAGGCTTTGATCATCCTGATGAAGGATCAGTCATCAAAGGTGATTTACTGTAAGCATAGTGGAAGATCTCTTCAAATGTAAACGTCAATCTAGATTTATCCTGTCTAGTCATTGTGCTAGTGAATTCTCTCTTTCAGTGGCATATACTGGTAAATTTGAAGACGGAAGCATTTTCGAGAAGAAGGGATCTACTGAAGAGCCTTTTGAGTATGTAGCTCTTGAAGGTACTATGCATTGGCACTCCCAGACAGCAATTTCCGACTTCGTCGAATGAGTAGAAGCTGATTTATGAGTGTTTATGCCTTCTCAGAACAAGTCGATGAGGGCCTAGACAGGGCAATCCTGAGCATGAAGAAAGGAGAGCAAGCCCTTGTGACCATGAGAACCAACTCAGTTATCGGTCTGGATGATTCAGTGATCTCAGCGAATTCAATGTTGAGTTATGAAGTTGAATTGATCGACTTTACCAAGGTCATTTTCCATGTTCTTTATTACTTGATCTGATACCGCAAAGAATGTCGCTACTCGTAGAATCAAGTTCTGATCTTTACAGGACAAACCGTTTTGGAAGATGAACACTCGCGAAAAGTTAGAAGCATGCGAAAGCACAAAGAATGACGGAAATTATCTGTTCAAGAAAGGGAAGTTCTGTTGTGCGTCGAAGAAATACGAGAAGGTGACCAATGGAAAATGCCATCGCAATTTTTATTATTATTATTATTATGGTTGGGGTGATGTATTTCACCACTTCTATTGATTACAATCTGCTTGCAGGCTGAGAAATATGTACAGTTTGACCACTATTTTACCGATGAAGAGAAGAGCTCAGCGAATGCCTTACGGCTATCATGCTATTTGAACAATGCTGCTTGTAAACTTAGATTAGGGGACTACAGAGGAGCCACAAAATTCTGTACAAAGGTCTCTCTCTCTCACAGCGCGCACATTCATGATAACTTAGGATGAACAAACAGAGTCGCTGCCTTGTTATGATGAGTGATGAAGTTTATCTGACATGGGTTTTGACTCTCTGTAACATAATAATCATAGAATGAGCATATATTGGAGGGAATCTTATTATTGTTTTTGTTTATTAACAATCATGAAAAATCTATCAATTTTGTTCCTTCCTTACTGAAATCAAGTGCATTAAGTCCAGATAATTCACACTGTGTGTGTGACAGGTGTTAGATCTTGATCCTTGCAATATCAAGGCTCTGTACAGGAGATCACAAGCATACCTGCAAAGTTGCGACTTCAACGAGGCTGAAGGTGATATTAACAAAGCTTTAATTCTCCAACCAGATAATAGGTATGCGAATTTTCCATGCGACTCTTCATGATCAGTGATTCAGTGAGGCAACTAGATTGGAATTTTCTATTTTTTCTTCATTCAGTTAGAACTGAAAACTCGTGTTTTGCTTGAATTTGCAGAGATGTGAAACTTGTGTTCAAGGAGCTAAAAGAAAAGCAAAAGGAATACAAGGTATATCAGGCCGAGATATGTCGGACAATGCTCTCGAGGATGGCCTAAAACAGAGCGAAAGCAGTTACGAGCATCGAACTGCAGATCTTCCCATGAAAATTGTTCTTCTTTGTACAATGTTGTCATCATCATATGGCCTCATTGCTTATTCTTTGTCAGTGTAGCATGAAAGAGTTGATGGACAATGAACAGATTTATATGTTTCTTCCTAGCCGTCTGCTTAATTTCCCGAATCACTAACACAGTTCTGTGACTTCATGATGCTGAATCTTTCAGTTTGACAGACAGGCTTCCTCTTCAGTAGTCAAAATGGTTCTTCCCAAGTGAAACAAGACGGAGAGAGTCAGATGGTCTTATGTTGCAACAAGAAGCATGTGAATGGTGTTGGATCTTTCAACTCTTTGCCGATTGACCAATACAAGATTTAAGGAAACGGGTTTAATTCTCTCGAGATTTAAAATCTGTCACATGGCTGAGAAATTAAGGTCCTAATGAATCGTTGCAAGATGCAATTTTCTGCAATGTTTTAGCATCAAGTTTTGTGAAGAAGTGATGAAGAGCCAGCTATGTGCAACTCTAATCACAAGTACAGGAACATCAGCCTCTTATGGAGCAAAAGTATTAGTCATCCATATTCGGTTAAAATTGCTCGGATGGACTCAATTGGCGAAAATGTTGAGGATATTTAAGACTCAATTCGCACAATTGAAAATTTATCACTGAATTTGGAAAAGTGGAATAAGTTTACGACTTTTTGGACAATTTTTTCAATTATTGCATTCGAGTAATGGACTTAGTTGCACACCATAAAACAAAGGAAACCTCCTGGGTTTGGCTATAGGAAGAACTTTCGATACGTTAGGAAGAACGGACATTCTCTGGGGGCCTCAGTGTCTTGTCGGATACACGTCGCGCACCGACACGTGGTCAACATGCATCTGACATCCGACTCATGGTCAGGATTTCGAACACGCCAGCTACACACGAGTCCAACATCTCGACACGCACGAGGTCAATTCTAAATATTTTGAATAAATTATGGGTCAAAATGTAAACATATACTTAAGTCATATAAATGGCTACCTCAAAATTATTATACCCAATAAGCCCAAAAAAACATAATCGTGAATGCCTAACAGAAAAAGAAGAAGAAACTCTCCGCTGATATTTTTATACATATACAATAATTATCGTGATAATTTATTATTTAATATATAACATGTCCCAATATATCAATTTTTTTTTTGAGAAACGATGTGTCGACATGTCGACTGCAGGAAAGGATGCTATTTAACCGATCCAATGGAAATTCCCACAGCCGATCCTATCTTTTTTCCTATCCCCTCTCTCTCTCTCTTCTTTACACAATTCCTTTTTCAACCTCCATGGAGGGGAGGGTAGTTAGATCTCTCTCCCCTCCCTCTTTCCTAAGCTATTTTGGTTTTCGATTTTTTTTTTTTTTTTGCTTTCCTTCCGTTTGAGAGCAGATTTAATCTAGAGCTAGACGCTTTTCTCTTCCTTTTTTTGGGGACATTTCAATCCGATCTAGTTTAGATTCGAAAAGAGATCGGAGGAATTTCGTGAAAGTTTCGCCTCTTATAAGTGTTAAATCTGTGCTCGTTCAACCTTTTTATTCCGCTTAGTGATGATGTTGGGGACGTCAAATTTAGGCGCGCACCGCCGAAAGGCAAAGTCGTAGCTACAGACGAAAATCTCGATGTGTGCTCATTGCTGAAGAAGAATTAGGTGATCGGCCGCCGATTTTGATGCGAAGAAGCTATATATTTGTTCTTTAGACGTGTGACCCATAATTTTGTCATGATGATTTCTCTTTGTTTTGAAGTTATCTTTTGGCTTGCAGTTGATTTACGATGTATATTCTTTTATCCCAAGGTAGTGAATGAAATGAGCGATACATTATTCTGATTAAAAAATATTAATCCCGATAGATGATTTTGGGCCAGCCCGCGAGAACAGGCCAACGGCCTGATCCCTAAACACTTGGATTTGCGACGTGTTGATTGTGGATAACACGAAAAGAGAATAGCATTTTGTAAATCATAGTTATTTTATTTTATTACATCGATGAAGTTTTTAATGAAATCCTTTGTTTGTTTGTTTGTTTTTTTTTTTTTCTTGTTATAACGACGGACCCATTGACTAACCAATCGTCGTCGGAGGAGAAGTGGGAGGCGGCCAGGCTGTGGAATCTCTTTCCGGTACAAGGTGGTGAGGAGGGTCACCTTGTTTTCGTCGTTTTCTGGCCGCGAAGCTTCTCTCTGGCCCGACACAAACCGATTCGCGAAGCTCAAACGCAAAGCTCAGAACTTGCACTGCCAGTCTGCCACCCATTCTCGCCTCCTCCTCCTCCTCCTTCCTTTACAGAGAGAGAGAGAGAGAGAGAGAGAGAGAGAGAGAGAGATGGGTATAGAGATAGTGGAGCCCAACACGTGCATCAGAGGTTGCTGTACCAGCGAGTCCATCCCTCTCCACCTCCCTTCTCCTGCCTACTCTCTCCTCTCGCCTATCGCTCGAGGTCGCCGTCTCTACCTATTTCCGTCCTTTCAATCATCGACGGAGGTTGATGATTTCTGCTTCTTCACCCAATGTATCATTATGCGCGAGTTAGGCTAATTGTGTTGCGACCCTGCAGGGGCCGAGAGCGTCGTGTACGAGGCGGTCCTGGATGGCCAGAGGGTCGCCGTCAAGAAACCCATCTTGGCCACTTCCGATGACATTGACAAGTTCCACAAGGAGCTTCAACTGCTCTGGTCTCTCTCTCTCTCTCTCTATGATTGTCAATGATTTCTTGATTTGTGTGCTTTTTATGTGATTGTCGAACAATTTCCTCGGGCTGTTTGGATAAAGAAATGTTGTTGTATGTGGCTCAGTAGTGGGAATTACTATGTGGGGTTTCAATTCCTATGCTTATACGGTGCTATGTTGTGTTGGTTTGTAATTTGTTGCTTAAGCAAGCTGGATCATCCTGGCATTGCCACCCTCGTTGCTGCCCATGCGAGGCCGCCCAACTACATGTTCTTCTTCAAATTCTATGAGTCCCCGAACCTCGCTGATAAGCTACATGTTGAGGAATGGGTCCCCGATCTCGATCACGCGCTAATGATTGCCATGCAGCTAGGTATATTTCTTAGTTTAGCTGTTGTGCTTTTCTTGGATTTTGTTGCTTTTCGCAAAGATATAGCGTTCCTTGTTTTCTACAGTGTTCTTGCTTTTACTCTCAGCTGAATTTGTTAGTTGAGAAATTCAACTTGATGGGCATATCTGTCACCTGAATTTTTGTTTTTGCGAAGAAATCAGTTTGCGCATATTTATTAGCTTATGTCATCATTTGAACTGATGCTCTTTGTTGATATTTTCAGTATTCATTTGATAAGTCTCCTCTGGCCTTGTGTGTACTTAAACTAAATACATTAAATTCCATTCTTGCGTGGCAATACATATGTTGGAGATAGACTTTTAGTCTGCATCAATTAAAACAACCTGCATTTGCGCAGAGATATTGTGCATATGATTATGAACATCACAAGTTAATTGTGGAAGTCATTTGCCAACGCTCGTAAAAAAAAAAAAAAACATCCTTGGATTTTCTCTTACTCAATCAATGATCAAGATTTTCTATCTTGAAATGGGAGAAGTAGTTTCTCATCAATGCAAGTAGCTAAGGGAGGGTGTTTCTCATAATTTCTGTATGTGCACACTGGAAGTTCTTTTCACCTTTTTGATGTGCTTATCTCAGACCGATCCTCATTAGGATTTTCCCTTTTCTAGTTTTTCTCATGCTTGTTTAGTTTGTTTTTCCTTTCTTTTATTGATTTTCTCACTACTTCTTGTTCGTTTTTTTTTGTTCCCAGCAAAGGCTTTGCAGTATCTTCATAACCAGGGGATTGTCCATAGGGATGTGAAACCTGCAAATATTCTTGTAATTGTCTCCTTTTAGGATCCTCATTCTAAGTTTCCTTCCATTGAATTCAGCCCACACAGAAATGTACTTGTTCTTTTTCTCATGTCATTAGGCATCATGTGACGACCTCAAGTAGTTATGATAATGGAGCTATGGCTGTTTTGCAGCTTGACAAAGAGTCCTCTCCACACCTAGCTGATTTTGGTTTGGCAGCATACAGGGAACATCTTAAAGAACTTTCTATTGAAACCTGGAAGTCTTCTGGCAAGCCAACTGGTGGCTTCCACAAGAAAAATATGGTTGGCACCCTTATCTACATGGCACCTGAAATATTAAGGAAAGAGATACATACTGAAAAATCGGATGTCTACAGTTTTGGAGTATCTATAAAGTAAGTTCTTTTAATGTCTTTGTATTTTTTGAGGATACGTATAATTCTATGATTAATTCTGCCGGCATTTGGCGTCTTCTGTGGCCCTTTCACTGAATGTTTGATTGGAGTAGTGCTTAGCATCTAACCTGTTTCAATGATCAGTTCTTCTGAGCCTTCACACGGAGGTTGATCTGGGTTTCTTATACATAGAAACATGTGTACAGCACAGAAGAATTGTTGACTAGTTAGACATGTTCTTTTTAATGCATTCATCGTTGTTATTTTATTTGTTAGCATGTGCTTTTGGGACATGGAAATCGGCTACACAAAGATACCATTCCGTAAAGGCCAGCTTAAGTAAATTTAAAATGCTGGGAAGAATAGGGAAGCATTGATGCAGTCGGATAGTAGAATATATGCCAGTAGTGATGCATGTAGAGTAACGTCCTTGATCCTCAATTAATTGCTTTTAGAGTGTTGCATTGTTAGAAGAAGATCTATGCTTTTCTTCTTCCCGCCAGTGATGGCTAATCATTGTTTCTCATAAACTTAACCTCGATGCATCATTTGTGGTTCATATTCTATCTTAAATTCTCTGTTTGATCAAACTTGCATGTACTCTTTTCACACGTACAGTTGCAACAACTACAATGGATGTTGTGTTCAGACTTCAGATCTGTATCTGTGTTTCAAAGGCATTACATAGAACCGTACTACGGACCATATGTGTTTTGAAATCTGAAAATATCATGTGATTGATTGAATACATGTAGCCTGTCAACTGTACATGTGTACAGTGAAAGGGTGAAAAGATGGCAATACTCATATTCACCTTGAAGCTGGTTAAGCTTGAGACTTTAATCTCTGTTAGTTGTTAGTTTTGATTTTGAAATTGGAGATGTAACCGAGTCCTGAGTTAGTTATGTCTACATTTAAGAGCTTTTATACTGCTGGTTTTTGTAAGTTTTTCATCTGTCATGACCATAAAGTTGTGTCTCTTCTGTGCAGTGAACTCCTAACTGGTGTTGTCCCGTATACTGATCTCCGTGCAGAAGCACAGGTTGGCCTCTGATTATTGACTCTACGAGTTTGCGGTCCCTCAATTGGTATATATTCAAGGTTTCATGCTTGTTTTGCTGGCAGGCCCATACAGTACTCGAGATGAACTATACTGAGCAGCAACTTACTGCAGCTGTTGTCTCTGATGGGCTCCGACCAATTCTTGCTGGTCTGGAGTTGGGGGTGCCGGAGAGTCTATCGTCATTAATACAGAGGTGTTGGGATGGGAATCCTTCTCATAGGCCTTCTTTTGATGGCATAGTGGCGGAGCTTCAGGCGATCTTGCAAAGCAGAAAAATGATGAAGAAAGAGCAAATAATTCATAGTAATAACACCTCCTTCACTGATGTGACCAGTGTTCGAACTTATCAAGAAAGTGTGAACTGGTCCCTTCAGGGAGAACATTTGTCCAAGAGAGCTTCTCTTGCAGCTGATTCTGCTGTAAGTTTTTCGATTGATGGTTCCAGTGATCCTTCGGGATATTGCCCTACTCTTTCTTCAGGTTCCTTTGCGACATGTGGGAGAAGGGAGACCATGGAGGATATGCATTTCCTTTTACCTAACATTGGGAATCTGAAGGATATACATATCTTTGGCATCTTCGATGGTCATAGAGGTGCTTAAGTGTGGTAAACTTTTTTTTTTGTTTAGGGTGGAGACAGCTATACTAAGAGAAACAGAGCCATTCTCCTACAAACTTTTGAAATTTGAAAAGTAAATAACTTGTAGGTTGATCATTTCCATTGAAGACTTTTGACTTGATTTGTATGTTAGATCTAATATTCCTAGTGAAAAAATTCATCGGGTGTTGGTATATATGTCAACCTGGTACTGCTTTCTTGCTTTTCCTTCCCGTGTCCTCCTCATGCTTGTCTCTGTTTTAGTTGTTAGAATTTCCCTATACAATTTTTGAATTGTCAATGTATTTTTACCAGCTGTCATTCAAAGTGCTCAGCATTATGAAACCTTTGGATTTGATTTATAGATTGTATGCACTGGTATTTTTGTCATCATCATTATTATAATTTTGTCAATATTTAAAAAGTCACACTGCCTTCCCAACCTGTCTTCCTTGTCCTGACTCTTTCCCAATAACTGTGAGAAACAAGTAGTCACAAACGTATAGAAGAAAGGTTTCTGGGCTGGTTCCTCTGTTCCTTTTCAAATTACCTGATTGCAAATATTCATTGGCTGTTTTCTGAGTGCTTGGGATGTTAATTCTAGATTTCTTGACTGTATAGTGACTTCTCTCCGCCATGTTTAGGTGCAGCAGCTGCTGAGTTCTCAGCTCAAGCTTTGCCTGGATTTTTGCAGAGTTTTGGCCCTACAAAAAGGTTTCTTTTTGTTAAGATTAAAAAAACACTTAATTGTTACATCTTGTTTTTATTGGGCGTGCATTAACGAATAGCAAGTAAATGCAGTCCTCCAGATGCATTGCTGGAAGCATTTATCAAGACGGATGTCACGTTTAGAAATGAATTGGACACCTATCGGAAGTCCAAGGGTGTAATCAAGAAAGACTGGCATCCTGGTTGCACTGCCATAGTTGCCCTCGTAGTCAGAAACAAGCTTTATGTCGCCAATGCTGGTGATTGCAAAACAATCTTATGTCGAGCCGGTAGACCTGTTGCTCTTAGTAAGGTAAGTTTTGTCTGTCGACTACCTCCATGTTAATTATCATTAGTAGCTTTGTTGCTGCTTCTGAGCCACTTGGTCTCAACATGTCAGGATCATGTTGCAAGCTGCCCCAAAGAGAGAGAGCGCATCGTTAATGCAGGAGGGCAAGTTAAATGGCAAATTGATACATGGCGAGTCGGTGCTGCTGCACTCCAGGTTGCTCTCTTTGGCCATTAATATTTATAATGGGGGGTTTCCACCTCGAAGATGTAGTAGTTATAGGACTCATCTAGTCTAAAAGCTGGAGTATTAACCACCCACATGCTTTTACCAAGCATCAAACAAGTATCTTCTTTTAGTTGGAGTGTACGAAGTTCTTAATCTAGTTACACTTTTTTCACATTTTGTTTGTGTTTTTCTTTTAAGTTGTACTTGACTATTATTTTGTCATGTATAGGTTACTCGCTCCATCGGAGATGATGATCTGAAGCCTGCTGTAACTGCTGAACCCGAGATTACTGAAACCGTTCTCTCTGTGGAGGACGAGTATCTGGTAAAGAGTATTATCTTTCGGCAGTTTAACTGTAGCTTTTCTACAACATATAATTTGGGAATTCCAATTCTGGTTTGAACGTCAAATGGCGTGACATGAGAACAGCACATTGACACCTACTGTGATGGTGAATGCCAGGTGATGGCTAGTGATGGGCTATGGGATATCATGACCGGCGAAGAGGTCGTAAGCATCATCAAAGACACAGTTAAGGAGCCAGGCATGTGTTCCAAGAGATTGGCAACCGAAGCTGCTGAACGGGGTAGCAAAGATAACATCACTGTCATTGTCATCTTTCTTCATCCTGTCTCCACTGCCGAGAGAATATATTAGGCTCGAAACCTATTCTTTGTGGAACTTCAGGCGGTATGAAGAAACAGAGATAGACCGAGAAGCAATTGTTTGACTACTAGAATAAGGAGAAGATTCTTATTATCCTTTGTTAAGGATTGATAGTGCCCGTGGCATTGATGTGCGATTGCTTTGATTGTTTCCTCTCTTCTTGATCAATGCATTTGTTGAGCCAAGATTATACCTTAGAGGAAGAGGAGCATTGCCTATGATGCTCATCTGATTACAAGACTTGCAAAAATTGCAACATGCCGCAGGAGGTGGTGATTAGCGTGATCAGATATGATTCTTGAAATGCATAGATGATTAGCAATCCGGACAATAGAGACTTTTTTCATGAGATAGTGTATTCGAAGTCCTAAAATTTGTTATGAAAGTGTAATTAAGTTAAAAAACTTTCGAAAAGTGCAATTAAGTCTTAAAATTTATCATGAAAGTGCAATTGGGTTGTGAAAGATTTTGTGGGACCACTTGCCAACTGCTCTAAAAGCTTAAGCTGTTAGAAGAAGGCGTGGTTTAATATTTATATATTCCAACACTCCCCCTCACGCTTAGTCTGGTCTTTTGCCTAATACTAAGCGTGGACAAATTCATTGGGGAGGCAAATAGGGGCCTGGAAAGATTTGAACTCAAGACCTCCTGCTCTGATACCATGAAGAAATTTAGGAGAAATTATTCTGAGTTTTATTCTCCAGAAAGAACTACTGAATTACATGAGGCCTCTAGCCTTTTATAGCTGCTTATCCAGCTAATTATCTACGCTAACTACTAAAGTAACACACCAGATATACTAGCCATAAATCTAGTTAGTATCTGATGGTTGAAACAAACAAAATAACAGCACCCTAAAACTTAGGAAACAAATCTCTAAAAGCTAACAAACAAAATCCTGAAAATCTGGAAACAAAATAACCGACCGATCTTCAACATGAAGAAATTTAGGAGAAATTATTCTGAGTTTTATTCTCCAGAAAGAACTACTGAATTACATGAGGCCTCTAGCCTTTTATAGCTGCTTATCCAGCTAATTATCTACGCTAACTACTAAAGTAACACACCAGATATACTAGCCATAAATCTGGTTAGTATCTGATGGTTGAAACAAACAAAATAACAGCACCCTAAAACTTAGGAAACAAATCTCTAAAAGCTAACAAACAAAATCCTGAAAATCTGGAAACAAAATAACCGACTGATCTTCAACACTCCCCCTCAAGCTGGGTTATGAATGTCTATCATACCCAGCTTGCTCCTTAGAGTCTCGAAACTATTTCTGGATAAACCCTTGGTCAGTATATCCGCTGTTTGATGATTGGTTGGAATATACAGGAGCTTCAATATTCCTTCGTCGAGTTTTTCTTTGATGAAATGACGATCGATCTCCACATGTTTTGTTCTATCATGATGAACCGGGTTTTTGGCAATCTCAATAGCAGCTTTGTTGTCACACAATAATGACATAGGTTTGATATTAGTGAATCCTAGTTCATTTAGGACTCTTCTCAGCCATATGCCTTCACATATTCCTTGACACATTGCTCTAAACTCCGCTTCAGCGCTGCTCCTAGCAACAACATGTTGCTTCTTACTTCTCCAAGTAACCATGTTGCCCCACACGAAGGTACAATACCCTGTTGTCGACCTTCGGTCCGCGAGAGATCCAGCCCAATCTGCATCCGTGAAAATCTCCATGTTTCTGTCCTCTGTTTTCTTAAAGTATAGCCCTCTTCCAGGACTTCTCTTCAAGTACTGTAGGATTCGAAAAACTGCCTGCATATGCTTCTCTGTTGGTTGGTTCATGTATCTACTAACCATACTTACTGCGAAACCAATGTCTGGCCGAGTATGTGAGAGATAGATTAGTTTGCCAACTAATCTTTGATACCTCCCTTTGTCCGTTAATGGTCCTCCTTCTTCCATCTCGGTTTTATTTGTAGAATCCATGGGGTTATCAGCTGGTTTGCACCCAAGCATACCGGTTTCCTTCAAGAGATCAAGAGTATACTTGCGTTGGGAAATTGCAATACCTTTCTGTGACCGAGCTACCTCCATACCTAGGAAGTATTTGAGTTGACCTAGGTCTTTAACCTCAAATTCTTGTGCCAAGATATTCTTCAGTTTTCCAATCTCCTCCAGATCGTCACCAGTTAGGATTATATCATCAACGTATACGATCATTACTGCTCTTCTACCTTCAGCTGACTTCTTAACAAACATTGTATGATCTGTTTGACATTGAGTGAAATTCAGCTTCTTAACGACACTTGTTAACCTCTCGAACCAAGCACGAGGTGACTGCTTTAGGCCGTACAAGGATTTCTTGAGTTTGCATACCCTGTTGAAGCTCTCTTTAGTGTCAATTCCCGGTGGGACCTCCATAAAGACTTCTTCCTCCAAATCTCCATTTAAGAAGGCATTCTTTATGTCTAATTGCTTTAGGGGCCAGTCCAAGTTAGCTGCAAGGGAGAGCAACACTCGAATGGAGTTTAGCTTGGCCACCGGAGCGAAGGTTTCTTCGTAGTCTATACCATACGATTGTGTGAATCCCTTAGCGACCAGTCTTGCCTTGAAACGATCAACACTACCATCGGCGTTGTGCTTAACTGTAAAGACCCATTTACATCCCACCAATTTCTTCCCAGCTGGCAATTCTGTATATTCCCAAGTCTTATTCTTCTCAAGTGCATGAATTTCCTCAAGAACTGCTCTTTTCCACTCGGATTGAGCAAGTGCCTCCTGGATATTCTTGGGAATTTGAATGCCACTCAACGTTGAAACAAATGCCTTGTATTTCGGAGATAACTTTTCGTAAGACACAAAATTGTTAATGGGATGTGAAGTGCACTGTCTCTTTCCCTTCCTAAGAGCAATAGGCTGATCAAGATCATCAAGTACAGCAGAATTTTCTGAGTTTATGGAAGCATTACCTTCATCGACTGTGGGTCTTGAACTCGGATCTATCTCTTGAACCGGCCTTGATGTAGTACGGTCCTCCAACTCCTTCTGAGTTTTCCGCCTAGAGTAGACAATTACCTCTTTATTTTTGCCTTGTGTAGCATCTTGAATGGGTAGAAACGAAGGACTTTCGGATGTTGGATGACTCTCGGATGCTGGAATAGGCAGACACGGAAGACAAGCAGAAGTGTCCCAAAAATAATATTCCTCAAAACTCTCCCCCTGAATGGTATTTTTGGAGTGAAAGGGCTGGTGCTCAAAGAATGTAACATCCATGGTGGTATAGAAACGCTTTGTTTGTGGGCAATAACACTTATATCCACTTTGATTTGGGGTGTATCCGAGAAACACACATTTGAGGGATTTAGGATCAAGCTTGCTGCGATGTTGCTGATTTATATGAACAAATGCTGTGCAGCCGAATACTTTGAGTGGGATATGTGAGGCAAAACGAATATGTGGGTAGGTATGAAGTAGCCTCTGAAATGGTGCTTGGAAATCTAGGACACGGGAAGGCATACGATTGATGAGATATGTGGCTGTTAACACTGCTTCTCCCCAAAAATGCTTAGGAACATGGGTGGCTAACATAAGAGAACGGGCGACCTCCAAAAGGTGCCTATTTTTCCTCTCTGCTACTCCATTTTGTTGGGGAGTATCTACACAAGAGCTAATATGTATGATACCATGGCTATTTAAATATGACCCTAGCTGGGAGTGAAAGTATTCTCTCCCATTATCCGTTTTGAAAACTTGGATTTTTGTGCTGAATTGGGTTTGGATCATTAGATGGAAGGTTTGAAATATTCGGCCAATATCAGATTTTTCTTTCATTAGAAAAAGCCAAGTGAGTCTTGTGTGATCATCAATGAAGGTAACAAACCACCTAGAACCAGAAATATTATTGACACGAGAAGGTCCCCAAATATCGCTATGAATCATGTGAAATGGATGAGAAGACTTATAAGGCTGCAAAGGGTATGAACTGCGAGTATGTTTGGATAACTGACACACCTCACATTGAAAGTTTATTGAATCTTTATGGAACAAAGAAGGTAGCAACCTTTTTAAGTACAAGAAATTTGGATGACCTAACCTATAGTGCCACAATCTGATGTCACTATCTTCATTAGCACAAGATGCTACACATGACATCTTCTTGTTTTTCCATTCTGAGGCATTAACTCGCAGAAGGTAGAGGCCCGCATCCATCTCAGCATTGCCAATCGTCATCCCCGAGTTCAAAACCTGAAATTCACATGAGTGAGGGGAAAATTTAGTAATGCAGCCTAAATCTTTGGTTAACTTGCTGATGGAGAGAAGATTATAGCTGAGTTTGGGAATAAATAATACTGAATTCAGAGTGATATCTTTTGAAATAACCACCGATCCAACACCAGCCACCTTTGAGCAAGAACCATCAGCAATTCGAACAATAGTGCCGTTTTGACATGGACTGTACTCGTTGAACACTGTGATATCTCCGGTCATGTGGTCGGATGCTCCTGAGTCTACAACCCAAGATGTGATTTTCTCTTGTTTAGCACTAAAGGCATTTAGAGAATTACCTCGTTGAGCTATCGTGGCTGCACTAACCCCTTCTGGACAGGTTGCCTTCTGAACAGATTCCTGTAGCAACTTTTTCAGCATCTCCAGCTGCTCTTTGTTAAAGGGACTCGAATCTACTGAAGCGTTTGTTTCGGTTCGGACTATGTTGCTTCTACTCTCCCGATCTTGAGTAGGACGTGAGGCTGACGGCTTCCAATCATCTGGCCGACCATGAAGTTTCCAGCATGTGTCTTTTGTGTGACCCGTCCGTTTGCAATGATCACACCACGGACGACCACCCCTTCGTTGGTTGTTGTTTGACTGAGTGCCTCGACTGTAGAATGGTTGAGATCCTCGGGCTATTAAGGCAGAATTTTCTGGATTGGCCTGGTTGTTTGAAGAACCAAGCATCACCTTTCGCCGAGTCTCTTCTCTCCTGACCTCTGCAAAAACTTCTCGTACACTAGGTAGGGGCTTTATGCTCAGAATTCGTCCACGTACCTCATCAAGCTCTTGATTCAAGCCTAACAAAAATTTGTAGATGCGTTCTCGATCTTGAATTTGCTTGTACCGCTTGCTATCTTCAGGACAACTCCACATCACATCTTCCAGCATGTCAAGTTGCTGCCAACGACGTATGAGTTGGTTAAAATAATCAGTAACCGAAGATTCACCTTGCCTTAGATCATGAAGAATGCTCTTGATCTCGAAGATGGCTGAGGTGTTATCTTTGTTTGAATAAGTTTCATGAACAGCATCCCAAATCTCCTTCGCTGTCTTGTAGTACATGAAATTCTCCCCTGTTTCATTCGTCATTGAATTCAGCAGCCAGGACATCACCATGTTATTTTCCACCTTCCATGTTCGATAGTTTGGGCTCGTCTCCTCGGGTTGTACGGCAGCTCCAGTTAGGTAATCTTCTTTACCTTTTCCACAAACGAAAATCATGACAGAATGGGACCATTGATTGAAGTTGTGACCGGTAAGTTTATGACCGGTGATGAGAAGGGTTCCACCTTCAGATACATTGATAGGCTGGGTAATCAGAGGAGAGTTCTGATTACCAAGAGATGAGTTCGGAGCTTTAGGAGAGTTCGGAGCTTTAGGATCTGAGGTTTCACTCTCAACCTCGCTTGCCAAACCTCTAGGGTATTTTGTCATGGTGGAAACACTCAGAGTGCGAGTGGAAAAGAATGGTCCAGATCGTGCTCTGATACCATGAAAGATTTTGTGGGACCACTTGCCAACTGCTCTAAAAGCTTAAGCTGTTAGAAGAAGGCGTGGTTTAATATTTATATATTCCAACAGGTTGTAATATTTTCAAAAGTACAATTAAGTCTTAAAACTTGTAAAGTTGATGTAATCAAGCTCTTTCAATAATTCCGTCGGACTTGACAAATGGAAAGTATTAACAAGTTTAAAGATTTGATTACACCAAGTTGGTAAGTTCTAGTAATTGATTACACCAACTTAACAAGTTTTAGGGCTTAATTATACTTTTCGAAAGAAGACTCAATTGTTCATTCATGAAAAGTTTTGGAACATTTAGTGCATTTATTTATTCTTTTATTTGTCAAATGATAGACCGTCCAAAAGGACTTTTAGGACACTCATTAATAAGAAACTTATAAGGTCCGTTTAATGCACACTAGTTTTTTTTAGTGAGCAAATTAAAATATGAAATGGAGTAAGCTTTTTGAAATCTAATCAATTTGCTCGATTAATGCGATATGCTTGAGCTTGTTGCATTTGATCTACAACATGCATAAGAGGTTAAGAACTAGATGGCTCCTCAACACTTGATCATGAACTTTCGATAATTGATATATTCTTCAATTATGACAATGATCTCATAGCCATACTGACTTCTAGGTGCTCTATTTATGACTGATCCAAGCATATCTCGTACCTTTTGCCATAAATGGAAAGCACTTCAAAGCTGCGTGAGATGACACTCCAATTACAAGCTTACCAATTTTTAGTGGATGTCATAATTAAAACAAGTTAGATATCCTTCCGTGCATGGCAACATCTCCACTGTCCACACTACAAATGCTCCATCCTTGGGTTCTCATTCAAGCACGTGAGGCTTTTATAACTTTGCTATGGACAAAGCACGGCCACTCTCAAAAGGGAAATCCCAATTGACTCTCCTCTCGGGAGAACCGGGAGGGAAGGCGGCGCGATTATCGGACCTTTCAGTACATGAGGCGAAGCTCTCAAATGGCAATCGCCGTAGATCCGCGCCCCCGATCAATCCGTTGAATTCTCTCGAAAGAGCTCCTCGAGAGAAACTGCTGAAACGAAATTTCGACAGCACCCTTGCGACCGGGGATTATGGTTGCAAGTACTGTGAGGCGAAGTTCGGCACCTTGCAGTCATTTGGGGGCCACCAAAATGCCCACAGGCGCGAGCGTGCCGCAAGAAAGCGGGCGCGGGTGATGTCTCGGATTGCTAATGCCTTCTCTAGGGCGGATGTTAAATCCAACCCAAATTGTTCTGGCATGCAGGCAGATCCTGTCCCGGGGTACTCCATTGCCTACGGGCCTCGTACTCGGCCCTCGCCTTCAGATGTTGTCGGACCTTCCCACAAAGGGATGCCGACGCTGGTAACAAAAACAAACCCTCAAGAGTCAGCATCGCACCGACCCGCCATGGTGAATCGGCTAAACGGAATAGTATATCAACTTATGGACAATGGTGACCCTAACTTTGGCACTAGTGTTCCTCCTCGGACCACAGGACCAAGACCACCGCTTGCCAATAGAAGCTCCTTCAGCGCTAGGGAAATTGAAAATGAAGAGTTGGACTTGACCCTTAGGCTCTGACCAGGACCATGGAACCTGCTTTTCACATGTGCTTTGGTGACATCAATGCTGGATGCTCCATGGAAGTGCATGTCTGACTAATAAGCTAAAGTGTCTAGGACATGTGACGAAAAATATAATGCTTAGTTTTGTCTAAAGTAGTATTTGTGGATTAACTATATGTGGTGGACAACCTAATAATTGATCTTGGCATCTCGCCTACTAAAATTACACAAGTGAGGAATCAATCATACCAGTCTAGTGCGTACACGACTATAACTCACCAGAGTTGATACTGAAGTGAGTATTTTTTAAAAAAATTGGTGATTGTTTTTCAAAAAAATTGGCATTTTAAGTGATTGTTTTAAAAGTTTTGACACTAAAGAGAGCCCCGTACATAAGTTTGGCACTTGTCGTCGTATACTTAAGCCTCGAAATTTGTGTCTTTCATATGATTTTTGCATTTTCATTGATCTAAAGTTAGATTCGTATCTAACCAAGACAGGATCCTGTCTAACCATGAAGCTGCTCACGAGATTCAATTTTCGTCGGTCGCTGGCGGCACTGGAAGCTGACCAGCTGCCAATAGGACCATCCCCATCTCAAAACTATGAAATGCGTCTAGATATGCATACCTCGCCAGCTCAAACGAAGGAACTTCGTTGTTCACGAGCTCAGCAGACCCTCGCGGCTCGTTCCTTGCCATAAAAACAGAATGTATGTTGAATGTTGCCGATGCAGAGTTCATGATACGAAAAGCTTAATCTCAATCGGAGAGGATTCCGACTCCCACGACCATGCTGGTTCAAGTACTCACTGCCTCGAGTCGGGGATCGAAGCTGCGTGCTGGATTTAGAAGATGAGGCAGGCGTTGCCCGTCGCACAGTTGCAGTGTATGGTCCCTATAGGATCTCATAGGTGCCTGAAAGGTCGGGGGTATTCGATTAGCGAAGCTGATGTCAAGCGTGTTCGGGCAATGACAAGCAGTGTCGCTCCGCTGTGGATGGGGCGGACATTGGAAATCCGAGTGGTGGTCACGGCTGTGTCGGCCGTGGCGATGGTGTGTCGTCCTTGGTTGTAATATATTTTCAAGATCTGAGTGGCCAGGATATTTGAGTTTGTACGGCGGGAAGTCCGAGAAATGGAAAGAGGTGGTTTCTTAGTCGTTAAAGAGTTAAGCTTACCATAGCAATATGTAAGCGGGCATGAACAGGACTCGTTGAGAAAGTAATTTGCTAATGTGCATCATATACCGACACAACCTCGGTCCCAATAAAGCCGGAAAACTTGGCGTTAATTTACAAAATCTCAAGGTATGTTTGTTTCAGTGAAAGTGTCTTTCGAAAATTAATTCTTTTTTTTTTAAATTTTCATCTATTTGGATTGCCCAAAACTGCAAAAAATACTTTTTTGGTCAATGATTCTCCTATCTGAAGAAGTGAAAAATATTTTTCTGAATTGCTCGTCTCAAATTTTTAATAGTTTATTTTCATGTTTTATTATTTTTCATTTTTCTTTATTATTATTATTATTATTATTATTATTATTTTTGGTTATATCCTCCGGCCAGTAGCGGATGGGGGTGTCAATCACTGATCTTGCACATGGTGCAAGCTCTATCATTTCCAAAAACATGGAAACAGAATCATCAGACGAAACACAAACCGGACACAACATAAGCATGATTAACTTAAAATTAAGTGGCTTTAATCCCTCTTTAATTTTTTTTTAATTATGAACACCTAAAAATTTTTACAGTATTTTCACCAAAAAAAAAGTTTTACAGTATTAAAACCGTTGATAGATTCGCATATGATTTTTTCAATAAAGAAATTCTAAATTCGGATAGTATTATAAATTCTAACAGAAAAGAAAAAAACAAAAAGTACTTTTTGATTATGTTTAATATCAAACAAAAAAGCTTATACCAATAGAAAATTCATTTATTTTGTCAAAAAAATTTATTTGTGTGTTTTTCTTTGGTAATATGAATTAACACATAATTTACAATGCTAATGCCCAGAGGAGGTAGTGAGTTAGGTTTGGTAGGGTAAGTCAACCAGTTATGAAGAATGATAACATTTCTATTTCAGAATGAATTTGTGGAACAAAAATAATTTTTTCTATTTCTGTTTTTGGATGAAGTTTTGATCAATGTGTTTGATAACGGCATAAAATTTATGATTATAGAATAGAAATTTATTTGACGGGGCGACGGTCGGCGACAGCGATCGCGGTGGGCGGCGATGCTGCGATTGACGGAGGTGGCGGGCAGCAGCAGCGGCGCCGAAGACCGTCGGCTGGCAACCAGCGGCCGGATGCTGGCGACCCGCGGCAGTGGGCGGGTGCAAATGGCAAGGTGGTCGTCGACGAAATTTTTTATTTCTATTTCTATTTATCAGAGAAATAACTTTTTTTTGTTTCTCATTTCTGCTTCAAATCTATTTTTGGAATAACTTTTTGTTCCAGAAATAGTTTCGAAGAATTGTATTACCAAACGAGTTTCTGTTCCAAACCTATTTCAGAAATAGATTTTTGTTCCAGAAACAGTTTCTGGAGTGTTTTCATGCACCCCTTTAAATGGGTTGCCGTTAATATGTTTTGGAATAACATTTGCAAAACTCATAATTTCCAATTATATAAAAATATCTTCCCCATATTGAAAAACATGAGATGACTTACCTCTTCTCCTGTACTCTCATACACACCACTTGTAAGCCGGTGATGCCAATTGTACTGTCTTATATTATTATACAGCATCCACTGCGTCACAATTTATGGCCAATTGGCAACAAATGAAAAGGTTAAGATTTAATCCACAAAAATCCAATAAATTTAGGACTTTTTGGACAAGTAGGTTGGGGAGTTCTAAGATTAGACTCCTCACCGGCTTCGGACAAGCTTGAAAAATAATCAAAAGTTAACGAGATGGGTTTGGGATGACACCAGTCATCTGAATCAGTCCATGACCTAACATAGCAAGAGCCATCTGTTTATGGATCAAGTTGACTCGATCGTATACAGGACCGACATATAGCGATCCATCTTTCGGATGGGGAGTCCTCTAGAGGCTAGAGCAAATCATGTAAGAGTTTTCTTGATGTGGGCTACATTAATTAAGATTGTAATTTACAGGATTAATTTATCGTTTATGGGGTTGGTCTAATAAGGAAATGATATAAGAATTCTTAATAGGCCTAATATGGGTCTGGCCAGTGTGGACTAGAGTTCGGCCCAGCCCTTGAGCCAAGTTGAAAATTCTACAGGGCACCCCCTTCTAACCCTTGTAACTCCATACTCCATATGGAAGTGCTGCCTCACCGACGCAAGGCTTCTCGAATTAGAAGGAAAGAGCTCAAGCCAAACAACCTGAGAACGAATCTTTCCGAGTTTAGATGAGTACAGTGGTGAAAAGAATATCAAAAGTGAGATAGCTTGCCATGATCTACACTTACATTTAATTCCTATCAAAACTGGTATTCTGTTTTTTGGTCTTTAAGGTGGACTTTTTCTTGAACAAATAAATGGAGACTCCGCGATTTCATTTTTCCTTCTAGTTTTGCTCGTCACTTTGTTAATTATTTGCAATTCACGACCCTTTTATACAGTAATAAGAATCTTGTCGAGGACTAGGAGTGTTTTTGAAGCATTCTTGATTAATCAAACTGCTTTCTTTTGTAATGTTTTTATTCTAAAAAAGTGAGTTTTAATTTCCTCGGATAACCACATAAAATTTTTATTCTCAAAACAGATTTATTATTTAAATCATATAACTACATAATGACATCACATTTTTGTAGATGACTTTTTTCAAACCTATAGTACCATGACATTTTTGGTCAGTGCTTCAGATTTGTTCATAATGATAGTACACTAAAATTGCTAAAATTACTTATGGAGGATACCATATATCTTAATCACTGAGGGCTTTTCTCAAACACTATAATATCTTTTTGGCAATAATAAACTAAAATCGTTCTCTATCACATCTACGCTACTCATGAATAGTGGTGCAAAAAAGATTATTTTTTATGAAAGAACTAGACATGAATTAGACAAGGCTTAGGAAAAATCAAAAGGAAGAATCACAAAAAAGAAAAGAATTCACGAGTTAA